>CM069932.1:6156402-7356402 GCA_036172225.1 Cryptocoryne crispatula var. balansae | reverse complement strand
CGGATTGCCAGGCGCCGGATCATCTCCCTGTTCGGCCTCCCTCTCGGTCCCTCGCCCCCCCCCCCCCCCCCCGTTCGGCCTCCCTCGGTTCCTCCCGGATTGCCGGGCGGCACTCGGCGAGCGCCCAATCTCCCCCCCCCGTTCGGCCTCCCTCTCGGCCGACCGAGGCAGCGCCGGCGCCCAATCTCCCCCGTTCGCCTCCCTCTCGGCCGACCGAGGCGGGCGCCCAATCTCCCCCCTCCCCCGTTCGGCCTCCCTCTCGGTCCCTCCCGGATTGCCGGCGGCGGGCGCCCGTTCCTCCCCCCCCTTCCCCCCGTTCGGCCTCCCTCCCGGATCACCCCCCCTCCCTCACTCCCCGAAGCGGATATTATCCGTATCCGCTCCGTATCCGAGAGATATCCGATTGTGAAGATCCGCTCCGTATTCGAATTCTAACCGGAGCGGATATCCGATATCCGAATTGGCTACCGGAGCGGATTCGGAAATGGCATATCCGCTCCGTATCCGCTCCGTTTACAGCCCTACAAACAAACACCCCCGTGTATGATATATAGATAAAGGCCTAACACATCACCTTTGCACTTCAAATCAGTTTAGAATATTCTTGCATGTCACCGGGTACTACAAACAAATTAGTATGAAAGGGTGACCATGAAAGCATGGCTCGCTGGGTCGGTTCGGGGCAGATCAAGTCGGCCAACTTGGTCGATTTTTTAGCCTACTAGTTTGGTCACGGCTTGGTTGGACCAACCCGGCGATCCGGTCGACCGATCAGCTGACCGGGTCGCCCCGGGTCTTTAGGTCTCATAATATACATATTTTTTCCTTTCGAAAGATTTTGCCCCCACGATACTCTCACAAGAGCCTTATTCATTGATAGTGTAACAATGTTTATCTATCACTTGTACTATTACATATGATTAAAATATATTGTGCATATTTAAAACTTATAAAATAGTTTTTTAATCTTTTTTATCCTTCCATTTAAGATTAACTCTTTCCCAACATATACTAATACAACGTAATCACAAAAAAAATTATATTTACTTGTGCGTATATATAAACATTTATATTCAATTATAACATCAGAATTATATTTTCATGTATACATAAATATATATATTATAGAATATATACTTTTTATTTTTATATAAATTTTATATTTTAATATTTTTTAAAAAATAATAAATCTGACCCGTCCAACCTAAGTCGCAACCGAGTCAAATTTGAGGTCAACTGACTCGGGGATGACCCCGACCCGGCCTTTCTTGCATGAAAGGGAGAGGCCCCTTAATTTTCTTTTGCTTTTCCGCTCATGGTTTCGGGGATTCCTTTTGTATGTGGATTGGAGGAACAACAATATTAGAACAATCCTGAATCCAAGGTGTTCGATCTTACACACTGCCAACAGCGATAGAATTCGTCCAAATTTGGTAGCAGCATGGTTGAGAAGAAAAAAAATCACACCAAGGTTGATGGGATGTTTGATTGCATAATAAATTTTTATATATTTTCATAATAGAAAATGTATTAAAACGAAGTTTAAATCAGTTAATAATGACATAAAATTGTCACGTCACAGTATGAAATAAAGAGTGAGAGTCATGTACGGGCAAAGGACCACGAGATAAAACAAAAAAGAGTTTCGTCCCTCCGTCTATTTTGAAAATATAAATCAGTGATACTTGTCAACACTTGTCTTAAACAAATCTTGTTAGAAGAATATAAAATGATGGTAAAACTCCTCCGAAGTTGTGTATCAATCCTTATAATGGGATGTTTGGTTGCACGATAATTTTTTGTATATTTTCAGGATAAAAAGTTGTATTAAAATAAAAAGTGAATCAACTCATGATATAAAATTATCATGCTTGGAGAGACGTGATTACAAAAAAGAGTAACTATCACACATGACCATACAAAGTGGGGGGGGACCACAAGAAAAAAGAAAGAGGTGAGACCCTCCTTTCTTGTTCAAGAAGAAAATCACTTTTATAATATACAATTGTCATGGTTACCAAACATCTCTTTTAACAAGTTTTCTTACAATTTTTAAAAATTAAATTAAAACTTTCGTTAACATGCAACCAAACAACTCCATTAGATGGCTTTTATTCGTCAACATCAATGATCTACAAAGAAAGAAAAGAAAGAAAGAAATTGACGTACGGGTGCTTTGAACGAAGTTGAGCTAAATCAACTCTTCTCAACGCGAGAACAGACTGATTGTAATATACGGTTTTTTTAAAAAAAAATTGAAAAAAAAAAAACAAAAACACTCTCGAACCTTCTCTCCTCCACCGCCTCTCCGTCCTATTTTCTTCTCCCGGACGCCGCCTTGCCGCCTCACCGCCTCGGTCCGCCGTCGTCGACACCGCCTCGCCGTCACCGTCTTCCCGAGCCAGCCCCCCTTCTCGACGCCGTCGCCGCTCTCCCCCTCTTTGCTTCTCCTTCCCCCTCAGTTGAGGTCGCCGCCGCAACCACCTCTCCTCCTCTCCTTCTCCTTCTTCTTCCTCTTCGATCGTTGCCGCCGTCGTGACTGGAGCCGCGTCTCGCTCGCACCTTCCCCCCCGTCACTCCTCCTCCTCCTCTTCTTCTTCTTCTTCTTCTTCCGCCGTCGCGTTGTCGCCGAGGGCTGCCGTCGACCGCCGCCGCCGCCGCACTTCCCCCTCCGCTGCCACGCTCCTCTCTCTGGCTCTCCCTCCCACCGTGGTCGCGGCTGACACCGCCGCGCTCTCTCTCCCTCTCCCGCGTTTCCCCCTTCGGCCGCCGCGGCCAGCGTCGCCCTTGCCTCCTCCGCCGCGCGCCCTCTTCCGCTCTCTCTCTTCTCCCCTGCCGCCGCGAGCGCGGGCTCCCTCTCTCCCTTCTCTCTCTTTCCCCCCTCCCGCTCTTTTCTCCCCGCCCAGCGGGCTTCCCCGCGCGAGCCTGCGCGCGGGTGATGCCGCGCCTCCCTGCCGCGGCGCCTTGCGCCGCTGGGAGGACGGCGCATGCGCCCGTCCGTCTCTCTCTCTCTCCCCCCCCCACGCGCTCTCTCTCTCTCCCCCTCCTCTCTCTCCTCCTCCTGCACACTCTCTCTCTCCCGCACTACTCTCTCTCTCTCCACCTCGTCAGCGCTCTCCCTTGCTCTCTCTCTCTTCCTCTCTCTCCTGTGTCTCTCTCTCTAAATTATTTTATTAATCAATTTGAGTATTGTAATTAATCTAGTTATCATTTTTAATGTTTTTAGGATTGGAGGACAATTGGGTATCACCATTGCCTCGGTCGCCTCGTGACTAATACGCTTGGGTTCTTGGACGTGGGAATTTACCGATCTCTTCGAGGTAGGCATCCCAACTTATCCTTAGCACATGATATTATAATTAATGTGTTAAAATATGATTATTAGATTATTAGTTAGAAAATGATGAATAAATGATGATTATGTATTTAATTGTACGCATGTGATTAGTTAGATGATTATCATGTCATTCATGTATAATTTCATGATTTGCATTAGTTAGATGCAATTTTTAATTAATGTGGTTTAGAAAATGATTAAATTAGATATATTGTGGTGATTAATTAGATTGGTTGTATTAATTCATAAAAATTTGATATATGACCTGTTATGATTATATTTATACCCGATTTATGTTATGAATGACATGAATTGTTATATGGAAATGATTTGAGATCTTTTATGATTATAATTGTATCTGATTCATGTGTGGAATGTTTTGAAATCATTAATACTTATATTGGAATGGAAATTGATGGCATGATAATTATGGAATGTGGTTAATTAATATTAATAGTGACCTGATCTTGTAAAGTGCATTATTTGATAAATTGATACAAAATTGTGTTTAATTGAAGTTAATATGCCTCATTATGTTGCATATTCCTTTCTGATTGGGTCAATTGCATAAATTGGTGTGAAATTGAATTATGTGAATGATATTGCATATTCTGTTCTGATTGGTCTATTGCATGAATTGTTGGTATAATGAAATGGTTGTGCATGACTTGATAATTGGCATTTCTTGTTGATTGAATTGGTTTTGTCTGAGTAAATATATGGCTTTTACTTGTTGAGGTCCTCCACCCCTACATTAGTGGTCCCGGGGCGAGATGACGTAGTTAATCCGGTGCATCCTTCGATCCCGGATACCGCGGTTTATCCTAAGTACGCCCGCTCTAGGTGTACTAAGGATCTAGCACTACTATATGGTACTTCTTATATATATTTAGAGTCGGAGTTGAGAAGTCCAAGTATGGCATATGATTTACTCGACTTATGGAATGGAAATGGTATGGAAGCATGCACGGTTGGCTCATTGCAGTCCGGATGGCATAAACATATAGTTTAGTCTAGTTGGTAGCTAAGTCCATGTAGAGGCATGTTTAAATGGGTAATTTAGTGAAAAGAAATCTCATTTAAATAAATAGACATGATAAATAGCCTATATGATACTATAGCAATTGATGGATCTGGTTTATGCTTATAAATAGCGATTAGATTGGTTAATATATTAGGAAAGTTGGGTATAAGTCCCACGAGTCCGTGTGACTCATCCCAAATCTTTTAACATTTTTCAGGAAATCAGAGTAGCGCAGCAGAAGCGTAGTGGATCAGGATTAGTGCAGAAGAGGATTAGAGTTTTGGTTTATGAATTGTTTATATTGAAATCCAGGTATGATTTATTTTTGGGATTCAGTTATTTATTTTAATGAAATGGGACCTGTGATTCATCTTTTTTTCCCAAACCGACGTAGTTTAGGGGTTAATTCCCCGGTCTCGTATCCGGATTTATTCCGCTGCGCCGGTTAGGAAATCCGGGGCGTGACACTGATCAAGTGCATCCGGATCAGTAGCTCCAACTAATCAAGTCGCGGAAAGAGATGGTTCGACCGGTGACCAGCAAGAAGGCATCTCGACGCTTGATGCATAAGAAGATCAGACCCAAGCAAAGGGCCGGGGAAGACACAACACAAGGTGTGTGGTAAATAATATATATACAACTAATTTAGATTTGTTAACCTCTTTAGTTGCAGCATTAAACATTTTTATTACTGTCAATTTTAAAATTGATATAGACATAAATAAGTGTTTGACGACCATTATTTTTTGAATCCTGATCAAGCGGCTCATGCGACTCTTCTGAGTTGCTTCATGTCATGTATACCGGATAAGAAGGTTTTGCCATACCAAAATATGCATCAAAAATTCAAATCAAAGTGTCGACACATTCGTATATGACCTAACTACTTATGGATCAGGAGTTATTTCTAAATATATACAATTGTCAAATATATATATTACCTCCTTCACATGGATCCAAGCTTAAAATGCAAAAATGCACGAGGACCAGGCTACAAAAATATCGTAGAGCTATTGTAATATTTATTTTTTAATTTAAATAATAATTATTTGAATAAGGTGTTAAAAAATATCATAAATCTTCGGCGCCGTCTATCGCGAATTTCGTTGATCTGATTTCGATAAAAAATAAATATATAAAAAATTAAATTATATAAATTAATAAAAAATAAAAATAAAGATTTAAAGAGATAATATCAAAATTTAGTAATTATACGTGAATTATTAATTTATTTTTGAATAAAAAATAATATTTAATATATATCTTGAAAATTATCGAATTCAGATCTAATTTTGATAATAAAATTATAATTAAATAGAAATTAAAATATAATGATTCAGAAATTATCAGAATTAAAATCGAAACTCTTTTAACACTTGTAAGAATAAAAATCAGATGATTTCCTTATCCGATTCGAGCCGCTTACGGCCATAGTCCGCTCTCTCTCGCCTGCTTGTGTCGCCCGTCTCTCTCTCTCTCTCTATTATATATATATAAATATATATATATTTCTCTCTCTCTATCGTATCTATCATAGTTTCTCCTTCCTTCCTTTAGGCCGTCGGGTTTTGTCTCGCCATTGCTACCCGATGATCATCATCCGGTTATAAAAATATATATAAATATATATAAATATATATATTTCTCTCTCTCTATCGTATCTATCATAGTTTCTCCTTCCTTTTGGCCGTCGGGTTTTGTCTCGCCACTGCTACCCGATGATCATCATCCGGTTGACTTTTTACGAACTTCGTTTAATCGTTAACTTTGTCGATATAAACATCTCGACTATTTTTATCACCCTAAATATATTAATTAAGATATTATAATATAATTAGTTAACGTTGACTAAGAAAACGTGATCAAGTGACTAGATTGGCTTTAATCAAATTGTACGATGTTTTTAATCATATATATTTAGTATTTAATTATATTTGCGTGATATCATGTTTTGATAGAATTATTACGTAACATGTAATATATTATATATGACCTTTACGTATCTTGATCTATGTTGTAAACTAATGTAATTTGCTAAGAGATAATTAGTAGGGATAGGAAACTTAGATCGATTTGATACATGTATGTTGTAATTGATCGATGTTAACAATTGTATAGCATGTCAATTCATGGTAGATTGCACGATTTTAGACTATGTGCATCATCTTGTTAATTGTTATTAGATTATTGTCGATTGTGATTCGGCCTACTTGTATGTGATTCATAGCATTTTGATTGGGTGCATTGCATATACTTGTTTATAGTTGAGTTATATAAATGATTTGTTTATTTGCATGTCTGGTTTAGTGAATGTTTAAGTAAAAATATATTTTTAACTTGTGAGAGATGTGGTTGACGTGATGTACCGCATCTTGTGATAAAATTTTACTTCATCAGAATATAGTTCGGTATCATGGGCAGTGGATGAATTAGAATAGTTGAGAGTATCCTTTGATCTTAGATACCGTAGTTTATCCTAAGTACATCCATGTCTAAGTGTGCTATGCGATTTATCTTTTTATATGTTACTTCATCTCTCTATATATTTAATCTGATGTTAGTTCGGTGACATAGTTATAATGTTCAAGTGAAATATATAATCTACTCGGACAAATGATTTAGATTTTCATTAGGCATGTAAAGTAGTCGGTGCTAATTATATTTTCTTCATTATATATTAAGTCTAGGTGGCATGGCCATGTAGGGTACATCTGTCAATATGGTTAAGTTTATAGTTTGGGATGCATTTATAATAATGTTAATCATGTGGTTGGAAGGTATCCTATTTCAATAATTGAATTTCGATAAATAACTTTAATCATGTATATTATATTATAATTTTTGGACTTAATATCTATGTTTATTACTTAGGTCCTAAGTAGTATACTGTGGTAATTCGAGTATAAATCCTACTAAGTTATTGGTAACTCACCCTTTTTCTATTATTAACTATTTTTAGCAGGCTTGGAGATCGAAGCTGTTGCCCGAGGAAGATTCGAGAGGGATCCTGGTCTACTTGAGGGTCCAAAAGTTGAGGAGTTCGACGACGAGTGATCACCTATATCTTAGGTTGTTATGAGTTTATTTTCATATGGTGGTTGTTGTTCTAGGTGGAGCGTTTTTGGTTACATGTTTGCTTATGACTCTATGTTGAGTCTTACATATTGTTTAGTAATCTAGTTGTGGTTTTGTGAACGGGTTTTATTTAAGTTGAGTTGGTCAGACTTGTTCTTTAATGTTCACAGGGTTCTTTTCCAACTTTAGAACCTCAATTCTGCCGTCCTAACTTCGAATTGTTTTTCCACTGCGTCTTATTTTTCGGGTCATGACAGCTATGGACTTATTAGTGATTATCTCTAGTTTTATAAATTCGAAAATAAGCAACCCAAAATAGTAATTGGATGGCGTCTTTCTACATATTGTATCATGTTTGGTGAGAAGATTAAGAACTTGTCGTTTTTAGTTTTGAAATTTCAATTGACATAAATGGTGGCAAGGTGATTGGTCGTTATTACATCAGTTTTGAAATTTGTAGTAGAATCAAAATATTAATTATAATATAAGTGTCCACCTTTCTATCGTTATTGTCAATAATAAATACTCGATCCTTTAGAGATTACTAATATTAAAATTGATATAATATTATTTTCGATACTTAATGCCCTGTTTGGTTAGAGTATCGTTTTTGGTACTATATCAATATTGATATTAATATTTTCAAATGTTGGAGTATCAATATCAAAAGTAATACAAGTTGACACTTGTATTACATAATATGCTTTGTTTGTATTATAAATTTTAAAATTGATACACTTAGCCAAACACTTCTTAATAGTTCCTATCAATATCAATTTTAAAATTGATAGTGATAGAGGTACCTAATAGTGTTACCAAACAGGGCATAAAGCATGCCACATTAGTGTTTAGCGTCATTAACGGATAATGCTCAAAACTCGAAGATGCCAGTGCCCTCTTATTGTAGATTTGATAAGTTACATCTTGTTAATTAGCACTTGTTACTAGTAGCAAGCCAAAGGATGAAAAGGCTAGTACTGGTCTTGTAAAAAAATAACAATCAAGTAGTAGTTATTTGCTTTGGATGCTTGGTTGCATGATAACTTGAATTTTAGTTATAAAATTTAATTTTGTATTAAAAATTTAAAAATATTGACAATGATTACATTTTTTGTTTTGTTAAAAGATTACTTCTTGGATAAAGAAGACTGGGTTTCATCGGTCTGTGATGCTTTAATATGCCTAGACACCAGTCTTTTATATAAGCAAACAAAGAGTTTCTGATGCCGCCATCTCATTGTTTAACATTATCGTAAAACAATGACTTTCTGCATCTCATAAAGCAAAAAATCATTTTTAAATTAATATTGTTTTGCTAGACTTTTTAATTACTCTCTCCCCACCGTGTAATAATTTCTTATATTGATATATATTAATCCGAATATCTGCTTGAAACTGCCTCATTCTTGCAATTTTAAAATGAACGCTATCTTCAAGATAATTTTAAAAATAATAAGTTATTTCATCCATCATTGAATGTACATTTACATTCCCCTATATATTTGTTGCTCAATTAAGGAGGCCAACTTCAAGAAGGTGAATGGCATGCATGTAAAGAGAAGAGTGTGGTTTCTGTTCCACACAAATGTAGATTATTTTCCGTCAATCACATAATTAAATGATGCATGGATCATCTTTACTTGGATAAAAGATGGCCTAATGTTAATAGGGTTGCTGATGGAGTCAATGGAAATACATCTGTCAGGAATACAACAACATGGACTTGTGCTGAAAAAAGAAAGAAAGAGAGAGAACCAAACAAGAAAAGGGAATAAATTAAGGGACCATCTGACAGGGACAACTTTAGACCTAGTCATTTTAATGCATATCATGTTTAAAGTAAGAAAAACCATAAAAAACTCATAAATGGACGTTGTTGTCTTTATTTTGATTCATCACAGACGGTTCCATTTGCATTGATGCTAACCCCTTAATACTCATTAGAGTAGTTGATCGTGCTTGTCATACTCAAGAATGCATTGCATGCAGGAATCTCCATAATTATCATGTGCCTCTGGCTTCTATCCTTATATATATATATATATATATATATATCTGCAACATACACTTTGTCTTATATATTCTTTTCACATGTTTAGCTCATGCCACCTCTCTAGACTATATACATGCCAAAAAATATATCTTTTTTCTCTCTCTCTCTTTTTCATGCAACTTATTCATCGAAGTGCATTCACTAAAAGCAATAATCTTGTCTTTCAATCTGATAAAAAATAATCTATATAAGCTATACTCTATAGCATGTTCGTTGTCTTATTTTAAAATAAGATTATGCAATAATATATCTTATTCAATTTTAAATTCGAGCATCCAGTTCTTACATGAATATTCTGTTCTGATTTGATTGTTGTCTAATCACTTAATCCATCGTAGGTTAGACGTTCAAACCGTTGATAAAACATCTGAGTACGATATATAATAATCTATTGAAAATCATTTAATCTCAAGTAATTTTTATTTTATTCTTTTGAGATGAATAACTAGAATTTGTACTGTTTCACGAGAGGTATTAAATAGAGATGGAATTAAGACCTTATACTTTATTAAGTTAAATCAAATGTCACCTTAGATAAGATTCCATATCATGGCACTTAATTATCAGATCTAGAGATTGAATGATTCCCAATATTAACGATGGTGGTCAGCCCGTAATCTTCACCTTCACGTTTCATACATTAATACAAAATGACTTCCGTTGGAGTCAGGTGCACCTCACCTGCCACACTCTCTCACTATCAAAGTAAATAGTGAAAAATAAAAGATAAAATAATCGAATATTTAAGAAACTAAATATCCACTCTTATAATACGTACTATTTTACAAAGCCTAAAATTGTGGGACCGAGATTGTAGAGCTCAAGATATACAAACATATTATCATGTCATGTAATAGTCTAGGTGAGACTATATATCGTCAGGGTTCTAATAAGTATGAATAGGTTTATTCTTGATTCGGTAAAAGTAACTTGATTAAGTATCCCATTAAAGATTTATTCAGATAGCTAAATCATAAGTATCATTATTAATTATATGGTACTAACTTAATCTATCAAATAAATTGAACAAAATTTAAATTTAAACATAAATCAAATTTTATAAATTTTGAATTTGAATTTCATAAATAAATTAAATAATTTGTAATTTCTAGTTCTATAACAAAATTATTGAGTTTAAACTCAAATTTGAATCAGCGATCAATCAAGTTTGAATTCGTCAAATAACAAGTTAAGCTCAAATACATGTAAAATCTTTGGGTAGCTAGCTACTTGAATTTGAACTCGAGTTAAAATTTAAAAAAATTCTTATATATAACCTTAAAAGATGTATATTAGTGCCACAAACTAGTCGGATGTGGTAGCAAAATCCTCCGTATTTGATCCTGATTCATGTAAGTGTCGATGTGTTTTTCGATTCCGATTCTGTTAATTTTAAAATTACTATGTTCTTATTTTGGTTCTATTATAAGAATCGGAACTAAATCTAATAATTTTTAAATACATATTAGATATAAATTTTTATTTTAAAATAAGTTAATAATTCACGTATAATCAATCGATTTTGATACAACCTATTCGAAACTTTACTTTATGACTTTATGTATCATATTTTATAATTTACTTATATTTTTAATTATTTTTATCTATATATACTTATAATTAAAAAGTTAAATAAATAGATTCTGATTCCAATAAATTATTAAAATACCTAATTTGGATTGCAATAATTTATAAGATGCACACTCAAGTTCCAAATCCGTTATTTTTATCGGAATGGAGTCTGTCCTAGATATTTATTCCGTTTACACACCTTGTGCATATATACTCTCCGAGGACAATATCTATTCATTCTCAGGTACACAACAACCTTCATGTTGATTGACTTGTACAGTCGGTAGTCTCTCTCGAATTAGATATTTTCTAATTAAAATCATGTTAACCCCATATAACAACCACCACGATTAAAAGGTGCTTAAACATAATCTTTCTTTCGGAATTTCTATAGGTGCTTTTATATAACGTAACCCGAAACCTTTTGCTGTATATTTAAAAGTTGCAGAAATTGCTGAGAAGCCCCCGATTAACGTACACAGGCTTTGCTTCGCCGAGACTCCAGCGGGTGATGTATATATGCACGTTGCCGTGGTCATGGTGGCGCCAAGCAGCTCGCTCGTTCTCTTTCTTTTATATTTATAAAGTATACATACATACATACATACATACATACATAGATGTATATATATATATCTAAGTTTTAAAGAGAGCAATGAAAACGACGACGAAGACCAGAGGGAGAGCCGGCGGAGCTGGACCTCCATTTCTCTAAAACCCGCCCTCTTCCATGGTCGGAGTCTGTTGGACAGACAGCAAGGGCCAAAGCGAGAGTGCTCGGAGGGTAAGAGAGTAAGCTTTTTAAGAGAGATAGAGAGACAGAAGGCCACAGGTAGGGGGCGGGGAGAGAGGGAGAGGAGCCCCCAGCATGCTTTACGGCGGCGCCACACTGCTTTTCCTAGCTTAAGGCCTCTCCTTTTTCGCCCTTTAGGGTTTCCTCAGCGCCGGAGGTTCCATCTCCACCAATTCCTGTCTTCCCCCCCTTTCCGCCGTCCCCTTTGATCTTCCTCCTTGGCGTCACCGTGGTAGGGATAAGGGGGGAGAGGACGGATTACGCCGGAATCTTGGCATCATCGTAGTGGGCGGAGGTACTGTGGTGCTCGGTTCGAGCTCGGATTGGGGGAATCCTCCTTGCCCCAGCTGGGTTGGTAGAAGTAGAACCTCATGGCTGTGATTCCTTTGGAATCCCTCCCGCTGGGATTCCGGTTCCGTCCCACCGATGAGGAGCTCGTCAACCACTACCTCAAGGGCAAGATCAACGGCAGGAAGAATGACATCGACGTCATCCCTGAGATCGACGTTTGCAAATGCGAGCCATGGGACCTCCCTGGTATGCATGCCGATGCCGAGCTCCTTTTCTGTTGGGTTCTTTTTACTGCAGACGATGCATTGCGGTGCCCTTGCTGCCATACTTGTAGTTCGTTCCTCTGGTTTCGGGGTCCAAAATCGGGTTTTTCTCGCAGACAAATCGGTAATCAGAACATGCGATCCAGAGTGGTTCTTCTTCTCGCCGAGGGACCGCAAATATCCCAATGGTCACCGATCGAACAGAGCAACGGAAGCCGGATACTGGAAGGCCACGGGTAAGGACCGCACGATCAAGTCTAGGACGGTGGCGGGAGTGACGCTGATTGGCATGAAGAAGACGCTCGTTTTTTATCGGGGGCGGGCGCCCAAGGGCGAGCGTACCAACTGGATCATGCACGAGTATCGCGTCATAAACGCCGCTACGGAGAGCGACGTTGACGGGGCTAACAATGATCAGGTTTGTGGAAATTGTGGAAAATCCATTGTGTTGCTGTTGCCTCTGCTTTTCTATTTCTTATTAGCACTCCATCTTATTTTGCCCTTCATAACTCCTATGATATTAGGGGGGCGTGTAGGTTCATGTTATTGAAGTGAACTGAAGTGCCCACGACCACAAGCTGTTATTTTATGAACATTTTGGTAATAACACGTTTTTGGTGTAACCTAGCCTTTTCATTTTGTTCTTGTTTTTTTGCAGCTATATTTGGGATAAAATGTTGGGTATTTTTTTTGGTTTCCAAAATACTTTGCTTAATTTTGATGATGGTGACATCTGTCTTCATACTCTAAAATTGTTGCTGGAGAATGCCAGCAGAAAAGTGCGTAACGTTTAGATGTCTAAAAGCATTGAAGGATCTTCCAAGTAAAAAGTGGATGTACACTGAGCATTTCAAAACCTAAGCCTTTATGACCCACATTATGCATAACCTTGGCCTGCGTTTAAAGATCAGTTTTCTTTGAATTTTGCTAGGAATCAAAGGTCAGTTCTAGCAGATGTTATGGTTCACTATTTCATGTTTTTTCTGCCACTCACAATCACGGATATGACTGATTCGGATCAGGTTCAGCAATAGATTGGATTGATTTGAAATGAGTTCC
Source organism: Cryptocoryne crispatula var. balansae (assembly GCA_036172225.1). Classification (NCBI taxonomy): domain Eukaryota; kingdom Viridiplantae; phylum Streptophyta; class Magnoliopsida; order Alismatales; family Araceae; genus Cryptocoryne; species Cryptocoryne crispatula. The sequence continues at coordinate 7,342,935 of CM069932.1, read as the reverse complement.
TACAAGGATATTAATCCTGATTTGCGTTGTAAGAAAAATAAAAAATATATATACATCTTATTTAGCTTGGAGTTTAATTTGGAAGAGCTTATTCAAGTCACCTTTTAGCTGATTCCAATCTTGAACTATTTAATTATAAATATCCATCTGATTCTGCACTTCTTGCCATCAATTACAATCAGACTTGTATGTTTTCTGGTTATAGTTACAACCTATTATAGTCATGATTCACGAAATCGGCCGATCTAGATCAGAATCAGCCTATTCCGAGATAGGATCGGTAGTAGTCGATCCGATTTGTGGAGGGACAGCCAAATCCCGACTCCCGGCTGTCTCCTCCTCCTATAGACGCAGGAGCAGGAAGAAGTGGAACTGCCACTGGAGAAGTCTGCAGCAGGCAGAGGAAGCGGAACTGCCACCATACTCGTACTGTTCAAAACTTCAAATTGATGTGTGTGCTTGAATGTTCCATATTTTTTCTAATTTTATTGATTTTTCCTGAATTTTAAGTTTTTTTTAAAATTAAAACTAGTCTACTGATTCCAGATCAGTTTTTGGTCTGTTCGGTCAGCTGATTTTGTTGATCTGACTTGGAATTGGGCCTAGACTATCGAGGACCCGATTTCGATTATGCTTTCTGTGATTATACTCTAGTGTTCCAAGTTTAATGAGAATGAAGGGATTAGCTATGAGCAATGGTTCAATGAAAGTGCTAATGACCCTGCCATTCATGTGACATTGGCTGTCTTCCTTCTCCTTTTGCTGTTGAAGGAGACCTTGATGTACCCAGATTAACAGGTTCTCCCCCAGATGCCAGAAGGTCAAATGGGTAAAGGAAAAGGAAGAAAACTTCAATAGAAGTTGACCACTCTTATGCATCAAATATATAAGTTTCTCTTATCTCATAGTTTAGCAATCAGATGACCTATACTTGTTAGAAAATAAGAGAACAGTTGATCTTGATTCTTGCATAAATTGAATAGCAGCTTCTCTGTTGTGGCGTATATGTTTTGGTTGTAGTATTTTTTACAACTTGGGTAGTTGGGTGCTAACTGCTGTCATTTGGAAGTTTGTGTTGTTTGTTCTTTGAGAATTCCCTTGGAGATCTCTTCATCTCACCAATGACTAGCCAATCTTGTTTCAGTTAGGGTTAAAGGTAAAGGTGCGCCTTCATGACATGTTGATCATAGCCTTGACAACTATATGAACTGAAATAGTATTGGACGTTAATGAGAACCTAATTATTGGTTAAATGAGTACATTTATGCACAACAAGGATATATGTACCTTAAATTTGTGCATTCTACATGACCAAAAGGTGGAATATGGATAAGAGGAACTTCCTTGATTTTCATATCATTTTGTGTTGCAGCTCATTTTCTTCAACCTGTTATACACTTACAAATGGTGAAATAGGGTTTCATTGCCTTTTCACCATCTACATCTTTATATTTTACTGGATGAAGAAGCTCTCTGTGCTCTTACTAGATGTCTACTTAGAAAAGATGTTAGTAACATCCTTGTCTGCCATTATACTACAGCAATTGAACATAGATGCAACAATTAAGGTACTAATATGAATGTTTCATTTTTAGGTTGATAACTAGCGAGTCCCTAATTCTTAAATCCTAATTATGTTAAATATGATTCCAATCATCATTTTGTTTTTAGATCTATGCATGCAAGCTATTAGATAATGCACTAAGATCAATCATCGTATTCATATTTAAGAATACAATGTAATGAAAATTCTTAAAGTACCTTGATAATACGAGGCATGGTGGCAGGCAAAGTTCACATTGGTCTAACAGACGGTCCTCCCTTTCGAGGGTGATGTGTTATTCATCGTTCAGGATCAGCCACCACCCAAAATTGGCTGATCTGGCCACACTAAATCATTATTCTTTAGTCCGCATTTCTTGTCCAACTCAATCACTTTGTCTAACTGATCCAGGTTGATATCACATTAATTTGGGATTTCAGGATACTTAATCTCTCGGGTTTGATTGGCTAATTTCAATTCAGATTGGCCTATTGGCCTATTCTGTAGACCATGCATCTCATGCACATTTTATGACCAGCCAATTGATAACCAAGCTTCAAATATGCTGTGGGACTCTATAATGGGGGGGGGGGCGTCCTAATCCTTTCGTCACCAGAAGGCTGGGCAATCGTACACAGCAGAAGCAAGGGAACTCTCCTGGTTCTGGAAGGCACATCAGTCTGGATGCTATGTTGAATGTGCAACCCACACTACACTATGTAGGTACCTGTGCAGGTGAGGCATCGTTCGGTCCTAAAAATGGCAGCAGTGGCACGAGGAGTCAGCGACGGACGTGCTGCAACCTTGGGATCACCAGGCAGTCCTTTCACTCTATATTGATCTCGGAGAATTCCGACTCAGTTCTCATGCTCCAAATGTCACAACGTAGACTATTCTGTCATTTTTTTTCTCCTGAGAATGTACGAGACTAGGGGTGCACACAGGTTGGATTGGGCAATGGAATTGCATGTTCCCGATTTTGATTCTGCTTAAATTGGAATCATGATATTCTAATTTTGGTTCTAATTCAGATTTCATTATAAGAATTTCAACCGAATTCAATAATTTTCAAAATAGATGTTATATACTATTTTTTATTCAAAAATAAGCTGATAAATCTCATATAAATTTAATTTTTTATCACTTTATATGCCATAGTTTTAAAATATCCATTTTATTATAATGTTAGTTTTTATAAATATATTAAAAATTCAAGAAAATTGGGAAAAGAGATTAGAATTGATTGATTCTAATTTCTAATTCCTATTCCGATTTCAATAGGTTAAGGATGGAATAATGAGTTCTGAATCCATTAAATCTATCAAAACTGAACCAGAATTTTGGATTCTGTTTGCACCTCTATATAAGACAAATAGATTTAGCTTAGTTGAAGGGTGATTTTTCAAAAATAGGTTAGAAATTCCATATGGAGAGTCAAGATGAGAAATTTCTGAACTTGTTCCTTGTGCCAATACAGTTAAACTCCTGAATGTTTTGGCTCTGTTGCATCATGCATCAGAACCCTCTCATCTTATGATATCCAGTAACCTTCTTCCTTTCGGATGTGAATATTATTCACTTATTTTTGGTCCTCTCTGAGATAATGGTGTCTCCTTGACTGTAGAAATCTAACAGCATAATTGGAAACTATTCATTTGGCTACTCCTTAATGTATCATTTTATTGACTATTTGGTTTTAACTACTTTTACCAGCCTGTCTGCTTTCTTTCGGGTCATTTCCTACATTATGCCCATCTCCTGGTGGGTGTGGCACTGTGGCTGTTTTCCCCCCTTCTACTGTGTAGATTAAAGACCAATCCTAGTCATTAAGTTGTGTTTTCCGCTTGTTGATTTCTGATATGAATATGCATGATTTCACAAGGTCATCATGCACACCATGCGGTAAGCTGTCTTTCTGATTAAGAAGTGTGCTTGTTGCAAATATATTTTGTTTTATAATCTCATTCTTACCAATTTTCTTGACTTTTACAGGGTTCATACGTCCTTTGTCGATTATTCAAGAAACCTGATGAAAAAAGTTCAATTCCAAACAGTGACGAAGTGGAAGACAGTGGCTTCTCTGCTACTCCTAGATCTTCTCTGTGCGACAAGCAACTGGTGGAAGATGCAGAGGAAGAGTCGGTGACACCATCAAATCAGGAAGTTCTTGAATTGGATATTCAGGAGCCAAATTCTTTTCCAGCTGCTGTCGAAAAGAAGATGGGTAGTATTGGACCTTCGTATGCAGATGAGGTGGACTCTGGGTTAAGGTACACCGTGAAGCTAGAAGATGGTAATTGCAATGCAGCTTCACTCCTAGGAGGTCACGAGGACAAAGCAAGAGATCAGGTTTGTGAAATGTGCACATGGAAATGATTTAAGGTTAAACATGCATTTTAGCCATAAAGAGTGTTCGCATCCGTAGAACAATTATTTTTTCTGTACGGTTCCGCAAACAGATATTTGTAAATGTTTCCACATGATGTTCCACATTTCTGTTTTGATGATTGTGCATTAGGTAGAATATTTCTTGTTATTTCATTATTTTTTGTCTGATTTTTATTACTATAACATTTCTCATGTATTATGTGTGCCACTACCTACTTGCTCTGTAGATTTCTTAGGCTGGTTTCTAGATTACACCTTTTTGGCCACACATTCCTCCGTCAATAACAATCAATTTTAATGTTCTGCTTTTTATTCTTTTCTAGCTTTTTGCATGCATAATGTAGGCATATCTTACAGGACAAATAATCTCTTTTTTTTAATGCAGACGGATCCCCTTCTGGTAGCGTTGGATAAATTATGTGGTCCCCCGTTAGAACCAATAGAGTATGACGGGTTTCCAAGAATCAGTTCTCCTGCCTACATGGATGATTTCTTGATCCCTGCCTTTCCCCAGTTTGGTCATGTAGGGAATGCTGGAGAAGGTACAAGTACCAATACGGATATAGGAATGCTGCAGGTAAACATGCTGGATTAAGCGTTTATTTTCTGTAACTTCAAGTGTTATTCTATCTTATGTTATTTTTATGACAAACTGATCTATACCCTCCACTCCTTTTGGTTCAAGGAACAGGCTCAAGGCATGCATCTGGGTTCTGCCGACCCCGAGTGGTTCTACAAGCAATCAAGCCCCTACCATAACGTGCATCATCCTGCAAATAGACATCCTTTCGACGACATCTATGGAGGGGGACAAGGTCCTTTCATTGGCGACATTGCAGGGTTGGATGCACCCCCTGTGACCTCTGTCACGGGATCACTGCAAGACATATACAATTTCAGCACGCTTGAGTCATCTAGTCAGAAGATAGTTACAGCGAGCAGTAACAATGAGAATGAGGGGATCGGCATTAGAATCAGAGCTCGGCAGCCACCATGTCCTGCACCTTCATCTAGCATGCTTCAAGGAACGGCGTTGAGAAGAATACACTTGCAGGCTCATTTCCAGGTGCAGCCAACCTGCAGCAGTGCAGGGGAGTCTAATTCTTGCCCGGAGGACCATGATATTTGCTCGAAGATTAAGGTGAAAGACCATATATTCCATTCATTTCTCACTTCTGAAAGACAGTCCTCTATCCAGCTATGCTATTCTTGCATCTGGATGTAACACCAGTTATTCTTGTTTCCCTTACCACTTTCGAGAATGCCTGGTCCAGCTCGTCTCATGTTTATTGATGAGCTCTCGTGTGGCATCACTGCAGGAAGACCATTGCACGGAGAACCATGCTCAGGATGAAGAACCTTCTGCTGCGACCTCTTCGGACAACAAGAAGGAACCTGGCGCCGGTACTAGCCCTTTACCCTCTCTCTGTTTATATATATAAAAATCTTCAGACTTAGCTTGTGCTGTGAGCATTTGGTAACCAAGACGCCACCCTGCGCAGAAGAGGAGCGGACGTCGACGTCGTCTGAGCCCACCGGCAAACTTGATAGACCCATGGTGAGACGGAGAAAGCCGAGGGGAGGCACCGAGGGGAGTGAGACATCTTCGACGGAGCCCACAAAACGCCGCCACGCATACCTCCGGAGCATTGCGTCGGTGTCGCTGGCCCTGGTGTTTTCGCTGTTGCTGGTAGTGGTGGCCAAGCATTGCCTCCTCAAGCGCTAACGTTCCGCAGATGTCCTGTATAAGCTGACCATCTGTTTATGTGTGTATGTGCGTGTTTAGATCTTGTATCCTTAGAGCAGTTTGTGCATTGTGTGTAAATGCCATTTTTGGTGTCGACAGTTGTAACGGCCTTCCTTCCTCTTGTCTGTTAATGCAACATGATGACAATAGAAATATTTCCGGCAGTACATGTTGGAATCAAGAGGCGTGTATGCACGACATTATTATGGAGTGCTAAGATGAGGATCTGGACATATGCTGTTCGAACTTTTGTTTACGCTTCAAAAACGAGAAAGAAAAAAAGATGAGGATCTCCCAAAGACCTCATCTGGATGATATTGATAATAGTGTTCCTTTTTGATGACCTGAAATTTTCTATCTAACTGATAATCGAGTCACCGCAACTGGCTGGGCCGGGGGCCGCCTCGTAATAATCACGGTGTCCTGAAATAATCAAAATATGTTTTTGGGTCTTGTAAAAACACACTAAGCGGAATGGGGTGAGAGAGGCTCGAACTCTCGACCTCAGGATAACTCTTTAAAGCTATGAGACCTACGCGCTAGCCAACTGCGCCACCACCCCATTGCGGAGGATTTGGAATAGTGGTTATTTTGGTTTAGTCTCATCTTGGTAAAGTAAACATATTATTAATACTTATAAATATTTTTATCAAAAATTTATATATTTTAAAATTTTCAAAAAAATTTAGTATATACATTTAAAATAATTTAAATAAACGTATATAGATATATATTTTATACACTAAAAAATTAATTCGAATCAGATTAGATGACATTAAGTTTGGTTTGATTCACGATATATGTTTGATTTAGTTTGGTTTCGAAAAAAACAAACTCTCAAAAAAGTAGGGGGATTACAAAGAAGAAAAGGCCTCACTTTTTTATCGAAAAAAGAATCCTTTATAAAATTGTATTTATTTAATGATAGTCAAGCGTGCACCCTTTCTAATCAAGTTTTGCTGGAAAAAAAACATATTTTTATATAAAAAACTCTTCGTGACACCAAACATCCCAAAAGGTACAACAGAGCATATAACGGAATAGATTGTTGATTTTCTAATTCGGTGAAAAACCAGCATAACGTAGAAAGTTTTCGGTAAGACTTGGGCCATCATCGATCCGGAGACCAATGTAATTAAACGGTTACATATTTTCCTTATTTTTTCACGTATCCTTTCATCTTCTTCTCTTAGATGTGGCACTCATATTCTGCTTCGGAATCACCACTGATTCCGAACAGTATTAATTCTTAAGTAGAGTGTCATCAAAAATGATGTTTTAACAATTCTGACATTATCATTTCTAGAGAATAATAAACATCGATGATTAACAAAAAATTGATACACATGAACTAGCTAGCCCTTGCATTAAACAACTAATGCCTTATGTGGCTGCGATTTTCAAAATCTGTGTTAATAATCAAATGATGTCGTGATGATCTAGATTGAGTATCAGTTTAAAATTTGCTAGTACGGAATAAGGTTGTTTAATACTCTAATCTAGTGTTCGGACGAAGAAAAAGACAGCACCATATGAAAGGTAGCTCCTAAGCAACTAGTTATATATATATCACACAAGGAAGGAGCAGTCCGTATCCCCTTAAGCAGGGGAGTCTGAGGGGACCCCTCAGACGCGGAGGGAGACCAACGGCGGCTGCTGCTGCGCACGTCGGAGCTCCGGAGAACAGCAACGGGGAGGTAGATGGGCGAAGAACAACCATCTTACAGCAGCGTAAAGACTGCAAGAGCGATCCGGCGGCGAAGGCGGCGGCAGCGGCGGCGCGGAGTCTCACATGACGGCGCAGGCGTTGACGTCGTCGTCGTTGAAGATGTTGCTGACTCGGTCGTCGCCGCGCTGGGTGACGGGGACGTGGCCGTGCCTGTCGCCGGTGTAGCCGTGGCGCCAGTAGTTGTAGCCCTCCCGGAAGGTCTCCTCCCTGTAGAAGTAGTCCGACGGCGTCGTGAAGTAGCGCGGCAGGTCGGGGTTCGGCCAGAACTCCGCCTTCTTCCCGCTCCGCCGCACCGCCTTCAGCACCTTGCTCCGGTCCACGTACCCCGTCACCGTCACCCGCCACATGTCCAAGTCCACCTCCACCGAGTCAACCCCTGCACGCCACCCACAGCAGCGTCGTCGGCCGGCGAGATTCATCAAGAACAAATTAAGTTTGTTCCACTGCTATTTTATTTTTATTTTTATTTTACACCGAATAGATATATATATAGATTTAGGGGATTTTAATTCTGGGTCCTATTTTAGTTCTAAAATTATTTTAAAGTCCCATCGTTACTGAAATTTTTTAAAAGTCCCATCATTACACACAAAAATGTCTTGAACATCCCCTCCGTTATCCCATTCGACTCCTATTTTCCACTCCCCAAAATACCCCCGACGGCGACGGTTGTTCAACCCTACTTGTGAAACCTCTACGGCGGCCGGCCTTTTCCCCTGTTGCTCGACCAGCAGCAGCCAGCGCTTGCGGCGGGGATCGACCAGCAAGAGAGGCCCAGGTTCTGCAACAGATAGCCACCGGAGGAGAGGATGGAGAGAGGAGAGAAGAGAGGTATCCACGTCTAGCATCTTCCCCGTTCGGGAGCGAGATCAACAAGAGAGAAAGAGGCAGCCGGGGCCATCCTCCTCCAGTCGCCAACGTCAACAGCCGAGGTCTTCTTCCAAGGGAGGAGGATCAGCCGGTCTGATCCAGCCACCAGCGCCCATAAAAGAAGAGGAAGAGAAGAGAGGTATCCACGTACCCCCCTTTCCAACCTCCCACCCTATTTCCTGCGAGAGCAGCTGCCGGTCACCTGTAGAAGAAAAAAGGTAAAAAAAATCCTTTGATCCTACTGTTCGTGCCCTGCTCAGGCCCCACTCAGGTCCTTAAAAGGACCATGTGCTACCCTCTAATCAGATCCTAAAAGCCCCTCTGTCATGTCATCAGCCAGACCCCTAAAGGTCTGAAATCGTAACACCTTGATAGCTCCTATTCGGCCTCCCCTTTGCCGCCATTGCACCCCCCGCGTAGCACCACAGCCAGGCCCATTCCTGGCCCGTGCTTCTCTCGAAGGTGTCGCCGCTGCCATTGTGCTTCTCTCGAAGGTGTCGCCCGGCCTTATCACCTGCTGGGATTGGATCCGGTGACTGAATTTCGACCGAAGGTGCTGTATCCCATCCAGACCGAGGTTTGGATCTGGTGGCGGGATTGGCTCCGAAAGGCGCTATGTGCTGAAAGTATGTATGATCATGAATAATTAGCATTACGAAGAGAAAATCGAACATCAGTTTTTAAGACAATGAATGTTCAGTATAAGTTTCCAACCGGTAGAGATTTCCAAGGGGGTAAAATGGGGAACATATGTACAACTAAGGGGGGTAAACGCCGTTAGTGTGGTAGAGGGGCGGGAGTTACAATTTTTTTAAATATGGGATTAAAAAATAAGTTTGAAATGCCTAGGACAAAAAAATAAATGTCTCCCCCCCCCCCGTAACAGGGGCGGATGTTGATTTCCTCATACATATATACCTCTGAGCTTCAGTATGGCGTTCTTGACGACTCGCTCGCAACCCTCGCAGCACATCCTTACTTGGAGCTCCACGACCTGTGCGCACGGTACAAGTAGTTAAGGACCTAATTTGTACATCATGAGCAAACGAGAGCTCTTCATGATCTATATATAGCTCGCTTGAAAAATACTCTTTCTTCTATGTATATGCATCGATCTTAGAAATTAAAGACTTGGCGTTTGTTTTCTTTTTTGGCATAGGTGACATTTGATTTGAGCTCATAAAATATATACAATCTTGATTTTATCTCTAATGTCACTCAAGTGGAACATAAAATTTTAACTATCAATCTCTAAAAATAAAGAACTGGCCGTGAATTACTCAAAAAGTAATTAAGTAAGTTATCGAGCAATTATTATTATTATTATCATATTCAGACTTTTTTTATCAAAGACCTCGATGTCCGATGGATCCATAGATTAGACATCGATTGAGTTAAAATAAATGGGTCTTAATCTAAAATTTTGAACTCTTAATATTTTCGCGTTTAACCGCACTTAGCACCTATTTGATTCAGCTTAATGAAAGTTTGAGATATTAGACGTTCTAATTTGTTGGGTAAAAAAATTCAAGTCAAAATCTAAACGAAATCTAAACTCTTAAAAAATCACTTATATATTCATGAAGGTGTTCTAGCTTCTTCTCTTTTCAGAGGACGCCCGAGCCATGGCTGCCTCTTCGCTCACGAGTCTCCTCCGGTCCTCCATCATCTTCGCCCTATGACCTGTGGCCGACTGCATTACAAAAGTTTCTCTCTTGCACACCGTGCTCGCCCCTCCTCCGAGCTTCCTTCCACCTATGCCTGATCTGGACATCAACGAGAACCCTAGTGCTCTTCAGGAGGCCTGCGCGCGGTGGGACGTAGAAACTCGCCCATCGCCCAAAACATCAAGTTGCAGAAGTGCAAGTAGCGCTGGCGGCGCTGGCCGCAAGCTAGAAGCAAAAACGACGTTCTCTATTTCTTGAGCTCCCTTTCAGCTGTATTCTTCTCTTGTTTCCTGCCCCCGTGACAGGAAGTAGGCAAGGCACCGCTAGGCGCCACCGTAGCGAACCTTAGTCTCTCTTTCCGGCAAGAGTTATATCATGGTGTGGATCAAATTTGGTCGCCGGCGGTGGTGCAATGGCAAGATTTTCTCTGTAGTTATATTCAGGCGCTCGCCGCTCTCAAGCTCCCTTGTTTAATTGCTTCATTGAATTGATTTCTGATTTGTACTTGATATTGAATTGGCCCTCCATGAAAACAACTTGTAAGCATGAAAAACAAAGAAAAAAAAATGATGATCCATTAATGCATTTTTCTGACTTCCGAGTCTATGCATTTTTCAAGCCCTTTCGATCTCTTCTCGCTGGATCACAAGAATCATTGTACATGTTGCAGTTCTACATAGATCTATCCTCATATGTGTTTCAATTATCATGGATTGAGCTCTTCAGCAACGTATTGGGCATAATCAAATTATCAAATTAGATGTTGATTTAGGTGTTTTATCCAAAAAATTTTTTATCACTTATGTCTTAGCAAACTCAACATTTTCTTACCACTTAGAGGTGAAACTGAGAGTTAAGATTTTCAGATTAAGTCAAAACAAGCATTGTCCTTAATTTAGTGTATCCCAAAAATAGATGTATTAGGAATGTTTCATTCTTCGTAAAGTACCACGTCTAAAAAATTTAAAACTAAACCGTGTAACTTATTTTAAAGAGATTTATCAAGAAATAAGTGATGAATTTAAAGACTTATTTGGCCCCTTATCTAACAATCTATTTCTTTCCACTTCTGACCAAATAAGAGGCAAGAGATCTATCAAATCAAAATAAACGGAACTTAATTGATGTCGATTTTCCAGAAGTTAGATATTCATCTCTCTATGATAACGGGAGAAATATGACAGCAACTTTTTAAAGACATCAATTAATTTTAAGTGAGGTAATTTTTTATTTTCAAACATGTATAACTAAGATTGTGTTTCACAAAATAAAAGATTAGAGATAAAATTAAAATTTTAGATATATCATTAAATCAGATTAATTAAAAACCAGATCTTTGCTCGGTATATGTATGCAAGAGCTAAAGATCATCTCTGTATGAACCTTGTCAGTCTGATACTGATACTCGTTCTCTGAGAAAAGTAAGGACGAAGTAATTGAACAACTGGGATCGAGGTCGCGAACCTGCAAAGAGAGAGGGCGCGACTTCGTCATGTTGTAGTGGTAGATCTGCCGGTCGCCAGCGCTGCGGTGGTGGTGGTGGTTGTTGTTGGTGGTGGTCTCTCGATAACGAAAGGGATAGTGTTTGGCGATGCTCGAAAGGAAGGCGTCGAGTCTCCTTGCAATGGTTGTTCCCATGGCGCACAGCTTCCTGAACTTAATCGACAAGGGTAAGCGTATATATAGGCGGCTGAGGAAGAAGAGAGTAAGTAAGGAGGAAGGCGACGGGCCGGCGGCGGAAGATACTCAGACACCAAGCCATACCTTCCCTCATATAATTAATAACCACCTCTGTGACGTATTCCGTTCTTCCCAACCCACGCACACCTCTAAGGTTTCCTTTGGCTTTCAGCCGATATATAAATGCCTTTCGATGGTGAGGAATAGTATATATCTCTATATGCGTAGATAGATCACGCTCTAAATATTAATAGACTAATATCCACAGTGCCTTGAGGACGCGGAGAGGGAGAGCGACCGAAGGGCTCATCTTTTAGTGTAAGTAAAAGGCCATCATGAATGATGCAAAGGCGGCCAAACATATGCTGTGAAATCCCTCTTTTTCCGGACTTTAGAGGACATCACACATGCAGGTTGCATCAGACTGGTAAAGTTATTCCCCGGCAGGGTTCACCTCCCCCACATCACTTCGGCACTAAGTTTTCTTCTCTCTCTCTCGCTCTCTCTCTCTCGCGCGCCGTCGTCATTTGATTCCTCTACGTACATCTCAAAATCTGTGGGTTAGTGTGACGAAATCTTGGTACTGATCCGACGCCTGCAGTGTACAAACCAAAACAAGCTAGCATGATGGTCTGGGATCATTTTTTTCGATCTTATTTGTGATCCGTGTGAAAGAAGTTAATTCCCGAAAAGTTCTGGTAGAACAACAACAACTTGATATTACAGAAATCATATATACGAATGTCGGTAGGCGTGCTGTGTACTAATCACCGATTTAAGTTTGATTTGACCTGATAATTCAAACAAGCAGAGCAAAACTCATAAGATCGAAAGATCTTTGATGTGAGCTTATATATTCGGGAGCATGCAGTTATAATATGCATTTCTTGGAGCATAGTAACAGTGTGTACATGCACTAGCAACCCATTACGTATATTACTAAGAGTTCCGAAAATCTCGAGAGATTTTCTGAGAGAGTTTTAGATGTTAGATGTACTATCTTGTCATACATTAATTGACTGTCCTATCATATATTTAATACCCAAACGTGAATGACCTCAAGAAACTCTCTCATAAGATTCCTTAAGTGATCCGAACTCTATTACTAATTATCCCACAAAAAATACCGTTCACCTTAACCGGTATATAACAGGAAGATGGGCCCATCATCATGTCTCACCGTGTTCGTTGTGCAATACAATGGCCCAGTGTTGACATGATATTACCTCACTATATGGGAACTCTCTCTTTCGACCATCCGAGATGATCCGAACTCGACAAGTATATATAAGTACAAATGTTTTTAAATAGATACCATGCTAGGCCATCCCGACAGAGTATTTGGTTATGATACAATTATTGTACATTTTAAATAAGGCAACACAATGAGATTATCATGTTTGTGAGAAAATAATGTATCTCAAGGGCGGGATAAAAGGTGAGAAAAGAGGAGATCTCACTTGTCACTAGATCCAAGAAAAGTTCTCTTCTCTCTATAAATGTGCCTTCCATCCTCATTCTCAAGCATTTTTTTAGGTGAAAACAGCTTCCGCCCCCACATTTGTTTCACTATTTATTTTTTAGTCCCATTGGCCAACTTTGTTACTTTATTATCCCAAATTCAATTGTCTTTAAACTTTCATCCCTATTTATAACTGACGCCGTTACTTTTAACCATTTATCTCTCCCTCTTCCAATTTTACCCACTAACCTTGGACTAAATTTTCATACATAGAAACTAGATAAAATAAAATTATTTAAAATGTATAAAATAAAAAACTAATTATTCTAAACAGACTCATGCCTTGTTTTGGTGCAATGTCCTGGTAGAAAATATGCGCTTATTCTGTTTGCATGTAAAATGAGTCATCCCAACAAGATTTTTAAAAAACTCAAATTATGTACTTAGTCAGGTATAAATTAAAAAAGTATGATATATTGATTTACTTAATATTAATATTTTTATATTTGCTAAAAGGTATGTGCGCTGGAATAGACTTGAACCCTACAAAATTGTTAATATATTCGTCACGTATTTTTACCGATAAATTTATTATTTGTAAGTGGTCCACTTGTTTTATTAGTTATATTTTATTACACAATTAATTTGGTATCGTAAACTTAATAACTAATAATTATAAAAAATAATAAATTTACAACTATAATTTTTATAAAATGATTTATTCGTATTTAAATAAACAAAAAAATTAAGGATTACGATATACTTGCAATGAAACAATGAATTACGTCTTTAAAAATAAAACATTTACAACCAAACAATATAATATATTTTAATTTTTAAAAAAATGTTGCATTAAGAAAGTACTTTATTTTAGTTTAGCATATATCTAAATCCAAACGAACTTTGAACCTTTAACATTTGTACATATGAAATAGAGAAGGAGATTTCCACTACTAATAAAAATATATAAGTACGTCCATACGTTGAATAATGTGAGATTGGCCAAAGCCTTGCGAGTAAATTAGACCACGGTAGAAGGGCATTATAGGAAAAGTCCAGTAAAAAGATTACAAAATTTAGAATTAATTGTTTTGGTCTAAAAGATAATTTTGTTAAACGGTGGGACCTAGAGATAATTGATCTATTAATTTAGGACTGTAAATTGAAAACCCCTTTTTTCAAACAAGTTTTACCACTACGAACGTATATTTTTCGTAGAGAAAACCTGTTTTATCATACAACCAAAGGCATGCCTGGCTCCCCTGTATGGCTGTTTTATCATACACTAATCCGACTTGTTCACTCGAGCACATCCGTTCGAAGAAGAAGACGCTTCTGGCGATCTTTTGATAATTTGTTCTGCAGGAGAAAGCGTCGTGATGAAGCTTCCCGCGGAATCTCCGGCGTGGTTTCCACCACCCCTTAGATTTCCTTTCAGTCTTATCAATCTAGGTAGCTATTTTAAGGCGATACTGTTCTCTCTCTCTCTCTATAGATATATATATATATATTTTTTATTATATGCGGCGGAGATGAAGATATGGACATGGACGACCCCGCTAGAATTCGCAGGAGCATTACCGGCAAAAGAGAACAAATGCCTTCGGAAGAAAGAACAAGCACTCGATCGGTGCCGTGGAACAAGCACCATCGTTTGTCTTGGGGAAATGCAGCACATTATTATTATACATTTATATACCGTGTCCAATCGCCTAGATATAATTAAATAAAGTTTTTCACTTGTTAAATCTGCAATGAAAAGGCACTAAGCTAGCAAAGCATGAAACGTGGTTAAGTAGCCCGAGAAAAATAATGATAGAACACAGTAGTAGTCCGTAAGGTTGCTGGTCCTGCGGCTGGCTCACCCGAGAGAGACAATCGGCGCTTTTCGGTTTGGGTCAGGCTAAGTCGATTTTAAATTTGATTAACCCGAACCCGATTGACAACCCAACCCAACCCGAAAATGGGTTCAGTTCGATTTCTAAGATCACACAAATTAGCTAAGATTGAACTCAAGTTTGAGATTCATTAATTAATGATCTCAAATAGAGCTTAAATGCTTGGACTTGAGTAGTTGAGCTCCAACTCGGCCAAACACCAACATATTGAGTTGTTTCTTTGAAAGACTAATCAAAACAAGGTAAAACACCATGGATATATAATACAAAGATGTAGGCTTAAGCCAGAACACATCGAGTTGTTACTGAGAGTTGAGCTTGAACACAAATCAAGCTACTAGTGGTTGTTATTGATCAGTTAAGATAGAGCTGAAGCATAGCATAGATAAACAAGTCAAGCTGAGGCAACATACAGTACTGGAGGTTTTTGACCACCTGATTACAAGAACGGCTCATTCTTACAGACTGAATTTCTTAAAATTAAATTGAAATAATATTTTTATTATACGTATTCTTATACATATAAAAAATACAACTTTTTGTTTTGTCATGAGAAAATTAGGAATCCACATCAGGTAAGTACTGATTTTCCTTCTAAATGCGCATATCATTGTGAGGGGATCGAAGAAGAAGATGGTTCCGTCACTAATTTCCTTTATAATTTCTCAGTTGGTTTGAGTGTCAAAAATAGTATTAAAAAATATTAATATCAAAATTTACGTCGGTAGACACTTTTATCATATGTCATGCTCTATTTTTACTATAAATTTTATAAATAATATTAACAATCAAGTGTCTTTTTGCAATTTAAATCGGTAATAATTTTAAATTTAATGTTGATACTGGTGCTTAATAGTGCTATCAAATACGTGTAATTTTTGACTAAGCGCACCATACCTAGAGGAAGGAGAAAATGAGGGTGGGGAAGAGGAAAATATAAAAAAAAAGGATGGCCCCTCGTTTGATCAACCCCGCTGTGGGACCGGATTCTCCGTTGCATCGCCGTGTGCACGTCATTATATACCACTTTGATAAATTATTTATTTTATACTCAAAATAACTATTTTTAATATTTTCAAATTTATGAATATAAATAAATATTACATAATATTATATTTATATAATTAGCATTAAATATATATGTTTATATTTATTTAAATTATAATAAAATCTAAAATTTAAAGATAATTAATAATATTATATTTTTATTGACATTTAAATGATATTTAAATTCATAATTTTGACAGATATTAAAAATAATTATCTTGAGTAAAACATGACATGGTTTATTGAAGTGGTGTGCATCGAGATGCACAAGGTGGTGCACAGACGATCCGGTCCCCCGTTGCAGCCTCTTCTACTACTGAGAATAGCTACTCTGGGAGACAGATCAAGGAGAGGATCCTGTCGTATCCTCAAAAAGAGGATTTAGGGATTAAGATATCTTACTTATCGTGAGGAATGATTTATCTCAGTTCTTATCCTTAATTACAAGGACAAACCGGATGACGTGTTGATCCAGAATAAACTAAAACACGCCCAAAATTTAAGATGAATTAAATTTATCCCTAGCTATTCTCGTGTCACACAGGGTCTTAAACGGTCTTTTTCTTTTTCTAATGACAGGTAAAAACATAAAATATAAACCAAAGGACTATTTCTGGAGCTACCCCGCCATTCAAAACGGTTGAAAGACATTTAAAAATAAGCCATAACGCTATGAACTCAGATGTAAATGAAGATAATAGTGCCAACGCCGCCACCGCCCACACCAGCAGACACGTCGAGGAGAGAGTGGTCCCCGCCGGTGACGCACCGACCTGGAGACTCGTAGACATGTACCTTTTTTTTTTGAACAGAAAAGAAAAACAACAGCACTAACCACACATTTCTTTACAGAGTTTAGCATTAACATGAGAAGGAAGTGAAGAAGGGAAAGCAGCTTGGGTATTACTAGTCAATGCCCATCTAGCTGGAGAGTGAGCTAAAATGTTACAAGATCTATTTACATAAGATAGAGACAAGTGACCAGACTTAGACAACAGCAAAGAGCACTGAACTAGGATATGTTGAGCTCTCCACAAAATAGGACCCCTACCAGAAATGGCCTCAATCATCCCCTTAGCATCGCTCTCCACGGTAGTAACCGTCTGTTGGGAAGCCGCCCAGGTAAATGCTTCAAGAAGAGCCTGCGCTTCCAAGATTTCTGGACGATTAAAAGGAAAAAGTTTAGATTGCCAAAAAATAAGCCCTCTTCTATTGAGACAATGAAAAGCTCAGGAAGGATCTCATTTCTTTTATATCTAAAATATCTGTGAAGTTTATTTAGCTCCACCCGTAACATATATATAGGTGTATATATAATTTAATTTCGGTTCATTCGGTCTCGGGAGTCAAGACAAGGCCCCAAACGAACATGTTGATAGAATTACAGCCAAGAAGTAGTTAAACAAACCCTGCCGAGTCTGCAATAACATTTGAAGTTTGAACTACAATTTTCAAAGAGGAACCTTGGATTTACGGTAGCGCCTACTCAATTTGAATTGGCCACGTTGAGATCGTGGATAAAATAGTTAAATGTAATAATAATTCCTTTATAAATCACTTATAGGGTGTTTGGTTGCATGATAATTTTTTGTACACTTTCATGATAAAAAATTGTATTAAAATAAAAAGTGAACCAACTCATGACATAAAATTATCATGTTTGGAGGGATGTGATTACAAAAAAGAGTAACCACCGCATATGACCAAATAAAGTGGGGGACCACAAGAAAAAAGAAAGAGGTGAGACCCTTTTTTTGTTTAAGAAGAAAATCACTTTCAAAACATAAAATTGTCATGGTTGTCAAACACCTCTTTTAACAAGTTTTCTTACAATTTTTAAAAATTAAAATAAAAACCTCAATTATCATGCAACCAAACACCCCCTTAATTTCAAATGGTTTATCATAATTATTTTATTTTAAGAGGTAAGAAGTCATGATTTTGAGTTGCACGAGAGAAATTAAGAATGAAATTAAAACTTTAAATATTTTATCAAGCCAAATCAAGCACCAGGTTACTCATAAATATTTTGTCAAATCGAGTAAAAATCTGTTCAAATGTTTCGTCCGCCTTCAGATTAATTTATCTTGTTGCATCCGACAAGTGTGTGGTCGTATCATCCATATCCACAATCAAATAGATGGACACCAGACCTATGTGCCGTGCTCAACGAGTCAGAGATTATTATTTGGAAGAACAAGCCAAAGCTGAAGGGCAGGAGCTCCTGTGGCCAGCTCGCGGCGCTCGGCGACGCCTCCGGCGAACGCCTCCCGGCGAAGCCAATCGGTGAAGCCTGCTCGCGGCGCTCGGTGACGCCTCCAGTGTACGCCTCCCGGCGAAGCCAATCGGCGAAGCCCCCTGCTCGCGGAGCTTGGCGACGCCTCCGGCGTAGCCTCCCGGCGAAAGCCAATCGGCGTAGCCCCTGCTCGCGGCGCTCGGTGACGCCTCCGGTGAAGCTTCCCGGCAACGCCAATCGGCGAAGCCCCTGCTCGCGGAGCCTAGGCGACGCCTCCGGCGAAGCCCTCTTCTTGCTCCCGGCTCCCTCGCCATCGGCGGAACCCTCGCCAAGCGGCGGAGGCCTCGCTTCCAGCCATCGGTGGATTCCTCGTCTGCAGCAGAGCCCCGCTTCCGGAGGCTTCGCTCGGAGCCCTTGCTTCCGATTCTCTCGTCATCGGCGGTGCCCTAGCCAGTTTGCTATCTCTCAGTTTTGGTTATCGGCGGAGTTCCAGTTTGGTTCCCGGGCCTCGCGGAGATCTTGTGTCTGGGTTTGAGGCGTAGTCATCGGCGGAGCCTTTGCTCCCAGATCTCTCACCTTAGGCGGAACCCTCGCCGTTTTGCTATCTCTTAGTTTTGGTAAATTCTAACCTTCATCAGCCAATAGACTTCGCTCTCCCAATTTATCTCATTGACACCGGATTTTGAGCATTCTGTTCCACTTTTTATTTTGTGGTAGGTTACGGTGGGGGAGGGAGGAGGATTCAATCCTCCTCCTCCCAAGTGTTTTGTTTTGTTCCTTTAGGTTTTTCCACATTCCAGTTTTTGCCCATCTCTGTCCTTCGGGACTCTTGTCTATTATGCTACTGGAACTGTGGTGTTTGGTTTTTATCTCTCGGTGTTGTCTGTATTGTTCGGGTTTGTTGTTTGTATTGTGGTTTTTAGGTGTCTTGTTGTCTTCTTATGTCTTCGACATAGCCGTCATTAATCCTACGAGACCGTTAGTTTGGACGTTATCCACACCTCTTTGGTGTGTTAATTCGGTCCCGTGGCAGTTCTCAAACTCTTTTGATGGAGTCTTTACATCTGCCGAGCGATTCTATATGCACTTTACTGTGCAGATCGCTACTTGGCTATGTTTTAGCCTTGAAGATAACATTATGTGGTGTCTAGTTCTCTTTACTGTTATGGTCTTCTCGTAGTCCTCTCTATCCATGTCTATGTAAGTATGGTCTCTGTACTTCATGTTTTATTATGAATGACAGTAAGGTGTTTTGTTCAAAAAAAAAAGAGTCAGAGATTATTATTTGTTTGATGTAGGCATATTCTTACGGTAGTTTTATCTAATAATGTTGATTGATTAGGTAGAAAAAAGGGTTCAAATAAATAAAACAAAAATCGTATTAGCAAACATTACTCTGATTACATACTTTACTTTACAGTAAGGGTCCGTTTATTTAGGGGTGAACACCGTGCACCCACACGTCTGGTTGCATGTAACAGGACACGCCGGATGGACATTTTCTCAACATAAGTTATTTTGTTTTTTGGGTCATGACCTCAACATAGATCAAAATCAAAGATATTGCATCCCCCAAAATCAACCGTACGCCATTTTCGGGGTACAGTTATATAAAAATAATAAATTAATATATAAATATATATATATATATCTATAACTAATCTATAGAAGTACATATCCTGTTTTTTCGTCACTTTTTGCTCTCGCGTACACCCCATCGCGTCTCTCCAGGATGCATCCTTTCCGTAGCCACCTCTTCATCAACCGACGTTTAATAACCTTACTTCAGCCCTCGTCTCGATAACAACCCAATCCATATCTGTAGATGAGGTTTCTCTCTCTCCGTGGATCTCGCTCTATATTGTCGGCCGTAGTCCCCCTGACTCTCTTTCTCTCCTTCGCTGCAGTCGACGTAGTGTCGTACAAAGGAAGCCAACTCTACGCTACCATGTACTGACTTGCATGTGGTGCCTCCCCACCCCTGAATGCTTTGATGACTATTGCCGTATTGTGGCTGTAAGTATATGTCTTTTGAGCTTTTGTTCGTTCCAACGTATTTTTATGCATCTCCTCCCTCACGTTTTCTCTCTCTCTCTCTAGATCTCCCTTGTCGTCGATGTGGTGTCGCCTCTTTCAGAGGAAGTTTGCCGCCGAATTTCACCCTCCTCATTCTGCTGCTTCAACCCTCTCTATCCCTCTCTATTTGTGTGAACTCTCCCATTCTACCAAGGCCCCGAAGAAACTTTGATGTGAAAGCATAGACATTAATAATTATCTAGGATGGTGATAGATTATTAACATGTTTGGTAGAAGTATAGTCAACTATAGGTAAATTTTGTATGGCTGCTAATTTACAGGTTGAGTTATTTTGCGTGAAGGATACAAAACCTGCTTAATGATTTTTCTTTACGAATTTTATGCATTTCACCCCACTAAGATTTTTACTTTCATTTTCTTAATCACTTACTCATTTAACAATAACGTTCTTGACATTGGTTAAATGTTGCAAACTTAAACTTTGCCTTCGTTATGGTTATTACAATGGAGCCAAAATTTGTTGCAATCACCAATTCCCTTAAGGGTGAGCACAAAATGGTTCAAACTGAGAAATCAAATCAAACTAGCTCATTCTGTTCAGTTTGATTCGATTTGGACCTTTTCTGTTTGGTTCGGTTTGAAAACTTTTCAAACTAATTTAAATCAAATCAAATCGTTTTAAAAAAAATTATAAAAAATTATTATAGTATTAATAAAAATAATATTTTTATAAGTTTTATAATAAAATAATATTTATTTTGATTATTTTTAACTTAAAAATCATTATATATGTGTAAAAATAATTAATTTAGATATTTTCATACATTTTTTGTTTAAACTGAACCAAATTAATTTCAAATTGGTTTGATTAGGTTCGATTTGAAAGGTTGATTCGGTTCGATTTGAAAAAAAATAGTTTAAATCAGATCAAACCGAACCGTGCCCACCCCTAATCCCCTCTTCCCTTGGGTAGTGCGTGGAAAAAGGTTGGGAGACCTCCAACCTGGCTCATAAGACAAGCAAGAAAGTACATGAAGACAAGTCTATGAACTGTTGATAGACTTTGTTTTAATGCGATATCATTTTGGTGATGTTTTTGTTCCTTTATAGTGAAAATTTCCCTCTTAGTTAACTTCAACCGGCGAAGAAAGATATATATGTATTACATTATATGGTTAACATTGTCAGTTTTCGCATTTGGACAAGGTCTCTAGGTGTGTTTGGAGGCAAGTGTTGTACTTTTATTTTGTAAGATGAGTTTTATATTAGTTTTGACTTTTGACAATTGTCTTTCATTCCTCACTATTAAAGAAAAAATATTTTTTCGTTATGGTCGTAATGTAGACTCCTAATTAAAACTTAGGGCCTTGATGCAACCTTGGTTAACTCAGTTACTATGTTTCAAAATGGGTGATAAGCATTGCACTCTATGAACTATTTAAACCTAGATTTCATGGTTATTACCATATTAGCATCTCTCTTCTACTTCAAAAGTGATGTGCTTAAGCAACTATATGTATTACCATATATCATTTTATTTGTATGGGTTTATGTCTATAAATTGTATATATTTAGATTTAGTTTGGATTTCACATTTAAGATTTGAAAATTTTATCCTTGATGTTTCAACTTAAGAATTTAAAATTCTTACTCCCCTTCTTTTTCTTTGTTATTTAAGGATTGGGATTTCGTATTGGGAATTTGAGATTTCAAGTATTTGATTTGAATTTTGGAGTTTTAGATGTAAGGAATATTGTAATCTTATAATAATTTTTTATTTCAACTTGACATGTGACTCCTTACAGCTCCGACAATATGAAGTCTGGAAAGAAAAAGATAGAGCACGATTAACTTATCCACATTGATATTCGAAAAGAATAATGAGTTAATGGTAAATTATACCAAACCAAACAGGTCTTTATGAAGATATTTGCCAAGTGGTTTACCGAAATTGCAATAAAACTTAATTTGAAAAAACTTTGACCTCTCACAAATTGCACCTTTCGGGATGCATTTTCTTCAACACTACTTTTCAATTGAGAAATTCATCTACGGTTAGTAATGGCCACAATCGAAACAGTTACTATTTTTATACTGCTGTTATACTTTTTTTTTTTTTGGTCATGTGGCGCAGTGGCCAGGACGCGTGCTGCGTCGCACGCAGGCGAGGATCGAGCCCGCGCTCGATCCCACAGGTCGCCCCCCCCATGGGAGCACCCGGCGTCAGCTGCCGGGAAGCGAACCCAGCCCGGCGCCCCCCCGGGCGCCGGGTGTTGCCAGCCGAGCCACGCTCTGCCGGCTACTGCTGTTATACTAATTTTGATGCTTTTTGTGTTTGTCCTTATTTAATTAAATATATCCATGTTAACCGCAAATGAACATAAAAAATTAAAATTGTTTATGTACTTTCTGTAGTTTAACAAAAAATTTAAAATTTAATTCATTTATATTTTTTCCCGTGTGATTAGAGAATAAACATTGGTTATATAATTTGTGTTAAATAAAAGAATTTTAAATATTTAAATTTATCAAGTTGCTAAATATTGGTCAATACCTCCAAGTTGGGAAGGACTCTCAGTGCTTTTTTTGTAGATCAAAAAAATTGACAGAGATATGAGACATTAAACGTGTAATTTTTTTTGTAATTTTATTTATTTTATCTTTTATACAACTAAAATATTTCATCAAATATTTATTTTTAAATATTATCTTTACATGAATATTCTTAACATATTCCTCAATTTCTGATGTCGGATTGATATTTTTGGTTCCTTTTTTAAATTGGAAAAAATAAAGATTACCTTATTTAAATTTTTGGTAATGGAGTTGTGATGGTAATTAATTAATTCTTATATTAAATACACTTGTTAAATATTTTTTTATTTTTATCAAAATTTTCATGATCTTTTAAAATTTGTGAATGTTAATTTCAACATGCTAATAGTTGTCTGCAACAGACTGGTTACCAGAGGGTTATAAGTTTTTCGTTGCTGTTTATTTTTTTTTTCTTTTAAGTTGTCCAGACACATCTAAATTAATGTTACTATTTATTAATTATTAAATATAAAATAAATAATCTAAATTTTAGAAAAATTTAAAGTCTAAATTTGTGATGTGTGACGTCTACTTAGTATCGATAAGACGTTTGAAATCTAAATAAATAATTATAACAACTTGACCTAAAATGCTAATTATATTAATTTTTAATAGATACACTGAGATAAATAATTTATATTTTAAATACATACATACATTCAACAAATTAATTATGATATTTTTATGAGATACTTTTAAAATTAAAAATTTTAAATATTACACGGATACGTGCGAAGCACGTTGTCTTTTGACTAGTGCAAACCCAGAGGGACAACCCGATGGTGCCCTCTGAAGTGGAGGAGCGGTAATGATTACGAAATAGAAAGTTATTTATCAAATAAAATATTTTGTTTTCAATAATCTAACTAATTTAATACTCTCATGAACAAAAACATGTGTTTAAAAACAATTAATATATCAAAAACTCTTTTTATATTTAGTTGTAGATCATGTAGTAAGTAACAAAGTCGTACAAGATAAAAATAATAAATTAAAAACAAAAATATCTTTATGAAAGCATTTTTGTAAAAAACAAAAGTTTTTTATTCTCAATTTCCCGAAAGTTCTATTCTATACGTTTCTGTGTAATAGTTTTCACCTGTTTTTGTTTTACGCTCAACCAAATGGACCCTACGCTGAAAACTAACTCCAGCGGGCTGGGTATGTGATCTCCGTTTCACCCACCCTCTGCCGGTGCCCACCGAGCGGAACATCAATGCCTGGTAAAAGGATGGAAGGGACCGAGGGAAACTTGACCACAAGAAAGGTCGCAAAACATCGGATCGAGAGGCGGATTATCCAAATCTGAGTCAGATATATAAGCTCGATTACCCAGTACGAGAGAGAGAGAGCTTGATCTGACTGGCAATGCGCGCAGAATTTGTATGTGAAAGCGGGGAACCAAACAAGTAAAGATGCCATCCCTTGGGGAAATTCAGTCGCGGGAGGGGAAGAACATTTAGAAATCGAGGAGGCGGCGGAGGAGGATGGGAGGGAATGATGCAGCATCTCCTCCTCGTTTACGATGCTCAAAACTCTTTACAGGTACAAGTGCTCAAAGCAGAAGCAGAAACCGATTGGTTATTGTCTCTTCTATCCTCCTCATCTGTTAAACATCCGTAAACAAAAGAGGAGAGATCAAAAAGTTCAAGAAGAAGAAGAAGAAGAAGAAGAAGAAGAAGAAGAAGAAAGAAAGAAATCTCGGCGCCTCGGACGGGGCGGCTAGCGGACGGCGAGGGCGTAGGGCGGAGGGAGCGGGGCGAGAGACCGCGGAGGGGCGGCGAAGGGGAGGCTGCGGAGCATGAGGAAGCGCATGCGGCGGGGGAAGGGGGCGTCGTGCAGCACCTGCTCCAGCACCCTCGCCACCAACAGCGTGTACTCCTCCAGCAGCTCCGCCACGATCGACACCAGTAGCATCTCGGCCTCTTTCTCTCTTCTTTCCCCCTTCTCTGCTGCTGCTGCTGCTGCTTCTTCTTCTGTCGTGGGAACACCGACGGCAAGCGGGGAGACACTTGTCGGTCTCGCTAGAACTCGAAGGCTTTTTCTCGAGAACGGTGGACTGGCGAACGAAGAACGGGGGGAGCTCCGCCCCTGTGAAGGGCCTTTATCGGATGCCAGGATCCGATTCCGACGCCTAAACCGGGACGCGCGGTTCTGCCCGGCAGACGCGGCGGTTTCCGGTTTGCTTCGTTGCGGCGCCGGTTTCCGCCGGCACGCCGGCGCGACCCACCGACAAGTGGGGCCCACGTGGCAGCAAACTTATCCGATTCCCCGCCGTTCTCGAAGTCGCTAAAATAGCAATTAATAATCAAATATGCTCCCCCCCTTCCCCGCGGGGGGTACAAACTATAAGCAACACCGTCCACGTAACTTAAACCTCTTCTCCTCAAGGATTTTATTTTTGTTTGGACAACCGTCTTTTTTTTTTTTTAGTATTCAACCAAAGAACTTAAATGACCGATCAAATTTGAACAAAAATTTTACTTAAAAATGTAAACACGGACTCAAATTCATGTAAAATAAATGAACTAATCTTGAACGACATATTGATGCGGGACGAACCGGCTAATCCGGCTAAACCGAACGAAAACGGAGCAAACCGGCGCTAATAGCCGCAAACGACCTAAACGGACCCAAAATCGGCCTAAACCGGCCTCGAACCGGTCCAAACAGGCCCGAACCGGGCTCAAGATGGACTGGACCGGCTCAGGACACCCTGAACCGGCCTGAACAGGACTGAACCGGACTGAACAGGCCGGTTCAGGCCTTGAACCCGGTTGGACAGGGTCTGGCGACCGGTCTGGCCGCGGACCGGCCGGCCGAGGGCCGCGCGGCCGCGCGCGAGCGAAACCGGGCAGGGAGGGTGTCGTGGCGCCTCCAGGTCGCTGCCCGGGGGGAGGGTCGTGGCCACGCCGCAGGAAGCCGCGTACCCCGCCGGGTGAATCCGTCGCATTCGGCTGCACGAGACAGCGCCGTCCCGGGGATGCGTGGCCAGATCCTCGCCGTCGTCTCCCGTCTCCATGGCGTCATCACGACGGGAGACACCGCGCGCGAGTGAAGGTCGCGACAAAAGGGCCTTCTGCCTGGGCGAGCCCTCCCCGCGGCCTCGCGGGTGCACGTCGTCGTCGTCGTCCGGTGGAGGGAACCGCAGGGGCGGAGCAGGGAGGCAGAGCAGGGGGGGCCAGTCGGGATCGACGGGAAGAAGAGGGGAGCGTCGCGGTGTCTGCGCGTCGACGCCGGGTGGAACTCCCACGTGCGTGAGGACCCGACAAAGGGCACCGCAGCCTCGACGTTGTCCGGTCGTCTCCGAGCGATGGCGGTGGAGAAGAAGAGCCGTCCGCCTAGGGAGGACGCCGCACGGGGGAGGGAGCCGCGGAGGGAGGGGGATCCGGGGATCGCCGGGTTCTCCTCCCGCTTCGCCGTCTTCTCCTTCCGTTTCCTCTCCTTCTACTTCTTCTTATTCTTGCCGCATCGGGGAGCTGATCTGAAGGCCTTGCGCAGTCCGGTCCGGAAGTGGACCTGCTGAGGATGCTCCGGAAATCGCTGGTTGCCGGCCTGCCGGTGGTATCAAAGACGGACAGCAACTTCGATCTACTCCATGTTGAAGGGGAACCGGGGAGGGGGAAGAGGAAGGAGGAACGGCCGGATCCGGAGGATGGAAGGGAGACCGGGGGTCCTTCCCGGAGGTGAAGAGGGGCTGGCCTCACTGCCGGAGGTGGGAGAGGAAATGGGGCCGCAGCCCCTACGCGGGAGACACCAGCCGCGGAGGCTCCAAAAATTCCACTATTGCTTATTGAACTATGTACAGCCGGTCCTCTTTTAAAGAGGGAGAAGAGACCTAATTTAAAAAAAGACCCTCTAATACTTCTATTTACAAACTTGTCCTCGTAGGGACATAAGTAAAAGAAAACCCAAAATTTGTCCCCATCATTTTCTCCGACCGGGAGAAAACTCGACCTCGAGTTTTTAAACCGGTTCGGACGTACCCAAGACTCGACTCGTGAGAACGAGTCGATTCCGGGCTCTGATACCAAACAATGATGCCGTTCCTCCTTCCTCTTCCCCCTCCCCGGTTCCCCTTCAACATGGAGTAGATCGAAGTTGCTGTCCGTCTATGATACCACCGGCAGGCCGGCAACTAGCGATTTCCGTAGCATCCTCAGCAGGTCCACTTTTAAAGATGGAGAAGAGACCTAATTTAAAAAAGACCCTCTAATACTTCTATTTACAAACTTGTCCTCGTAGGGACATAAGTAAAAGAAAACCCAAAATTTGTCCCCATCACATATTGGTCAACTCAACTTGCTCGTTGATGTCAAAAAAGACTTAGTCTCATATTGAGTGCCGATGAGAATATTCTCATATTTATAGGTCTGATCATAATTATCTCAGAGTCTAAGTTTGAGATTTTTCACAGGATATCAGAGCAGATGGACTCGGGCTCTGCCCCTCTGATGGGTCAGTCTCCTATTTTTGTTTGGTCCTACTCCGTGTATTCCTATCGTGGCTCTGACGGTGGTGACCGACCGAGAGAGGAAACGTTAAATGACTTAGTCCTAAATTAGATACCGGAAAGAATATTCTCGTGTTTATAAATACGGTCCTGATTATCTCAATATCTAAGTTTTAGAATATTTCACGGTTGGCATCCTTCGTTATTTTAATGTTAGTTTGGTTAGGGTTGGTGTTTACTGAGCTCTTTCTTCAATTTAAATTAAATATAAATAAGTTGAGGATGTGAAGGGAATTGAACGTACGTACTCTAGTTTTGTTCTCTTCGATCGGTTTTACTCGATTTAAATAGAAGCTAGATAAATAGTGGTAACAATTAATTTGTACCTATTTAGAATATTAATTTATCAACTCTACTTTGATGATAAATATATATAGTATTTATCGATATTATAACTTACTTTAAAGTTAATTTGGTTTGATTTTTGCCAGCAGTACGTTTTGCTTCAATTTTGTCTGCTCGTAAAATTGAAATCTAATGGATGGTCGATTTAACACGAAGTTAATCAAATTGAAGTGTTCGTTCTGACTCAATTCATTAGACTGAATGGCAGGCGAACAATTTTATTATCTCTTTTTGTCCCCGCAACAAATTGGGGAAACATACGATTGAACTGATCGAACCAAGATATAATTAATATATTGTCACGATCCCCAAAAATAAAATAAAATGTAACGCAACGAGAATCCAATATCGATCGAGACAGCTAGATTAAACTTTTTCAAATCGAAAGCTTACAAAATAAATAATACAATCTCAACTAATTTACACCAAACAGCCAGATGGCAATCAACCGACGAACTAAGCTTAGCAAGTCAACCTAACAAATCTCAAACTAAAAGCGACCTTGATCACTTGTATGGCCAAAGGAGGCGGAGGTCACTACTTGATAAAAAAATTCCTTTTTTTGGTTTAAAAAGGAGATTTTTTTTGAAATATAAAATTATACTAATTGTCAAAGCTGGTCTCTTCTAACAAAGTTTTATTACAAAAGCACAGAATTGCAACAAAATCACAATTTTTGTAGTTGCACACCTTATAAGGACTTTCACTTGTTCCTACACTTTTAAAATATTTTCAAACAGCGAAAATGTAATTGAAAATAGTTTCATGTCCGAGTCCCACCGAGCGCAAAAGTCTCACAAACCGTCACATCATAATATTATGGCCTGTTTGGTTAGTGTTTCATTTTTGGTACTATATCAATATTGATATTAATATTTTCAAATGTTGGAGTATCAATATCAAAAGTAATACAAGTGGACACTTGTATTACATACTATGCTTTGTTTGCACTACAAATTTTAAAATTGATACAATTAACCAAACACCTCTTAATGGTTCCTATCAATATCAATTTTAAAATTGATAGTGATAGAGGTACCTAATAGTGTTATCAAATAGGGCGTTAATTAATGCAGTCGGAAGTACTCACGAACGGAGGATACGAGTAAAAAATAATAAAGATTATAATGAATTCACTTTCATCGTATTGCCGTATAAACGGCAAAATCAAGGCGTTAAGATAGAATCGTGAGTCAACGTTTCTCGCAGTCATGGGAAATATCCGTAAAAGATAACTAGAATGGATCCGAATATCAGCTCAGTCTTGATTAGAGTCAGCCCTTTGTATTAAAAAGGGAATGTGATGTCTAGTGCTTAAATTTAAAAAAAAAAATCACCTTGCTCTCATTTATCAGCAGGACGCCCTCGAACTCTGTGCACTGCTCCTGGGTCGTGTCAACCGTGCCAAGGCGGCCGACTACCTGTGGAGATCGAGTCCGTGGTAGCGCTAGATGATCCCTCGTTACGTGCTGCACTGCACTTATACGTGATCGTTGGGTCAGTGTGACCAAAAAAAAAAAGCACACTACTCTAGTAATAAAAAATAAAATAAAATACTATAACCGGCAAACGTGGGGGTGTGGCCTGCGGTTTCAGCTGAGCAGGACCAAACAGGGGGCCAACCGACTGACCGTAGGGGTGTCAACGGGCTGGGCCCGGCCCGGCCCGCAGCTGGCCCCGCTCCAATATATAATGGGCCGGCCCGGCCCGTATTACATTTCGGCCCGACCTGGCCCGGCCCAGAAAAAATATAAGTTTGGCCCGGCCCGACCCGGCCCGGCCCGTTCTTTTTAACTTATTATAAGGTATATTTTATATTTTTTAATTTTTAAAATATCAATCCAAAAAACTTTAATAACTTCTATGATCTTACCAAAATCTTCGTATGACATACAAAATTAAAACTAAGATTCTTTTTGAAATATTAAAGTATGACCGGTTTGACAAAAAAATTCGAAACATGATTAAAATAAGAATAGTAGATACATCGTACGTATTCATAATTTTTTAATTTATAATAAAATATATAGATTTAACTATATCACTTAAAATTTCTAATATATAATAAAATACATATCATATTTTTAAAATTTTTAAACATCAAACCAACTATTAAAGAAATATTTTGAATCTAGAAATAAAAATAGATAAACATACCGTTTAACACCCAAATAATCATATATATGAATATATTTTATTATTTTAAAATATTACCCTTTTTTTAAATTTCCTTAATAGTTTATGTTCAGACCTATGCATGCCCGCATACGTATCTTGTTCAGACCTGTGCATGCAAAAAGTTTCGTAAAAATAAAATAAAAGATTTTTGCATGTCTAGCGAACCAACCGACGACCACCGCCGGGTGCTGGACAATGTTGCAGAACAAGGCCCGCGGGCCTGCTTTCTCGGCCCGAGCAACGTGAGTGGACTCGATTCTTTGCCCCGGAACAAGGCCCAGGGCTGGCCCGGCCCGAGGGCTGGCCCGGCCCGAGGGCCCACGGGCCAGCCCGGTCCATTGCCAGCCCTAACTGACCGTCTTTTGGGTCTTCTGCCTCTTGCTGGCAGCCGGCCGGCGGGTCCCCTTCTACTGTTGATCCGGCTTAACAAGAGGACCAAACCCATAGATATATAGCCTGTTGGGTAAAAATTAAACGACTCCGTTTTGCAAAAAATAAAAAATAAAAGAGATGACACTGACCTGGTTGTTATATACTGCAAACTATAGGAACTGAAATCGAATATGTGCGATAGTTTATCCGAACTGGAATATTTTATTTATCGAATTTTCATAAAAAATAGTGTGTACGAGTAAAAATAATTGATTTGACTCATGAAACGTCTGAGTCCAAGTCTGGCCATAGTTCAGACTGGCAAGTCTCAATTTGACGAGAGACTATTTAGTGATCCAACTTATGATCAGAGCTTAGTTGACGCACTTTAATAAATTCTTGTCACCATACGTGATGTGTCTTATGTAGTTAACACATCTTGTCAATCTTTGGCAGCTCTAATCAACCGTTATTCGAGCCTTGTCAAAAGGATTCTAAGATACATTGAATCTACATATCAATTTGGTCTTCTTGTTCGACCTGCACTTTTAAGCTTAATGTTACTTAGATTCTGATTAGGTTGGATGCTCAGATGATGATCGCAAATCTACTAATGGATTTTGTATTTCTCCGACGTAAAATCTTTGTATCTTGGACCCTTGAAGAGTAGCACATTGTTGCTAGGTCAAGTACGAAAGCCAAAATGAGAGCCATGGTTACTCCCTGTGACTAAGCTTTTGTGTCCTATTCAGTTAGCTCAAGTAACTAAAATTGAGATTGACAGGGTACCAAACATATGGTGTGCTAACACTTGAGCTATTTACCTGTCTGCAAATCTAGTATACAAGGCCCGGACAAGGCATGTTCAAGTTGGCTTTCACACCATCCATCAATTAGTTTTAGAAAAGAGGATTGTTATCAGACATAATGCTAGTGTAGCTAATGGGGTGTTTGGTTGCATGATAATTGAGATTTTTATTTTAATTTTTAAAAATTGTAAGAAAACTTGTTAAAAGAGGTGTTTGACAACCATGACAATTTTATGTTTTGAAAGTGATTTTCTTCTTAAACAAAAAAAGAGGGTCTCACCTCTTTCTTTTTTCTTGTGGTCCCCCACTTTATTTGGTCATGTGCGGTGCTTACTCTTTTTTGTAATCACATCCCTCCAAACATGATAATTTTATGTCATGAGTTGGTTCACTTTTTATTTTAATACAATTTTTTATCATGAAAGTGTACAAAAAATTAGCATGCAACCAAACATAAGGGTCCATTTGGTTCCCCGTAAAAGTAAAATCATGGAAAATGTCTGATAACAATCTTCTTTTCTAAAAACTAATTATTGACAGGCGTAGGTGCAATCTTGGTTGACGCTTGTTTTGACGAAATAATGAAATTTTAAATTCTTAATTAGGTGTGTAGGGCACAATAGATTTTCATACACTTTCATTATACACTTTTATTCCAAAATAAAATCTAACACAGCTAAAACATAAAATTATCACCTTTGTAAGTATAAAAGGCAGTTGATCACAAGTAAAAAAAGTAGAAGAAGAAGAAGAAAGAAAATCACACCTTCTTTGTTCAATAAAGAATCATATGCATACAAAAATGTTTGTGTTTTTAAATGATTGTCAAACAATCATTTTTAACCTCGTTTCAATTTATCACACAACCAAACACCTCATTAACCTCCTGCGTTGTGGTGGTAAGTACGTACTTAAGTTGGTTAATACGCTTGTACATTAATCAACATGCTTTTAGTTAGAATCACATTATATATGCTACTACTATCGTTTATTAATATACTATGTTTAAAAACAAAAGTTAAAAATATACAACTTAATTTTAAGAGATTTATCAAAATACAGAAAAAGTATTTAAATATTAATAAAATTCAAAAAAGTTGGCACTAATTAATATCCATACCCTTGATCGAATCAGAAGTTAGCTAGAGAATTGTTTAGAAATTGGAACAATCAAACGTTGCCTTCAATTCGTAATGGTCCGAGGAGCCTTGGCGGTTTGGCTTTTGTGTCAGTGTTTAGGGTTTATGATTTTCAAATGTGATCAACTCTCAAGCGCTTGACTTTCGTATATTTTGACTTAATACTTTGAACTTTTGAGGCCCATTTGGCTCAGGCTCTGTCTGGCCATTCACTTAGTAAATTTGATTTATCTCCTAAAATTTGAGAATAAATTAAGCTAATCTCTAAAATAATCTTGTGTCGCCAATCTCTTAGTATGTGGCAAAAGGGTACTTAATTAAATTAAAATTATGTATTAATTAATTTAGTAATCACTTAAAATTATATTATTTATTTTATTTCTATCTTATGTGAAGAAATTAAGCCTTAAGAAGTTTCTTAAGTTATAAGAGGGATGTGTTTAAAAGGGTAATTAAGACATAAAATCGGACAATCTTAATTTATAAATCTAGTTCAAGTTCACCTTCATTAGTTGTTCTCTTAAACAATAGATCGTTATTTTCTAAAGGGGTGGTCACATGTGCTAATCAACTCGGGTAATTAACCGATTAGGGTCTAATGTCTTTGGTTAAAGTCATCAAGATGGCACTATATATATCAATTTTGATTTTGATATCTTTAGAGAATAATATATCAATGACAAAATTGATAGACACATTACAAATTACTATCTTGTTTGTACTACCAATTTCAAACCAAGCACCTTGTAAGGTATACGTTAATATCAATTTCAAATTTATGGATGATATATGTATTTGGTACTGTACCATAAAACATGAAGAGGTAGCTATGCCGATAATATTTAATCATATATCAGTACATTGTCTAAAAAAAATAAAAAAGAAATTAAACAACTTCTCAAAGACAAGGCTAGCTCGGAACTTCTCTAACATTTCTCAATATAAAATATTATATAATATGTCGGTGAGTGCTGCATTAACGTCCGACTGCACCGTGCAGCGCATTTCTGGTTCCAAAATGTGCTACACAATTCATTGAACATATCTTTTATGTGAAAACATAACACAATATATAGCTGACTGTAGACCTGTCAATGGAGTTCCCGGAACCGACAAACAATTCGAGTCCGAAATTATTTTTGGATCTTAAACACTTAATGGCTTACCCGACCACACCTGTATCGGGTTCGGGGATAGGTGAAAGCCCGAAATTGAGATTTCGGGGTGCTCTCGGGTTGCCTGATATCGAGATTCGAGACCCACACCGCCTCAAGGCCGCCTTCGTCACCGTACCAGGGCAACTGCACCTTCGCCTCCGCCACGGGCCAGCCTGCTTGACGACACCTCCTTCTACTTCGCCCCTACCGGGCCAATCAC
This sequence comes from Cryptocoryne crispatula var. balansae, assembly GCA_036172225.1. Taxonomy (NCBI): domain Eukaryota; kingdom Viridiplantae; phylum Streptophyta; class Magnoliopsida; order Alismatales; family Araceae; genus Cryptocoryne; species Cryptocoryne crispatula. The sequence goes on along the minus strand of CM069932.1, from coordinate 7,309,303 downwards.
CCAACCGGCTCCTCTCCTCTCTGCCCCTGCCCCCTCCCGCCGCATCGCCCAGCCCCGCCGCGGCCGGCCGGCCGACGCTGCCGCATCCCCCCCCGGCTGCGGGGGACGGCCGCGCATCGCCCTCCCTGGACAGCCGGATGCTGCAGCATCGCCCCACCCCGCCGACGCTGCCGCATCGCCCTCCCTCGGACGCTGCCGCATCGCCACACCGCGCCGACGCTGCCGCATCACCCCGCCCCGCCACGGACAGCCGGCCAGACGCTGCCGCATCGCCCTCCCCCTTTGGCGACAAGATAAAACTTCTATTTTTTGTTGCCGTCGCTGTCACTGCTGCCGCCCTTGTGCTTCACGTCCTCGGAAGGGCAGATCTAGTTGAGCAGCATCCCGCAGAGCGTTGGGATCCCTTCGAAACTGGTCCGGTTAAACGTCAACAGTTGTCAGACAAAGGGGACCTCGTCGAACAGGCCATTGAACGCCACACTGAAAGAGGAGAGAAAGGTGAGCACTGCCAACTCGCAGGGGACTCCGCCGGTGAGGTTGCTGTGCGAGAGGTCCAAGCTTTGCATTATTTTGCATCTCCTTCAACGAGGAGAGGGGCTGTCCTGCTATCAACCCGAATCCGGATGCTGATCATGGGTTCAGGGCAAAGTTTAGATGAAAAAGTTTCTCAATGTCAAAATCGGATTCGGGTTTCACTTTTAATTAACAAATTTGGATTCGGATCTAAAAAGATCCAACCCGTTTACAGGTGTAGCTGACTGATTAATGAGGCAATGCATACCGTACCACGGAGGTCCTCTTGTATTTCTTGTACTTCCAGCGGCTTCTTTCAAGCTTGGCGAGACTGTTGCTCGACTGTTGCTCAGGCCCTGTTTGAGGACACCATTTGGTATCACTTGAATTTTAAAATCGATATTGATAGTAATAAACAAGAGGTGTTGGATTGATGGTATTAATATTGAAATTTTTACGGTAGACCAAAAGATATTAAGTAATGCAAGTGTCAATTTTGATACTAATACTTCACGGCCCGTTTGGTTGGAGTTTCATTTTTGGTACCGTATCAATATTGATTTTAATATTTTCAAATATTAGAGTACCAATATCAAAATTAATACAAGTTGACACTAATATTACATAATATGCTTTGTTTGTCCTACAAATTTAAAATCAATATAATTAACTAAACACCTCTTAAATGGTTCCTATCAATGTCAATTTCAAAATTGATAGCGATAGATGTACCTATGAGTGTTACCGAACAGGACGTTAAACTTTTGGAAACATTAATATGAAGTGTAATGTAGTATCATTTCTTACACTACAATCAAATAATTAAAATATCAATATTAAATTTTATACTATGTCGATTTTGATATTGATATTTCAAAAAGAGAATGACATGTTTAATTAGAGCTTCGAAAGTGATACTATATTAATATTGATATTGATATTTTTAGAAGTTAATGCCCTGTTTGGTTAGAGTTTCATTTTTGGTACTATATCAATATTGATATTAATATTTTCCAATGTTGGAGTATCAATATCAAAAGTAATACAAGTAGACATTTGTATTATATAAGATATTTTGTTTGCACTACGTATTTTAAAATTGATATAATTAACCAAACACCTCTTAACAGTTCCTATCAATATCAATTTTAAAATTAATAATGACAGAGGTACCTAATAGTGTTATCAAAAAAAGACGTAAAGTATCGATATCCAAATATAACTGGAGACCCCCAACAACTAAAAAAACAAAAAACTGGAGACCTCGATTCTCACGGTTGTCGATGACGCGACATGATGATCTGACTATCTTTAAATGGGGGCATCCTCCCGTTGATTATACAATCACTTTATGATCTGGGTAAATCCCCCCCCCCTCCCGTTGATTACAATCTGGGTGAACCAGAGCCTTTCTCTGCAGGAAGCATCACACCTACTTAATTACCTGCTTTCGCGAGCATGTAGGATTCCGCTGAGCCGTAATCTCGCTTTGCTGTGGCGCCGGGCTGCGCCACGTCTCGCTCGATATCTAATCATGCGAGCGGCTGCGCTGTATCCAATAATAGTAGGATTGGACGGCGTGCTGCCGCATGCTTGGCCTCCGGCCCAAGGCTACTTCATGGCCGGCACCGAGTGGGCGAGGAACAGGGCAGAGGGTGTGTGATTAAGCTCGAAGGTTTTTCTCTCTTTCGGAAGCAATATTGGAACAGAAATCGCCAATGCTTTTGAAAAAATAAATAAAATAAATCGGTTAAAAACGGGATTTCTTTTGACCCGGGGCGCGATCGTTTTTCTCCCCTTTGGCGCTTTTACGGAAAGAATCGTGCCTACGCGTATAAAACGTGTAATCGCGATTTAAATGGTCTGTTCTAAGAATAGTCCTTCCTCTTTGGATTTATCTGAAAATTTCTTACTCTGAAACTCGGATCACACCTCGGTTCCCTCGTCAAGTGAACAGCCTGGGTCGTCCCCGATAAGAAATGGCCACCACCCCCGTTCACCCGAGTGACCACAAGTGAGGGCTGTCACTTAAGTGGTCGTTTCTTATCAAGGACTGAGATTGTTCCCTCCAACGAAGGACTGTGATGATCCGAATTTCTTCATCCATTCTCTTTTTGGGTAACCCCTCTTGTCACAACCAATACCATTCTCCATCTCGCAATATTCAAGCAGCTACTAGAGTAGGAAAACCACGGGAGGAAGTGTTTGTGCAAACCGAGATAGAGATGATCATCAATGAAACAAGACACGCACAAGATAATATTAGAGAAATTGAACTCTTTTAACATCGTAGACATACGATCTCTCCGATGGTTACTCCTCCGACGCCCGAATATTTTGAGAGAGTCATCACCCTCCTAACTGTTTATACGGAGATTAATAATATAGAAAACTCACTCCACCTAAGACTCTCTTAATCCCGGATTGACCTGAATAACCCCAATGTTTATTTGGGTTCAATCAATGAGATTTAATCATCACTTGAGGATTAACCCACTCGATTACGCACGTAACTTAAGTACATAACAAGGAAGAGCATAAGTAGAGTTAGTTACACATTTCACAATCATCTTCCATAGTGATAATGGGCAATGGGGGCTGCTCCATGGTGCCTCATCACTTCATAGGTGATGGCTTGTGACGGGCTTGCAACCAGCTCCACAACGTTGAGGGCTTGTTTGACATCAAAATTTTCTAGAGATTAACCAAATTTATCCTTTAAATTTTGAAGATAAATTTGATTTATCCCCGAGTTATTCTCGTGGCCTAAAAGACAAGCCTTCTCTACGTGACACGCTTACTGCGCAATGTCTCCTTGGCGATGACAACCGAAGACGGGGCCTACTCTGTGCGTGCAACAATGCAAGTGGAATTCAGGGAAAGTAAGAGTGTCGGGATTAAACATTATCAACGGAGGGGGGCATGTGATACGAAAAAAAGGGAAATGGAGGTGTGCCTTTTCATCGTTGTTTGTCGACATGGCACAATCTATGCCAATATATTTTTTGTTTTACAATACGATGGATGATTATAAATATCAAACATATTTTTATAGTGATTATTTGACAACTTTGAACCTAAGGAACTGATAGCACTAAAAGAAAATAAAATTAAACATGATTTTTAAAGAAAAGTGTTTGCAAGATGCATCATAAAGAATGTTGAAATATCCCTGGATAAAAATTTCATCAAAATATATTCGTACATCATCGTGTGAATAGAATTAGAGTACATTTGAGACAACTGATCATACCAAAAAATGAAATTGTTTAGGACACAAAAGACGAGCAAACTTAATATATGCAAAAATAAACAACTACGTACATTAAGAAAATCATTAACAAAAGAGAAAGATTAAATTAAATAATCAATTGACATTCAGAAATTTATTACATTTCTAGATGTGATTGAAAAATAGGAGTCTTTTCAATATGTTCGTTGTGAAGATGAAGATAGCAAAGACAAATGGAAAATTGAAATACTTTGAAGTTGATCTATTTACCCTTTCATATTTTATTTGTTGAGTTTACCTCGAAATATTTACTTTCTTTGTCGAAGTTATCATATGTTAATATTTTGTTCCGAATTGTTTCTAAGAAGATGACACTTTTGAATTTTTATGTTGTAACTGAACGTTGTGTTCTCATCCGATTGTTTGTTGTGTTCAAATTATATTCGGATACTTTTTTAGAACGAAATATATTTCATCGAACATTTCATTTTCAATAATTTTCAGAATAATTAAGTTTATTTTTATCGCCGAAAATTTCCGGTTTCACCGTTTTGTGACGTGGTTAGGGCGAGCCGGACATGTACGTAGTAGGGTAGGAGATGAAAGAGATGGATCGACGGAGAAGCTGAGCAGAGAAAGGAGGTCCATGAGGCAGGCAGGAGCCCATCCATCATGGCAAGAAGGGAGCCCGTCTGGGTAAAAGAAGAAGAGGGGATGGACTGTTGCACGGCGCATGGTGCCGTGTGTACGCGCAAGCGAGCAAGCAGGAGCCATGCTGCTAGTGGGTGGCTTTATTAAGAGCCATGGGGGCCCGTGGACCAGGCTACGGACATATATGGGGGGAATGGTGGCTCGGGACGGTCCAGGACTGGACAGCGTACGTACCTCTCACGGTACCAAGCCTTGGATTCTTAGTCTCTGCTTTGCTGCGTGCCTTCCCGGATCGACACCGGGCGGGCCGGGGAAGAGCGAGATGGTCTGACGATAAAAGCTTTGCGATGGCGCCATCATACGCCCCGCGCCAGCGCCACCACCCGGCAGCGCAGCGATCCCGAGTGAGCATGATGACGGGCGGAGGAAGACGATCGTCACCATAGATCTATATCTATAACTAATACATAGAAGTGGAAATCCCACTTTTTCGTCATTGATCTCTTCTCACGTATGCCCCCATCGTGTCTGCTCACATCGCATCGTTTCCATGGCCGTCTCTTCAACTATTAATGGCGCTAATTAAACACCTCTTCGTAGAACCTTGTTGCAGTTGCTTTTCCCATGCCACCCCATCCGCATGTTTGGCCGCCGTCACCCCTTCTTGCAGGTGCAACCGCCGTCGCTGCCACCCCTTCGATCCAACCACCGTCCGTAGTTTCTCTTACCACTGGCACCCCCTTCTTCCAGGTGTAATATATAATAACTGCTATTGGTGCCATCGCCCATAATTTCGGGCGCCACTGCAACACCGCTTCCAGGTGCAAGTGCCACTCCTTCCAACTGCTATCCTCGAGTTGCTTTTGCCAGCGGCACCCTCCTCCTCTTCCGGACATCACTACCTTCTCACTGGAGATCCCAGATTCAACCGCTACAGTCATACACCCTTTCTTCCAGGCGCCACAACAACAGGTGCATCCAAGCGCAGTCGCCCACACTGCCACTCCTTCCAACCGCTATCTTTGAACCTACTATTACCCATCCTAGCAATCACACCAAACACATTCTTCAACCCTCGATCTCTATCCCCTTGACACCACATCCAACATCCCGTCATGTCCTCGTCTTTGCAGCATGGAAAGCACTGGTTGTTTATCTCTTGACACCACATCAAACGTCCTGTTCTTTGGTCATCTTCGTGGAAAGTATTGACCGTGAAATCAACAGGTAATTTTCATTCAAAACATATTAGACATATTTTAGCTGCTCGTAATGGAGGGACCTATGTTGTGTTTTAATAAATGTTAAAATTATTTTGATTTGGAACAAAAACATCGCAGGATATCAATCTAGACGATTAAATAATATATAAAATATCTAATTATATAATGGTATAATATTATTTAAAAAATCACAAAAAATGGAACATTAGAGACACAACTTTAGTTTCAAAAAACAAATAAATATTCATAAAAATAAAACATCCGAGGCACGAAGGCAATTTTGTGCTTCGCACGAAAATAGTCTACAATATTTATAAAGAAAATATTTTGGCATGTACCAAATAGGTGATTTTTTATTTTCCCGAAATATTTAATCACATGTTAATAGTTTTCAATGTATTTACTTTTCTCTCAACTAAACAGACCATTAGTTAATGCCTAACATAGAAGTTCGGTTGTGTTACTATTAAATTATTAACATAAATTTAACACTCAAGCTTGTTAGCATAATTTAGTTTTGAGCTCCAAGTTCATAAAAATCATAAATGTTAGTTACATTTAAAGTACTTAATATTTAAAATTTAAAAAATATAACTTATGACCCATGTTAGTTGATAGAGAGTTGCATCTTGGGTAGATATATATACATCTCTCACGGTCTTAGATAAGAGGTCATATTTCTTTTATGAAGTTGTTTGTTTAATCCTTTGGCAAAACAGTATATGAACTGATGCTATATCAATTTTGATATTGATATTAGTAGAATATAGTGACGATATTAAAATTGGCATAGATGGGCACTTGTATATATCATATATAATGTCTGGTTGGTACAAGTTTCAAAGTTGATATTAGTAGTCAAAACACCTCTGAATAATTTATATTAGAGATGTTTAGTATTGTCATCAATCGAACTATTAGATTTAAAATTTTCTAGATCACAAATTAGACCAATAGCGCCCAAGCACAACTTGTCTCCACTATCCACTACTCCTTCCACCACTTCATGGTGTTTAGAAATAATGTCTCTAACGTCAACTATTATGTGTGTGACATTACCCGTCCTTCACTCTTCAAAGTTCAAACCATTGCCTACACCTTTTGTCTCAATTCCTTCTATTTGTTAACTCTGTCTCCAACAAAACCGCCATTGCTTATCTCTTGACCATTTTAAGCATCCATTGCTATAAGGATAAGAAGATTATGATGAAGAAGGTTAGATACTTATTTATCCTTGGCTTTTTCCACTTGGGTTGAAGATTTTAATATTGTAGATGTTAATGAGGTGTTTGGTTGCATGGTAATTTTTTGTACACTTTCATGATAAAAAATTATATTAAAATAAAAAGTGAACCAACTCATAACATAAAATTATCATGTTTGGAGGGATGTGATTACAAAAAAGAGTAACTACTATACATGACCAAACAAAGTGGGGGACCACAAGAAAAAAGAAAGAGGTGAGATCCTCTTTTTTTGTTTAAGAAGAAAATCACTTTTCAAACATAAATTTGTCATGATTACCAAACACCTACTTTAACAAATTTTCTTACAATTTTTAAAAATTAAAATAAAAACCTTCGTTATCATGCAACCAAACACCCCCTAAGACTTACTAACGTAAATTTTGTTTTCTTCCTTGCCATAGGTTTTCTCTTAACAACATCAAAATTAGATTCGACGCTACAAGTACTATGTTCTCATCTTCGGGGCGAGATAAGTAATTTCTAAACTTTATATGTTTTGAACTTACTAAACATTTGTAAAGGTTGGCCGCTTTTCTTTGTTGTTTCCTTGGAGTAGACTATAAGCATTAACAAGCAATAAAAAATGTAATTTCTTTTTGACAGGCAAAATGAGAGGAGTTATATTTTTTGTATAGAATGACTTACGTATATCAACATTCTATGTTGATCGATCTATAGACCTAGCTAAGTGATTTTTGTAATATTGTATTTTATTTTCTGTTTATTAATTGTGTATAGTTGACCACTAACCTGGAAAAATCAGTAAATCCTTGTAATGTAAGTGGATTAAGCATTTAGGGAAGTGGTTAACTTTTATTTCACTTCTATCATAATAAACTATGATATATTGTATCATATTTTTAGACTTTAGTTTTTACATACATGATGATAAAATATGAGATGGTTAAATTTCATTTTTATGAATATGTTCATAATATGTAAATCTTTATAATTCATCCTGTAGTTCATAATGAATTAGTTTATTATAAATCATAATTAAAATATATAAATGATTTTTTATGTTTAAATATATTATTTCATGTAAATATTTATAAAAATTACATGTACACGTGCGAAGCACGTAGCTTGAGACTAGTATACATATATATATGTGTATACGTGGGTCTAAACAACAACAACAAAAAAGTATTTCATGCATGCCGACGCGCACAGCGGGGATCCGTACGTCATCGTTGGGGGGTGAGAGCCTGATAGTTACCGCGCATGGGCGCTTGGAGTTCGATCGGCTGCGGCGTCGTGAGAAGAGAACTATATGTAAAATCATCTGGTACAGCAAAGTGTACGACTGAGCGGGGGGGGGGGGTGCATGGGCACGTCTGATCTGATGAAGCCGTATGGCACATGAAGGGGGGAGCGAATCCCCTTTCGAGAAGATATCTTCAATTTTCTTGTATAAATGTGAGAATAAAAATATAATCATCGTTGAATACAATTATTAGAGATATTAAATTATTCTTATCTTCGTGAGAATGTTCTCTCGAGAGATCTTCTGAGATTATCTGCCCTGGAAGAGGAATGGCACAGATGATCGGTCGATGTTAAGGATAAGGGATGGCTCTACCTTGCCGGCCCGGTGGAACCGTGCATGGCGTTGGGCCGGAGGGCCGAGTGACGGGAGCAGTAAAACTGATTGAGCACAAAGTGTCTGCGGTTACTACGAAGATCGATCTGCTGGCTGGTGGCTGCTCATCCCCATGAGGGAGGCCCGGAAAGCGACCGGACGAGGGGAGCTACAACGGTTTCTGATCGGAGAGCAGAGTGGGGTGGGGGGAACAGGATGAAGGGGCAGCCGAGGGGCTGCAGGGGCTGTCTGACCGCCTTGCCGGCATTATGTCTTCTGCCGGAGGCTTCGGGTTTTCCCGCCTGCCGGCCGGCCAGCTATACATACGCCTGCGACGTACTGCGCCCGGCCGCTCCTCACAGTCTGCATGTATTCCCTGGTGGCGTACGCGCGAGGCGGGGGTTGAATAGCTTGCAGGCCCCGGGGGGTGCTGCCGTTAATGCCAACACTGCATGACAACAGTCTTGAGCAGGGGCCGCGAGTAGGTCAGGTCGAGAGAAGGGTCCGGGGGGTGCAGGCCAGGCCGGCCGTTAGCAGCAGCAGCGAGAAGAAAGAAGCCACGCCCTTTTCCCTGTCAGCCATGGGGGGCCGCCGTAGAGGGGTTGAAAAGGAGGCTGTCAGAACAGCAGGCCCGTGCTTCGTATAAAGAGAGGAGGAGGAGGAAGAAGAGGAGAAGAGAGAGTTGCATTTTTTTTTATGAGTGTTGTGGTCGCAGACTCGAATCGTAATATTTGCAGAACTCATCCCCCAAGGTTGCAGAGGAGGGGGGGAGAGTGAGGGGTCCCCTACAAGCCAGCCCAGCCCAACACGCCCAGCTCCGCCCAGCCCTTTATTAAGTGGTGGCCTGGCCTCGTCCTGGTGGGGGTCACCCCACACCAGCCAAGTGCCAAATTTCTTAATGAGGCATCGACTTTTGCAAAGCCCCTCTGCCAAACCCCCTCCATGCAAGTACCTCACACGTTACATGATCCTAACGCCTCCCCTCTTAATAATGGCGGCAGCGGAACATGGGCAAACCCTAGCACCGAATTACGACCCGCCCCTCCCCTCCCCTCCCGTCCGTCCCTACGAAACAGCTGCCCTGCACACGCGTCGCGGCCCCATTGGTCACAGGATGCCCCCTTCGAAAAAGGATGCGGACCCGGCCCGCTGACGCCGCTGGGCTTCTCTCCCCCCGCCGGCGGTACCCGCGGACGTGGTCCCTCCGTCCCAGCCCACCTGCCCTTCCACCGTAAACGGAGGAGGGGGGGGGGATCACCGCGGCATTTAGCTGGACCAATGACGTGCAGGAGCTTTTAATGCGGATTAGCACGCGCGTGAATCGGACGGCCCACTGCCGCCGGCAGTCTAGTCACGTGCGCCTCTAATCGCATGCCCGCCGTGCCTCCGTCCACTTGGGCGTACCGTCCCCGGCCGTGCCTGACGCGGCGGCCGCCGGTTGCGCCCGCGTATTCACGACGTGGAGGTCCACGTCCGACTCGCCTCCGTCCGACGTGGCCCAAGCCAGCCGTAGGGTACCGGATAGTATTAGTCCCACTAGGGTCGGACACCCGGAAGGGATAAGGATATCCACGTAGGCCCGCATCACCGGGGGATTCGTTAACCGGACTCCGTTCGCGATCGGACGGAGGGCGAAGGGGCGAGAAAGAGCGGGCGAACCACGAATCAAGGCAAGCGCCTACCGAATACGACGGCATCGTACGAAAGCCGAATTTCTCCGGACAGCGCCCGTTTGGCCGGAAGCCCGCCACAACCCCGCGGACGTCCGGTTTTCTGTGTAATTATCGTCCACATTGCATTTTTTTAATAAAGAAAGCTTGACCCAACCAGACGTTAATCCCGCGGACCACGGCGTGTCACTTGCGCGCGCACGAGCCGGACGTCTACGTCGGGGTCGGGCGCGGGCGCATACCTGGTACGTGGCCGAGGGGGGGCCGTCGCCCTTGACTTGCAGCGGCGGTCGTACGTGCCGTCGCGACGCACCGGAGGGGGGGGCGGCGGGACCACCGGCGCTGTCAGGCGGAATTAAAGAAGTAGAGCAGGCGATGTGGCTGATTTCCAGCGCTTAGTTACCCCGCCCGTCGCTGTCTGACGGCGGGGGGAGACCATCGAGGCCCGTCGTCGCCGCCGCCGCCACCGCCCACAGAGCCACCGGGTCACATCTCCCGCCGGCCCGCCCCCGCAGCGCGCGCGCACACACTTGGTGCGTGCGCGTGGTCCCATCGATCCGGCACGTGAAACACCGGCCCTGTGGGGGCCCAGGGGCCCGGTTCCAGCCGGTCTCGTGTAAACGTAGAGAACCGAGGAGAGGATGCCAGATATCGGGCGTGGTCGACGGATGCAGATGTATATCTTTTTTAACTATATCGAGTGTGGATATATGTATATTGGTGATTAAATCACTCTCTACGATCGGTTGAAAAATGGTTAACGGTTAAATTAACGAATGATTAACTGATATACAAAGATGATGTATGCGTAAGGATCTAATTAATTAATTAGACCTATTCACGGGTAAAATTAATAATAATGCAATTCCAAGGTTGAAAAGAATCAGGACGTCCCTGTCAAGACATGGTTGGATATTAGAGTAAACATGTCTGTTAACATTAAATATAATACTAAATAATATTAATTTTTGGTACTGATATATATATATTGAATGTTAATATCTCTAGACAAATTTTATATGATACCATCGCAATAATTTTGGTCTACTATATATGGTTAATATCAATTTAAGGTAATCTATTTTTAGGTATGCTTATATAATATTACACCACTTTTCAACGTTCTAGCATTATTGTCTAATACAATAAAATTAACTCTTGACGTTTAGATTATCAATTTCATTTAAATTAATTAAATTTAGTATCCTGTGTATCTACCTTTATTCTTACTCTACCTTGATTGATAAAGATACATTAGCTGAAACTAGCAAATAGTACGCAAGATGTATATAAATGATGAGAATATGAGAATATATATAACTATCGTATCACCTCTTTTTCTACTCGAAACTTTTCAAAGTAGATACTTGTACCGATAAAAATCTTTATTTCTTATGTTTTCAACATAAAGAAGATTATTAAATGTTGAGATTTATGCTAATTAATCTCAGGAGTTCTCTGTGACACATAGAAGCTTCCACTCAATCGACCACGAGTGCTCCACGACCCCAAGAATATTCATGATGTGCTATGGCTGTAACAGAATGGGCACCGCCCGGACGCACCATCATTCTGTATTTTTTTGTTTTCTTCTTACCAAATTCATTGTACAAGCTACTATAAATACAGGCGCCCTACGCACAGTAAGGGTATGAAGCCATTCATTCTCTCCCACTGCTTCCGCTTGTTCACTATCTGCTTCAGGCGTCTGCTTCATTCGACTTCTCCATACGTCAACTTGGTATCAGAGCAGGCATCCGATCCATCACCATGGAAGGAATACCGCAACAGCCAAAGACGGAGGGCACCGACTTCTCCAATCTCAACATCGAGGCGGAGAACCCCTACCTCTTACATTCCTCCGACAATCGTACTATACCTGGTTTCGAGACATCCTTACGGGAGTAAACTACATCTCTTGGCAACAGCCATGAGCTGGCCCTCTAAGCTAAGAACAAATTCAACTTCGTAAATGGTAACATTCTCAAACCCGATGAAAAGGATATTTCCTTCAACTCTTGGCTTCGTGTGAACAATATGGTTATTTCTTGGATATTAAACTCAGTACACAAGGACCTAGCTCCATCCGTCATATATTGTGAAACGGCACCATGAAATGTGGAAGGATTTAAAAGGACGCATTTTCACTCGCAAATGGGCCACGGATCTACACACTTGAGAGATCTATAGCCATGCCGAAACAGGGAAGCCCGACCCGTTATCAAATACTTCAACATTTTAAAGGGCCTATGGGACGAACTAGCACAAATCGACACTACACTTCAAGGCACTTCACATGACATGAGACGATTGATGCAATTCCTGATGGGTTTAAATGACACATATGCTGGAGTTAGGAGTCAGATTCTACTCATGGATCCAATGCCCCATGTCTTCAAGGCTTACTCCCTTGTTCTGCAGGACGAAACACAGAGGGCTATACAAACATCATCACATGTTGAGATATCTGCCATGATTGCAAAAAGGGACCCGGTTACCAGCAAAATAAATAGAAATGGGGAAAGAAAACCATGGTGTAGCCACTGCAACATACTTGGACACACCAAAGAGAGATGCATGAGGATCAATTCGCCAAGGTGTACTTATTGCAATATTCCGGACACACCAGGGAAGTATGTTACAAGCTCAATGGCTATCCCCAAGATGGACGCTTTGCCAAGAAGAATGCCGACAAGTCATTCGGTCCATCCTTAATCGAAGGACGAGTGCAAATCCGATCGAATGCTAGAAATTGGAGCTTCTCAAGGACAAGTTCAGGCCAACACAGCTAAGGTAAGGGACTCACAGGCTTGGGTCCTTGATTCTGGCGCTACAGCTCACATCAGTCATGTTTCATCTTCAAAGGGGACCAGCCCAAACATCAACCAGTCTCCTCAAGCACCAGGTATTGTCCTCCCAGATGGTTCTTGTGTTCCAACTATTGCCATAGAGTCCATCAAGCTTAATGAGAACATCAGTCTCCCTTCGGTTTATCATGCTCCGAAATTTCAAAGCACAAATTACTATCTCGATCAAGAAGCTAACCAAAGAAAAAAATTGTTTTCTCACTTTTTTTCCTTCACACTGTACCATTCAGGACCTTACTTCGAAGGAGGAGATTGGGCAGGGCCTTGAAGCTGGAGGCCTTTACTACCTTATCCAAGAAGAAGCACCGGCACCGCCTCGTGACCCAAACCACCAGCCAGGGAGATATGGCTAGAGGCTAGGACACATATCCGACACAAAAGCCGAAGAACATGGCCGAGTTTTTGAAATTTCCTTTTATTCCCTCCAAGTGCCAAACATGTCCCTTGGCTAAACAAACTAGATTACCTTTTGGAAATAGTATTAGTCGAAGTATGCATCCTTTTGCTCTTATTCACTGTGATGTTTGGGGGCCATACCATGTTCCTTCAAGAACTGGGGCCAAATATTTTGTTACTCTTGTTGATGATTATAGCCGGTTCACTTGGACATACATGTTGTGTTTTAAATCTGAAGTGACAAACATTTTAAAGAATTACATTAATTATGTTCATAATCATTTCTCAAAAACTATCCAAACCCTAAGGACTGATAATGGATCTGAGTTTCTTTCTCATGAACTTCAATCCTTCTTACAAAACTTGGGAATTGTCCACCACACACACTTTTGTGTTTACACATCACAACAAAATGGCATTGTTGAAAGAAAGCATAGGCATCTTCTTGACATTGCTAGGGCCCTCAAAGCCCAATCATTTCTCCCGAAGTCTTATTGGGGGGATTGCATCCTCACTGCCACCTATCTTATCAACCGGCACCCCACCAAAACTCTAGAAAACAGAACACCTTTTGAAACTCTGTTTAAAATTAAACCTGATTATGGCAGACTAAGGTTTTTTGGTTGCTTGTGTTTTGCCTCCACTTCTCATTTGGAACATGACAAATTTGAAAACCGAGCTAAAGCATGTGTCTTCCTTGGGTACCCACCTAATCAAAAGGCATATAGGCTGATTGACATGACACACCATGTTTTCACAAGTAGGGATGTTATATTCCATGAGGATGCTTTCCCTTTCACCAACTACAAGGAACAAACCCATTCACCCATACCAATTCCCATCCAGAATGAAGAGATTAATCCCTACCATGACACTAATGCCCAAATTCCTGATATTAGACAGGATACCAGCATGACAAATGCCTCCGACATACCCGACAAAACTCACCAAATTGAACAGTCATTAGCCAAAATTCACATAACCGTAGGAAACCCGGGAGAGAAGAAAGCCCAAATACCTGGAAGATTATTTGACCAGCTTCAATGCCGTGCCCAACTCTCAAGGAGGTCCATACAAAATGAGTAATTACCTTACCTACACTCCTTTTACTGAGAACCACCAAGCATTTCTTATGAAAATTGATCAGAGTTATGAACCAAGGGATTATCATGAAGCAAAGGACAAACCTGAGTGGAGATAAGCCATGAATGAAGAAATAAAGGCTTTGGACAAAAACGACACATGGACCCTCACAGAATTACCTTATGGGAAAAGAACCATCGGCTGTAAGTGGGTATATAAAATTAAGCACAATTCTGATGGAAGCATTGCTAGACACAAGGCTCGTTTGGTAGCAAAAGGTTATAGCCAACTAGAGGGACTTGATTACCATGATACCTTTTCTCCGGTTGCAAAATTAGTTAGTGTAAGGGTCCTCTTTGCTATTGCTGCTACCAAACAATGGGACATAACCCAGTTAGATGTTAATAATGCCTTTTTACATGGTGAATTGGACGAAGAAGTTTACATGGATCTTCCCCCGGGACATCCAAGAGAGGGGGAGAATTTAGTATGCATCTTAAACAAGTCTTTATGGTCCTGAAACAAGCATCCGTAAATTGGTTTCAAAAACTCACTTCAACTCTGGTGTCCATGGGTTTCAACAACAAAGGTGATTACTCACTGTTTAGTCATAATGAAGATGAAAACATTACCATGCTGTTAATATATGTTGATGACATATTAGTGACCGGAAACAATAAGGAATTCATTGACAAACTGAAGAACAACCTGGACAGCATCTTTCAGCTTAAAGATCTAGGAAGGCCAAGATTCTTTCTTGGAATTGAGGTGGCAAGAAATGCCACAGGAATATTCCTTAATCAAAGGAAATATGCCCTTGATATAATTCAAGACTGTGGGCTTCTTGAAGCAAAACCAACAGAAGTTCCAATTGGCACAAAACATGAGCTACACAGGGAAAGTGATAAGTTGAAGGATCCAGGAAAATATAGGAGGCTTGTTGGAAGGTTGATGTACCTAACCATAACAAGGCCAGATTTAATGTTTAGTGTCAACCTTCTCACACAGTTCATGACAAATCCAACACAAAGACACATGGCTGCTGCTTTGCAACTGGTCAAATATGTAAAAGGAAGTCCCGTACCGGAATTCATGCACAAGCATTCAAATTTAGAACTCACTTTGCTTACACGGATGCAGACGGGCTTCCTCGCACTACCCGACGGCCTACAACGGGATATGTAGTATATCTTGGGAATAGTCCCATATCTTGGAGAACAAAGAAACAACAAACGAGTGTCAAAATCCTCGCGAGTCCGAATATAGGGCCATGGCAGCCAGAGTCCGTGAGATTCAATGGCGAATTATCTGCTACAAGATTTCGGATTAAAGGCAAAACAACCAGAATATTCGGTGACAAATTTGCTTTACACATAATGAAAATCCACATATCATGAGCGTTCCAAGCACATAGAAATAGATTGTCATTTCATTAGGGAGAGAGTACAATCGGGATTAATTCAACCACTGTACATTCCAACTGAAGAACAAGTAGCAGATGTTTTTACAAAACCATTGGACAGAGAACATTTCAAATCTCACATTTCCAAGTTGGTGCGACATCTGCACTCACCCACTTGAGGGGGGTGTTGAGATTTATGCTAATTAATCTCAGGAGTTCTCTGTGACACATAGAAGCTTCCACTCAATCGACCACGAGTGCTCCACGACCCCAAGAATATTCTGTGCTCGGGGCCGGTAACTGCATGGGCACCGCCCGGACGCACCATCATTCTGTATTTTTTTGTTTTCTTCTTACCAAATTCATTGTACAAGCTACTATAAATACAGGCGCCCTACGCACAGTAAGGGTATGAAGCCATTCATTCTCTCCCACTGCTTCCGCTTGTTCACTATCTGCTTCAGGCGTCTGCTTCATTCGACATCTCCATACGTCAACTTTAAACCAGCACTCGGAACAAATCAAGGACTCGTTTGGCACCATAAAATTTTGATGATAAACTTGATTTATCTTCTAAATTTTAGGAATAAACGTGATCTATCCTCAAGTTGTTCTCGTACCAAAGAGCCCCCAATGTGCTAAAGCCGCCGGAGGAAGGTGAGTTAGATGAGAAAGCTGTTGAAAAAGAGAGGAATTACATGGTCATACGAGACAGGAAGAAGACGTCACAGGGTGAGAAGTTTAGTTGAATTGGGCTGGGGAATGAGAGAAGAGTCGAGCAATATCATCTTTGTCTAGAGGTTGATATCAACAAAATAGTAGTACGTACTATAGCTGCATACCATCTTTGAGGATAGAGAATGATTAATAAACTTTCATTAGATGTATTTTTTATCTTAAAATCAGAATGGTTAGAACATCGTATTAACATCAGACATCGAATCTGACTGACAATATATGTGTATCGGAGTATGCGACTATCCTATAAATTAATACGCATTAGCTTAGGGGCTATTTTGATATAAGATACAAGATTTAGGGGGCGGATAAAAGGCAACGAGAGGAAACAACCACACCAAGACGGCTGCTCCGAAATGTCAAGGGAAGCTGAGACCGCCTCCTCGGCGGAAAACCGGAAAACCGCCTTCTGCTAAGTGCGGCCAGCTTCCACCGCCGTATACTAATTATTAGCCGCTCAACAGCGGTCCCTGATTAGGAATTTATTAGCGTCTACAAGTACGTGGCAACCGCCGAGTAACGGATTAATAATTATATGCACTTACCGTCTGAACGGCGGGAGTGCCCTCCTCCCTGAGCTGATGCCTTCTTCGTACCCTGCTGTAATCTATACATCCTACGTGAACACACCTCTTCTCTACCCCCTTTCTCTGTTAGTCGGATCTTACCGAATAAACGAGCGTCGTCGTCTCTGCAGCAAGCCAAGGTGTAAGGGACATGGATACATGAGCTCAACCAGACACCTCATTGGCTCCTCACACTGTCGAAGCTTCCCTCCTTATAGAGCTTTTGCCTTCTCCAACCTACCTTCTTCTCTCTCTATCTGTCTTCTAGCACTTGAAGAGGCCGGCTTCCGCAAGTCCCACATCAGTGTCCCTCGCCCCCTTTCTCTCCTTCTCGGAATCTCGGCACTCGCAGGCTGTTCAGGCTGAGCGAACCTTCCAGGGTTCGGGAGAGGTCGGCTGCCAAATGGGAGAAAACTGGTGTTGGTGAGGTGAGGTGAGGGCCTTGAGGGGCCGGTAAACCCGGAAGGGGGAAGATCCACGCATGCCCGCGCGCTCGCGTTTTTTATTTGGTCAAAGTAACGAGGCCCCGATCTCCCCCGCCCCTTCGTCCGTCCTCTTCCGCCACTTCTCCCCTCTCTCACGGCCGTAGCTGAATCAGAGGAAAAGGGGAGAGGCCCGGGGGTAACACTGTAACAGTACTCCGGCCGCCCTGATCTGCAGCTTCGGCTCCGCGCACAGGTCGATCGTTCTTTTTGGAACTGCTGGGTAATCATCGTGGCCGCCGGCAGCCGCTAATTGACAGCACGCGAGTCCGCCGACAAATACCACGTCTTTGGTGTTTGTACAAGGAAGGGAACGAGAGTTACTAATTCCGCGAGGAGGAAGATTGCCTAGCTAGGACCCCTGCCGGGCGCCACCATCTGATCTCTTGCCCTCGGCACAACATCGATCCCCTCTTCGTGTGCCTTCGTCCTCTTCCGCGGAGCGATTGATCAGCTCTACCGCCGGGTGGAGAGGACGGGAGGCCGTCGTCTCTCTCTCGCAGAGAAGAAGCTGGAGTCCATGGACGAGAGGCAGGACCCATCCGGCAGCAGCAGTGCCAGCGGCTCCGCCGAGGGGCAGCCGCATCGCCCGCGAGACGCGTTCGTGGAGAAGGAGCACATGTTCGACAAGGTCGTGACGCCCAGCGACGTCGGCAAGCTCAACCGGCTCGTCATCCCCAAGCAGCACGCCGAGAAGTACTTTCCCCTCAACGCCTCCAGCAACGAGAAGGGCCTCCTGCTGTGCTTCGAGGACCGCACCGGCAAGCCCTGGCGCTTCCGCTACTCCTACTGGAACAGCAGCCAGAGCTACGTCATGACCAAGGGCTGGAGCCGATTCGTCAAGGAAAAGCGCCTCGACGCCGGCGACACCGTCTCCTTCGGCCGGGGCTTAGGCGAGGCCGGCCGCGGCCGCTTCTTTATCGACTGGAAGCGCCGACCCGAGGCGCTGGACCCGCCGCGCCTGCTCCGTTTGCCCCTTCCCTGCCATACCTACCTGCAGTACCACCACCACGACCCTTCGTCGATGCTCTCCTTCGCCCGCTCCACCATCCCGTGGAGTCACCTCGTCGCGCCACCCCCACCCCCCAGTACAGCGACCACGGTCTACGGCGCCCAACAATCCCGTGTGAGCTACGGCGGCTACAACAACCTGCCCCCCGCCGCGGCCACCTCAAACCCTTACTTGTATTTGAGATCGGCGGCGCTCCCGTCCCAGATGGCGGTGCAAGTCGGCGTTGGAGGCCGTAGCAGTGGCTCGTATGGAGGGGGTGTCGGTGGCGGCGGGAGTCTTCCGCCCACGGTTTTCGACTCAGTGACGGGCGCGGCGAGTGGACCTACCACGGCGGCCAAGCGGGTGCGGCTGTTCGGGGTGAATTTGGATTGCTCGACTTCGGAGTCCGATTTGCAGGCTGAAGCGGCGGGCGTAGCCGCGTATGGGAACTCCCGGCTACCTGCGCTTCCATCGCCGGTACAGTTAAGCCTCGGCTCGGCGGATACGTTCGAATCGCCGAGAAAAGGTAAGCAGCCCATATCCCTGGACTTGGAGATGTGAAGGAACGGGAACCTAGCTAGCTATAACACCAAAGTACGCCATGGAGAAGAAGAGAATTAAACAAGGAGCTAGGCGAAACATGTTCGAATCGCCGAGACTATTATTCCGACCGATTATGCATTGCATTAAGAAGGGGAGGTGATCTAGTTGGACTATAGTACTTAAACTTTTTTTGTTTCTAGTGGATGAAAGTGCTGCTTGATCTTGTTGGAATATCTAACTTGTTGGATACATGTGCTAAGGGGATTAATTACCGTAATGCAACCCCCCTCCTCTCATTTTCTTTGTTTACATTTTTGGCTTTATATCAGCTTGTTTGAAGATCCATTCACGAATTGTACATTCGGATTCTACAGATGGAGAGAAATAGACCCCTTACCATATGCTTCAGTCGTTATGCTCAACTTGCCTCAGTTTGAGCAACTTGTTGCTTATTGACGTACGATAAATTGTGCCATATATATATATATATATAGGAGAACACCGCGAGATCGATCGATATTCTACAATTCTCTTCTTCTTCCCTACTCCCTGATATTTTAACTAGTGCCCTTTTGCTTGCTATTATTCCCTGTTATCCTTTATTGCCGTACCAGCCGGCAGCTTGCAGGAGCTTCAGATAGATGGAGCTCGCGCGTTGAATGCAAGGCTGGCCTTGAGAACGTTATGACGAAGCTGTAATTGTCATCCGTCTCCCTTTGGGCGTACTCTCCTTTGTCTCCCTCACATATACATATACACGCCTTCTCAGATGGAGCAGTTTCTTTCTAGTCGCGGCGCACATAGACATCCCCCGGAAGCCTGAAGGGTCATCATATATATGCTACGTCGAAGCAGCAGCTTCTGATGCCGGTGTTAGCTGGACATTGCTGCGGAGCTCTCATCTTTTATCCTGTTTTGCATGATGTATTAATGGGAAGCTGCCGGTTGCCTCATATGTGTAGGCATCGCAAGCGGAAGCTATATATCATCTGCAGCACATCAGCTGGCGCCCGTTTAAATGCTCAAGTGGAATTGATTTCCCTCCTTGTGCATGCTGCAGTACGTTTTTTGCCTTCTGCTTGAGCCCTAGTGATATTGGGGAAGAAGACGGCTGCTCCCTGCACCTCAAATCAATTCCCGCAGGCTACACGGCGCGGTGTCTCAGCCTCCCTACTCTTCCATTTGGAGCTCAGAATAACTGTAAGCAGCTGTGAGGACGGGATGTTAGGTTTTCGTCGGCTTCTGCTCTTCCATTTTCGCCGACTCTGAAGATCTGCCATCTGTCGTCGATATATAGAGCTAGGGTGCTACGTCGATGCTGAGTAGGTCAAACATGCAGCTTGGTGCATCTCACACAACATCAAGCGAGATATCAAGATGAACACTGTTTCTCAAACAAAGAAAAAAGAAAAAACAAGATGAGCACTGGCTCGCTGCGCATCAGGAGGTAAGCATTAATTTTCTACTGTTTTCTGCAATCTGTAGCTCTCGATTGCCCTCTCAAAATGTTGTTGCTATAAGCCCCATGCCTTTAAGTGCACGATTTCAACTCCCCTGAACCGCCTTGATCTGCGCAGCCTTGAATGTAAGTTAAAAAGATCATCCTGAAAAGGTCACACGCGCACATGGGATCAGACGTTCCACCAAGATCACAAGTTCAGGGTTCACAGGGAAACGTACTGCATAAGGTTGGTATAGGGGTCTTGATCAGGAGTGCCCTCCGGACGTGCATGCTTAATTTCTATTTTACTTGATAACTAGAGAGATAATTCTCTGCACAACGTGCCTCTAGAGGGCTAGCTGTGCGTTCAAGGCAAGAACTAGATAGCTAGCTGCTTCGTGTTGACCGCCCCTTAAACAAGCCAATGATAAGAAATCAGAAGACTGAAAAATCAATTTGCAAGCGCTTTCAAAGGCTGTAGATGGACTACAATTTCTTGGAAAGCAGAAAGGGATTGATATATGTGTACTCTTGCAGCATTAAAGTGTCTGCAGGGAATACCCATAGAACGCCGGTACGTGTTGTGAGGACTTTTTTTCTCATTAATGATTTTCATGCGTGGCATCTAAACTTTTAATTGTGATTGGTCGTATGATTTAAGTCCCCAAGTTTTCTTCAGTGCACTCAAATTAACTTCTGTTCTTGGAGGGCGGATAAGAGGGGTTCAAATGCAATAAAAAATCAGGATATGATTTCGATAAAGAATTAATTAATTTAGAATCTATTATTATATTCTATAAGTTATCATAATCAGAAGTAGATTTTCCAATAGTTTATTGGAAACATAATAAGGATCAGTCAATTTCATATTTATTTCTTCAATTTTGTTAAAATTTGATGTAAATCTCTAAGGATAAATTAAATTATAAAAATAATTACATATAATAAAACTGATATATATATATATTTATATAACATATAATGTTTGTTTAAGTTTTCAGGGTACAGAAGATCTAGCTGATTACATAAAAAATAAAGGGCTTTAAAAGTTCAGGGATTGGACAGGCTTGCCCTTCCTCATTGTTTCACTTTTTCTTCTGTTACAGATCGAATAGTTGATAAGAAGATAATCAAAACCTCCATACTACACTTGCCTTGCATATATTCCCTCAGAGAGATATATATATATACATATATTCTTCATCATCCATGTTTATTTTGCTAGTTTCGTTCTCCCATCCGGAGATGGCTTATATATGCAAGCAAGGTATCTTCCTATATGTGTTATATTTCCTATATATGCAAGCAAGGTATCTTCCTATATGCAAGCAAGGTATCTTTCTTCAGAATATAAGGAAATGATTCTTATTTTTACTACATTCATATCAAACAGATTTTGCTCTGCGCTGATAACTAGGAAAACCACTGGGCTCAGATCGATGGTGTAACTTATATATTATGCCTCATAAAATCAAAATGCAGTAAGGACATTTATAGAGAAGTCGCAATTTTGGTTGTCCCAAGACAAGGAAACATCCATAAGAGTGGCTTTATGTTGGTTTACAAGGTATTAATTAAGTCAGATGGCTTTTGACTGGTAAATGTCTCAGGATGAGAAAATATGTTTGATACAGAGGCATTTATACAATAAATGAAAGAAATATATCGAAATTTTCTATTTATGTATCAGGAACAGTATTGCTCGGTGAATTGCATCGGAGTCCATCCATTCTTTTTTTCTGTAGTAAGTAAATAACATTCCATTGCAATGGAGTCCATCCATTGATATGAGCTGCTTCGTGGACTCCTGGTTGTGATTCACGCTGGTATATATTATTGATTAGCGGTATAGTGCAGAAACATGCGAGCGGAGATCCCCTAGGTAATTAAAGATTGGAAGGCACGCCCCTGGTGAGACTTAATAATCCATAAATACATTATATTGTATATATGCTGAAAGAAATATGTGGTATATATATGCTGAAGGAAATCTCAAAAATTAGTTTCGATATAAGTCGAACCTCAAGGCATCTGTAGCATAATTCAAAAAATTTAACTAATAAATGCAGAATTTACGCGAAGTAAGCTCGTACAGTTTCCTTTTACAGAAAACTAAAAGATGGAACTGGGATCAGCTTGCATGCTGTTTTTTTTTAAAAAAAAAAGATTAGCTTGTATGTCTCTGTCATCAGTTGGATATTAATTAGTAGAAAAAATAGGACACTAGAATTATCTTCTTCTGTCAGTGTTTGATCACTTTCTTCATGCAGATTCTTGTGGAGATGGCTGAAGGGGTAGAAGCCTTTCCAGACGGTCCAACCGTCAACAGAGAACAGGCTCAGTTTCAACGTTCCGCGTGCAGATAGATTACCCTGCAACGAGGATTCTGCAAAAGGGGATTTTCCCCCTATTAACGACCGTTCAAGCCTGCCCGCAGTACTGCCAGGAACCGCTGCTTTGTTCTGGAAGGAAGCGTAAGTTCTAATCATACGTGTGCTGTTGAACTTCGTTCCTCTCCTTTAACTATTCTCTACAAATCGACGTGGTTCGGAAGTCCAAGGTGACAATATATAAATTGGTTTGCCGGAATTTGATAGAGTAATCCCGTATATTTCACTTACAGTTGTAAGGTTTTGATAGAAGATGTCATAAAATTTAACATGATACCATAGTTTAACTGGGAACTTAATTATGTGTGAGCATCCCCTAGTTAAGGTGACCGACCCAATTATGCCAAGGGGCCCAAGTCCAATTAAAAAAAAACAACTCGACGTGTTTATTCTTTAAAGTCAAGAACCCCATCCACAGATTAGGTGGCGATGGATACGCAACACAAATAAGGCCAAGAACCCCATCAAACAACTTAGGTGGCGATACGCAACATGTGCCGGAAGAGCTAGTAGATTATATATATGTATGTATGTATGTGCAATTATTTCTCTAGAAGAGGAGAGAGAGAAGGAACCTGCGGGCCAAGGCCAACCTGCAGGGTGTTGAGATCTATCACACCCAGAATTACCCAAGTCCTCGTATATATGCAAACCATGACAGGGGTTTCTTCAAACATCACATCGGCCGCCGTCTTCTGTGTCGTAGCGAGCGACGCATGTGCTTAATCAATCATCCGCGCGAGAGATGAGAGAATGAAAGTCCAACTTCCGTCCCTTTCGGAGGCTTCGGCATCCGGCTCCATCCCCAGCTGATGGCGATCGGGCGCTCCGACGACGAAAAGGCGGCCGATCCGCGCAGGCTTGAAGGGTCGCTGTCCGTCCTCAGCCCTGCACGCCGAGTCCTGCTGCGATTCCCCCCCCCCCCCCCCCGCTCATGAACCTGCAGTCGGCCCGGCCGCGCCGAGGGTCTTAATTCTCCATCCCGCCGGCCGCGCGGGGACCATGCCTTCTTTGAAAGATTCCGAGGACGGCATTTGGGCCTCGGGTGGGGGAGAGAATTCCGTTCCGCGCGAATTATCGCGGCGGAAACTCAGCCAAGTTGCGGCTCTCGAAAGCACCCTAAAGCAACTGCGGCGCTGAAAAGATAGAGTTTTTGTGTACCGGGGGATGACAAGAGATGAGGCACATGTCTGATAAAGACGACGATGTGTGTGGGGCTAGAAGAAGACGCAGTCTTGACTACCCCCTTTACGAACTCGGAAGGTTTAACCCGCGGCCACTGGAGGAGAGGCCGCAGCGAATTAAGGGGCTCTTTTCCTCCGACCAAAACTATTCTAGCTAGAAGAAGAGCACACCACCCGGATGAAATTCTCCAAATCTCTTTGCAAGAGAGCTGCTGACGTTTTCTTCCCGTCCACTTACCTCCTACCTTTGGCCGAGGCCGACGTGTCTGGCTCCCCAAGTTAATACCGCTCGCGACGTCCGGAGAATATTGGCAGGACTGACGTACATACCATGCATGGGCAACTCTCACACAGGACGGTACGACAGCGGCCAGCTGCCCACATAATTCTGAGACAGCATCGATCTCACCCAGCTAGCTCCCATGTACGGACGCGCGCGCTCGGGCAGCGTCTTTACTCGCATCGCATCCCGCCGGGCGTTCGTCCCTGATCAGCAGGTGAGAACATACATAAACTCTGCAACCCAAGAAGAAATTACAATCATACGGCGTCCATGCTTCGAGAGCGAGCACTTCGTAAACCCTAGAACCGCAGCGTGGTACGTACGCACCGGAGATTGGCGCTACGTTGGGGTACGGATGCCTGCCACGAGCAGAGATGATCTCCCTGGATATGGCGTGGCCGGTGGCTTATCTGGCGCGCGAGCTGTATACATGCACAAACGCAGTGATATTAATTTACCCCCCTTCCAGCCGGGTCCGGATCTCAGTGCACCTTCGTCTGCACCTCTGCAATGCACACCACTTTAATGAACCATCTAATTATACAATCAATTAAGTTATTTTAAACATTTTTAAAATTATAAACTCAGATAAATGTCATGTAATATTATATTTTTAAAATCAACATTAAATATATTTTATAGATATTTATTTAAATTAAAGATATAATTAGCTTATAATACAATACAAATCAAAAATAAATAATGATATTAATTTATTTTTATTCATATATAAATATTTATATTTATAATTTTAAAAATATTTAAAATAAATTATTTGATTGTATGATAAGATAGTTTATTGAAGTGATGTGCATTGAGGTGCACATCGAGGTGTCTAGAGGATCCGGTACCCTTGCGCAGCCAGCTGCCCATGAGAGGGGGAAGAAGAAGAAGCATGGATCAAATATATACTGAATCGGTTCCCAAATTAATTAAATAAAATTTTATACAAGGATGTACACAATTTAATTCGCTATTTGTCATCGTTCTTCTTTTTTTTTTTTGGGTCTCAAACAGAACTAAACCATATTGAATTCAGGTTCGGTTCGAAGGATTTCGGGTTTTGCTTCCATTCTGTTCAATTTGTTAAAAATGTCCTGAATCATAGCAAAACAAATGGGACGTTCACACACCTCCAATTAATATGTAATTAAACACCGAAAACCAGACATCCAATTAAATGTCTAAAGAAAAAATTAATAACTGAGAACACTATCTAATTAAACAACTAAGCATCTAAACAATAAAAAAAAGAAATTAGCATGATTCTACATGTTCTAAAACTATATATTTAACCAAAATCTAAGATGTAATCAAACTTTAACAAAAATATAAACAACAAAAGACATATGTAAGACATCTTTAAAAATGAAGAGAATTTTTATACCTTCAAATATGAGATCTAGCGACCGACGGAGCAAAGGAGCTGAGGGCGACCTTCCATGACCGGCAATGACATCTGACATCAGGTGGCAAACTTGCGATGATGGTGGGAACCGGTGGGTGACAACTTTTTTTTTTTTGTTCACGATGGCCCAGTGGCCAAATTGTCGCGTAGCTTCGTGCGAGGCGAGGGATCAATCCCCAACCGGGTTCTCCGGCCCATCAAACCCATGCCCCTGCTCCCCATGAGCAGGGGATGTGTCAATCGACCCACGGTCGATCGGTGGAACTGGTGGGTGACAACTAACTAAGAAGTAGATCAGGAGAGAGAGCGAGAGAAAGGAAAAGAAAGAGAATGAGAGGGAATGGGGCACCCCAAAGGTTAAAGATGAAATAAATGATGGATAAGCCACTGCTACTTGAACTTTTAAAGTTACTTACAATAGTTTGTCATGGTCAATGACTTTTGACTATTCAACAATTAACATTAGTTCATTAGCAACGGCTTTAATGTTCTCATGGTGCCCCAAAGCAAGATTTTCGATGTTTTTTTGAGTTCACGGTTGAAGTCATCACAAATATTTTAATAAACAGCAATGCACAGAAGTCATTGACAGTGTTTGTTCATTTGCATCGCCCTCAAATCACCCATCACAACTATTCGATTAGGGACTGCTTTTCTCAACCGTCTCCGATAAGCTGTCCCCGACCAACAGTTCTTTTTGTAGCTAGTCACCCCACCAAATGACCGAATGAATGTGAGCTTCGGGGAGATGATCTTTATGGGGTGTTTGGTTGCATGATAATAGAGGTTTTTATTTTAATTTTTAAAAATTGTAAGAAAACTTGTTAAAAGAGGTGTTTGACAACCATGACAATTTTATGTTTTGAAAGTAGTTTTCTTCTTAAACAAAAAAGAGGGTCTCACCTCTTTCTTTTTTCTTGTGGTCCCCCACTTTGTTTGGTCATGAATGGTAGTTACTCTTTTTTGTTATCACATCCCTCCAAACATGATAATTTTATGTCATGAGTTGGTTCACTTTTTATTTTAATATAATTTTTTATCATGAAAGTGTACAAAAAATTATCACACAACCAAACACCCCATTAGGTTTTTTTTTTAATGTATCATTAAAGTATTGCCAGAGACATACATGACCATGATAGGCATTTTGTATGAGTAGCATAGGTACAAACATTGATGCTTCTAATGGTGTATATTCAAGAACTAATTTCTTCGTGGTCTCAACCAGCAATAAAAGATAAGGCACCCTCGACAATAATAGCAGCACATATATATGCAATGGATCATGGAATAGCATACTAAAGACCGCACCAAGCTAGGAAGTCATAAGGTTTCCGAGGTTTGATTTGATGTTGATGAGACATTAATGTTATATTCTACAACTATGGAAAGTTGAGTCAGGGCGATTAATTTTTAGGCCGACCGGCCTGATCCCGACCCTCTGTCCCTGACCCATTTGAATTGAGACAAGGGTTGTGAGCCAGTTGGGTTAGCCGTTGGGGGCTTTCGGAATCGCAAGCTTTTTCTACATTAAGCAAAAAAATCGTTTATTGAAACACACTTATTGAATTTTATATGTAAATTTGTGTTCTAATACTATTTTTACAAAAGATCTCTATTTTTGTCAATACATGTGTTATATTGAGTAAAAATAGAAATTGTTAGGTAAAAATAACAACGGAACACAAATTTACGTATAAAATTTAGACAAATTAATCTAGAAAATACAAAGTCAATAAGATGAAGGTTAACTTCAAATAAAAGTTATTTTCAAAATTATGATAATTGTAGACGAAGATTACTATGAGCATATATACACTTATAATTATATATACCCTTTGCAAATATCTAGATAAGAATATGTATTTTAAAACAAATAAAGCATATAAAAATTACATTTAAATAAATAATTTTTTTCTTGTCATATTCTTTATTTTTACTATTTTTATTATTTATTGTTATTGGATTCGGTGTAGTTGCAACTAGGTTTGACCCGGCCCGGGCCAGGGCGACCCGGTCATGACCCACCTACCTTGCCTATAACTACTGTTCTCCTTCATTAATTATTGGTGAAAGACGATTTCAGAAATTGACCGGGAAAACCTGGTTAATGCCGCCAACCCATTTGCTAGCCTGTAAAATGGGCTATGTGAAGCAAATTTTGATGAAAGATCAAATGATAGGTGTTATTTATTTTCATGTAAAAACAAAGTTAATGGATTGATCCTTCTAAATATATACTGCTTTCGGCCTCTTTAAAATTCTTGATATTTGTTTGGGTCGTGATTCAGTTTTCATGAGATTAGTTGACTTTTCTGCTGGTTGGTGCTGCCTAGAACTGTTTATCTCTTAGAACATTTTATTTTTTGAAATTTATAAAATGTTTTATTGTATTTGAAATGAACATAGATCAGTCGTGGTTAAAAAGTGTTCATGATTTGATTTGGTTTGATTTTTGAGTATTTTTTCTCGAATCAAACCAAACCAAACAATCTCCTAAAACTAAACCAATTTGGTTTGATTTGATTTGATCCTGTTCAAACCATATTTTATTAAGATATAATAAATATGTCAATATATAATTTTATTTTTTTGTTTTAAATCATATTTTTTAAAATTTAGTGTAAATGTTTGTGCAACTTATTAATGTTATCTTAAATATATTTAAAACAAAATTTATTTTTGTAAGAAAATTAGATACATAAGTATTATATTGAATATACTTAAAATAAAATATTTAATCTAATTTGAGTTATTCGATTTATCGATTTTGTTTAGTTTCAAGAGTCCGAGAAACAAAACTAAACCAAATCGAACCAAATTACTGGTTTGGTTTGATTTTTCGGGTTGAACCGAAAAGTGAACAGCCCTAGTGGCAGTCGCGTTAATGTGTAAACAAGACACCTCTTACCAAAAACAGGATTATTTTCATTTGTCACAAGCATCCTCAAAATTCAGTTTAATCAATAAGTTAGAAATTTGTTTATGCATTTTGCTAAAATGATTAACAGAAACGAATGGGTAAAATAAGGACTTTCTCAAACTACTACTACTAATCACGGGTAACCAAATGATAGATTAGTTTTCATGGAAAATAATATGTCACTAACCAAATGGTGGATAATGATCTCAATTTTTTTTTAAAAAAATATTATATTCATTAAAAAGCATTTTGCCTTCTGAGTAGCCTAGCTCGAAGAACCCTTTAGGAACTTGAATATTAAAATGATGTAAATGCTTTTCATCTCAAAAAACCTTAATGTTACGATAGGCACACAATCTAAATTAAACTAATGATACTACGTACGCTAAACAAATGAGTCACCCAACTCAAATCTTTAAGAAAACGACTAAATCAGCATCCTAGTTATATACTCACAAACTCTTTCTAAATATTTAATATGAAATTATTCTAACAAACAGCACCCAAAATTCGGAAACATTTTCAGGGAATTTTATCTTAAGCACACCAGATGAATGATTTGAATTTCCTTCTCTCCCCGAAAATGTAAGCGTTTTCACCCCCTTTTTCTTAAACTCTCGACCAGATGGACCCCCAATTTGGTCAGCACAGTTGGCGTTGGGAGAACAAATTAATGGTGATCACATGTTTGCGAATATGCTTACAACAAACCAGCTGCGGAATACCACCACCCGACGCCCTGTGGGCGGCTAGCAAGTGGGAGATGTGAAATATTGGACACCCTCCAAAGCCGCTCTTGCAGTTTAGCTTTGGACGGAGCAAGCATATTGCATATGGCTGGAGCCGTGAGCTTGCAGGCTGAAGCCCACGGA
This sequence comes from Cryptocoryne crispatula var. balansae, assembly GCA_036172225.1. Lineage (NCBI taxonomy): Eukaryota > Viridiplantae > Streptophyta > Magnoliopsida > Alismatales > Araceae > Cryptocoryne > Cryptocoryne crispatula. The sequence goes on along the minus strand of CM069932.1, from coordinate 7,279,616 downwards.
AGGATATATATATATGGCTTACCTTGAGATTATTGATGATGTAGGGACGACAAGGTAGGCGGAGTCGGGAGTTGGAAAGAAGTTGGGTTCGACCCCAACCGGCTTGAGTTGGCCCGGATCGAAACGAGTTAATAGAGAGAATCTGGAGCTAACTATCGGACTAGTCGAGGCTGACCTTGTTTGACCACAACCGACCCGGTCGACCCCGACCGGCCCGGCCGATTGAATTTGAGCCCCGATTGGATCGATCAGTGCCAGATCTGACCGGGCCAACTACCGAGTTGGCCGACCAGACATTCCATGGTACGTAGTATATGGTACACACCCACCTCAAAGATAATCACCCATCACACATGTTGGAGATCACAATGATATCCATATCCACTTGACAGTGTTTTTAATTATATTGTTTGAGTTGTCGTAAGATAGTCTGTTTTGAAATATGAGTTCTTGTTTTAAATTGCATGAGGAGGGGGGGGGGGGTAGAAACAAACCAAAGCAAGAGCATGTTCTATATGGTACGTTGTAAAGTTATCTTAATCATGTGGTACCCATAGCTAGTCTCAACTTTGTTTTCGATGTCTTTTACGAAGTTAACCAAGCTATATATAAAACACTTGTTTTGGCATTCGACGAGAGTCTCGTCTTTATTTCTTTAAATAAGATATCCTGAAACAGGAGAATCACAGTGAAACAAGCAAACCCTTGCTGTCTTCTGGACCGAGGACACCCGACGGATCACCATCTCAAGGATATATATATATATATATATATATATATATATATATATATATATATTTAAAAGGAACTCTTTTGATGCCCAGGTTGAGAAATGGGGGGATAGATATATTAGAGCCACACCCATCGGCGGCAGAAAGCTGCGTGTGGAACCCAAGGCACCGGCGTCGTGAAGTGCAGCTCCTCGTGATACCCATGGCTATTCCCCTATGTATATCATATATCCCTCAAATAATACGTACATGTAGAAATTAAACAAATTAGAGTTCAAGTCTCCTCGGAAATCCGACGAAGAAAGCACTCTCTATCTCCTCGTAGAGAAGTGAAGCTCACGTGTTTAAATAATAATTTAATTAGTGGATCTTATCACTATAACATGCACTCTACTTTTTTGTAAGATGACAAAGAATACTTCCTTCGCCGAACCCTCAGAGAAACCTGAACTCAACATATATTAAGGTGAGGCAAGTCCTCGCAACATCGAACGAGATACACGACTAGTAAATATACCTCCCATCTCTTCTATTTAACCCGAGGTTGGGTTGCAAGCAAAGCAGATAACGAGTGGTTCGATGTGGTGTTTTCATGTTCAATCAGTTTAACTAATCGGATAATTTGTATTTAATTTGTGTTTGTTATTTACGTTGATCGAATATTATAAATAAGATAATCTTCGAATTTGAAGTACATACAAATAACACTTACTTTAGGATTCTAACTAAATTTTATCTGATTAACATATTTAATAATATAAAAAATATAAGACATAAGAATACTAATATGTATTAAATACAATAATTTTAAATATGTAATTATAGATTATGTATATATTACGAGAGATTTATAGGGAGTAGATCTTGAATAGAGCAAAGTGGGTATTTTCATATTTGATTAATATTCGAATAATATTCATATCGGGATACAATTCTCATAGGTACCTGCTATTAAACAAATACTAATCTGGACCGGAGTCAGATTTTATTTAAATTCATTTCCACCCCTAGCGTGAGACTTTGTTTAGCTCATGATTAGACAATGTGATCGTTAATAATTTTGAAATTAATAATAATATACACCATGACTACCGAAGGGTTTGACTACCGGTGTCAATTTAGAAATTTATAATATAAATAAGGTATGTTATGTAAAATAAATGTGTACTGAAATAGTAAAGTTGATATAATATTATTTTTAAAACTTAACAAAGAGAACCTAAAATATTACATATTAATTATCATGATACGACTATCACAGACGAGCATGCATTTCACGGTCGACAACCCACAAGAAAAAGAGGGTGTATTTCCCAGAAAGATTCTCCACGATGCGGTAACAGCACTTATCTAATATTTTTATTTTCATTATGATTAAATAAATAAATATAATATTTTGTGTTTGTTTTAAATTTTTTTATTGTCAGATATAGAACCAAATAAGATAATTTTCTAATTATAATACACGCCAAAATATGTTGCAGTTTATTTCAACCCAGCTAGTGGCCTGTACACCATGTGCTATAGGGATGTTCACTGTTTGATTCAACCCGAAAAATCAAATCAAACCAGTACTTTGGTTTGGTTCGATTTGTTTTGAACTATCGATCGGTTTGATTTGGTTTCTAAGACCCTTCAAACTAAACCAAACCGATAAACCGAATAACCCGAATTAGATTAAATATTTTAGTTCAAGTTATATATAAGATAGTATTTATGTATCTTTTCTTATAAAAATAAATTTGTTTCAAGAGTTTTTAATGTAAAATTAATATAATCTATAAACATATACATAAGATTTTAATAGAATATGATTTAAAATAAACAAAATAAAATTATATATTGATGTATCTACTATAACTTAATAAAATATGGTTTGAACCGAACCGAACCAAACCAAACCGAATTAATTTGGTTCGGTTCGATTTGGTTTAAGAGATAGTTTGGTTTGGTTTGATTTGAGAAAAAAATACTTAAAAATCAAATCAAATCAAACTATGAACACCCCTAATGTGCCATACTGGTTTTGAGGCAATAGACCTGTTTCAAAATCAGTCAGACTTTTATTGGGTTGAGCCTTATCTATGCATATTGGGCCACCCCAAGCCCAACTATTTACATCTTTATCTGAGCGAATCTTGCGAGTTGTGTTTACTTCTATATGAGAATACCCAACACTATCATACATAATTTTGCACATGCCTGGGGATGTCAATAATTATGTGACCAGTTCGAACAGTTATAATAGTCCGGTAACTCCCTATAGCTTCTAATTTTAGGACAATGAATACATCTTTATAAGACCACAAGCTACCGTCCATTCTCCAAAGTTCTATGTGATACTATTATTCTATTGTAGGGTGTTTGGTTAAACAATAAATTTTCATACACTTCAGTGATAATAGGTTATATTAAAATAAAGTGTAAGCTAATGGGTGTTTGTGTAATACCCCGGCTATTTAAAAAAAATAAAAAATATAGTTATTATAATTATTATGAGTTTTATTTATATTCTACTTTCCTCCTTTATTTCTTTCCAAATTTTTCTCCCTCCCGATAATCTTTCTTAACCGCCGCCTACTCCTCTTTGGATCGAAATCTAATTCTAGTCCCCGTCGGACTCCTCCTCCTCCCCCTCTATTTACGTATCTTTTCCCTCCCGCACCCTACCTTCCACCCCGCGGGCGCACACGGCGGCGGCCGGCCCCGCCCTCCCTCTTCTCCTCTTCCGTGGGCGCACCCGACGGCCCCGCCCTCCTCCTTCGTCTTCTTCTCCTTCTTCTTCTTCTTCTTCTTCTTCTCCGCGCGTGCAACAACCGCCCCGCCGCGCATCGCCGCACCGCCGGACCTCCCTCGTGGCCGCCGCCGTCCGGCGTTCCCTCCGCCGGTTGCGGCGCCGCCCGGCCGGCGCCTCACCGCACCCTCCGCCGGCCACCCTCCCTCGGACGCACCGGCCGCCGCCGCCGTCTCCCCGCCGGCGCCCGCCCGGCCTCCCCGTGCGTGCGCCCCCGGCTTGCGCCATCCGTGCGCCACTCTCTCGCGCGCCCGCGCGCGGTGTGCGCCGCCGTGCGCCACACCTTCCCCCCCCTTCGCGCGGTATATCCCCCCCCCCCCCGCCGGTCTCTCTCACCTCTCTCCTATCGCCCTCTCTCTTATTATCTTCTATCAAGCTCCCTAGTTAATTTTTCTTCTTCCTCCGGCCAGTTTTGAAACCACGTACCGGCTCGGTTTTTCGTCGCCGACGCAACCGCGGCGGGCCGGAATCTCGTCGCCAAATTCAATTTCCTTGGAATTCGTGCAATCGTTCGCCGTTGCCGTCAAGGTAGGCGTCTCGGCTATTCTTAGCACTCTAATATTTTTATTAAACCGTAAGAATCATGCTTAGATCATCAGGATTAGAAGATTGTAGTTAATGAGTTGTTTTGGATTTATTAGCATGTATAGTTAGAGTTAGATTAATTTGTCTAGATCGTGCATGCTTAGATTAATTCGGTTATTCAAGTATGCTGGTCATCGTGATAGGTTGTATGTGTTTAATCTAGCTAGTTTAGTATGTTTTGCATCACGATAACCTTAATCATGTATATTCCGATTTGATAAAAAGCCGTTGTAAAGTTTAGGCATAATGTGGTTAGAATTTAGTTTATTTTCTTTTATTAGATAGATGGTTCTGTTTAAGCATGTAATTGTCATGTTTAGGTTGTAAATTGCATGATCCCATATATATGCATTAGTTCATGTTAGATTGTGGTATGGTATGCAAATATGTGGTGCATAGAACCATGAGTGTTCATCTATGTATTTCATGTTTATTTGCCAATTAAATGTTCATGTTTATTGTCTGAGTTAATTATATGCTTGCATGGTGTGGAATGTGGTTAGTGCAGTGAGCTGCATTGTGATGGAAATGTACTTCACCAGACTATAATTCGGTCCTGTGGGCAGCAGATGAATTAGAACAGTCCGGAGCATCCGTCGATCCCGGATACCGCGGTTTATCCTAAGTACTCCCCTGCCTATGGGGTACTATGGGATTTAGTTACTATATGTTACTTCCTACTATATGGTAAATCTGGTGCTAGTTTTGTGATGTGACTACATTTATCAGATGGAGCATGGAATTTACTCAGACAGGTGTCTAGCTGTGTGGTTTGGCATAGATGGTAGTGTTATAGATGTATCATTGGTTTTATGTCAGGTCTATGTGTTCTGAGCATACCTATAGCAGTTTAATGTGTAGGTATGTCGGTTTTAATGCATTTAGAGTCATGTTATCATATGGGGTAGTTGATTAACTTTGTAATCAATTAATTAAAGATATATGATTAGTTTAAACCTTATGTATTAAATCTGATTTTTAGGCTATTATGTATTATATACCACTAGAATCATTATTATAATGGGGTAGTCCGGGTGTAAGTCCTACTGGGTCTGTTGTGACTCACCCCTTCCGTTGTTAATATTTTCAGGAGTGCAGGTTTAGCGCAGCAGAAGCGTAGTGGTGTTGTGGAATTCGAGGAGCTAGTGGATATCTCATTCTATGTCGGTATTTAATTTGTCTAGATAGGTGTTTGTTTATGGTGATATTATGTTGTAAAGTATGGAATTATTTAATTAGATTGTGATTTTTGGTATTATTTGGCTCCAGACCGATATCCTTTCCCGTTACGTCGCCGGATTATCTTCCGCTGTGCATGTTAAAAATCCAGGTCGTGACAGTTTGATTGCATTTTAATTTTTTATATGATTTTACGATTAAAAATGATATCACACATAGAAACAAAATAAAATTTAAAATTATAATCTATAAAAATAATGTTCGGCAAAAATATTGTCATTTTCTAGAAATGATGGTAAGGTGTTTGGTGATAATTTTGAAACTGATACAGTTACTGTTGATATAATCTCTCAAACATCATCTTGGATAGCTAGCTTAGTCACTGATGCTACTGTTAGCAAGGAGTTTATATTGATTACTACTTATGCTCCTATTAAGCATCAAGATCGGGTGCACATGTGGAATCAAAGTCAATTTTTTTGAAAGGACAAAATATGCCAGTATGTTTGTTGGGAGATTGGAATTGCATAAGATTTCATCATGAAAAGTGGGGTGGAGCAGAGCCTGTTCAGTCTCATATTATTTCTTTTGAGCATTTTATTCAGCAAAATGGTTTAGTTGATGTCCGAATGGAAGGTCCAGCCTTCACTTGGTCAAATGGAAGAAACTTTGTTAGTCATATTCGTGAAAAATTGGACAGGGTTTTAGCCTCAATGGAATGGCCCACCTCGTTTTCAAATGCTAAGGTCAGTTTACTTCCAACCTATTGTAGTGATCATACACCATTATTACTTAACACTAATCCTGTTGGAAGGGGTAATAAGGGTTGGTTTAGAATTGAATCTGCTTGGTATCAGCATGGTTCATTTAGAGATTTTGCGAAGGACGCTTGGAATAATGGAACAAATCTTTTTACACACTATGATCTTAAGATGAGAATGTTTAGAAAGAAGTCGGTAATATGGAAAAGGAAAGTTTTCGGGAATCTGGGTCACCAATTAGCAAATATTAAAGAGGAAATTAATAAACTTTATAATGTTCCTATGTCCCAAGAACATCTAGATTATCAGGCTTCTTTACTCAATAAATTGCATTTACTGGAGTCTATGGAGGACGCTTATTGGAAACAAAGATCAAAATCTTTTTGGTATACTCTTGGGGATAAGAATACAAGATTTTTTCATATGAAAGTTATTAATAGGAGAAGGTTTAACATGATTACGGGGGTCTTTAAATCTAATGGGTGTTGGTCATCATCTTGGGAGGACATTCAGCAAGTTTATACTCAGTTTTTCTCAACAATTTTTCATCTTGACAAGTTGCCAACCCTTCATTGGTTTCACATTTTACCAGTGGCACAATTATCTGAGGATCAAAGAGTTGCTTTGTTGGTTCCTCCTACTTCTCTGGAAATTAAGCAAGCTCTATTTTCAATGAATCCGGACAAAGCTCCTGGGTCTGACGGTATTCCTCCGAGTTTTTTACAATTGATGTGGGATGACATTAATAGGGATATTATTGATATGGTTACATCTATGTTCTCTTATACCACCATTCCAGAGGGTTTGAATCATACAGTTTTATCTTTGATTCCAAAGATTGAGAATCCCAACACCCCAGAACATTATAGGCCCATCAGCCTATGTAATGTCCTGTTGAAAATCTTTACTAAAACCCTTGCTACCTAGATCAAACCATTACTGAATGGAATTGTTTCTGAAAATCAGGCAGCATTTATACCTGGAAGGCTCGGGATGGATAATATTATTATTGTGCATGAAATTATAAACTCTTTTTGATTTAAGAGTGGTAAACTGGGTCATTTTATGATAAAACTTGATATCTCGAAAGCCTATGATAAGCTTAATTGGCAATTTATTAGGTTCATGTTAGAAAAATTTGCTTTTCCAGACAAGTTTATTGACATGATTATGAGCTGTGTATCTTCGGTTACCTATTCTATTAGCATCAATGGTCGTAGATCTAACTTGATTTCACCTTCTAGAGGTATTAGACAAGGATGTCCATTATCCCCTTATTTGTATATCCTATGTGCAGAAGCTCTCTCTAGTCTTTTTAAGTTAGCAATTGATCAAGGCAGTTTTAGAGGTATTACTTTGAGTAGAGGAGGTCCACGGATTACACACTTGATGTTTGCAGATGATGTCATCATTTGTGGATTAGCTACAGTGGAAGAGGCTAAATCAGTCAAAGATATATTAGGTTTATACCAATATATGTCTGGTCAATCCATAAATGTTCAGAAGTCCAGCATACTATTTAGCAAGAATATCAACCCTTAGATTTCGACTATGATCTGTGATATTACGGGGTTCAGGGTAGCCTCTCCCCATGAGAAGTATTTGGGCATCCCTATAGGTATCTCGGACACCAGAATTAATCATTATCAGTGGCTGATTCAGAGATTTCAACAGAAATTGGCTGGATGGAAAAGCAAAGTCTTATCTACGGCTGGCAGAACAGTACTTATAAAATCTACATTGGCTCAATTACCAATCCATATAATGTCAATTAAAAGGCTTCCAAAGGCAGTTATTCACTCAATTGAAACTATGGAAAAGAGTTTCTGGTGGGGGCATGACGGAGACAGGAGCAAGATTCATTTCAAGAGATGGGATTTTATGAAATTACCTAAAATCAGAGGGGGCTTGGGTATTCGAGACCTTATGTCAGTCAATAATGCTTTGTTATTGAAGCTCGCCTGGTCTTTTCTTCGTGACATTGGCAAGTTATGGGTAAGAGTTCTTAGAAGTAAGTACTTGAGGAATGAAACTTTTTGGGACATTAAACCTTAATATAGAAGCTCTCAAGTATGGAGGAACATTCTCTCAGCCAGAAAGGAGTTAAGCACCGGCTGTATGTGGAAAATAAAAGATGGAAGTAATGTTAGTATATGGCAGCATCAATGGATCTTGGATGGTCAGGGTCCCCCGAATTTACTTGCTTCTTGCACAAATAAGCCATTGCTAGTTAGTGACCTGATTGAAGAGGGGAGATGGTGCCAGCGAATCCTGAACACATGTTTTGATGAAAATTCAGTGGTGAGGATTTTAAGGACTCCTATTTTTAGAGAGGAATGTTACGATAGTTTGGTTTGGAAATTTACTCAGAATGGATGCTATAATACAAAATCAGGCTATACTTTTTCTCACAACCAAATTATCCCCCGGGTATTTCGGATGTGTCTGTCTGGAAACAATTATGGCATCCTAAAGTGACAAAGCTGTTTCCTACCAATATTATATTGTTTATTTGGAAAATTCTAGTGACAGCTTTACCAACAAACATGGCTATAGCTCGCCGATGTCCCAGAATATCTAGTAAATGCAGTGTATGTGATGGTTCCGAAGAGACAATAGAGCATATCTTCTTTACTTGTCCAAGAAGTAGAGCCGTATGGTTTGGGTCGCCATTAGGTTTTAATGATAAATGGCTTACAACGGATTCTACTCACCTTATTCGGTTTTTTTTGCAGTGGATCCTAGGCAAAGATGATGAGGTTTTTAAATTGGGTGTACTGGGGCTCACTATCATGTGGCAGCTATGGAAACAGCGCTGTGAAAATCAGTTTAGAATGATGCACAGAAGTCCAAAATGGATTATTACAACTGTGTTGCGGGAAACAAATTTCTTTACCTCCAAATATCCTAGATGTATTACAAACTTATGTATTCGATGGTCACCTCTGGTATCTAACTATGTGAAACTGAATGTTGATGCAGCTACGAGCATCCAAGCAGGGGCGATTGCAGTTATTGTAAGAGATTCACAAGGTCATGTACTTGCCTGGAAATCAAGTATTTCACCCTTCACGGATCCTCAGCTTTTGGAAGCGAAAGCCATATGGGAAGCATGCTCGTGGGAATTTTTTCACCTGTGGCCGTCTTCTGTCGAAAGTGATGCTTCCACGGTGGTGAAAGCCATCACGGGGGAGGGTCCAGATATTTGGAAGGCAACGGAGTATATCTCTCGCTGTCGACGGCGCTTCGCTTCTTCTCCATCTTCCGTTGTCTATTGCCCTAGGGGAGAAAATAGGGCTGCGCATTGTTTGGTACGTTGGTCTTTGCGATCGTATATGGCTCACGAGTGGACAGCCTCTCTTGCCCTTTTGCCAGAGGAGGTTCTTAAATGTATTTTGGAGGAGGCGCCGTCTTAACTTGTAATCGGGCTCAGCTATGTACTGTTTTCATATTGTTTTTAATGTAAGGTATGGTTTTCGCGTGTACAAAAAAAAAGATAATTTTGAAACTGGAACATAAATGAAAATTCATTTGTGGAGCACGTGGGCTGGGTTTGTCCACCGTTTGCTAGGCTGTGCACTTGTTTAAAAGTGGTAGTCAATGCCTTCTTTTTTTTCCTATCACGTGGAAGAGGGTAGAAAAACTTTTCAGATAAAAAATTGTAGTATATACCAATACCAAACACTTTTAAAATGCACTTTTGCTACAATTTTTAAAAATTAAAATAAAGTCCCCATTATCATACAACCAAACACCCCATAATCAATTGCATAAAATTGTCATGTTTGAAGACATGTGATAACAAAAAAAGTGTATACCATATATGACCAATTTCAAAATTGGAAAAATTCATTATGGGGGGGGGGGAGCACAAGATTAGAAAAATGTGGTCCAAGAAGAAATTATTTGTAAAAACGTAACTTTCTAATGATTGTCAAACATATTTTTTAACAAGTTTTGCAACAAAAACATAAAATAATAACAATAATTGAATTTATCATGCACAAGGAAGGTGGGGTCGGGAGTCGGGACCGGGTCGTTTGGGCCCAAAACCGACCCGGGTCGGTCGGGGTCGCGACCCGGGTCGGGCCGGGGTCGGCCGGGGTCGCCAAAAATAATAATAAAAAATTAATTTTGGGGTCGGGGTCTTCGGGTCGGGACCGGGTCGGTCGGCCCCAAAAGCGACCGGGTCGGGCCCGGGTCGCGACCCGGGTCGCGACCCTGCGAACCATGATCATGCAAGCAAACACCCCATTAGTGTCCTTAGGCAAATGTGAAACTACTTGACAGCTCTTTCCTCCCAACTTAGTCCAACCAATCTTTCTTTCATGCATGAGTTTTAACCTCTTCGTCTAAGTACCATTCCTCTGATAGTTTTGGCACCCTTATTATCTAGTAACCGCGGTACTTTTGTATTTGATTTGACTGAATATTTAGTTTGAAATGTTTGGAGTAGAAAATGGTGATACTCTAGCTATATATTTATATATTGTCGTCTCTTAGATGTATATATCTCATATGTCCTTTTCTCGTTGGAGTTTGTAATCCCTTTATCAATATATTGGGATGAGGTAACACTAAGGTTAAATATAAATGTATCGAGTTTAATTAATTCAAATGAAGTAGGAATCCAAACTTTAACAGTTGATGGTTACTATACTACGTTAAAGTTGGTGCATATAATTCTAGTATACTAACAAGTTGTGGGCATACATATGTCGGATATTTATTAACATAAAAATTAACATTATATAATATTATATTTAATGTTATAGAGATGCTTGATTGAGTATCCAAACAAATCATAATTAAATTTATTTTTAATAATGGGTTTGGCAAATTTTGTTCTGGTTCAAGTTTGAATTCTGATATCTTAAGTCTATTTACATTCGTGCATATATTATATTTACATAATGATTTGTGGATATACCGAATCCTCATAGTTAATGAATAGTGTAAGTGGATACATATTTTGCTTATAGAGTGATTTTAGAATGAAGACCTCCTTGGTCTAAAATTGCAAGAAATTCACTTCAACTTGAATATAAAAATTTACATGATACATTATTAGAATCCGAATGTGTTAGTTGTTAAAAATTGTGAAATATCAGATTTCTTAATTTAACACCCTCCGAGAGTACAATGAAACATATATATATACATGTGTGCGATATACGTCGATTGTTCTCAAATGTCACTTATGGGGTGTTTGGTTGCATGACAATAGAGATTTTTATTTTAATTTTTAAAAATTGTAAGAAAATTTGTTAAAAGAGGTGTTTGACAACTATGACAATTTTATATTTTGAAAGTGATTTCCTTCTTAAACAAAAAAAGAGGGTCTCACCTCTTTCTTTTTTCTTGTGGTCCCCCACTTTGTTTTGATCATGTAGGGTAGTTACTCTTTTTTGTTATCACATCCCTACAAACATGATAATTTTATATCACGAGTTAGTTCACTTTTTATTTTAATACAATTTTTTATCGTGAAAATCTACAAAAAATTATCGTACAACCAAACACCCCAGATCCGGTGTGGGCTTGTTGTAGCTTGGCACTCCAATCAACTCTTGGCAGTGTTATCCTCTCTTGATCCGGACTGCAACATGCGATAATATTTTAACCATTCTAGTTCTTTAAATTAGTGAAAAATAGCATCCGTTGACGTGACATGACAACCCCAGAAGATGCATGGAAGGGTGAGCACTTCTTGAGAGAATAATGATAAAATAAGGAAAAGCTAGCGAGTTTCTTGATCTTATTGCACCAAGCTATCTTACGTTCTACCGGTGATCTAGGATTAGCACCAAGCTCAAATTAGAACACCAAATTCATCTTGGTGAATTATATTTCCTGTCCAAAAGGGGACAATCTCCCCTTTCAAGATGTTGTCTTAACAAACCAATCACGTCGTGCTTGATATAAGAACTCCACCTTTGTTTTGTTTAGAAAGTTGAATTTGAGTTTTTTTTTTCTTCAGGAAACATCAGCTCAAGTTCGGTTTGAACTAAAATTAAATTTGATTTCAACTTAATTAGTAACAAACGGTATATAATTATTATATTTATAATTTAATTTTTAAATAAATATAAACGTTTAATTAAACGATTCTCGAGTTTTATTGAGTGGAGCAGGAGTTCATTAATCGTTAACATTTCTTTTTCTTGTTTAAGTTTCTTTGTTTAACATAATAAACCTATCTAGAATCAAGTTTATCGAATAGAGTTAAGAGCTACTTGTATATGCTCCTTTTGCGCCCTATTAATCTTGACATGAGTGTGTGTACCGCGAAGGCTTCCAAGGAGATATAAAATATTAATAATAGCATTTATTGGATGCTTGGTTGCACCATAAATTTTTATATACTTTTTTGATAAAAAATTGTATTAAAATTGTCCTGTTTGGAGAAATGTGATAACAAAAATAGTAGGTATTGTATGTGACCATACAAGGTGAAAGAAATAAAAAAAAATGTGATTTTTTTTGTTCAAGAAGAAAATATTTTTAAACATATAAATTTGTAATGATTGTCAAATAAATTGTTTAAAAAATTTTGTTAAAAAACATAAAATTATAATAACAATTTAATTTACTATGTAACCAAACACTTGGTCTGTGTTTAAATTCATAGATGAGACCTTTGGTGGTGGAGATATATTATAGGCATGTAATTGAGTCTCAGCGTGCTGAGAAGTATCATGTTTAAATTTTGCAAACTTGAGCCGGCCGCCTTGGCACGGTTGGCGCGACCCGCTCAAGGGAGTAGCGGGCAGGGTTCGAAGGCCGCCTAAAGCCCTCCCTCCCTCCCTTGGGGGATTGAGCTCGTGAGGGCGCTAGATCCCTCATCATGCGCTGTGTTGCGTGCATGTGTGACCACTGAACCAACGTGACCAAAAGAAACGATTTTTTTCGCAAACTTGAGATCAAGCATCAACAAGCAACCCCAACCCATGCTCAAATTAAACTTGTTATATAATTGAACGAGTTTAGGATGTAGGATGTAGGGTTTAGAGATGCAACAATACGAAATCAAAATGCTAAACAATATAAAATTATTTTACAAAAATAAAATAATAAAAAATGCTTTCAAAGGAATCATTTTCAAGTGTACCAAATAATAAATTTAAAATTCATTTTTTATAAAAAATAAAATCCATGTAAAACAGTTTTATCAATTTTTATTCTTTTTTAGGTGCAACCAAAATGGATCGACTGGGCTTTATCCGCCGTCTGTTGGGTCCATTCATAGTCTACTGGACCTGTCCGAAATTTCCTCGGATGTTAGGGTTTCCGCCGCTGTCTGCTGTGCTGTGTTCCCGCCAGAAGCACCCGCGGCGCAGCCTCGTCCATCGTTCTCTCGTTCAATCCGTCTATTGCAGAAGGGGCAGTGCGGAAGACGGCCATGGATTCATTCTCATCTTCTCCTTCGTCATCGTCCCCGGGCGTGTCACGTGAGGCGCTGATGGACCAGCTGAAGGTCCAGCTTGCCCAGGCCTACGCCGAAGAGTTCCTCGAGGTGTTACGCTATTTTCTTCTCTTATCAATATTTCCCCGAACCGGAATGTTTTAGGCTCTTTTTTTTTCGGCCTTCTGCTTCTTATCTGTTTGCTTCCGTTTTTCTACTTATACCTTGTCTACATCGTGAGTGTGATTTATTGAATTTTCTCCATTGCCGTCGATATTGTTCCTTTCATCCTTTCCCTTCTTGAAAATGCTGTAGGACGGTTGGACATAAATAATCTAACTAGTTTGAGCTATTTGGTACGTAATGCAGTAGCACAGACTATACGAAAATCTCAGTTTAGTCCCCACTCTAAGAAAGAGGGCTCAGAAGAAAGAAATAAGGGGAAATTCTTTGAGTGACACTAAGAGAGATAGGAAAAGACTAAGAGAGAAGGCTCGGGGAAGGAGGTATAAATTTGAATGCAGAAATAGTGAGAACAGAGAAGAAAATTAGTGTAGGATCTGAATAGAGTGTAGAGAGAGGGGGGAGGGATGGAATCTCACTAATTTGCTAGAGCAAAATTAGTGGATTGTGGCAAACAGCCACGATGAACAAAGGCAGCGGCATAGTTGTCAAGGCGACAAGGCACCCAAGGCGTTGAAGGGTACCGATTCCGCTTAGGCGACAAGGCGGCTGCTTAGGCGTCGCCTAGGCGGTCAAGGCGGTATTCAAGGAAGGCTGAATCGGAAGGTTGTTATATATAAAAAAAACATAAATATAATTATATTTTTTATGTTATAATTGAATATGAGTGTTTTATCAATGCACATAAGTAAATATGATGTGTGTAAAAGAAAAGAAAGTTAAATAAATATTTATAAAATTTAAGTATATAACTCATTTATGATTATAAAATTTATATATGTGCAATAGTATAAGTGATGGTAAAATATTGTTATAATATTATTAAATGGGGGGGCGCAGAGTAGTCGCGGATCGAGGGAGAAAAATCCCTCAATTTTTTTTTTAATGATGTAAAAATACCCAAGGCGCCTTGCTTGGGCGCCTTGGGCGCCTTGGCGGGCGCCTTGGGCGCCTTTTTGGCCCCAGACAAGGCGCCCTGGCAAGGCGCCCTTGGAAAGGCGCCTTGCCGCCTAGGCGGGCGCCTTGACAACTATGGGCAGCGGCAAGGGTGGTGAAGAAGACAGCAATAGATAGCAGCGAGGCAACCAACTGCTCAAATGATAAGGTGTCCGCTTGATCGCCGTTTAAGTGGTAGATACTAAATTCTATATATAGTCTATTAGTACAAGCGTTAACACTCAACATAATATAAAATTTATTAAATTTGATCCACTTCTGCACATTAAGAAGAAACTATTTTTTGTACTCAACCTGTACTTAATAAGATTTTCTCGTATCAATAAATGAAGCTGAAGATTAACGAAAATAAATACACAGGAAGAGAGAAAGGACTGGGATAGGGAAAGACTAAAGAGGGGGTGGAAGGGCTTGGAAGAAAGGAATCAGGTAAAAGCTTCGAGTGGCACTAAGAGAGAGGGAAAGAGAGAAGGGTTAGGCAAGGAGATGGAGATCAGAGAAATAGCAAGAACCTATGTTATCCGAGGCGCGAGGCGCCCGAGGCGAGGGACCCAGCGCCTCGCCTCAGGCGCCTAAGGCGGGTGCCTCAAGCGCCTGAGGCATTTTGAATATTTTAATAATATTTATTTTAATAATGATATATGTGATATTAAATAATTGAAATAAATACATAAAAAATATGGAATCTTTAACTAACAAGAGTGACAATTAAATATAACATTAGAAAGACGAATACAACCATACAATAAGAAAAGAATACAACCATACAACCAAACATAATACATAAAGTAAGTCTAATTCGAATACAACCATACAAATACAAACATCACTCACTAGTCAATAGTCACTATCAATCACTATCAGAATCAAGATTGGTGGGAGCTTCCTGATCATCATTACTATTAGAACATGTCCCTGATCCATGGTCTTCACGTGTTTGAGACATGATAAAATATAACATAAAATGAACCAAAATAATAAAACAAAAGAACAAAGCAAAATGTTAAAAATCAACTCACCAAATGTACTCACCAAATGTTAAATATCGACTCGTGCGAATAAAAGCGGTGTCAACAAACATAACTACGTAATCAATTAGGTGCTTGCTTGAAATAACCAAGAGAATAAAAAAAAACTAAAGAAGATACCTACGCCAACTTAAGTTGGCACATCCAGTGGCGGCTGAGGCTTCCGACGGCAGTGGAAGCAGCGGCGGCGGCGGCAAGAGCCGCTTGAGGTGTCTCTGCAGGCGGTGGGGTGCACCAGCTGGAGTGGCGTCGGGGGTGGAGGCCGGAGGTAGCTTCCGGCGGCGGCCGCAGGTGCAGTTGCAGCTGGCGGAGGCGGCGGCAGCCGCAGGTGAAGCTGCAGGTGGCGAAGGCGGCGGCTGGGGCTTCCGACGGCGGCTCTGCAGCTGGCGGAGGCAGCTTCCGGCGGCGGCGGAGGCTTCTGGCAGCGGCGACGGCAATGGCGGAGCCTTCCCAAAGCGGCGGCGGTGGCGGCGGCGGCAGGTGCAGCTGCAGGCGGCGGCTTCGTCCGGAGGCGGGAGCAACGTCGGGGGCGAGGGCCTAGGCATACGAGGGTTCGGGAGGGAGGGAGAGAGAGAATCGGGGTGTTTAAGTGACCCGGATCCGGTCTTACCGGATCCGGTTCTTACCGGACGGCAGGGGGAGGCGGGCGAGGCGCGTAGGGCGCCCGAGGTGCGTGATGCGGCGGGTGAGGCACCGGAGCATAGATTACGGAATCGGTGGAATCGGACCGATTCCGACCGATTCCGGAATCGGATCGGTGGTTTCCGATCCGATTCCTGGCGGAAGGACCGATTCCGGGAATAATTCCGCGGAATCGGTATGAATCGACTGGAATCGGTCGGAATCGATCCGATTCCGACCGATTCCTTGTGGAATCGGTCGATCCGACCGATTCCGATGGAAGACCGGTCGAATCGGCCCGGCTCGATTCCCCGTCTCGACTCGGAATCGGGAATCGGAACCGATTCCGCCCTAAAGGGCCGACCGACCGTCGCGTCGATTCCTTCGATCCCGCGGCGGTAGGGCTCGTTGCCTCCGGCGATTCCGGCGATTCTCAACTGATTCCGCATCGATCCGCGATCCAGCCTCGATCCGAGCGATTCAGGGCACGATCCAGTCGATCCGGGCGATTCCAAGACCGATTCCGGCGATTCCGGCGATTCCCGCGATTCCGGCGATTCCAGCGAGCCCGACTCCATTCCTTCAGCCGATTCCGCCGATCCAAGCTCCATCCGCCTTGAATCAACGCCTCTTCGATCTTCGACCGCTGTAAGATTTCTTCGCCGAACACTTCGTACGTCCATTCTTACGTTTCCGACGAGTCCGAGCGTCGTTAAACCTTGTGATTTCCGACCGAATTAGTCCGTCCAAGTTTTAAACTATCCGCTTAAGTTCATTTCAGACGGAAAATTCCGATATCCCGTACGTTATTTTGCGACGATTTCCGCAACTACGTAACCCTTTAAACATACCGAATGGTGTGTTACTTGGGTTGTCCGTTTCCCGAACGCGTCTAAATCATTTTTTATGTTATCTAATCAATTTTAGTGCATTGTTTACAATTTTTCGTTGCATATAAGCAATGGTCGATCACAAAGACGTGCTTCCGACGCGGGCCGGGAACACGGCATATGGTAGACCTAGTCGGGGAAGAGGGTGCAAGGCAAGTGGTGCGAAGGAGATGAACGGGGGGTGTTCCTACCGAAAACAACATATTGCCGAACAAAGCGGGAATGTAAAGAAATGCGACAAGGTGCCCAGTAGGAGAAGAGCAGGAGACGAGAGGATACACGACAGGTGAGCCTCTCAACGGGTCGTTCGGATCGAGCAGTAGGGAGGAGTCGGGACGAGCTACTCGAGAGGAGGAGGGACCGCGATTCGCCTACCTCCAAAGTGGGAAAGGCAGGGGGAAGGCAGCAGCCTCCGGGAGCCGAGTAGAGCGAGGACGAGTCCACGGACTCCGAGCCGAGACGTGCACGCCAGCGCGCGCATCGGCCGAGGAGGAGGACAGGGGAGGAGGGGAGCAGAGGGTCCGGGTCCGCAGTTGACCGCCTTTGGGCCGATCCGCATCGGCTCGCCCCTACTCGGGGACCGAGAGCCTCGACCCTCAGAGACAGAGCCCTACCGCCGTTCCACTCCACCCACCACACTCGATTTACACCGAGTGACGAGTATTTATTTAGGAAACAGAGTGCGCGACGGGGATAAAGCAGTGCAACGAAAGGGGTGAAGGCCATGCGAACGGGCCGCAAAGAGAGCCGTTCGCCACATTGTCGTTAGTTTTTACACGCAGTATCACTTTTTAAATTAAATTCGACATTATGCTCGTTTCATTTACTAAAACTTAATTTTACCCCGATCCCATTTTTTTAACTTCGATGTAGGCATCCCCAAGATATTACGCACCACCAAACCCCTACTTCCGTACGACCGTGGATGCCGCCGGGTGAGGTCGGGACCCGTTTGCAAGTTCCCGGGCAAGCAGACACATATACGACGCCGGCCCGGACGAGGAGGTCCAGTGAGTTGAGGAGTGGACGGACGGTTCAAGTTGGTGCGGAAGGAGCAGAGGGGTTGCACAATCACGCGCGACGGGTGGACGAGTATCACCAAGAGAGTACGATAAACTTCGGTGTACCGTTCGGGGACCACATTCTTCGAAGCCCGTAGATGCTTCGGGAAGATTAAAAATGCCGACTTCATTTTTCTCTTCCGACGATGGAGTGTCGGGAGGAGACGGGAGGAGAATGCGGTTCAGTTGTCACCGACAACGAACCATCATATAAGCGCGGCCGGGAGGAAGTTGATGGAGAAGAGGAAGCACATCTTCCGGGTGCCCCGTGCGCACATTCCATAGATCTCATTTTGTGAGGATATAAAAGGAGGAGGGTGTATCTACACTTGCGTGTGCGCAGACCATCGCTCCTTTATTTATTCGCATCCCCGCCTCCTACATATCACGCGAGATCTCACACAGAGGGCACGATCTGTCGTTCCGGGGGCCCGGTCCGACACGTACTGGCTACGAACTTCATTATACGGAGAGTTTACACCAAGATGCATTCCGTACTCGCAGGTTCACACAGTCCGAGGAGTATTACAACTATATACGCGGACAACCCGTACGACAAAAAAGAATAGCGTTGAGATTCTTGTCAGTCCGAGAAGCAGATCACCGACAAGAGGTTTTGGGAGAGGATTGCCTACTATTCGCAATCATCGAGCCACCGGTAGTTGTCTTCGAGGTTGGTAGACTCAAACGACAGGACCGTGGGCACACCGTATGATGCTACGGACCGGGCAAAGCCGAAAATTAAAGAAAAAAATCCCGCAGGTTACAAAAAGTGGTGGAAAATCATCGATGACCGATGGACAAGACTCCGCACCACGATGTCCATGCTCGCAGTAACTCGGTTCTTAAATTATTTTTGATGTATAATTATCTTATACGCACAAAGGTTAACTAATAAAATCTTGCAGTGATACTTTTTCGAACCCCCGCATCCAATACGAGTGACAAAGTGAACGACAACGAGGTGACGCGGGGTACACTTGTAGCTATCCAAATGGTCGTGCGCCGATCTCAGACAGGACAGATGTAGGCCGAGATAGTATGCAAGCGTAGTTCATTAAATACCTCGGGACTAGCATTAGCAGTAACTAAATTTTTATTTAAATGTTTCGTACGTGTACAGTGACGAGGGTCGGTGTATACTCGTATGTCGACTCGAAATATTCTGACAAAGTGTCACTCGGTATAGTAATAGTTCGACGAGCAATTTCTTTTCTTTTCATACAAGTTATTCTCGATGACGGGCTAATTGTTTTCCTTTTCTCTTCGTGTTTTTCGCACTCGAGTGGTGGACTCAGAACACCAGAGTGGATGGAATCCACTGCGGCCATCGGGTATCGGATTCCGAGTTGCAGGCACCGCTCCTCCCATCGCGAGAGGAATCGGAGCACATTCAACCTCGATACATACCAAAAGGAGGAACAAAGTTGACCTCGCACCGCCCGAGAAGCCGGTCTTCTCGTCATTATACGCAGGGCCGCGCATAAAGAACATCGGCGGACTCCGGCGATCGGCCGAGGAGCGATTTCCGCACGGTTCGCAGGTGGCCCGTACGAGCGCAGGCATTCCTCCGCCACACCACCACCCGAGGAGGTGGACACGGGACCGTATTTTCCGTGAGGAGCACGTACTTGCCTCTCGGACAGAGGAGAGGAAGCACGTGGATCACGCACCGAGTTTCGATCCCGATGACCGTGCACGCGTGGCGAGAGCGGATGGTGTTCGAAGCCGAGGAGGATGCTCCAGCCTCCACCTCCATCTACTACCACGACTCGGGGCAGGCCTTCTTCTCGCCCTGCCAGCCTACGCGGCGCCCACCCGTCGCCGCCTCAGCCCGCCCTCCAGTTCCACCCCAAAGCTCGCTACCCGGCCCCATTCGCGTACGGGGAGGCCGAAAACAAAGGTGACTGCACGGAGAATGGGAGGATTTGCAAAGTTGAAAAAAACTTTGGGTTCCGGCCTTTCTGGTAGTTCAGAGATGGCTGAAGAGGTAAAGAGAAGGAAGTTAGAGGTCAGGCGTCCTGTCGCCCCGCATGACAAGACGTTGTTCTTCTCACCCTCGTGATGACGACGAGGAGTGTATACCCGCCGACGCAGCCATCGCCAGCACCGAGTCACCCGATTCACGGTTTCCAAAGCCGTATTACACGCCGATGAGCGGTACACCGCCAGCCTTATATTACGAGCCACAAGATCCAAGATTCGCCAGTTGACCGGCCAAAGGGATTACACCACCAGCTCCACCATCCTCGCTTACGTCCCGTCGTCCCCGTCCGATCCATACGACTGGCATGGCATCGGCATTATTTTCATACGGATATAGTCCCGGACGTATTCAAGATCGAGCACGAGTGAGGAGCGTCACGAGCAAGCAGGGGAGAGGAGGACGACCCACATCTTTATCCTAGATATTTGTAGTAGATTGATACGATGTAATTTTTTTTTTGATGATGTATCAACTCTTTCGATATTCGAATAAATGGAATTGGAACATGTACTTAACTTTCAAGTCTTCAAGTCTTCAATTGGTGTTCATTAGTATTTGTATGATGTGGTTTTGTGGATATCATGCATTGGTGATTTTTTAAAATTTTTCTAACTCATTTCCTATTTTTTTAGAATTTTTTCTGAATTTTTTGAATTTTTTTGACGAAAAAAAAAATCCAAAAAAAAAAACCGATTCCAACCGATTCCGATTCCGATTCCGATTCCGGAATCCTTGCACCGGAGGCACTCGCCTCAGGCGAAAAATGCCAAAGCGAGGCGGGTGAGGCGACCGCCTCTAATAACATAGGCAAGAACAGAGAAGAAAATTAGTGTTGTAACATGCGGAATAAACATCCGACTCCAACGAATAAAGTCGACTCCTAGATATCGATCTGCGAATGAAAATAGAAGAAGAAACATGAACACACAATAAGAAGACAACAATTTTACGTGGTTCGACAGGACAATGTGTCTTCCTACGTCTATGGGTGATGATGATCAAAAATTTTACTAAATAAGGAGAAAATACAAAAATGGACTAGCACTCCTCGAGAGGATCAAATCCTCTCTCTGTGCATCCATCTAGACACCCAATGTTGCTCTTGGCAGTAGGTTCCACGAGAGGAGCATGGCTCTATTTATTGATCTTTTGGATTTGCTCTCATGTTCTCTTTTTATCCCATGTAGAGATAAGCTTGAACGTGTTTATTCACGCCTCCTTGAGTGTGCACTTCAACGGTTGAAGCGAGCTCGTAGTCCTCGCCATGCATGTATATCCACGTCCTTATCCATGTCTACATTTCCGCCTTCGTGCAGACTTCTCAAGGTGCATGTTTGCCTCAACGTCCTCATCCACGTCTCATGCAAAAACCAAGGAAAGTTGGGTCCTTGGTCGGGACCGGCCCTACCCAGCCCAGAGCTGACCTGGTCCGACTGGTTGCAACTTGGTCCGACCCTCATTTTTTAAATATAAAAAAATCAAAAAATGTAAAAATATTTAAAATATGTCAGAAAATTTTAAAAAACTGAAAATTAGGTCCTTATAAAAAATTTATTTATTTTATTTAAAATTTACATTATCTATTCGCTCTGTATAATTTTTGTACTCTCTCCGTATCATTTGAGTTGTGTAGTGTGTACCTACTATTGTATAAATATATATGATGTTCATATTCGTTACTCTCTTGTAAACTAACTCTAAAAGGTTTCCAAGAACCACCACAACTATTATAGGTGGATTGTATTAAGGTGTTTGATGAGGATCCATAATACATCCATTAATTATATTGGTGATATGTGGGAAATCTTAAGTCTTGAAATGAATTAACTCTATAGATGGAGTGTCTGTTGTATCAACTTTCACCCCTTTGTGTGTATTAATCTCCTCCACCTCCACCTCGTGACCTCACATCATGGTCCGAGTCTTGTGTGGCTTGTATGTAATGTTCCTTTTTGTAAAGTGGTGTGTGGTCAAAGGGAAGATCTCTGGATCCGTTCTCGTCCTTCCATCAAAAGCGGTGCTGGTGCCTTTTTTGTTCTCCTCTACTTGATGTTGAATCCTCTGACGTTTAGAATTGCACTTGGATGTTGGGCTCCAATCTTTTGGGTTGACCTCTAGTTTGTCCATTCCCTGATGTTCGTTGACCCAAGTTTCTAATAGATTTTGTTCGTCGAAAATTGTGCCCAAGTCAATATACTCCTCCCGAATTGTTGGCTCCTAATTAAATGCAAAACAAATCTAAAGCTATTTACTAAACAACTTACTGACTTCATTAAACAATAATGAATTAATCTCAAAACAAAGTTAAACTACTTGTAAAATAAATGAACTTTTAACTAATGACAAAACAAACTAATCTCAAGCACTTAAGGAAGAAGAATTGATCTCCCGGAGAATAGAGGTGTGAGGGAAAGAGGGGAGGGGAGAGCAGAGGAGACCCCTTGGGAGCTTAAATAGGCCCCCAAGGGGTCTTCGAAGGCTTCAAAAATCGATCGGGTCGGGTTCAGGTCATGACTTGGCATTCCATGGCAGAAACAATCTGACGCATGTGCATCCAGATTAACATGCATGGATAGACTGCACATTCTGCATGGGGTGTTAAGGTGAGTTGTACTCAACAAATAGTGCATAGTCTGAATAAAGTGGAGAGAGGGAATTCACTAATTTGCTGGCTGTGACTTGAGTAAAATCAGCCACTCACGTGGAATTGTGGCAAAAATGATAGTAAATGCAGTGGCAGCAACGATGATCAAAGGCAATTGCAGTGGTGGTGAAGAGAGAGAAGAGTAAATAGCAGTGAGGACAATAGGGCTGGTGCAGACAAGAAGGATGCAATTAATGTTCGTTTCAGGAATTGGGTGCAATTGGGGGAACACACTCTACCATAGGATGCAATCTCGATGACATTTTGTAAGAACACTCATGTGAAGTGCTTTCAAGATATAAGAGGGACCATTGGATCTGCATCCGAGGTATAGCAGAAGGCAGCTGCCCAGGAATTGTCCCGTCTTCCCTGCCCAAAGTCTTGTCCGGTTCTGTTTTTTTTTTTTTGACCTGGGAGAGAAGCTGAAAAGTTGGATGTGCAGCTTAAGTTACAGATCCTGGGAGCTGGTATAGAGGTATTTTCTAGCCACCCTTCGGATTTATGGATCCGGACTGAGGGGGGGGGATGCAGTGCCTGTCTCTGTGCGCTGCTGACCAGCACTCCAGCAGCGATCCCTGCTCCTCCAGGCATCTTCCCCAGTGTGATCTTGCTTCCCCGACATCTGCAGGCAAGGTCAAGATCTAAGTTGGCATTCCTTGTAACTTACTAGGGGATTTTAAATAGGCGTGTAGGACAACTGACTGGGTCAATCGATGACCCTGAATTGATGCTGAACCAATAGCAACTTGGTACCAGTTCTGTGCTTAAGCACCGAAGTGTCCCTGAAGTGTACTGCTTTGGTGTTTAAGCGGACATTTTGTGTGCTTTATTGAGACCCAATAAAGTGATTCATCGCCTTGGTCCACATAGGATGTCTTGGCACTTAACTTGGCTTACGTGTCCAGCTTTACAAAATTGAAACAACCTATTGGAAATAATGTTCTTTTAGAATAAAGCACACCCACTTGAGGACCCTCATCGATGAGAATCTTTATTCTAAAAAAAAAGTTCTGAATTAGCATCGAAGTAGACCTCCTTTGTGCTGCGGAGTTTCTCTTTTTTATTGAGAGAGTTCTCCTCTCCCCTTTTTTCTGGGAGGGAGGGAGGTAAGACGTGATCATAGGTGTGGGCCTGTGGCCGCACATTGGCAGAAACTTTTTGCCTAATACATCATCAAATTATAGACGTCCAGCCCAGGTAGACGATAAACTTTCAGTCGTACGTGTTTAGACCTGTAAATGGATATTGTAAATCCGGTATTCAGCCTGAATCCGATTTTGAAAAAAGGGTTCGGAGGTTCGATTGGTGCCCCTGGCAGACCTGAGCATCCAGTTACGATATATCCAATTTGAAACAAATCCGAAAGTTGCCTTTCGGGTTATGTTTGAGAACCCGATCGGGCAATCAAAGGACCCGATTGCCCCTACTGTCTCCTCCTCCACTTCACCTCCGGTGCCATCGAGGCCTCCTCCACCCCGTTCGCGACACTGCCCGCCGGCTGAGCACTCCTTGCCCGCAAACTCTCTCCGCGAGCTCCTCCCCCACCCTCCATGCCGTCCGCGACACCCCCCTCCGCCGACTGACCACTCACTGCCGGCTGAGAAGCCCCCACCAGCCAGATCCCTTTGCGATGTCCCTCCCCCATCGTTTGTGTCATCGGCGACTCCCCCCGCCGGCTGAGCACCCCGCCCGCCAGCGAGATCCCTCCGCGACCTCCCTCCCCCAACCTCCGCACCGTCCGCAACCTCCCTCCCCACCTCCCTTCCCCACCGTCCGTGTCGTCGGCGACCTCCCTCCTGCTGGCTGAGCTCCCCCCCGCCAGCGAGATCCCTCCACGACCTCCCTCCCCCAACCTCCGCACCGTCCGCGACCTCCCTCCCGCTGGCTGAGCACCCCCCGCCAACGACATCCCTCCACGACCTCCCTCCGCACCCAACCGGTTGGGGTTCCGAGAGTTGCTGAACCATCCCCACGATGGGTTGGCGCACCAGAACAAGCCCTTCCATGGCATAATGCTGCAGCTATCCGACCACCAAGATGGATCTACGGCGGCGGCAGCTTCAGGGTCCCTTATTCCTCGCCGTCCCTGCCGGCTCCTATTGCGGCGGACTTCGGCGATGGGCCATGGGAGAATGAGGCCCACCTGCGGGACCTCATGAACTCGCTGGTGGATGGAAGCGCCGGCCTCTTCGACGGCGGTGCCGGGGCAGAGGCAGCATTCGCCAGCAGCTGCGACACGGGCGGCGGCGATTCTCTCAGCGGGGTCAGCCAGAGCTTGCGGAACATGGAGGCCGCCACACGCGGTGGAGGAAGCTGGCGAACCCGCCGACAGAGAAAGGCTGGAGATGGAGGAGACCTCTGTAAACTCTGTCGAACCCGCTGGCGCCGGCGCCGGCGCCCAGAAGCTTCTCCTTAAATTTTTCGGTGGCGTTGTAGAGATCCTAACAGGGGACCCGAGACTTGAACATCGCTTCGGATCCAGGTCAAAGACCTGATCCGAAAGATCATCAAAATTTATTTTGGATTTGGATTTGGATTATAATTATTGGGTTTGGATCCGGATCCTTGTGGATCTGATCCAAACACAACCCGTTGACAGGTCTATACGTGTTGATAGGAACTGTTCTCTCTGTATGCAGCTTCTATGTCATAGATTTTTGCTCAAATTCAATTCGCCACTTTGATGGCCATATCATGGAGCGAACTATATAATGCGGTAATGAATTTAGATCATTGCAGAGTTTGATGTTGTAGGGTATACGTTCCCCCATTTCACCTGTGAGCCAGAGACGTCCTTTGTTGGACATTATTAGCGCAAATGTTGTGTTCATCTTGCTTGCAATTTACCCGGATGCCCTTTCTATTGTCCATTGACAGACAATAAGAGGCAAGTGTTTCACGAAATGCATCACGAAGCCTGGATCAAGCTTGAGCGGAGGCGAGAGCAGCTGCATATCTCGGTGTGTCGAGCGCTACATCGAGGCAACCGGCATCGTGGGGCGCGCACTTTTCACTTCGACCCGCTAGTTTCACCTGCCACGTCTGACCTTCTTTGCATCTTATGCATCACTTATATTATTGTTTAATGGTAAGAGTAAGACCATTCTGAGGGTAGAACGATCGAAGTTCTCGTTTTTTTCTTCCTCCTCAAAAGAAGAGCAGCGTTGTCTCGGTACGAAGGGTGGGGGCCGTGACCCCTCCCTGTTGGCTCCGGTGGGAGCTTCCACCGCCGGTAGGCTGAGGTGACCCCCACTCTCATTCGTGCATATCTTGCTTGCTGTCTTCATATCGTTCTATGGAGTCGTTCGGTGCCACTACAGGAATCTTTCGGTCGGTAGTCGGACATACGTGATTAGAATAAACCTTGTCGAGGAGATTGGGCTCTACGAGCACTTCACGGCTCAGAGCGCCCGAATCCTGGGATAGGACGTCTGTCTGTCTTGGTCCCAGTTCTGATTATTCTGATTCCGCACGACTACTGGGAGTCAAGTTGAAGCTCTCCACACACACACACAGAGAGAGAGAGAGAGGTGCCTCCGCAGCTGCTACTTCTAGAATCTGGTTGTGGTTGTGATTTCACGGTCTTTGGACTGGTTCCGCGCGCTGCAGTGGGCTGCCCCTCTATCTGGAGTAGGTGCATTTTAGGTAGGGGTGCAAAGGATCTAATGCACACAAAGGTACTTTAAACTTGACCGGTAAAAATTAGATTTAAATCACTTATCATGCTAAACGAAAAAACAAAAATAAAGTTTGACTTATCAAATAAGTCGAGGTTGAACAAGTTCTTAGGGATAATTAAATGTTATAAAATTATACTAAAAGAGTCAAATTTCGATTTAAAAGTCGATCAAATTTCGTAAATGAGTTAGGTTGGAGTTTCACGGATGATTTTTGGTTGATTTTAGGTTTTACAAATGGATACTTGTCCGGTTTAAGCATAACTGTGGAGTGAATCAGAGTGCTGAAGTCGATCAAATAATAAATCAAACTTGACAGAAGGAATCAAACGTAAAAGAAGGGCTCACCGTAAAGCGCTAACTTTAGGTTGGGTGGACCTGTCGCCGCTTGCTGCTTTCCGCAGCCATCTCGTCCTCCTTTTCCACACTCCGTGACCTACTTACTATTTTTTTCTTTTCTTTTTTTTTTTGAACATGGCGCGGTGGTCACCGACCACACCTGCGCCGCAGACGCCCAAAGGCGATCCCGGGATCGAACCCAGGAGGGGGCTCTCCCAAGGAGAGCAGATGTCCACTCCGCCACTGGGCGGGGGACAGACCTACTTACTACTCCCGCCGCCGGTCTTATGTAATGCGGACCTCTGCATCTCCACCTCCAGCTCATTATTTCTTCTTTTGACCCCCCCGCGTCTGCCATCATGGAGGAAGCGCCTTGGAGCAAGCTTGCGGCGGACCTGCTGGAGGAGATTCTGGCCCGGGTGGACGGACCGACCCTCGCCTCCGCAGCCTGCTCGTGCAAGGACCTCCGCCGGGCGGCCGAGGAGGAGGCGCTCTGGCAGGAGCTCTGCCATGGAACTTGGCCCTCCACCAGGGAGGCCGAGGCTAAGAAGCTGGTCCTCTCCATGCCCGGCGGCTTCGCCAGGCTATACGCAGATTCCCTTCCTCTGTTCGTCTGCAAGCCTCGGCAGGAGAACAGGCACCATGGCGGCGCCGGAGAGCCGTCGCCGGCGACTGCGGATTTGATATCCTTCGTCGACGTCTACTACAAGAAGAAATGCGTCCTGTCGAGGGTTGCCTTTGGGGTCCCTCTACATGACCCTGCTGCCGGCGGGGGGTTCCAGCCGGACGTCCCCTTCATGCTCCGTGTCGACGGCGCGGACGGGGACGAAGGAACGGGGGCATATCCTTTCTTTTCCCTGGAGCCGAAGGAAGAGGGAGGCGTGGGGGTGTTGAGCTGGATGTTGGAGGAAGACCTGACGTTATCTTGGGTGCTGGTGGACGCGAAGGAAGGGCGCGCGGTGAACCTCTCGGGCAGGAAGCCCTCGGCGGTGCTGAGGAGTCCATCGCCGCCCGGCGAGGAGGACATAGTCGTCCGGTTCAGCTGCGCGGTGCCGGTGGAACCTAAGCTGCTACCGCCTGACGGCGTGGCCAAGTGCGTCGTGTCCATGGGGTGCCACCACCTCTCGCAGGCGGAAGATGACTGCAGACTGAGTTGCTCGGAGATAGAATTGCAAGTGGTGGACGCTGAGGGAGCGTATCTCGACGGGCACCGGAGCCTGGCGGTCCTCCAGCGGGCGCTCTGCAGCCGGTCCAGGACCACGAACCGCGGAGCGGCGGAGGACGGCTGCCGTGCCTACCTGAACGGCCGCAGGGTGGGGTGGAGGTGGCCGGAGGTCGCGGTAGGAGACCTGATCTGTGCCGTGAGCGCAGTGGCACTCTTGTCGTTGTCGGGCCTCTGCTTGCTGACCTTCTCCTGGGGACGATAATGTGGGGGCAGGGATGTTACGTTGACCGAAGAACATCCAAATCGTGATCTGTTCGCGTTCCGTTGGTTTCCTCCGTACTGACTTTATAAGATTTTGCGCTTAGATGTTAATCAGAATTTTGAGGATGCCTGTTAGGTTTACCAGCTTATTGATCCTATGGTGAGATTGAATACATAGCTTGTGCCGATCTAGCAATGTGCGCTATTTTCAATTCGGATATACCCACAAATCTATACTCGGGGGCACCGTCGACAATTGCAGGGTTCCTAGCGAATATATCATCTAACAACTCTGTTAATTAATAAAATTTTCAAGAGATCATCTATCCTCGAACTATCCTCAACAAAACACACTTGTATTCTAAATGCTTGGTTATAACACTTTTTTACGTGAGTATTCCGATTACGGTAGATCAAGAATGATAATTCCTACATTAAAAATAGCAAAATTGAGGAGTGAGACATATATTGCATGTGTCACTATGGAAGATAAGGGTTTGTTTGATAACAATGCTATAACTATATTACTTTTAATTTTAAAATTGATGCTGGTAGACAACATAAGTAAGGGTTTGGAAAAGAGTATTACTTTTACAATTAACAGTAGAAACAACACTTAAAATTAATACAAGTCTCGACCTGTATTGAAATCAATAGAGGTCTCGACATCTCCTCTTCGCAAAGCCTTCCGTGCCTCTCCTCTTTGTGGGGAGATCCTTTCCAAGAAGTCCTAGCTATGTGGCCTTGCCACGACCACCAAGCACTGTTCCTCTCTTTTCCATTAGGCACATACTTTGACACAAAGAAACCCTAGTGAAATGGCAACCATGTCCACTTATCTAACAATTGCACTATACAAAGCATCTTCTATTTCACTCATCAAAAGATTTCACTCTCTAAAATCTCTTCAACCTTTCTGTATGATAGTAGATGATTCGATTCAATCCAGTTTATGATCATTTTCTTAATTCAAAATCAAATCAAAATTTAAACCATACCAAACTGAAGTGAACTGATTCAATAAAACTCAAACCAAAAATGAACCAAACTATTCGATTCTATTCAGTTTGGTTCAAGCTATCGGTTTAAAACAAAAAAAGATATTAGCAATTTTATTATTAAATGCTATGAAAGAGGACCATGACTCGACTAGTTAAGTTTATGCGAGAGAGCCAAGGAGGGGGAATATTAATTATTTGAATTGAAATATTATAATTATAAATTGCATTTTTACATTTATTTCAAAAATAATTACATTTACATATGTTAAATTTAAATATTTAAATATATTTATTAAATTAAAAAATAAATACTTATTATATTACATTATTTTTATATTTATTACACTAAAATATAAATATATATTTATTTTAAATATATAAAATATAATTAATAATTAATAATTATACTATTAAAGTAATTAAAATTTGTAGCACATATGTTTAATATTTATAATATATAATAATGTAGCATATAAAAATATATTATATAATATTAAGTTGGTGGACCTTCCCGCCATTTCTCCCAAAATAGGTTATTTTTAGAAAAAAAAATAGTGTACTACTTTTACAAACAAATATTTTAAGCAGGTTAGTGTAAATTTTTTTTCCATGGTCTATCTCAGTAAATTTTGTTATTAGCTTTTATATGGACGAGTATATATCATAGATAGGTTCTAATAAAGAGGAAGCTTCAATTGGGTCCTATGCTTATAGTTGCCGGTTAGACATTCTTAACATGAAAAATGATAGACTTATATACATTGTAAGACAAATGGGGTGTTCACTGTTGGTTCAACCCGAAAATCCAAACCAAATTTGTAATTCGGTTCGGTTTGACATCGATGTGTTTGATTCTGTTTTCTTAAGATCGTTCAAATTAAACCAAATTAGTGATTTGAATAATTTGAATTAGAATAAATATTTATTTTAATTTTTATATATTAATAATATTTGTGTTTCTAATGAAAATAAAAAAATTTAAATAGTTTCTGAAGTAAAACTATTGAAATTTATAAGCATAAACAATCAATTTTAATAGAATATGATTTAAAACAAATCAAGTGAAGGTATACACTGAAAGATATATTATATTCTAATAAAATATGATTTAAATCAGGCCCAACTGAGTTTGGTGTGGTTTCATTTTGTTTGAGAGGTAGCTTGATTTGGTTTGCTTTTAGGGAAAAAGAATCATCGAAAACTAAATCAAACAATGAACACCACCTCTAAATACAACCTAGAAGAAGTGCTAACAATTTTCACGATGATAATATGTAATACATAAATGACGATATATGCCGAATATGCTCAAGACTGGAACTTGTCTTTTCAAAATTTGATTTGTCCAAGTTGCGCGATCAGATTAGATACGAACGTCTACGGAAAGTGTTGAAATGGCAGGGAATTTTGGGCTGGACCCGATTACACAATAGGGTTAGTCCGATAATGGGCTGGGCCGACGAGACCCTGGTCTCTACATTAACGCTTATGGGGTGTTTGGTTGCATGATAATTTTTTTGTACACTTTCATGATAAAAAATTGTATTAAAATAAAAAGTGAACATGTTTGGAGGGATGTGATTACAAAAAAGAGTAACTACCACACATGACCAAACAAAGTGGGGGATCACAAGAAAAAAGAAAGAGGTGAGACCCTCTTTTTTTGTTTAAGAAGAAAATCATTTTTAAAATATAAAATTGTCATGGTTACCAAACACCTCTTTTAACAAGTTTTCTTACAATTTTTAAAAATTAAAACAAAAACCTTCATTATCATGCAACCAAACACCCCATTAATTAAATAAGAGAGAAACGACAAACGGGGAGCTAAGCAAAAGTCTGATCACTTAAACACCACTTATTTGATATTTCTACGTGGATTCAATATATCTGATATTATATCATCCTAAATAACATTGGTTAAGGACTATATTTTATACAAAAATGAACATGATTAAATTTATCGAGAATTTCTTCATTTAGTTATCTTATGGGGTGTTTGATTGCATGATAATGTTTTGTACACTTTCATGAAAAAAAATTGTATTAAAATAAAAGGTGAGCCACCTCATGACATAAAATTATCGTGTTTGGAGGGATGTGATAACAAAAAAGAGTAACTACTATATATGACCAAACAAAGTGGGGGATCACAAGAAAAAAGAAAGAGATGAGACCCTCTTTTTTGTTTAAGAAGAAAATCACTTTCAAAATATAAAATTGTCATGATTATCAAACACCTCTTTTAACAAGTTTTCTTACAATTTTTAAAAATTAAAATAAAAATCTCCATTATCATGCAACCAAACACTCCCGTTAGTTTTTATTTTAATATAAATTTTATAAAAAGCACAAATTTTGATTGGGATAGGATTAACTGATTCACCAAGCACCGACAAACCTTTTGACCACAACACACAATAGACCAAAGCGTAATCAAATGAGATACATGGAGGAATTATAATTATGACCTTTATGGGCGTGGTAATAACTTGAAAACTTTGCCCTATGGACTTTTACATTCTTTTGATTCTCCATAGTTAGGTGAATTGTAACATCTCAATTTGTGAATATATAATGATTAAATCATCAAATTGGTACAACAACCGCATCAATTAGAAGTATTCCTAGGTGATCATACATCTTCGGTCTATTCTAAACAAAGTATATTTAATTTTAAAATTCTTTCAATTTAACTTTTGAAAATTATGTAACCGAAACTGTTGATAATCTACTGATTTAATATCTTATGGGGTGTTTGGTTGCATGATAATTTTTTGTACACTTTCATGATAAAAAATTATATTAAAATAAAAGGTGAGCCACCTCATGACATAAAATTATCATGTTTGGAGAGATGTGATAACAAAAAAAAATTAACAACTATCCATGACCAAACAAAGTGGGGGACCACAAGAAAAAAGAAAGAGGTGAGACCCTCTTTTTTTTTAAAAAAAAAGAAAATTACTTTCAAAACATAAATTTGTAATGGTTGCCAAACACCTCTTTTAACAAGTTTTCTTACAATTTTTAAAAATTAAAATAAAAACCTCCATTATCATGCAACCAAACACCCCATTAGGATATTTACATATTGGGGTGTTACATATAGACCACATCTATTGCATATGAATCCCCACCTCTCTTGCAAACTCCTAGTTTTTCTTCCCTCCAAGATGTGTGCCGGCAAATCTCCACAAGAATCCTCCAATAATCGAAAATGACACCCACCTCAACCATGGGAAATTATGGAAAAGGTTTCATTCCGTTAATCACAAAGTTGGCAAGTAAAGGCGAGATTTTCAGACGACGGTCCAAGGCATAATCTCTTGCAACGCTCACATTGTTGGAACATTCATATAGAAACCGAAGACATATATTTATTTAAACACTTTGGTTACTAGTGATCCCACACTACAGGAACAGGTTTTATTGGTAACCACATAGGGTGCGTTTGGCAAGTTAATCGGAATTAATGTGTGAATGTGTTGAATGCGTGTGAATGTGAGGGTGAATATTTGTAGGTGTGAATGTTTGTGTCTATGTTTTTGTTATGCGGATGTTACTATTTTAGATGTAAATTGATTGAATAAATGATTTATCGTACAAGAAATATAAGTATGTTGTATATTCATGTATAAGAGCAGTTCTACATGAATTATTTATATTAACATACAATTTAGTTTTTTTCCTTCAAACATATTATCAGCCACGAACCTAAACATATTTAGGTTTATAGTCGTCATCAATAATTTCTTCGACGGCAATTGTATACAGTCGTGACTAATTTACCGTCAACGACTTTAGCGACGGTTGAAAACAGTCACCGATAAATAATCCATTTCCCAAATAACCTAATGGGGTGTTTGGTTGCATGATAATTTTTTGTACACTTTCATGATAAAAAATTGTATTAAAATAAAAAGTGAACCAACTCATGACATAAAATTATCATGTTTGGAGGGGTGTGATTACAAAAAAGAGTAACCACCGCACATGACCAAATAAAGTGGGGGACCACAAGAAAAAAGAAAGAGGTGAGACCCGCTTTTTTTGTTTAAGAAGAAAATCACTTTCAAAACATAAAATTGTCATGGTTATCAAACACCTCTTTTAACAAGTTTTCTTACAATTTTTAAAAATTAAAATAAAAACTTCAATTATCATGCAACCAAACACCCCCATAAGTCATCGTCTGTTGCAACAACTATTAACTGTTGCAAATAATATTACTATCGACGACAGTTTAACCGTTGCAACTAACAATGGTGAAGAGTCAGTCGCCAATATTTATTAGTGACGAAGTTTACTTTTACTTGTCACCAATCACCCTTTTTCACGTAGTGCTGTTAAAAAATGATGCGTTACAAAGAAAAAATCGAAGGCGGTCGTCAAAGACTTTTTTTCACCTAGTGTCATCAAAAAATGATGTGTTACAAAGAAAGAACCGGGTTCGTGGGGTAGCACCACAAATGAAGAATCTAAAGAATGGAAAAAGCAAAAACAAATAGAAAGAGAGAAGCTGCGACGACCCTCTGCCCAGACCCCAACAACCAACAACCCCAAG
The DNA here is from genome assembly GCA_036172225.1 of Cryptocoryne crispatula var. balansae. NCBI lineage: Eukaryota > Viridiplantae > Streptophyta > Magnoliopsida > Alismatales > Araceae > Cryptocoryne > Cryptocoryne crispatula. The sequence continues at coordinate 7,245,780 of CM069932.1, read as the reverse complement.
AACAGTTGTTGATCTTCGCCATTGGCAGGAGAGCAGGTAGGAACAGTTCTTCTTTTTCGTCCTCGAAGCACGAGCAGAGAGAAAATGAAGGCCATTATTACCAGATCCAAATCAGACCGGACATGGATGGCTCCAGCCTCCGGGTGCTCGGAAAAGATGGGAATCAGAACTGTTCTTCGCTTCTTTGCACAGACGTGGAAGCGACGGCAAAGAGAAGCGTACGTTTGAAGCAAGTGATCACAATCTCTGAGGTATTCATATTTAACTGACGGAAGGCACGAAGTTTGACCCTTGCAAGGGCACCGGCGCTGCTTTGAGCGCCAGGCTAAAATAATTCTTCTCTTCCTTGATCAAAAAACTTCTCTGAGACATCGATCTGTATCGACCAATTAGTTCAATCGATTTAACCACTTCTCACGGTTTCTCACGGTTTGAAATATATATATATATATATGGTATACACCAATATTCATTGATTGTAGGCAATACAGCATGTAGCATTCACATATATATATATATACACATATATGAGGTACGGTTTGGAAACAGCCCATTTCATTACATAAAACGTAAACCTGCAGTAAATGTGTCATTCAACGTGTATCACGGTAAGAAATGAGCTAGAATGTACTAATGTGCTTCTATGTTTTTTGACAAATTCAAACGGGTAATTAAACATTCTATAAAATTTTGGGATATGCATATTAATGTATTTTAAAAAATATTTACTTATGAATTTTCAGTTGAAGATCTTGCAGAACTACTTCTAATCTTATTCTAAAATATCCTACTGCTCCTGATCTCCCCCTACTCGCTGTTATTAATAAATTAATTTTTTTTGTATAGCTTTAATTATTAATGCTGCCCATTTTAAGTGCTATATTCAACACCGGTAAATCATATCTTGCAATTATATATCGTGAACTTTTATCTGTGAAATGAACTAAAAATTAGAAAGTAATTAAGTTCCCACTTACATTTACATCCCCCACAAACTCAAAGTAAGAAATCACCGACTTGCGCAAGTTTATATAATTCTAAGGTGGCAGTTGAGCTGAAGTAATTTAAATGTCTAGTACTTTGTTTGGTTTTACTTTTCTGAAATTTCTCTATTAATTTTAAAAATAAGATTAAGACCGGGTGATAAGAGTGTTTGGCACGTTGCTCCTGATTTTTGAAATCCCTCAAAGAGGTAGATGTATGTAACTTCTCTTGGAATCAAAATAAGAAGAAGTTTTTTTTTTTTTTCGCCAAGAGAGAAACGAGCCAGCCCCTTCATCCAATCCTAGCATTGTCCACCATCTTCTTAAATAGCAATCATCTGTTTTCTTTTCTTTTCTTTTTGAATCACGCACTTATTTTGTATCCAAAAATATAAATTAAAATTACACTGGAAAATAACTTTGGGATGTCTCCTTTTATTAAGTAAAAAGGATTAATAAACTTCAATTGCTTTATACATCTGATTTTGGACCTTATATATATATCCTTATAGATTGTGCAGTCTAGGAAAATAATATTAGACTTGTTAAACTTAAGTGAATTTAAATCAAGGTTTCTATTGTGAAGCAACTTTTATATATGTCTGCATTACATGATAATTTGTCATTCAATGTGATTTTCATGTGATGTAATTAATATGCAAAAAAAATTTACGTGAATAATGTGTCTTTTGTATATAAAACAAATTTGTTACTGCATAGATATATAAGCAGAAATATGCTCCATCCGCAAGCGAAAATAACAAACAGTTATAATTGAGATGAGAAACATTCATCATTTGTTACTGAGATTTTGTTTGTTTGATTACTGACACTATTTTACATACAGTAATGTTGCCAAACTTATCTCTATAAATTCTGACAATTATGCCACTTTTGCCAAACAAGTTAAACTATCTAATTCTCTAATTTTTTTTAAAAGTATGTTAGCTTATAATGTAATCTTTGATTTAAAACAAAAACTATCTAGACATAAAAATCGTAACCAAACACCTTATAAAGCATTAATTTTACTTCCCATCTCTAATCTTATCGCATGTCGACATAAATAGTGGTGCACATTAATTAAACGTTCAACTCATTAAATCACACCAATTTAGATTTCTCCCGAAATGGACCAAATCATTAAATCGATTCAGTTAAAATGTTCCGAAAATATTGTTACATTATGGATAGATAATATTCATATAGTTTATAATGGATTAATATTTATTTTATACCTGACTTCAAATATTTTGGTTCATTAATTTGGGGGTAAAATGTGATTCTAAATAGCTAGAATCAAACCTGACCAAACCTAATGCAAACCCCTGATTGCATGCATGCTGCAACTTGATTAATCAGCTGGTTAAAAGGCGTTTGTAGTTCACGCCTCAATCTCCTAAGCACGTCTCAACTGCCCTAGCTGATTGCAAAGTGGCGGACGCCTCTCGGACCGTTCGATTCACCGGAATGAGGGCAACGATCACCTGCCGGCCGGCCGTCGACGGCGGTCATGACCGGCGATACACGCCGCCGGTCAATACCTTCTCCCTCATTATCAGCCTAGGAGGCTAAACACGAGCTTGCCGAACTGGCTGCAGGCTAGCCAGGAACGAAGATGGGACCGGTCTCTCTTTAAGTTTCGTTCCTCACTCTCTCGGGGCAGGTAATTATTAAGTTCTCCGGACTCCTTCCTTTTGGAAAAAAGAATTTAATATTAACACGCTTTAAATTTTATTTTCTAAAACTTAACACCGAATTTGTTTTATTTTTAAAACTAGCTATATATAGCACACTTTGTAAAAAGTCAGATTGCTCAAACACCCATTTTACGTGAAGAGATGCCGAAAATCTGACTTCTGAAGTTAAGTAGGATTCATACAAAGTCATGCGACGACGTCGTACGTGGTTTAACCCTGCCTATGAAGATCTTCGAGGAGGAGATTGCAGGGCAGCTCAAAACTGTAAAATTATATTTTCAGAATACGACTTCAATTACCTTTTGAAAATAAAATTTTTTGTGTAAGAAAATAACTTTTAAGACGTGATAGTTTGACATAATTTTGCTTTCTTTCCATCTCTTTCGCCCTATCCCCGAACGTGCCTGAATTGATCAGTGGTCTCTGTTCTTTTCAACAACAACTCCAGTCACCATCGTCGGCTGTTTGATCCTATTCAATGCACGTAATTGAGCCGCGCGCCGCCTACAAGGAAATCACTTCGCTCTTCCCGACCACCTCCACGGACTGCGTCCGACGAGTTGAACCAAACTATGTGGGAGGGGAGAGAGAGAGAGATCGAGGAACTTTCCTAGGTGCAACCTCGATCGCCCATGCAACTACTATATATAAGTAGAACAGCGAGCTGGGCGCTTCGACGGCACGACGCAGATAGCGAGCTAGAGAGCAGGCAGCAGGCAGACACCGGGGTACTGCTGTTGTGCTAGCTATAGTTGTTACGTAACTAAGTAAGTTACGTACGTACGTACGTGGGTTAATCCCCAAGTGGGGATAAGGATCCGGTGGTTGTTAACCGGATAGGCATCGGGCTATCCTAAGTCTATCAGGACTCTGGATAGGGACTGGGAGAATCCTAGTCGGGATGGGTTTCCTGGGTTGTTCTCCCTATAAATAGCCCAGGCCGGTGGCTCATTCGGGATGTCGGGTGTCGAGGGAGCCACCGGGGGAGAGGTTGTACGTCTGCGGTTTAGTGGAGTTCGACTTCTCCGAGATCTCGTTGTCTTCGTGGTGTGTGCGTCTTGCTCCGAGGGAGATCGATCGCCGGGTTTTCCGCAACATCTGGTATCAGAGCTATGGCTTGATCGTTCGAAGTCGAAGACGACACGGTAAAGACGACGGGGTGACGGCTCTCTACACCGACCGGTTTTTGCAGCAGGTTCTGGCTGCGGGTGGAGTGATTGGACTAGTCGATTGCCATCAATGGCGGGGTGAGGAGCACCGGCCGATAGTCCAACGGGCTCGGAAGACTTCACTGGCGCGAGGAGGCAACGATTCCGGACTGCGTCCAGCGAAGTTCTTGGCGGCTCCATCGAGCCAATCTCTGGAACCGACGACAGCTGTCCTGGGAGAAGCTGGGTGCGGCTGCTCGCGTGGAAGGGTGAGTTCCAGGTGGCAATCTCTCAGGAGGCACGGTGCTGTACTGTGCAAGGGAACGGGCGGTGTTGGTGCCAGGCTTCTGTTGCAAGAAGGAACACCGCCGGCTGCATCAACCAGAGAGCCACGGCCTGGTTTGTTTGCTGCGCTGTTAACATTTGGGGTTTTTCTCATTTTTCTCATTTTCTCATTTTATATCCATGTAATCACGTTGGAGGCAAGGGACTTTGTTGACGTGAGAGACAGGAGATAGAGAGAGAAGAGAGTAAGAAGGGAGAGAGAGAGAAACGCTCAAACTGATCCATTTGAAAATTTAATTGGATCAAAGTTTTGTTTATCCGATCCAATTATTAGGACTTAGATTTTAAGTCCGGTTGGATTCGATAAAGTTAGGTTGCTAGGTCTGCGTTTCGGGTAGGGTTGTCGGGTCTCGTCCGTACCCGTTAACAGGATCCGAGATCAGAAGGAGCAGGTTTACCGATCGGGCAGCCGAGGTTGTTTTCGGCTTGATCGGGGGCGTTCGGTGGCGGAATCAGGCGATCCAGAAGTCCAACCCTAGGTTTTCAGGCGCTCCGGGTTCGTTGGACGGTTTGGATCGGGCGATTTCCGAACCGACGGTCTGATTTGTGCAGGTGTAGGTGTGCGTCGATATCGATCAAGGGTCAGGATTGATCGATGGCAGGGCAGGAAGGCACAAGTCAGAGATCCGTTGGAAGGGTTACAAGCTTCTCCATAGAACCCTTCAACGGTTATGGAGACTTCACTCTATGGCAGCAACGTGTGAAGAATATTCTTACGCGGGAAGGACTGGTCAAGGCTCTTGGCAAAGCAGCAGATAAACCGGAGAAGCTGACAGAGGAGGAGTGGGTTGAAAAGCGGGCGTTGGCGAATAGCACGATTCAGCTATTCTTGGCGGACAACACGCTCCGGGAGGTGATCGGCTTAGAAGATCCGGCGGATGTCTGGGAAAAGCTCGAGAGCAGGTACATGTCCAAGTCGCTGACAGACAGGTTGCCAGCGAAGGAGCGGCTATATGGCTTGAAGATGATCGAGGAACGGATCGAAGCTCATCTCGACGACTTCAACAGATTCGACGGAGGTGCTATCTCTGGGTGAGGAAATCAAGGAAGAGGATCGAGCACTTCTCCTATTGTCGTCATTGCCGATGTCGTACGATCACATCGTGACGACCATGCTGTATAAGACCGACACTCTCAAAGTTAGATGATGTCATAGCCTCGTTGCTTTCAAACGAGTCTCGTCGGAAGAGCAACGGCTGGTGGATGTCAAGTGGGAGTCGAGCTTTGATTGAGGTGTGGAGGTCGTGGAAGATCTGGACAACCCATAGGGGAGACGAGATGACAAAGGACGATCCAAGACTCGTGGTCGTAGATGCTACTCACTGCGACGAGGAAGGTCACTTGCCGGGAATGCCCACAACAGAAGAAGAGCGAACGGCTGCAGGAGACAAAGTTGGAGAAGGCAGAGGCGTCACCAGCAGAGGACAAATGAGGGAGGACGTGGATGACGTCCTTGTACGACATTCGCAGGAGAGCGAGATTCGAAAGCTGGATCTTAGATTCTCGGGCCGCTCATTTCATGTATGCTCTGACAGACGATGTTTCACGGTGCATCGTACATGCGAAGGCGACTCGGTCCGATTGGCAAATGGAGCATGTTGCTCGGTTCGGTATCGGGTCCGGCGAGGATACGCATGTTTGATGGAAAGGTGCGAAAGCTCGTGGAGGTCCGACATGTGCCGTATCCGAAGAAGAACTCCGATCTCACTGGGAGCCGTGTGTTCAAGAGGATACCGATGCACTCTTGAAGGTGGAGCTCTCAGGGTGTGCAGAGGAGTACGGATCGTGCTAAAGGGGCTGCTGACGAAAGGTTTGTACAGGCTCATAGGGAGGGTTGACACCGGTGTAACTACAAATTCCCTGGTGAGTAGTACGGTTCAGCGGAGGACGATATCTGCTGAAGGTGGAGCGCGGAGGAAGCGTGTGACGTTCGCTTCCAACGACGGTGGTCGATATCTCTCGCGTCAACCGAGAGAGGAGGGGCCATGTCAGGGCGTGCGCCGGAATCGTCCGTGCGGGCACCTCGGTTTTGGTGCAAAGCCAGGCCGTGGAGCCGGGCGGAGTTGATGAACACTTGTGAGTTAACCAAGGTGGAGAATGTTACGCAACATAAGTTACGTACGTACGCACGTGGGTTAATCCCCGTGGGGATAAGGATCCTCGGTGGTTGTTAACCGGATAGGCATCGGGCTATCCCCAAGTCTATCGGGGACTCGGATAGGGACTGGGAGAATCCTAGTCGGGATGGGTTTCCTGGGTTGTTCTCCCTATAAATAGCCCAGGCCGGTGGCTCATTCGGGATGTCGGGTGTCGAGGGAGCCACCGGGGGAGAGGTTGTACGTCTGCGGTTTAGTGGAGTTCGACTTCTCCGAGATCTCGTTGTCTTCGTGGTGTGTGCGTCTTGCTCCGAGGGAGATCGATCGCCGGGTTTTCCGCAACATATAGTAATTGATCACAGCTGGAATTAAGATGGGTATGAGGGCTGCTGGAGCGGAAGTCGTGGTGTTGGCGCTCGCACTGCTCGCGGCCGGCCTGGGCTCGGGAGGAGGTCGGGCGGCCGCCGAGCTCCAGGTCGGGTTCTACAGGAAGACATGCCCTCGTGCGGAGACCATTGTGAGGCGTGCCGTCGAGAGGGCCGTGGAGAAGGACCCGGAGCTGGCCGCCGACTTCGTCAGGATGCACTTCCATGACTGCTTCGTCAGGGTACACATAATAAATCTCATGAGTTGCCTCTGGACAGAGGGACTAGCTGACCATTTAATTTCCAGCTACGCAATATATGTATCCTTGATTTCGATCTCTCCAATATATATATATATATATATATATATATATGCAGGGCTGCGACGGATCGATTCTTCTGGATTCCACTCCGAGCAACCGGGCCGAGAAGGACTCCCCCATCAACAACCCAAGCCTCGAAGGCTACGACGTCATCGACGACGCCAAGGCCGAGCTGGAGATGGCATGCGGCGGCGTCGTGTCGTGCGCTGACATTGTCGCCTTCGCATCCAGGGACAGCGTCGAGCTGGTAGGTTTTCTCTTGCAAATCTCAAAATCGTGATCAGTTTGTGAGGTGGAAGGACCCCCAAGATCTATAATTAAGGTAAGTAGCTGAAGTTAATTAACTAACCATCATCAGCACGAGATTAGTTCCATTATTTCAACATTTCTCTCAAGCTGGGCGCACCAAAAATAAAAGCTAAGATAATTAACAATTATGGAGAGCTGATCTTCTCCACAGGCCTCACCTAAATAAGAGTGTAAGAGTAATTTAATATTTTCTCATATCTTCATTTAATAGTAATTTAATACTTTAACATTTCATTTATGTGAGGAGATCTGCTCTCACAATTATGATATAGTTGATGGTGTGCTCCAATACCATCCTATTAATAATTACATGGGTCAAAGTCATGCTTTTAAGATTGAAGGGCTCAAAATCTAGCGGTAACAAACTTTCAATAGATGTGAGAATAAGTTAGAATCATCTTAGGAGAATGGTGGAGAAAACATTCTCCACTTTTTCGTAAAAAAATAAAACTCATCGTGTTTAAACAGTTATTTAACTTGAGGTGACAACATCCCCACCATTCCAACGTAGTGCAGTGCGATGTTCACCGATCGACCCATTGACGTACCCAAATATATGTACACGTACGCACACGCAAAGCTGAACTCCAAGATATGCTTATTAATGCAGAGCAAAGGAATAAGGTACGAAGTCCCCTCGGGGAGGAGGGACGGAAAGATCTCCAGGAGTTCGGAGACGTTCAAGCACCTGCCTCCGGCGACCTTCAACCTGGAGCGACTCACGAAGAACTTCGCAGAGAAAGGGCTTTCACAGGAAGATATGGTTACCCTCTCTGGTACGTACGTACAGTCTTTTGTTACTTTTCAATAAATGGCCATGATACATAGAAGAAGAAGATGACCGAATCCCGCCGCCTGCACCTTGCTCTTGCTGATTGTGTAGCTATATAGTAAAGGACCCTTCTGATCGATGATGTCTGGCATCAGGTGCGCACAGCATCGGCATTTCTCACTGCACCAGCATCAGCAGCCGCCTGTACAACTTCAGCTCGTCGGCGGCCACCGATCCCAGCTTGGACCGGGCATACGCGAAGAAGCTGAAGGAGCAGTGCCCGGCGCCCGGCACAGACCCCAGCTTGACGGTGCCGATGGATCCGCGCAGCCCCGGGGCGTTGGACTCCAGCTACTACGAGAACATTCTCCTCCGCCGGGGCCTGTTCCAGTCCGACCAGACGCTCATGTCGAGCGACAGGACGGCACGGCAGGTGCGAGAGTTCGCCTACAATCAGTACCTCTTCCAGAAGAAATTCGCGCAGGCCATGGTGAAGATGGGCAAGATCGATGTCATCACCGGCAAGAACCGGGGAGAGATACGGCTCAACTGCAGGGTTGTCAACAGCCACTGAACAACAGGGCCTTCCTGTGCGCGAAGTCGGCCAATATTGATAGCATGCAGCTGCATATATATTATATAATCCATCATAAATATGCGTCTCTCTTCGTGTTTCTTTCAGCTTATGTTTTTTTCCTTTTCTTTTCCTCGTTATTGATTTCTTTTGGGTGTGTTGATCAATAAGCAGCCTCGTGTAGTACTCATTCGAGTGTTAATTTGAAACCAGCTAAACAAGCTGGTAATTAACGTGGTTTACACAAGGCTGATGCCCTGTAAGTTGAGGGCGAAACCAGCTGAAACATTCCCCTGCCAACTGTGGGGAAGGTCAATATATATTAATATTGTTGTAATCCAGTCAATGTACTGCTCAATTTATGAATAATTAAGAAATGTGATGTGCAATTGTTTTGTTTTTAGTCACGTTCATATACGGTGCTTAATTTTGCGGATTTCGCTCTCTTGTCTGCATCTTACGAGATTAAGGACATGTTTAAATTGATCTTAATTAGGTGGCATTGTTTGGGTTTAGTCTGAAAGTCTGAACTTTTAATGTTACTTCTAATCCTTAAACTTGCGATATAAAAAATGCTAAATTCAATTCAGAAATAAGTGAAACCTTTGTTTGATAAAAAGATCCTAAGCAAGATCTTATTTGGATAACTTTCTATCAAGATTTTAGAATAGACATTATATAAGTTAAGACCCTATTTGGTAACAATAATATTAAACATTTCTATCACTATCAATTTTAAAATTGATATTAATCCTAATCATCTAGAGGTATTTGGTTAATAGTATAGTATCAATTTTGAAATTTGTACTGCAAACAAAAAAAATTGTGATAAAAATGTCAACTTGTATCAATTTTGATATTGATATTTCAACTTCTATAAATAAGAATATGAATATAATATCATTTTTAATACTCTAACCAAATAGGTCATGAAAGATCATTTGATAAAGTACCTCAGTATTAGAAATTATGAGTGTTTGACTATCAATATTAAAAATGTGATATGTGAAACAAAAGTGTCCGCTTGGATCAATTTTGATATTGATATTTATAGATTTTTATACATAAAGTATATATGCCAAAAGGATGTGCCACGTGGATCATAGAATATGAAATGAACACACTACCTTGGAAAATTAAAAACACTTAAACTCTACGAAATACTTTTGAGTCCAATCTTAACTTTAGTTTTAATGTATAGGAAAATTTATTGTGGTATTGTAACTATTTATTTGGCTTTCTACATCTGTTTGTTCGCAAGTGGAGATGGATTTGAGACTTCTGGCCTCTGATCTGGTGGAGGCGTTAGGCTGTTATACAGCAGCTAACTTCAAGCCCAGACTTCAAGAACATGAAAGAATGCAGATATTAAAGACAATTTAAACAATGGATCAAGTTCTAACATAAAGTCCAGCAAGAAGCATTCTAACAAAAAGTCAACCTAGTGAAATTTCTTGCTTTCTAGGCTCAGATCTCATGCCCATAAATACACACATCTAGCTAAAGAAGCATATAAAGATGGAGACATCCACCATTTTTTGTTGTCCCTGTTTGACCCCATCGTGCCGGACCGAGATGTTACTCCCTATTTCATTAGGAGTATCAAAAATGATGCTGTTTCAACTTCTATATTCACATTTGCAAAGGATGTAGTATCAATATCCAAATTGATATTACATGTGATGTTTTGTTTACACTAAGAATTTCAACATTGATATTGAAAGAAAAAACATATTATTGGTGATTTCTATCACTATCAATTTCAAAATTGATAGTGATGGGGTTGTTTAATATAGTCACCAAACTGGGCATTAGCTTAGTGAGTATAGATGTCACGACCCGGATTTTTGATATGCACAGCGGAAGATAATCCGGCGACGTAACGGGAAATGATATCGATCTGGAGCCAAATAATACCAAAATTCACAATTCAATTAAATAATTCCATACTTTACAACATATTAACACCATAAACAAATACCTATCCAAACAAGTTAAATACCAACATTGAATGATACTCCACTAGCTCATTGAATTCCAAAATACCACTACGCTGCTGCTGCGCTAAACCTGCACTCCTGAAAATATTATCAACGGAAGGGGTGAGTCACAACAGACCCAGTAGGACTTACACCCGAACTACCCCTTTATAATAATGATTCTAGTGGTATACAATACATAATAGCCTAAAAATGAGAATTAATACATAGCTCTTAACTAATTATATATCTTTAATTAATTGTTTACAAAGTCATTAAACTACCCCAAATGATAACTAGACTCTATATGCATTAAAACCGACATAACCTACACATTAAACTGTTCTAGGTATGCTCAGAACACATAGACCTGACATAAAACCAATGAAACATCTATAACACTATCGTCTATGCCAATCTACACAACTAGACACATGTCTGAGTAAATTTCATGCTCCATCTGATAAATGTAGTCACATCACAAAACTAGCACCAGATTTACCATATAGTAGGAAGTAACATATAGTAACTAAATCCCATAAAGTACCCCGCTATAGGCGAGTACTTAGGATCAACCGCGTGTCTCGGGATCGAAGGATGCTCCAGATTGTTCTAATTCATCCGCTCGCCCACAGACCGAACCATAGTCTCGGTGAAGTATATTTCCATCACAATGCGATTCCTCACCGCACTAACCACATTCCACACCATGCAAGCATTTAATTAACTCGTGACAAGAAACAGACATTTAATTGGCAATCAAACATGAAATACATAGATGAACACCCATGGTTCTATGCATCACATATTTGCATACCACAACACAATCTAACATAAACTAATGCATATACATGGAATCATGCAATTTACAATCTAAATATGACAATTACATGCTTAAACAGAACTACCTATTACATAAAAGAAAATAAACTAAATTCTAACACCAGTATGCCTAATCCTTACAACGGCTTTTTAACAAATCAGAATATATATTAAAGATTATCGTGATGCAACTATATTAAACTAACTAAATTAAAACATAGCAAAACCTAGCATGATGACCAACATACATGAATAACAGATTAATCTAAACATGCATGGTTTAAACAGATTAATCTAACTCTTATCTAAGCATGCTAATAAAACCAAAATAGCCCATTAATCACAATCTTCTAATCCTGGTGATCTAAACATGATTATTACGATTTAATAACAATATTAGAGTGCTAAGAATAGCCGAGACGCCTACCTCAACGGCGATGACGAACGGCGCAAGGAATCGATCCGGATGAAGAATATACCGTCGTGGTCATGACGACGATAAAATTAACCGAATCCAAAGAGAATTTTGATGGAAAGTGACTGCCGGCGACAAGAGAAATTAAGGTGATATAAATCAGGTAGAATCTGTTAAATAGAGGAGAGAGAAAAAAAATAATAAAAAGAAAGATTAAGTGATCACGTATAAGCACTAGTGCATGGTGCAAGAGAGAGATAGACAGGAGAGAGAAGAGGATAGAGGAGAGAGGGAGGGGGCATACCGCGGTGGGGCTGGTTCAGCAGCCGCGCGGGAGGACACAGCGTAGCGCGGGGACCCGGATGGCGCGAGGGGGGGGGGGCGCGGCTGGGGTTGGGCGTGGCGGGGGGTGGCGTCGGGGGTGGCGACGTGCGGCTGAGCATGGCAACGGCGCAACGCAGTGAGGTTAACGGAGGGGGGGGGCAGGGCGCAGCCGGTGGCGGACGGCGGTCGCTGGAGGGAGGGCGGACAAGGCCGAGGGCAGCCGGCGGCGTCGAGGGCGGAGGGTGGCGCAGGGCGGCTGGGCGACGGCGGCGGTGCAGCAGCTAGTATGGCGGGCAGCGCTCGGCGGGGCAGCGGGCTGACGGCGGGCGATGCGCACGGCGCGGGGTCAAGCAAGAAGGAGGGGGGTGACTGGCCGGCGGTGGTCGCTCACAGTACGCGGGAGGCCGGCGGCGGCGTCGGCTGGACGCAGGCGGCACCCGCGGCTGGGCGGGAGGCGATGTCAAACAGGAGGGGGGGCGCTTGGGTAGACGGCCGCGGCGAGAGGGGGGTGCGCGGCTGCCGCTGGCGGGCGGCGGCGCTGCGCGCGCTCGCGCGGAGGAAGAAAGCACCGAGGGGGGGGGGCTCAGGCGATGGCGGCGACGGCGGAACGTGGTCCCGCGGGAGGCCGCGGTGCGGGCGCTGCACGCGCGCAGAAGGGAAGAAGAGGAAGGAAGGGGGCGGGCGGCGTTCTGCTGCTGTACACGGGGATAAAAATAGAGGGGGAGGAGGGAGAGTTCAACCGGGACCGGGGAAGAGAGGTAGACTTCGATTGGGAGAGGGGGGGGGGACGGTTTAGAAAGTTTATCCGGGGGAGGGAGAGAAAATAAAATGGAAAGAATAAGGGAGGAAGGTAGATAAATAAAACTAATAATAAGTATAATAACTATTTTTTTATTTACATAACCGGGGTATTACAATCTATCTTCCTAACAAAAATTTTCGTCCTCGAAAATTCAACCGGACTCACCGAACAATTACATCCATCAATCAATCTAGCTATTCCCCTCTTTCTAATCTATCTATCCATCTACTACCACTCTACCTAAACATATCTATCTATCTACCTATCTATCTACATATCTATCTATCAATTTATCTAACTAACTAACACACTAACTAACCACTCCTTCATCAACTACCTACCAATTATCTATATATCTATCTATGATCAATCTATCCAAACATATCTACCTATCAATCTAACTAATCATTCTTACGTCAATCTATCTCTTTCTAATCTAGCTAACATATCTATCTAATATCGAAATTCAATGCCATCTAAGATTCTCAATCTAATAGACAATCTAAATTACTCTCTCTATCTAAAATCATGATCTTCCAATCATCAATTCCTTCTAATCCAAACCGATATCAAGAACTCGGGCATGTCAAAATAGACATTCAGGCCGAGTTAATGCTCTGATACCAATCTGTCACGACCCGGATTTTTGATATGCACAGCGGAAGATAATCCGGCGACGTAACGGGAAATGATATCGATCTGGAGCCAAATAATACCAAAATTCACAATTCAATTAAATAATTCCATACTTTACAACATATTAACACCATAAACAAATACCTATCCAAACAAGTTAAATACCAACATTGAATGATACTCCACTAGCTCATTGAATTCCAAAATACCACTACGCTGCTGCTGCGCTAAACCTGCACTCCTGAAAATATTATCAACGGAAGGGGTGAGTCACAACAGACCCAGTAGGACTTACACCCGAACTACCCCTTTATAATAATGATTCTAGTGGTATACAATACATAATAGCCTAAAAATGAGAATTAATACATAGCTCTTAACTAATTATATATCTTTAATTAATTGTTTACAAAGTCATTAAACTACCCCAAATGATAACTAGACTCTATATGCATTAAAACCGACATAACCTACACATTAAACTGTTCTAGGTATGCTCAGAACACATAGACCTGACATAAAACCAATGAAACATCTATAACACTATCGTCTATGCCAATCTACACAACTAGACACATGTCTGAGTAAATTTCATGCTCCATCTGATAAATGTAGTCACATCACAAAACTAGCACCAGATTTACCATATAGTAGGAAGTAACATATAGTAACTAAATCCCATAGTACCCCATAGGCAGGGGAGTACTTAGGATCAACCGCGGTATCTGGGATCGAAGGATGCTCCAGATTGTTCTAATTCATCCGTCGCCCACGACCGAACCATAGTCCGTGAAGTATATTTCCATCACAATGATACGCACTAACCACATTCCACACCATGCAAGCATTTAATTAACTCGTACAAGAAAAAGACATTTAATTGGCAATCAAACATGAAATACATAGATGAACACCCATTGTTCTATGCATCACATATTTCGCATACCACAACACAATCTAACATAAACTAATGCATATACATGGAATCATGCAATTTACAATCTAAATATGACAATTACATGCTTAAACAAAATAACTACCTATTACATAAAAGAAAATAAACTAAATTCTAACACCAGTATGCCTAATCCTTACAACGGCTTTTTAACAAATCAGAATATATATTAAAGATTATCGTGATGCAACTATATTAAACTAACTAAATTAAAACATAGCAAAACCTAGCATGATGACCAACATACATGAATAACAGATTAATCTAAACATGCATGGTTTAAACAGATTAATCTAACTCTTATCTAAGCATGCTAATAAAACCAAAAAATAGCCCATTAATCACAATCTTCTAATCCCGGTGATCTAAACATGATTATTACGATTTAATAACAATATTAGAGTGCTAAGAATAGCCGAGACGCCTACCTCAACGGCGATGACGAACGGCGCAAGGAATCGATCCGGATGAAGAATATACCGTCGTGGTCATGACGACGATAAAATTAACCGAATCCAAAGAGAATTTTGATGGAAAGTGACTGCCGGCGACAAGAGAAATTAAGGTGATATAAATCAGGTAGAATCTGTTAAATAGAGGAGAGAAAAAAAAATAATAAAAAGAAAGATTAAGAGATCACGTATAAGCACTAGTGCATGGTGCAAGAGAGAGATAGATAGGAGAGAGAAGAGGATAGAGGAGAGAGGGAGGGGGCATACCGCGGTGGGGCTGGTTCAGCAGCCGCGCGGGAGGACACAGCGTAGCGCGGGGACCCGGAGGCGCGAGGGGTGGGGGGGGGGGGCGCGGCTGCGGTTGCGCGTGGCGGACGGTGGCGTCGCGGGTGGCGACGTGCGGCTGAGCATGGCAACGGCGCAACGCAGTGAGGTTAACGGAGGGGGGGGGCAGGGCGCAGCCGGGGGCGGACGGCGGTCGCTGGAGGGAGGGCGGACAAGGCCGAGGGCAGCCGGCGGCGTCGAGGGCGGAGGGTGGCGCAGGGCGGCTGGGCGACGGCGGCGGTGCAGCAGCTAGTATGGCGGGCAGCGCTCGGCGGGGCAGCGGGCTGACGGCGGGCGATGCGCACGGCGCGGGGTCAAGCAAGAAGGAGGGGGTGACTGGCCGGCGGTGGTCGCTCACAGTACGCGGGAGGCCGGCGGCGGCGTCGGCTGGACGCAGGCGGCACCCGCGGCTGGGCGGGAGGCGATGTCAAACAGGAGGGGAGGCGCTTGGGTAGACGGCCGCGGCGAGAGAGGGGGGGGGTGCGCGCCGCCGCTGGCGGGCGGCGGCGCTGCGCGCGCTCGCGCGGAGGAAGAAAGCACCGAGGGGGGGGGGGGGGGCTCAGGCGATGGCGGCGACGGCGGAACGTGGTCCCGCGGGAGGCCGCGGTGCGGGCGCTGCAGGCGCGCAGAAGGGAAGAAGAGGAAGGAAGGGGGGCAGGCGGCGTCCTGCTGCTGTATATGGGGATAAAAATAGAGGGGGAGGAGGGAGAGTCCAACCGGGACCGGGGAAGAGAGGTAGACTTCGATTGGGAGAGGGGGGGGGACGGTTTAGAAAGTTTATCCGGGGGAGGGAGAGAAAATAAAATGGAAAGAATAAGGGAGGAAGGTAGATAAATAAAACTAATAATAAGTATAATAACTATTTTTTTATTTACATAACCGGGGTATTACAATAGAGATAGAGCAGCTATGATCATTTAACAGCATGTCTCCTTTTGACATGCAGAACACAAGAATGTAGTCAGTCTTCAACCTGCAAAAGAAATGTTATGGGGGTGTTTGGTTGCATGATAATGGAGATTATTTTTTAATTTTTAAAATTGTAAAAAAACTTGTTAAAAGAGGTGTTGGGCAACCTTAACAATTTTATGTTTTGAAAATAATTTTCTTCTTGAACAAAAAAGAGGGTCTCACCTCTTTCTTTTTTCTTGTGGTCCCCACTTTATTTGGTCATGAATGACAGTAACTTTTTTTTTATCACATCCCTCCAAACATGATAATTTTATGTCATGAGTTGGTTCACTTTTTATTTTAATATAATTTTTTATCATGAAAATATACAAAAAATTATCATGCAACCAAACACCTCATTAGAGTTGATCACTTAAATGCTTAAAACTGCGTACTTCTT
Source organism: Cryptocoryne crispatula var. balansae (assembly GCA_036172225.1). Taxonomy (NCBI): domain Eukaryota; kingdom Viridiplantae; phylum Streptophyta; class Magnoliopsida; order Alismatales; family Araceae; genus Cryptocoryne; species Cryptocoryne crispatula. Next base: position 7,229,105 of record CM069932.1, on the reverse strand, counting down.
GCAATAAACCCCAAAAAAAATTTGATCTACTGTCATTTCGAAATTTGTCAAACAAGTCTAAGTTTTACATCATTTCCAATAATGACAAGATATAATTTATCCTATTTCAAAACTCCCGCACAAGTAAGACATTCTACTTCTTACATGGACAAATAAAATGTACCACATGAAATCCTACGGAAAACTTAAGGATTAAATTCACCGCTTAAGGTGTAGACTTGAAATTATGACAATTACCGCATAAAAATAAAATGGTAGACCTGTCTGTCGAGCAGGTGAGCACGGCACCACTTCCGGACAGAACTGGACTCGTCGCACGTTGATGTTGGTGCTGAAGAAGAACCAAACAGAGGGGAAGAGGAGGAAGCACGGGAAACGGAGCCGCCAAGATGCCGCTGGTAGCGGCGAGGGTTCCGCCGAAGAGGTCAACGAGGATTCAGATTTCACTTTTTTACACTTGAATATCTCGAACGAACCTGAGTGCGACTGCACACAGCTGCATATGAAGTTCCACTGTTGATATTGATAGTCAAATAATTATTAAAAAATTTTATCACGTTCAATGCCACTACCAAACATGGCATAAGCTATCAAAATTTAATTTACAAACTCAACTAGAGACTCATCATGATAACCACCATATGTATGAAGCCCGCTGCTTTATACCCATTTCGACCTCCAGGTAAAACCGTCTAACTAGCTCTTGGCGCATTTGGCATTCGTTTAATTTAGAGGCAAATCAGCTGGTTTATACCCTAAAAGGTATATTAAGATAAAGTGATCAGAGTTATCGTCAACTTAATTAAGCACTTACCCAAGATGCTAATCAAAACCATGTGTGTGGCGTGCAGTCACGTCCTCCCTCAGATGTATCTGCTCTCTCATCTCGGTCGTCGCCGGCGAGGGCGATGCCTGGGCTTATCCTGATTCCGAAAGGCGGACCAGTACGTCGCACCTTCCGGTCTGCATCACCGGATGTGACGGGAAGATTACCTGCCCGAGAGTGCCAGCGGGCCAGCAGATCACGGCAGGTGAGAAGTACTACATATATGTATATAGAGTTCGGATCGCCTCAGGACGCCTCCTGAGGCGACTCCCTCAGTCGCGTATCCGCGAGCGCCACGTACGCGTCGGACCGATGCGCCAAACGTCCGTCGCCGGCTTGGGAAACGACGTTCACGGAACGGCGAACGAAACGGCACGTCTAACGCCGTTCGCGAGGTTTGAGGGTTAAAAAAATGTGTTGACAAGATGAAAATTTTGGGCGTGCGAGGTATCAGGGTTTGAAGAGGCTTGCTTCCCCGCACGGTGGTCGTCTTCGCTTCTTCCTCATCGTCTTCTTCCATTCTCCCCGACGTTCGCAGTCCCCTCCCTCGCAGTTCCCTCCGTCGGCAGTGCCCTAGTTCCGGAGGTCTGTTCGTCGTCTTCGACTACTATTGTTCTATCTAACAGGTATCGTCGTGCTTACATAGTAATTTGCATATTTAGAATATTAATGACGTCGACTAGGGTTTGTGTAGAGGGTTAGTAACATAGGGAGAGGGTTAGTAAGTTCTGAGAAATGGTTTTAGGGGGCTGTGTAGAGGGTTAGTAACATACGGAGAGGGTTAGTAACATACGGAGAGGGTTAGTAAGTTCTGAAAAATGGTTTCAGGGGGCTGTGTAGAGGGTTATTAACATAGGGAGAGGGTTAGTAATTTCTGAGAAATGGGTTCAGGGGGGTATGTAAAGGGTTAGTAACATAGGGAGAGGGTTAGTAACTTCTGAAAAATGGTTTTAGGGGGCTGTGTAGAGGGTTAGAAACATAGGGAGAGGGTTAGTAACTTATGAGAAGTGGTTTCAGGGGGCTCTGTAAAGGGTTAGTAAGATACGGAGAGGGTTAGTAAGTTAGAAAAATGGTTTTCGAAATTTGTGTAGAGGGTTAGTAACATACGGAGAGGGTTAGTAAGTTCTGAGAAATGGTTTCAGGGGACTGTGTATAGGGTTAGTAACATATGGAGAGGGTTAGTAACATACGGAGAGGGTTAGTAAGTTAGAAAAATGGTTTCGAAATTTGTGTAGAGGGTTAGTAACATAGGGAGAGGGTTAGTAAGTTCGAGAAATGGGTTCGGGGGTATGTAAAGGGTTAGTAACATAGGGAGAGGGTTAGTAACTTCTGAAAAATAGTTTTAGGGGGTTGTGTAGAGGGTTAGTAACATAGGGAGAGTGTTAGTAACTTATGAGAAGTGGTTTCAGGGGGCTCTGTAAAGGGTTAATAACATACGGAGAGGGTTAGTAAGTTCTGAGAAATGGTTTCAGGGGGCTGTGTAGAGGGTTAGTAATATAGGGAGAGGGTTAGTAACTTATGAGAAGTGGTTTCAGGGGGCTCTGTAAAGGGTTAGTAACATACGGAGAGGGTTAGTAAGTTCTGAAAAATGGTTTCAGGGGGCTGTGTAGAGGGTTAGTAACATACGGAGAGGGTTAGTAAGTTATGAGAAATGGTTTCAGGGGGCTGTGTAGAGGGTTAGTAACATAGGGAGAGGGTTAGTAAGTTCTGAAGAATGGTTTTAGGTGACTGTGTAGAGGGTTAGTAACATAGGGAGAGGGTTAGTAACATAGGGAGAGTGTTAGTAACTTCTGAGAAATGGGTTCAGGGGGGTATGTAAAGGGTTAGTAACATAGGGAGAGGGTTAGTAACTTCTGAAAAATGGTTTTAGGGGGCTGTGTAGAGGGTTAGTAACATAGGGAGAGGGTTAGTAACTTATGAGAAGTGGTTTCAGGGGGCTCTGTAAAGGGTTAGTAACATACGGAGAGGGTTAGTAAGTTCTGAGAAATGGTTTCAGGGGGCTGTGTAGAGGGTTAGTAACATAGGAAGAGGGTTAGTAACTTATGAGAAGTGGTTTCAGGGGGCTCTGTAAAGGGTTAGTAACATACGGAGAGGGTTAGTAAGTTCTGAAAAATGGTTTTAGGGGCCTGTGTAGAGGGTTAGTAACATACGGAGAGGGTTAGTAAGTTCTGAGAAATGGTTTCAGGGGGCTGTGTAGAGGGTTAGTAACATAGGGAGAGGGTTAGTAAGTTCTGAGAAATGGTTTCAGGGGGCTGTGTAGAGGGTTAGTAACATAGGGAGAGGGTTAGTAACCTACGGAGAGGGTTAGTAAGTTCTGAAAAATGGTTTCAGGGGGCTGTGCAGAGGGTTAGTAACATAGGGAGAGGGTTAGTAAGTTCTGAGAAATGGGTTCAGGGGGGTATGTAAAGGGTTAGTAACATAGGGAGAGGGTTAGTAACTTCTGAAAAATGGTTTTAGGGGGCTGTGTAGAGGGTTAGTAACATAGGGAGAGGGTTAGTAAGTTCTGAGAAATTGGTTCAGGGGGGTATGTAAAGGGTTAGTAACATAGGGAGAGGGTTAGTAAGTTCTGAAGAATGGTTTTAGGAGGCTGTGTAGAGGGTTAGTAACATAGGGAGAGGGTTAGTAACATAGGGAGAGGGTTAGTAAGTTCTGAGAAATGGGTTCAGGGGGGTCTGTACAGGGTTAGTAACATAGGGAGAGGGTTAGTAACTTCGGAAAAATGGGTTCTTTCTAAGTATTATAAATAAAATGTCTATGTTCTTTTTTTGTTATATTAACGATCCAATCTTATTTTACAGACATGGGTCAAAAAATGAAAGCTGTGAAGCGTAAGCACCTTGTTCGTGAGGGTCCTTCCGGTGAGAAGGACGGTCCTTCCGGTGAGAAGGACATTAAAAAGTATGTGCAACATAGGTGCATCATTTCACACTATGTGGATATGGTTGCACAAGTTGAGTTCCGACAATGTCATTTGGAGTTATTAGCAAAGACTCCATTTGGAATATTCTAGGGCCTCCCAAGGTACACATTCAGTAATGACATACTCAGGGAAGTGCTCCGGCTACACTGTGGTGGACACGTGTTCAACTTACATGGTCACCATGTTGAGCTAACTACCGGTGATGTTAGTCTAATCCTGGGTTTACCGGACAAGGGTGAACCCATCGATGTACAGGGCAGGGCACGGCACTCAACTCTATACAAGTTTGTGCGAGGTGGTGGCCTGCATCGGGACAAAATTTTTAAGGTCCTGAAAAGGGTTGCCAACTCTGACAACCCATATGATGTGCATAGCACCGTGAGCTTATGGATTCTCTTCATGCTCGCTTGCTTTCTTATTCCTAAGTCCAACTTTTCTTGTTCCCGTAATGTTCTTTATTATTTGCAAGATGTAGAATCAGTAGGTACATATAATTGGGCTGCTTGTGTACATACCATCCTTTTCGAGAAGCTCGGCACGTACGTTGCCGACCTGAAACATAATAAATCACCCTACTTGGTTGGGTGTGCCGCTATCATTCCTGTAAGTACATTAAAGTCCTCTTGAATTAGCTTCACCAGTTTCTTTCTTACATATGAACGTAAGAAGTTCTCTGACAGTCCAACATGGTATTTTGCTCCTTGTTGCAGGCATGGTTCTTTGAGCACGTCTGTGTCATTGAACCTTTTACAGCACGAACTATTCCACGCATTCTAAAGTGGAATACCAGGACGCTCAAGAAGCCATTGGACTTCTTGGTCATCTTTAACAATTTGACGAACCAGCAATATGAGGTGAGGATGTGTAAGATGTTAACCCTTTTTATGTGCGATTCCAATCAACATCCTCAGCTGCGTTAACATGTTTTTGTGGTATTGCTACAGGTGGTGGTGTCCCTCTCCCCAAACGCAGAGGATGGACACCTTATTACAGAATGTCAATCACAACACACTCAAGACAAATACGAGGGATGTGACGAGGGTGTTGGAGCTGAGGAGGGTGGCGGAGCCCAGCAGGGTGTGAAGGAAGAACACACCCTTGACCTTGTGCTACAGAGAATGGTAGCCCTCGAACGAGAGATGCAGATTGAAAGAGAAAAAAGGGAGGCTCTTGAAATTAAATTGGAAGAGTTCAAAAATCAGCAGAGCGCAGGGAGTACAAGCAAGAACAAGAACCCTGTGGAGGAGGATCCGCTTGAGGCCATGGATGCCTCTGAAGCAAGGCCAAGAGAGAGTCCTGTGCACTCTCTTTCAATATTAAGAGATGAGGTCTGCAGCTTAAGGGTCGAGTTGTCAAAGGAAAAGGAAGAAAGAGTGAATTTAGGGACATCTGTTGGCAGGGGTATGCAGGCGGTGAGCCTGTTCATGGATGAGACTACAGATATACCACAGGAGTTGATGGCCAGGGATGAACACCTGTCTTCCGACAAGGTTCATGACATAGTCTCCTCCTTGGTGTTGAGGGTGAAACAGAGGACAAGAACCGGGCGAAAGCCGTCCGACAAGGTTGCGGAATCATCATTTTATATCCGCAAACGCCCGACACAAACACCTTCAATTCTGGCGGACTCTCAACACTCACCAGGCATTGTTCACTGGAGACCCTTATTGAAGACGAACCAGAACAAGAGGGGAAGGGGAGGGGGAAGGGGAGGGGGAGGGGGCAAGTAAAGAAGGCCCCCGCAGCCAGCGGGACTAAGAAGACCACGAAGAGGACCACAGCAACGAAGGTTGGGATCACCACAACTACGACAGTTTTGAACAGCATTCCAGAAGACAGATTTTTGTTGTGCGAGGAATGGCTAAACACCGTGAGCAACAGGTTAGTGTGATATCTTGTTACTATTGCCTTTACATATGTTATAAGGCTAATATGTCTGTGTCTTGCAGAAATAGGGGTGACGCATGTTACTAAACCCGCTGGAGGGCTACCATCCTAAATGGTGATCTGGAGGACCTCTTCTACAACGATAGGTAAACGTCCGTGGCCGTCGTAGAAGTTTTCTGGGAGATCTTGACAACTGATGCGAAGCAGAACCCAGGATACTACAGATCTTGTAGGCTTTGTCCTTCTTTTTTGTCCACATACCAAAGTGATGCAGAATTACAATGGGGTAGGGTGAAGGGTAACATCCAAGAGGCCTTGAAAGCCAAGACAGCCGACAGATTCCTGGCTGTCGAGAAGTACTTCTTCGTCTGCCATTATTCTAACCACTTCATGCTGATCGTCCTGGACACGGACAAGCAACTGTGGGTAGTCTACAACTCAATCAGTTCCAATCCTAGGTACACAGCTGGTGCGAGGAACATGATTCAGTTCTTGACGGCAATGGTTTCTAATGTATTTGGAGTACCAGACATAGACGGCTGGCCCACCAAGCTAAGTGAGAGTTGTCCACAACAGCCCAGCGGGAGGTAAATGACCTTTTCTTTTCAATATGTTACCTATTCCAAATAGGTATCAAGTTTTCTCTTATTGAGTATGTTTCTACAATTTTCAGCGTTGAATGTGGGCTGTATGTCATGCGGTATGCTGAACGTGTTGCCAGGAAGATCAAGCAGCCGTGGTGTATTCGTCCTCAAGAGATCTTGCAGACAAGAGTACAATTGATATGCTACTTGATGGAGAAGTTGACAAACCACTGATCCCTCCTCTCCCTTCCCCGGACCCCACTTTAAAGCAGAGGATATGTGTAATGTACTCTCAAGTGCTGTAAAATTTGGAAAATGTGAAGAACTTATTGGGTGGTACTCACAGCAAATCCTACGGACAGAATATTTGTTGTTTTAATTAGGTGTGGTTTTCCGTATGAGTTCCTCTGTTTTTCTTATTCATGTGTTGTTCCATTTAACCGTTTACATATATGCCACGGAAGCCATTTCAATCGGTTACAGACCCTTTACACGGAAGCCATTTTTGAAAATTTACTAACCCTCTCCCTATGTTACTAACCCTGTACACAGCCAATAAGTACCATGTCTCCGTATGTTACAGACCCTCTCCGTATGTTACTAACCCTCTCTGTATGTTACTAACCCTTTACAGAGCCCCCTGAAACCATTTTTCAGAACTTACTAACCCTCTCTGTATGTTACTAACCCTTTATAGAGCCCCCTGAAACCATTTTTCAGAACTTACTAACCCTCTTCGTATGTTACTAACCCTTTACATACCCCCCTGAACCCATTTCTCAGAAGTTACTAACCCTCTCCATATGTTACTAACCCTCTCCCTATGTTACTAACCCTCTACACAGCCCCATAAAACCATTTTTCAGAACTTACTAACCCTCTCCGTATGTTACTAACCCTTTACATGGCCCCCTGACAACAATTTTCAAATGCTACTAACCCTCTCCCTATGTTACTAACCCTCTCCGTATGTTACTAACCCTTTACATGGCCCCCTGACACCAATTTTCAGATGTTACTAACCCTCTCTGTATGTTACTAACCCTTTACAGAGCCCCTGAAGCCATTTTGAAGAACTTACTAACCCTCTTCATATGTTACTAACCCTTTACATAGCCCCCTGAACCCATTTTTCAGAAGTTACTAACCCTCTCCGTATGTTACTAACCCTTTACAGGGCCCCCTGAACCCATTTTTCAGAAGATACTAACTCTCTCTAAGGGTTACTAACCCTTTACATAGTGTTACTAACCCATTTTGAAGAACTTACTAACCCTCTTCGTATGTTACTAACCCTTTACATAGCCCCCTGATAACAATTTTCAGATGTTACTAACCCTCTCCCTATGTTATTAACCCTCTCTGTATGTTACTAACCCTTAACATGGCCCCCTGATAACAATTTTCAGATGTTACTAACCCTCTCCCTATGTTACTAACCCTTTACATGGCCCCCTGACACTAATTTTCAGATGTTACTAACCCTCTCCGTATGTTACTAACCCTTTACAGGGCCCCCTGAAGCCATTTTGAAGAACTTACTAACCCTCTTCATATGTTACTAACCCTTTACATAGCCCCCACACACCCATTTTTCAGATGTTACTAACCCTCTCCGTATGTTACTAACCCTCTCCCTATGTTACTAACCCTCTCCGTATGTTACTAATCCTTTACATGGCCCCCTGACAACAATTTTCAGATGTTACTAACTCTCTCCCTATGTTACTAACCCTCTCCCTATGTTACTAACCCTTTACATGGCCCCCTGACACCAATTTTCAGATGTTACTAACTCTCTCCGTATGTTACTAACCCTTTACAGGGCCCCCTGAAGCCATTTTGAAGAACTTACTAACCCACTCTATATGTTACTAACCCTTTACATAGCCCCTTGAACCCATTTTTCAGATGTTACTAACCCTCTCTGTATGTTACTAACCCTTTACATGACCCCCTGACAATAATTTTCAGATGTTACTACCCCTCTCCCTATGTTACTAACCCTTTACATGGCCCCCTGACACCAATTTTCAGATGTTACTAACCCTCTCCGTATGTTACTAACCCTTTACAGGGCCCCTTGAAGCCATTTTGAAGAACTTACTAACCCTCTTCATATGTTACTAACCCTTTACATAGCCCCCTGAACCCATTTTTCAGAAGTTACTAACCCTCTCCGTATGTTACTAACCCTTTACAGGGCCCCCTAAACCCATTTTTCAGAAGATATACTAACTCTCTCCAAGGGTTACTAACCCTTTACACAGTGTTACTAACCTATTTTGAAGAACTTAATAACCCTCTCCGTATGTTACTAACCCTTTACATGGCCCCCTGAAACCAATTTTCAGAACTTACTAAACCTCTCCGTATGTTACTAACCCTTTACATGCCCCCCTGAAACCATTTTTCAGAAGTTACTAACCCTCACCGTATGTTACTAACCCTTTACATGGCCCCCTGTACTCATTTTTCAGAACTTACTAAACCTCTCCGTATGTTACTAACCCTTTACATGGCCCCCTAAACCCATTTTCCAGAACTTACTAACCATTTACATATCTTCCTAACCGTTTACATGGCCCCCTGAACACATATGTTTCACAGGTTAATAATACTTTACATATCTTACTAACCCTTTACATAACTTACTAAACCCTCATTTCAGATATTACTATCCCTTTATATATGTTGTTCAGCATTCATTTCACACGTTACCAAATACTAAATACTAACCGATTACATGACTCCTGAAACGTGTTCTTATTAGTGTACATTTAGTGCTAACTACCTATTATAACTTCTCATGCAGCCAGCACCACAGTCCATTGCTCACTAAATGCATCTGTACTACGATCGGTGGTTTTCAAAACATTAAATACACTACATTCAATATCTTTAGACGTAAATAAACATACTAACATGACGGCTGTCTCTGACGAGGGGCCAACACAACTTGCTTCAACTTCTTCGTGCCTTGCTTTCCCAAACTCACAGTCCATTGCTCAAGCCTGCTAGTCTCAATAATCTCGCCCTCAGCTGGAAGACGTTTACCATTCACCTCTTCGATTCTTCCTCACCCCGCGCACAATGTAGTTCGGATTGCTCTTAGGAATTGGAGAACGGCACCGGGAAAATTGGAGGAGGAATGCTCTGATGAACATGCGGACAGCAATGGAGATGAAGACGACATAGACCTCGGTGATTCATTTCCCGCGCAATTTTCATCGTGTCACCATTAAGGAGGAGTCGACAACGTCATGATGGCATGGTAAGGCAAGACGGTGGCGGCGTCAGACGTGCCGCTCGCGAACGGCGTCAGACGTGCCGTTTCGTTCGCCGTTCCGCGAACGTCGTTTCCCAAGCCGGCGACGGACGTTTGGCGCATCGGTTCGACGCGTACGTGGCGCTCGCGGATACGCGACTGAGGGAGTCGCCTCAGGAGACGTCCTGAGGCGATCCGAACTCATGTATATATAAAATTTATCGTCAACCCTGGTAGTTCAAAAAGCTCATTCCCTGGCCGCGTACACGGAAGCACCAGTCTGTCCAACCAGGTATTTTATTGCCGCTCCTTCCTGCCTCTCCAAGGCACACTCTCGCCTGCTCAATAAGATCAACTTAGCTCCAACCATCTTAATCGTATCATTCTCTACCTAAACGTACCCCCACATGCTTGGCGACAGGGGCCCGACGTGTTCGTCTCGACGGCAGACACAGAGGAGCATTGAGTTCCTAGGTACTGATCTCCTGTAGCCTGGTTAATAATTAATCTCCCCTATCCGATAAATGGAGGTATCGAATTTGTTACACAGGAGAGACAGCAGCGCTGACGTACTACACCAGCCTTGAATATATATATATGTTTGAAATCATTTCGGTTCATAATTCATCTTTTTTTTGGGTCAGCAGTTCATTAATTCATAATTCATCTTGTAACGTAAACAAACGTTGCGCCTTAATTAGTTAGCCGGCCCGGTTAGGGAATGGTATTGGGTCTCTCTCTCTCTCTCTCTCTCTCTCTCTCTCTCTCTCTCTCTCTCTCTCTCTCTCTCTATATATATATATATATATATATACACACACACATATATATAGATATCGCTTTCAATATTTGATAGTAATATTTTCGATGCTAATTAATATGTGCCTAGCATCAATTATCGATATATATCGACTCTAATAATTAATATGTTAACCAAACACACCATATATATATAATCATCGTAACAAAACAGACAAGTTTGCATTTGACACAAGTTATTAATTGCTGCTCCTCGGCACAAAATAATGCAAGATATATACAAGGGAATGAAATTATTGAATGGGTACATGTTCTGATGGAAGAAATTCGTATAATATAACACACCACTCCGGCCGGACCAGACTATATAATGTTGCGACACCGGATCTGCCAAAATCCCTCAGTTGACCGCCGCGCAGGTGCGGCGGACCTCGCCGTGGCTCCCGGTGAGCACCCCGATCTTGCCCAGCTTCACCATCGCCTCTGCGAACCTCCTCTTGAAGAGCCTCTCGTCGGCGGCGAAGGCGACCACCTGGCCCGCGGTACGGGGGCTGGACAGGAGCGCCTGGTCGGACTCGAACAGGCCGCGGCGCACCAGGACCTCCCGGTAGAAGTTGGAGTCGAAGACCTTCGGGGTGCGGGGATCCATGTTCACCGTCAGGGTGGGATCCCTGCTGCCCTTGGGGCACTGCTTCTTCAGCTCCCGGGCGTAGAAAGGATCCAAGCTCGGGTCCGTGCTCACCCTGGGGCTGAAGCTGTGCAGCCGGTCGCTGATGGCAGTGCAGTGAGCTACGCCCAGCGTGTGCGCCCCTGTGTACGTACGTACGTACTCTTTTAACAGGCGGAACAAGATACACATGTACAGATCTAGATGAGCTTGCTTCTTGCTGTCTTCTGGCGGGCGCCCGTTAATTACATATATATGAATATCGAATTATTCAAGGAATATCAGTTAGCTCTAGTCCGCTGTAATATGTATGTATACACTGTCGTTTTCTCGTTAATTTTGAATCTCTTGATTTCTAACTTGACTATCTATTGTTTAACTTTTCTGTTAATACCATCTAAAATCATATCAATCAGATTAATATCATATCGTATGTGAATATTAATTATATATTAAGATAAAAAAATTTACTCGTAATTATTTCGTCATATTGATATATTGTTGCAGTGTAGACCCTCCGAATCCGGACACACCCCGCTGTTAATTAATTTGTCCTTTTATTTCTGGTTTCTTACCGGAGAGGGTAACCATCTCCTCCTGGGATAGCCCCTTCTTGGCGAACAGCTCCGTGAGCTGCCCGAGATTGAGAGTTGGATGAGGCAATTTGTTCGCCTCCGACGCCCGGGAGATCTTTCCGTCCCTCCTCCCGGCCGGCACGTCGTAGTGTAGTCCTCCGCTCTGCAAGAAAGAGAGATCGAGAACCGCCCATGCAGGCAATGCGTAGGCGTTCCAAATCCGACGGCAAAGAGTCAACCTAGTTAGCTAGCTGTGTTGTTCCAAGACAACGCGACAAGGCGCCGTACGTGTGGCGGGGATAGCATATAGATATATATAGATATATATACACAAACACACACATAACATACGCACCAGCTCGACGCTGTCCCTGGCAGCGAAGGCGATGATGTCCGCGCAAGAGACCACCCCCGCGCACTCCTTCTCCAACCTCTCTTTGGCGACGTCGATGACGTCCCACCCTTCGAGGCTGGGCTTGTTTACGGGGGAGTCCTTCTCCGCCGTGTTGCCCGCAGTGGAATTGAGGAGAATGGAAGCGTCACAACCCTGCAGAAAACGGTGGCAATAAGGGCAATGCAGCGATATATATATATATATGTATGTATGTATGTATGTGTATAATTCCGCCATGTTAATTAGCTAGCTAGGTTTAGTTTACCCTGACGAAGCAGTCATGGAAGTGCATCCTGATGAAGTCGGCAACTATGCCGGGATCCTCCTTCAGGGCCTCCATGACTGCGTGCTTCACGATGTACTCAGCGCGGGGACATGTCTTCTTGTAAAACTCGTAGCAGAGCTGAGCTTCCGAGGGAGTGCTGCAGGCGCCGAGTGCCAATACCAGGGCCAACAGCGCCACCACCCCTCCCTGCCGCGCCATACTCCGAACCCTAACTTGCCCCCTGAACAACAAGTAAGGCGGCCCGCCCTCTGTATGCCCGATCAGCCCGCTTTGCTCTATATGAGGGCTTGCATTCGGACGACCGCCATTTATAGAGCACACAAGGTCAGAAAGACAGCTCAAGCCGCGAGCATCTTCAAGCCCCAGCTAGCTATATTGGCATCAACAGCAAAGAGTAGTTAGTCGTGACCATGTGAAGGGATAAACAAGTCATATAAAGTCGTTGCTACGACGATGTCACTTATCTGACTGTTTGCATACACCCTTTGTCCTGAACCGCCTAGAATAATTTACATGTTTCTGCGCCACTATCTGATCGGCGATCACTCAATTATCTGTACTTTTTTTTTTTTTGAAACGTGAGAAATCTGTAGACATTTCTAGACACGTCAGGGAATATATATATATACACACACATCTATGTCTATATATTTACACACACACTTAACCACCAGCTCCGCTTACCTACACCCAGTCGAGGAAGTCGTTTGCGACTTTCAGCCTATATTAATTATTTGCAAGCTGAGAATTGGGGGCATCCCAGGAGTATACGTTTCACCACTTGGCGATAGGATATACAAGTTTGCGTTGTCTTAAGAGGCCGGCAAATAGAGTACTCTCCATCTAAACATAAATGTCCGTACGGCACAAGATAGGCCCTATAAGTTAAATAAATATTTAAATCATGATGGACACTAATTTTGTTGTCTTGGACCGAAGGCACTCTCTCTATCAACCTCTTGTGATGACCCGAACTTTAAAATATACATGAATAGGGACAGGCCAAGAAAGAGGGGGATGTATAAAAATTTAGCGCATGTTCCATCTAATGTCCTAATTAACTTCTAATCACACTTCTTATATCTCAATAAACCTTTTGAAAATAAGTTGTGCTACATAGTTTAGCTTTTTAGCTTTCAGATGTAATCTCTTTATGAGATATTGCAGTAACATATATATATGATATAAGTAAACACTAAGGGTCCGTTTGTTTGCAAGGAGAACTTGCTCCATGCGCCAATTTTCCCGAAATGACCCTCAGTGAACTTATTTGGTTGTCCGGAAAAATTGCCCCGTGGAAAATGAATCAAGTATGACTGCGTATCCATCCGGATTTTGGCATCCGCCAGAATGTGGCTGAAGCCGTTTTCCATCAATGGCGGGTGGAGATTTTTTAAAATATATGATATTAAATAAAATATTATTAAATAGATAGTATACGTAATGAGTTTACTATTTAAATTTATTTTTTTAAAAATATATATCAATAGATAGAAATTTTATTTTATTCTTGTGTGTTTAAAAATAAAAGATATTTTACGTACAAAATATTAATTTAACAAATTTATTAACAAAAAATTGACTGAAACTTGAGTTTTTCAAGTGCTTGAACTAATTTCTAACTAAATTATTTTAGATATAAATTACGATAACAAACCAATTTTAGCAAACCGATTTTTTGTAAAAATTATTAGTTTTAAACAAAGTTTTATCGTATGCTTAATTTGAGAATGTTACTTGAAATTTAGTAATTATTTTTAAATATTCAAGTAAATAAATGAGAATAATACAATAAAAATTTACATGAATTTTTTTAATAATGTACAGATATCCAAATGATTGAAAATAATTTAAAAAATAACAAAATAATAGGTCTTGTTCTCCAATAAAATATTTGATTAATATCTAAATAATAAACTATATTTTAATTTCATTAAAAATAACTTCATGCAAAATAATTTACTTGATTTATTTATGCATCAATATTTTGTTAAAAATAAATAATATAATTATATAAATATTAATAAAATCATCTATGGATGTTCTCATGGAAGTAATTGATGAAAATTTCTAGAAAAGTAATTACACACAACCAAATATCTACTAGTGTTTTCACTTTTCTTGGAAATAGTATCCCCCGACAGACTTTTTCGTTGGTTTTGGTTTTACATCAAACCAAATAGACCCTAACTTGCAACATGTAAACACCTTAACCAAATTAAATATTTATTTTTACAAGAAACCACGAGGTTAAATATAAAATTAAAAGTTTAGATTTTAAAATTAAAATCAAAACAAACATCACCTAAGTTTATCCAATTCCAACTTAATATGCAAGAGAAAAAAATTCTACTATAATTTTGATAAGTGACCATATTTTCGATACATTTATGATTAATCCTTTACAAACATTGAGTCGGAATGTCGTATATATCTCTCATGACTTTCTTTATTATCATTACAAGAAACAAAGGACTGAGTAAATAGATTAACTTATCTCGAAATAACGTTTTGGTAAACGAACGGTATTCTTAAAGATATAAGACGAGCATAATAATCTTACAAATATGATTTTAACAGAGTATAACTTGAATATAGAGGTGAGCGTGGTGATCTTCACTGCACGGTGATAACATTAGCATCTAGATGCCATGCTTCTTACCTGGTAGCGACCCCATATTCGGCCATAACATATAAATAGATACAAAACCAAACAGATTTAAAAATTCATAAGGATGTGTTCAAAATAGAGATGATAATTAATGATAGACCAATATGCAAAAATAAAAATTGTCCTCCGGCACATCTCTTTGGTTCAAAAAAAATAGAGAAGAATGGATGAACGTCATCTGAAAATAAAATAACTTTTAGTACAAAAAAAATTTTGTCTAGATTTCTTACAAGAAACACACTGGGTTATTGTTCATCCGACCATAACACTTTTCAATACAAATTTATCCTAGTAATTTCTATTTTTAGAAAAAAAATTTCATCTTTGAAATTTGAATAGATTTATCTGCATCTATTTCCCTTGTATAATATGTTTTTGGAGGATATGCAAGGTGTTTGGTTGTAGCAACCATTTTTTCATACTTCGTACTGTCTCATGTTATAATGTATTACTGAAAATTGATGCGACCAGAAAAATGTCACATCTTTTTTTATCCAAGATAAAATTTCATATAAAAACATATTTTTGTAATAATCATGAAACAACTTGTAATAAATTTTATCATAAAAATTTAATTAATCGCACAACAAACAAACAAGTGTTCCACCGTCATGCCTCCGACGGTTATTGAAACGAGGTGACCCTCGTATTCTTTCAATCTCTGCCCGGCGACGTGTGTACAACGCTACGTCTCAGCGGCACGTGATTTTTTTTTTTTTTTTGAAAAACAACACATCTCTTCGTAACAGAGAATATGATAATACAACAATAAACATAAACTAAAAAAACACACGAAATAACTAAAAATTTTTAAATTATCTTTTCCAAAAAAAATTAAACATAATCATAAATAAAACAACACACATAAGTATTTATAAGGTCGAACAACAAATACAAAAAATTCATCAAAAAAATATATGACAACTATCATAAGATCAGATAATATGAATTATGAAAGAATCCAACGACACATCTCTGTTTTGTTTAAGATAAAACAAAATAGATTCAACGTAAATAAATCGAACTCCACAACACAAAAAGAGATGATACTTAAAACTAAATGTAGATAGAACATTGGAATGAAAACATGAGTCCCAAATTTAAACCTACCTCAAAATAACAAAAGGGAACTCTCCGCTCAAACATTTTTTCTGGTCTCCGCCGCACGTGTTACTTCCCAGTCATGTTTCCATGTACCGTATCCTGTTCTAGTATATTGTTGGATTGTTTATATTCGAGTGGGTGCTTGCATTTATATTCCTACAAAGCTCTTAAAAATTAAATGAAGCACTTTATAAGGTAACTCTAAGTACAAGTAGATACCTCTATTAGAGAATAACGAGATTTTATACAAACAAAGATACATAAACAAATACCCAGAACCCAAAAGAAGTACTATGGAATCCGATTAAAACAATCTAGTATTAAAATGTACCAAGTGTAATACAACCATAAGCATCTATGAAACAAACTTCGAGAGAAACAAAACTGAAGGGAAAAATTATAAATTATCGTCATCATTTGGTTCAACACAGCAAATGCAGAAAAAGTAAAAGCATATTAATCTGGAAGAAGTAAATGAATCAACTGGTGATGTTACTGGGCAAATTTGGTCTACAATATTTTGATGCTTGAATAATTGTTTTTCCTCGGGGTATGAGAATCGATTTTCTTTTCCCTGTCGCTATACCTGACCATGTTCTCCTGCTCTAGGAGATGAATATGTGAGATGCTGCCCAGAAAGCAAATAAATAAATGAAACAGAAAGAATCAAAGAACATGAGTGGGAGGACAGCGAAAGAATGATCTTTTTATTAGCTGTTGGGATGGATTCTGTTGAGAAGTTCCAGAAGAAGTGCAGCTGCAGAATCCTTGGCTTTCTTCACGCTGGGCATGGGCTCCCCGATGCACTCTTCAGTCCAGCCACGGTGGGACGTGTTTACTTTGACAGCGTACACGAACCTCTTGGCGTGCGCAGGGCCACCTTCATTCACGCACCGGTACTGGGGCATCGGCCACTGCCGCCTCAAACAAATGTCATTGAGTGTTTGCCTGGTGTATATCTGAGCGGAAGGCTTCTTTGCTCCATCGTCTGTGTCAATCTTGGCTGCCATTTCCTTCTCCTTCAAGACCACAAGCGCGTTCCGGGCGGCGAGTTTCTGGGCCATCTTTTTCTGGGGGTTCTGAGCTACACCGATTTGCACTCCATCAACAAAGACTTCAACTGTGGCCAGGTTGCCGGACCGTGAGGCCTTGTATTCCAAGCCTTCTGCCTGCTGCTGGCAGCGTTCTTGGAGCTCCCTCACTGGGTGCATGGGAAGAGTTTCAGGGGTAACCATTGGGTGCAACAAAGGTTGAAATACCTGATCCACATCGGAAGGGAGGAAGATAAGAGATAATCATGCAGAAGCTGAAAGGATGCCTGAGAACATGACGCCAATTTCACACGTACCCTCCAAACTATGCGTGTGTCACATTCGCTATCAAGGAAAATGGCACCAGCAATCGACTCAACAATGTCACCAAGAACCTTCGGAGCTTTGCAGTCCCCCAGACCAAATGAATTGAAACCCGGTTTTGACAGCTCTTCCTGGACATCCTTAACAAAGTTGCGGATCTGCAAGATCAAAGTGAAGTCATGGAAGAACCAGTGAAGGTGATTGTGTTTTCACCAAGACACCAACATACAAATAACCATCAAAATTACAGCCTTGAAAATGCCAGAAGTGGGTAAGGTAAAAGGCAACCTGTGCTTCTAGGGCCGTCGATCCATGACGAAGGTGCATGTGAAGCTTATGCTTTACTGCAACACGAGCAAAATTCTCATTATTTACAGCAGCAGCTCTCAGGTCAGTCAGGCGACCTGGAGGTAAGTTCTCATATGTAAAAAAGAGGTGCTTAGTGATTAGGTGATCCAAAACTGCGTCACCAACAAATTCCAGTCTTTGATAACACGGAACGCCAGATGAAGGCCTTGAAGCATGTGTTATGGCTTCTACCAACAAACCTTTGTGCTTGAATCTCACATTCAGTGTACCTTCTAACGCATCAAAATCTATGCTCTTCATTAAACTCTCAGGTATATCGTATGGCTTTTTGGTATTATCTATATCTTGCGTATAAAACTCCACATCTATGCCGATCCATCTCATTAAATGGTCAGCAGCACTTTCGCCACCTTCAACATAATATACACCTATTAGTGCTTCGACAACATCAGCCAATGTCTTGCTGGAGAGAACTCTATAACAACTAGAGTCACTCTCAAGCTCACCCTCTTCCCTATCATTTTCTGCAAGTTCATCCTCATATAAGCTCCCCCGATAATCAGTTACAGTACTTGCATCCTCGACAAAGAAAGAGGACTCAACTTCCTTGGTGTCTTCGTCAAAAACAGGGAGCACACCAGGAGCAGCCCACCTGGACGGAGCAAACCGATCGGCCTGGATATATGACTGGAGTCCTTTATTAAGTGCATACTGGTATAGTATCATATTACTAACCATTTGTTGCCTCATCCGGGTAAGTTGGCCTTCATGTTTCTGAGGATACCTGAGAAAAAGATGCCTGCTAACAACCCACTTAAGATATGCATCCCCCAGAAGCTCCGCTCTTTCATAGCAAAATGTCTCCTGACACGAAGCAGCAGTTAAGGCCTCCAGTATCTGACCATAAGGATACATAGCTTATCAGCAACCTTGAAAGCAGGACCAGTAGAGGAAGAAACATGTAAGTATTAAAGTGGGGAGAGAGGGAAGAGAACCTTGACGGCAGGTATAGGATAACCAATCAAATACTTAAGCTGGACAGCAAGAAGCATACTTTCAACCCTTCTCATGATGGAGGGTAACCTTTGTGCACCACGGACAAGAGGCCCAGGAAGTGGATGGACAAAGCACAGCTCAGGAGGCAAAAACACATAGTATGTTTTGTCTGAAAGCTCTTCAGATTCATTTTCCTTCCCTGCCGAACGTTGAGAAACATAAGATTGCTAAAACTTAGAGAAGCTCAGCAAAGGAAATTTTATGGTAATGGAGACATGCCATCGGACTAGGTTACCAAGGACAGTCGAGGAACTGATAGGCACTGCAAGTCAAGTGTCCTTTCTCCTCCAAAAAATAAAATTACTAAATTCCAACCACTTTTTCTCATAAATATACTTTTTAACAATTTTAGGCTAATAACTTTATTACGCTAGCAAGGTTTGAGGATTTAATACCCAAACAACAATGTTTATCAGTCTACTTATACGGATAAACTGTTAGTTTTAGCATAAAAAAAGAATCCTTTACATCATTAGAGAAATGAGGCAAAGCGAGCAAAGGCAGTCTCATCTTCATCTTGCCTTTGACTATATTTCCTGGAGAACACAATGGGTATATGATTACCTTCAGAATGTTCAAATCTCGGGGACAGTAAATTTTTGCAATATGAGACACCCCTTCCCCGTATAAGAGGCTGCTTTTTGTACATCAATTCGACACCATACCTGGAAAAAGAAAGGCACAGATGGGTAGAACAAAATGCACCTTACTGGTTGTGCATGAAGCATGAAAGATACAATTCATTCAAAGAAATAGCAAGTTGCCATCAATGTGAATGTATACTCCTATGTGACCCTAAAGATCTAAACTCTTCACACATTGAAAAGCATACTGCTACTTCTTTGATCAAAAAGACTTTCAAGCTTATTCTGCACAACAGCCTAGGTGCATTTTTGTTGCCCATCCTGACATGCAGCATGATCAGGTGACTAGCAAAAAGGGAAAAGAAAAAAAATCCAAAACCATGATTTCAAGGGACAGAATATTGGATAACTGGACCATACTTCTGCCTGTAATAGTCCGCATATGAGCTGTATTCCAGGGGGCCCAAGTAACCCTCTTTTCTAGGGAATGAATTTTCGGCATTCATGTCATGTCGAATGGAGTCCACATAAAATCTCTTCCCAGAATGTGCAGCAGTAACAATTTTACCAACCAAATCTTCAATGTCAATATAAGAATCTGCCAGCAATAGTTTCCCCTGAATCATGTTTACGTTAATTTGTGCACCAACATTTCGACTAGGTACTAGGCCCGAAGCTTTAACAACATCAAACTGTGCTACAGCTCCTCTAATACCATATGTTGGATGGGCTTTCAGACCAAAGGCCATTCCATGTCGCAGTTTTCCAAATCCATACTCTCTTCGGTCACCTCCAAGTGTCCTCTCATTTGTGCCAAGGTAAACATCAGGTCGTGCCCTTTGAAGAGGGTTACTCCATGCATCGGTAGCAACTACTTTCTCAACTATGTACCAATCAATGTCTTCCAAAGGACTAAAATGTTCCTCAAGTATCGGGACAAAAAGATATGCTTTTGCAGGATCCCATGGAGTAGTTGAAGGATCGACATCCACATCAAGCACAATGCTCATAAGTCGTACATGAAAACTCTTGAGAGAATGTAGCTGCAGAAATGCAACCACCAAAATAATAAACATGTCCCATATTCAAGATTTAATTATATTGCCTATTTTAAGCAAATCATGAAAAAATATTATAAATAATAAATTTGGAAAAGAATAAATCAACCTGTGCTTGTGTAATCTCTACTGGCCCCTTGAAGACAAGAGATGCATTTGTTATCATCTTCTTTGCAACAAATAAATCCATAGACATGGACAACACCTGCAGATATACACACTATTAGATATAAGCAAAAATACTCAGGAGCAAGTGGAAGGTGAATTTTACAATACCTCCTCATTGACCTCCTTGCCAAAAAGTACGGCGAATTCTGAGACATTTGTAAGAATTGGATCCTTTGATGTGCCACAGTTTACATATTTCACGGAATACATATATAACTGAAAAGTTGGTGAACTTACAAAATCATCACTTTGAGATAAAATCCATTCACCCTGCAAGAATAACCCATTTTTAAAACCAAATTAACATTAGAAGCAGAATGTTGAGCAAACAAGAAGAATAGACAACGGAGTTAGTGAATGTAACTTGGAAAGCTTGACCAAGTATAGAGTTAATGATTTTTTTTCTTTCAAGATGGTATTTCCCATCCATTCATCTTCCAAAAAGCATGTTTTGGAGCCGTTATCATGTTGGATGAAAAAGGCACATATGAACATTTCTATTTAGTCAAAATATCGTTCCACACTTTGGACCAAGCTGTAGCGGGGTCTTAGTGAATGCATTCATCATCTTTTTTGAAAACAATACTTACTGAAAACAATCTTAGCCCACAAAGAACAATGCTTCTATTCCAATATACCCATATTGTCTGAGGTGCGAGGCACCTGAGGAGAGGAAGGCCTTGCCTCGCTCTAGGCATTTGAGGTGGATGCCACAAGTGTTTAAGCAAAGTATATGTTTATAATTTATTATTTTACATGTACATCTATAAATTACTAAT
Source organism: Cryptocoryne crispatula var. balansae (assembly GCA_036172225.1). NCBI lineage: Eukaryota > Viridiplantae > Streptophyta > Magnoliopsida > Alismatales > Araceae > Cryptocoryne > Cryptocoryne crispatula. The sequence continues at coordinate 7,207,855 of CM069932.1, read as the reverse complement.
AACATCTTAAATTTAAAACTAAAATACAAAATATTAAAAATATAAAAATATAGCCAACTTTTAATCCAAAAAATTGAGGCTGAGTTGGAGTTGTTAACTCAGGCTTCTTAGCTTGTACAGTTTCAATCGGATTTCTTTCCCATTTAGGTTGGATCCTGAGGCAAGTAAGGTGGGCCAAGTAATTGCCTAGGTGGACTAATCGAAGAAGGCATCGCTTCAGGCGATCATGGCCAAGGTGAGATGTCCAACCATCGCCCAGGTAAGGTAAGTGACGCGATCACCTTAAATAACATAGCAATATACAGAGCCATCTCCACAACTGAGACTTATGGACGCTTCCAATGGTATGGGTCCCATGCCTTCCTCCTTTACTGGTCTACAAACATAATCCCATTTAATGAGATGGCATCCTCTAGCTGAAGGGGCATTTATTTTCTAAAAGAAAGAGTCCCTATAACTTCATCCATCAACTCAGCAAGAGATTGACGCCAACCTTCAAAGTTATAGTTGCTTATAAAAAAAGAATGAGATCCTTGAGATTATCTGAAAAGAAAAGAGGCTGAGTAACATGAATGGCATCTCTACCCACGTTAACCCCTTGTACCAATAAGTTCCTGCTGCTTGGCAAATTGAGAGTTTCGGCAGCAAGGACAAACAAATAGGGGTGTTCACTCACCGGTTTGACCAAATGATCTAAACCAAACCAGTCACTTTGGTTTGGGTCGATTCAATTTCATGAACCAGGGAAACCAAACCAAATGGCTAACCTAAATTAAACTGAAATAACTTAAAAATAATCCATACCATCAATAAATAGCATTATATATTTATTGTCAATATAATGTTTAAATACTTTAACTTAGAAATTGACATTTTGAAAATGTATTATTTTAATGTTATTTTTAAAATTCTGGTTTAAACAGAATCAAATGGTTCAGGTTGACTGCCCCTGTTAGTTTGATTTGAGATGGGAAAAAAGCTCCCCAACCTGAACTGACCCATCTTCACGTGTACAGACAAATACACTGATATCCAGTCTCCTTGGCACAGCCACCAAGTGCTGAGAAAAAAGCATGTAGGATGACTATTGACCAATACTGAGTAACTTGGTAGTCTTCAGGCACCCAATCCACTTAGAATCTAGTCGCATGAGGTGAAGAAGCATGTCGATGCACTTCCAATTAATCATGTCATATACCTTCTCAAAATCCCATTTCACAACCGTAGTTTCTTCTTTTTATACTGTGGGAACCTCATTTTTCAGATTTGAAAATGAGTGAAATATCATGTCACATACTACTTAGGAAAATAGGTGATATCCTATGGTGATATTTTAAAAGTATAAAATCGAGATTTAGGTTATGTGGAAATTTATTTTTTGACTCCTCTCCGTCAAATGGTAAAAATATTCGATGTTCATTTACATCAAGCAACCACTCGAACACCTTTGATTAGCTACCATAGTGATATGTTTGCAAAGAACATGCATATCCACAACATGAAAGGGATTCAAAAGGGCTCCAGCCTTTCGGATCTGATAAGATGCAAACAAAGTTGTGTTAAGTTTGTGTTGAAAGTTTACTTTTGTTGTTTTAGGTTGATTTTATTTGGTTTGAAGTTTCAGATTTACTTAAGTGTATTTTTTATTTATGTTCATCCCAACTCGATTCGCATCCCATCTGGTCCATCGGGCTAGCATCAATATCAGGTCACATGTGGTCGAGTCAGATGCATGAAGATCTGAACTTAGTCATTATCCTTCTCTTGAGTAATTCCCATAATATCGAGAAAATTTGGCATTATGACATGTCAACCCATTCTCAACAAATGGAATTTACCCATTCTATATAGTTAAGTCTTTCGACTATTCCACACCGTGGGAATGGTCCATCCACATAGGAAGCGTGTTTCATGCGTACGCCCGAATCAACATAGCAGGAGCATGCCCAGAATAGCCATCCAATGGCACGTCAAGTGGTAGACTAACTCCTTAGGTTTAATTTAAAGGTTAAGTGGTGGACTAAGTTCTCACACTTTTTTTTTCTTTGAAGTTCAAGGAAGCATCCAACAGAGATCTAATTCCTCAAACTTAGTCCTGCATTTCGCATTTCAGATTTGGTTAAGTTCATTTTTATTGTCCAAGGCCCAATGGGCCAGCTTGTGTCTCATCGGCACGATGGGTCAATCTTCAAGTTCTATGGGCCGAAAGGCCTGTCGGAGCTTCAAGAGCCGGAAGGGCCTGTCTTGCAAACTGTAACAATGGGCAACATGGACCACAGCGGGGCTGAAATGAGCCTGTTTTGGGCCAGCTTGGTAGGCTTTTAAGGGGACTTCACAAAGGGCAGCTTTAGTGACTGATTTGGGACTGATTTTGGAAAAATGGAGGAATTCAAGACCACAAAGGGGCTGCTTTGAGTTGTATAGAAAAGCCACACAAAGTGATGGGAGACAAATTTGACTGAACTAAAAATCTTGAGGCTAAAACACGCAATTTAAAATCTGACTCCTAAAACAGACTCTAGGCTTTTCAATTTTAGAGTTATCTAGTTAAGAAATTTTCACTAAAGTTGCTTTCTCTTTTACTGAATCAAAATGGAGGTAGAAGAATAAGGGAGAACACCGGTTTTGAAAATCTGATTAGATTTCGAAAGTCGGTTCTAACTATTAACGAAACAGATTTTAGTTATCTGGAGATGGTTCACTATAATGATCTCGCCAAGACCAACAACAAACAAAAAAAAATACTGGCTAGGACCTAATTCGTACCAGGCATGGCATCACGAGATGGATAATAGAAAAACAAAATTAAACCATACAAGGAGAGGGAAAACAGAAAGTACCTCCACACCAGGGTGTGGGGAAGACACTCTTCAGTTGAGAGATAGGTATTCCCCTTTAATACAATGATTTATCAAATAAGTACAATACCAAATGATGACCCATACCTCACAGGGCGGTAACATGTCTACAAATACCAAATAAAGGAATGCCTATCTTCAGGTTGACAGATTACTACAACATCCAGCTTTGTCACGGTCCTGGTTGAAGGCAACTTGGACTTCAACAATGAATGTCAAATACGAAGTAGGCTCAGAAATATCTCATCATAGCCAAGGAAATCAGAGGACCTGATAAGATCATCATCTATAAAGGACTCGGCCAAGCACTGGCAATTGGAATGGAGCTACCAAGGTACTGGATGATCGGAGGTCATCATCACTTTCCCATACGAACACTGTAGGCCATGGATTACGGAATCGGTGGAATCGGACCGATTCCGACCGATTCCGGAATCGGATCGGATGGTTGATTCCGATCCGATTCCTGGCGGAAGGACCGATTCCGGGAAGAATTCCGCGGAATCGGTCTGAATCGCCTGGAATCGGTCGGAATCGATCCGATTCCGACCGATTCCATGTGGAATCGGTCGATCCGACCGATTCTTTGGAAGGCCGGTTTAACCCGGCCCGGTTCGATTCCCGGTTCGACTCTGGACCGGGAATCGAACCGATTCCGGCCCTTTTAGGGCCGGAATCGACCCGCAGAGCTGCCCTCGGTCGATCCCGCGGCGGAAGGAGAGGGCGCAGGCGATTCCGGCGCGATTCCGGCGATTCCGGCCTCGATTCCGTCGATCCACCGTCGATTCCGGCCGATTTCGTCGATCCAGGGTCGAGTCCGCCCCGCTTCCCCCGATTCCGGCGATTTCAGGGGCGGTTCAGGCGATTCCGGCAATTCCAAGTCTGTTCTTCAAAGGATTCCGCCGATTCAAGCTCGGATCGGCATCGAATCAACCTCTTCTTCGATCTTTGTAAGGTTTTGGTAAGATTTCTTCGCCAAAACTTCGTACGTCCATTCTTACGCGTTTCCGACGAGTTTGAGTGTCGTTAAACTTTACGATTTCTGTCCGAACAAGTCCGTTTAAGTTTTGAACTATCCGGATATGTCCATTTTGCACGGGAAAAATTCCGGATATCCCGTACGCCTATTTTTACACGTTTCCGACGACTCCGAGTAGAGTTAAACTCGGTGATTTGTGATCGAATAACTCCGCTCAGTTTGTTTGAACATCGATTGGATGTTCTTTGTACGGGAAAAATTTCGGATACCCCGTACGTTAATTTACGACCATTTCCGGCAAATACATAACCCTTTAAACATACCGAATGGTGTGTTTCTTGGGTTGTCTGCTTCCCGAACAGCGTCTAAAACAATTTTTATGTTATCTAATCATTTTTAGTGCATTGTTTACAATTTTTGCAGATTTAAGCAATGGCCGATCAAGGTGACGCAGCACCAGCACGTGCTTCCGACGTGGGTTGGGAGCACGGGCACATGGTAGACATAGTCAGGAAGAGGGTACAGTGCAAGTGGTGTGGGAAGGAGATGAACGGGGGTGTTCCGCCGAAACAACATATTGCGGAACGGTGGGAATGTAAAAAAATGTGACAAGGTGCCCTGGGAGAAGAGTGAGGAGATCGAGAGGATACATGACGGGTAGAGCCTCTCAACGGGCTGTTAGGATCGAGCAGAGGGAGGAGTTGCACGACGAGCTACTCGAGAGGAGGAGAGACCGCGATTTGCCTACCTCGAAAGGGAAAGGCAAGGGGAAGGCACCAGCTGAGCCGGAGCCACAGAGCGAGGACGAGTCCTCGGACTCCGAGCTTAGACGTGCTAGGCACGATAGCAAGCGTGCCTTTGTTGAGGAGGAGGACAGGAGGAGGGGAGCAGGAGGGTCTGGGTCCAGAGTTGACCCAGCTTTGGGCCGATCAGCATCGGCTCGTCCTACCGGGACCGAGAGCCTGACCCCAGGAGACAGGAGCCATACCGCCGTTCTACTTCTACCAGCACTCGATTTACACCGAGTGACGAGTATTTATTTAGGAAACAGAGTGCTGGTCAGATGGGGATTAAGCAGGCAATGAAAGGGGTGAAGGCAACAGGAACGGCTGCAAAGAGAGCCGTTCGACACATTGTGAAGTGGTTTTTACATGCAGGTATCACTTTTTAAATTAAAATTGACATTATGTGTGTTTTATTTACTTAAACTTAATTTTAGCCTGATCCCAATTTTTTTAACTTGATGTAGGCATCCCAGCACATGCAGCCACCAGCCCCTACTTCCAGACGATGGTGGATGCCGTGGGTGAGGCTGGACCGGGTTTGCAAGCCCCGGGCAGCAGACACATATACGGCGCTGGCCTGGATGAGGAGGTCCAGGAGTTGAGGAAGTGGATGGATGGGTTCAAGTTGGTGTGGAAGGAGAGGGGTTGCACAATCATGTGCGATGGGTGGACAGGTATCACCAAGAGGAGTATGATAAACTTCTTGGTGTGCGTTCGAGGGGACTACATTCTTGAAGTCGGTAGATGCTTACGGGAAGATAAAAAATGCCGACTTCATTTTTTCTCGATGGATGGAGTGGTGGAGGAGATGGGGGAGGAGAATGTGGTTCGAGTTGTCACCGACAACGAACCATCATATAAGGCGGCTGGGAGGAAGTTGATGGAGAAGAGGAAGCACATCTTCTGGATGCCCTGTGCAGCACATTCCATAGATCTCATATTAGAGGATATAGGCAAGGAGGAGGGTGTATCCACACTTGTCGTGCGGCGCGTACGATCACATCTTTTATTTATTCGCATCCCCGCCTGCTACATATCATGAGATCACACACAGGAGGGCACGATCTTGTTAGGCCCAGTCCGACACGATTTGCTACGAACTTCATTGCTCTGGAGAGTTTACACCGGCACAGGCATGCATTGGTTAGGTTCACACAGTCCGAGGAGTATTACAACTATATGGTGGACAACCTGCATGACAAGAAAGAGCAGTTGGAGATTCTTGTCAGGTCTGAGAAGCAGATCACTGACAAGAGGTTTTGGGAGAGGATTGCCTACTACTTGGCAATCATTGAGCCACTGGTAGTTGTCTTGAGGTTGGTAGACTCAGATGACAGGGACCAGATGGGCACATTGTATGATGCTATGGACCGGGCAAAGCTGAAAATTAAAGAAAAAAATCCCAGTGGTTACAAAAAGTGGTGGAAGATCATTGACGACCGATGGGATAAGACCTTGCACCACGATGTCCATCGCCGGGTAACTTGGTTATTAAATTATTTTCTTTGTATAATTGTCTTAAATGGCACGGTGTTACCTAATAAAGTCTTGCAAGCTACTTTTTGAACCCCCGCATCCAATATGGAGGACAGGTGGTGACCGACAACGAGGTGATGCGGGGTACACTTGCAGTTATCCAGCGGCTGTGCCGATCTCAGCAGGACAGGATAGAGGCTGAGATAGAAGTAAGTTAGAGTTCATTAAATACCTTGGACTAGCATTACCAGACAACTAAATTTTTTTTTTTTAAATTTTTCATATGCAGAAGTACAAGTTGAGGGTCGGCGTATACTCAAATGCTGACCTGAAATATTCAGTTGACAAAGTGTCACCTGGTATAGTAATAGTTTGATGAGGAATTTCTTTTCTTTTCATATAAGTTATGGTGATGATGGGCTAATTGTTTTCCTTTTCTCGTTTTGTGTTTTTCTTGCAGCTGAGTGGTGGGTTCAGGTGATCACCAGGAGTGGATGGAATCCACTTGCGGCCATTGGTATCGGGATGCGAGCCAGCACCAGTTCCTCCCACCGCGAGAGGAACCGGAGTACATTCAACCCGATACATACCAAAAGGAGGAACAAAGTTGACCTCGGACCGCCGAGAAGCCGGTCTTCTCGTCATTATAATACGAGGCCGCGCATAAAGAACATCGAGGATCGGCGAGAAGATCGGCGAGGAGCGATTTGCACGGTTCGCAGTGGCCCGTACGAGCAGAGGCATTCCTCCGCCACACCACCACCCGAGGAGGTGGACACGGACCGAGTTTTCCGGGAGGAGCATACACTTGCCTCCTGGATAGAGGAGAGGGAAGCCAGGATCGTACGGTGAGTTTGATCCCGATGACCGTGCGTAGGCGAAGGAGAGTTGGATGGTGTTGAAGCCGAGGAGGATGCTCGGCTCCACCTCCATCTACTTCTCGTGCTCGAACAGGCCTTCTTCTCGCCCTGCCAGCCTATGGCCGCAGCCTTTAGCCCCGGCTCCGCTCTCGCTCCGGGCCCCGAGCCGCTACCCGCCCATTCGCAACCGGGAGAACGAAAACAAAGGTGACCGCACGGAAAATGGGAGGATTTGCAAAGTTGAAAAAAACTTTGGGTTCGGACCTTCTGGTAGTTTAGAGATGACTGAAGAGGTAAAGAGAAGGAAGTTAGAGGTCAGGCGTCCTATCAGCCCAGATGACACCACGCCGGCTCCTTCTCACTCCTCACGTGATGATGATGAGGAGTGCGTACCGGCGACGCGGCCATCGGCGGCGGCTAAGTCTCTCGATTCACGGCTTCCAAAGCCGTATTACACGCCGGATGAGCGGACACCGCGGCCTTATATTATGGAGCCACGGTATCCGGCATTTGGCCGGAGTTGACCAGCAGTGGATTACACCACCAGCTCCACCATCCTCTGCTTACGTCCCGGTCGTCCCGCAATCCGATCCATTTGACCTTGATGGCATGGCATCGGCATTATTTTCATATGGAGTGGGTCCCGGACAGTATACAAGATTGAGCACGAGGGAGGAGCGTGAAGCGCAGCAGGGAGAGGAGGAAAACCCATATCTTTATCCTAGATATTGGTAGTAGAAGTAGATTGATATGATGTAATTTTTTTTTGATGATGTATCAACTCTTTGATATTTGAATAAATGGAATTGGAATATGTACTTAACTTCAAGTCTTCAAGTCTTCAATTGGTGTTCATTAGTATTTGTATGATGTGTTCTTGTGGATATCATGCAATGGTTATTTTTTAAAATGTTTCTAACTCATTTCCTATTTTTTTAGAATTTTTTCTGAATTTTTTTGACGAAAAAAAAAATCAAAAAAAAAATGATTCCGGACCGATCCGGAATCGATTCCCTTCCCAGGAATCGGCCGATTCCAACCGATTCCGATTCCGATTCCGATTCCGGAATCCATGGTAATCACTGATTCTGAATAGCAGGTATAAGAACCTCTAGGGCACAGCCCACTTCAGGGAACAGCATATGATGATATATGGCTTCTTGCAGTAAGAAATGGCAAAATATGATCAAGCACAGAATGCTGTCATGTCCCACTGCCCTGCTAACAGTGGTCAATTTTGGATCAGGAATCTTGATTGGATAACCATCAAATGCAATTTTGTGTTCCCCGGACTGAGTCCCATGTCCATGATGAGCGTGATGGTGTTCAACAGTCCATTGCAACCAGAGCCACAGAATGTAACACTTGCCATTGCGCAATGAAGCTACAAAACAACTAAAATATAAAATAAAGATAAATTTGTAAGGCATGTTGAAGGGTCCCGAGACTTTGTCTGTCATACTGATGAACGTGACAGTTGCATCAAACTTTGTTGAAGGATAGGACAATGAGTATTAAGAAGCATATAAATACTCTTTTCAAATTAAATCAACAACTATATGTGGAGGATGTCATTGAAAAGAGCCTATAAACAAATATTATCCATATAGATGGTTTAGTTTCTTCAACAAGTCCACAAGTTAAAAATGTGTAGATAACTGTCACATAGTTTATACAAGTGAACCAGATAAGAAAAGAAAATTTTAAGGCACATAGGGAAAATCCTGCAAAAGCGGGAGCTTACCTGAAGAATTTCTGCTACTCCTTCAGGATAGAACTCTCTATGTCGCGCAGTTCCTGGGAGAGGATCGCCTTCATCATTTAGTTCATTTGTTTCATCATCACCCCTACTACCCTTGTCCGGCAGAAGCATATCAGTGAACGCCCCCATCTCATGAAGTTTCTGACAAGCAGCTAAGCAAACAGCCTGCTGGAGTGGATATAAATCAGTAAAGTTCAAGGACAAAACTGATGGGCGCCAAATGAAATCACAGTTTCTTGAAAGAAATATCGGCATGCCTGTTGTGCAAGGCGAATTGAACTGCACACAGGGCCATCAAGCTTCTCAAAAGGGGCATTGCAGGGAAGCTGAAGTTTACATGAATATTTTGTGGAACCACCTAATGCTTCATGCTGCTCCATGATAAACTCTGGACGCAATATTGAATACCTAAATGTAAACATTAAGGGAAGTATAAAGTAGTTATAAAGCATGACCAGAAATTAACTTAACCCAATATGACACAAGATAGATATGTATAATATATGAGAACATGCTGCAATGACTCAGATTCCAGTAGCACAATGCGTCATGAGTTACTAGCCTGTTCAGTAAGAATATTAAAACTAGTATGTATCAATTTCAACATTGATATAGACATCAACATCAAATATGGAAAATCCAGTAATAAAGTTTTTAGGGCTTGATAATCAAACCTGTCACTTGGTAACTGAGAGCAATAGAAATGGATGAGCCCAACTGCAGAATTAAGACTAACTATGGCTCCAGTTGATTCCACACGATACATTGAACCAGGTAATACATCGACTGAAGCCAATTTTGGCGTTCCCTTAAGATGACTAAGATCTGTTCGCTCTATTGCTTCCTTCCTCAATGTCTCCTCACTATTCCTTGCATTCCTTAGAAAAGTCTCATGCGATAAATTTCCCCTGGTGTTATCCAACAAGAATAAAAGCAATCGTCAAAAGATTATTCCATGATTACTCAGATTGAAGAGATCTAATAACAGAGGTACCTCTCAAGCATTAAAATATAATCAGATCCGGGCTTTCTTGCTCGCCCTCTGGATTGAATGTAAGCCAAAACAGTTTTGGCAAGGTCAAACCTGATAACAACATTGCACTGCCGGATATCAAGTCCCTCTTCAGCAACACTAGTGGCAACCAATACAGTGACCTACAAGTCGATGGCAAATTGCAGCTACTAGTTACAAAAACCAAGACTACAATCGCTGAATAATTTAGTCAGCCATTGAAGCTAAAGGTGCTTTAGATTTGTATGCATACCCGGCCATCACGAAATCTCGCAATAGTGTCCTGCATTTGGCAGGTACGCATTTCCTGGTTATTGTTATGTCCAATTAAGCTTGCACACTTGATAAAATTTAGAGATGGCAGCTCTGAAAGGACCTGCATAACAATCAAGGATAAAAGTATACAAACAAAAGTAGTCCCATCAGTTCTGCACGTAGGAAATGAAACATGCAAAAAATAATTTCGCACCTTTGGAAGAACCAGTGCTGTAACAACTCTTTCAACAAATATGATTGCACGAAAATCTTGTGTGTGCTGATACTTCAGAAGTGTCTTGATCAAGGCTTGCACTTTAGGAGTCACCTTTCCGTCTGCTACAGCTGCCCCAATTATTACATCAACATGCTCCCCACCAGAGACAACTGCAGCAGACAAGATATCATTAAACAAGGCAAATGGTGAAGCATCTGAATCTTGTGGATCCAGTGCATGACAGAAGCAAGGCCAATGTAGGATAAGTTGGTACTCGATCTGTAAGCCCAAATAAAGTATGAGACTTCACATCATTGTTAGGATGTTTTGTGGTTGTTTTTGGGTTTCATCGCAGTTGGCATCTTTTCTTATTTATCTCACACTACATTAAATGTGATTAGTGTTAATTACTTCAATCAAGGAGACTGAATACTCTTGATTAATTGTGTTAAATGATAGAGCGTAACAACTTTTAATATTATTAAAGCTGAAAATTACATTATCATTATTATTATCATCAGTACGACTGCAATTACATTTCAGTCATTTATCACGTTAAAAATGTAATATGTGAACTCAAAAGACCAGTTGAGCCCAAAAGAAAGGAAGTCAGGCTCAGACCAGACAGAAAACCCATCGGGGAATTTACCACCTGTGGTGAAGGGGATGTGCAGAAGGGAGTAGGCTAGAGCCTTAGGATGACTAAGGCTAGGGAGTGGGGCTTCAGCAATGACAGAGGTTCCCTCTGCCATAAAGTAGCTGGTGAGATTGGGGTGTCTATCTAGAACCGCCCTGTGGTGAAGGCCATCCTTCCCGGAACTAGCTCTCGTGGGCTGCATCATCAGACCTTTTCTCAGGTAGTGGCAAGCAGTGTGGATTTATGTCCTCATAAGGTTCCAAGGGGTCAACCCCATTCAGTTTCCCTTAAGGGCCACTGCAATGGTGGGCATCACCAGTCGATGAGTGTAGGGAGAGCTGGAGGTGCAAGTCTATTGGAGGTCGTCCATAGGAGTTTTGTTTACCTGCAAAAATTGGATGTATGGTGCAGCGGTGCTTTGCCAGAGCGGAGGGTACTCTGCCTATTCCTATGAGTGTTGGTTCCAGGCCTTTGTTGCTGTGGCCAAGATAAGTGTTGTTGTCTCCTTGACAACAGATTTGACCGCCAGAAGAAATCGGGCTGTTGTGTGTCTGGTTGTCATCGAAGGTATGTCAATGGTCGTGAAACAGGGGAGACAGATCCGTCAATTTCTATGTTCTCAGTGGCCTCACTATGGTTAGTGGTGGATCAGGTTGTCTTCTTCAGGTGGTTTCCTGATGAGTAGCATGCATAATGCCTGGAGGGACTCCGTCATTGGCTGGAGCTGGCATGACAGAGGCGGCATTACTTTCCAATCTAACAGATGGTCTCCAGCTGTGTGACTCATCCGTCAGGAAATGGGTGAAGTTGTCAGGCCTTCCGACATTTGCATGGTCTCTGGAGACAATCTCGGTGATTCTTAGGCTGTTCAAGTCCTTGGTCTCAATCATTGGCCAGTCTCTATTTTGGCCGCCGACCAGGTCAATTAGAGATGTGGTGGATTGTTTTGGCAATGTCAGGGTGCTGGAGAAGTTGGCAGTGGAGTTGGATGGAGACAAAATGTGGATTTCTCTTTCATTCAGAGATGCTGTCATGTTGAAAACTCTAAGTGGTCTGCCAATGCTGAAGAAAATGTGGGACACAAAGGCACATTTTCAAAATCGTCGGTGGGTGTGTGTTTCTAGAGGTGTAGTTAATGGCAGAAGCACTTAATAAGGTAGGTTGCTTCGAGGGATTATCAGCGTTGAGTCGCCGTTCAGCCATCTCCACAATAATTTTGGGCGAGGAAGGCAAATAGTTATCATCATCATCAGGTTTGGGTAAGACCCGTTTGCCAATGGACCTGACTAGCTTATAGATTGAACTAGACAGTTCAAGCATGGCAGTTCGGTCTCCGGGTGTCATCCGTGAACCAGTGTCGATTGCATCTGCCACTTGTCCTGAACTAGGCCAATCCAGAGGAGTTAAATTTGCAGGTCAAACCATGGAGCTGAACGCCAGATCATCCATTGAGCCAACGTCATCTTTCCCATGATGTCTGTCCACTGGCACCCGATGCAGGTGTCTCCTATGGAGAAGGGTGTTCAGTGTGTCTTACCAGTGGCTAGCTCAAGGACTGCAGTTGTGATGTTGGTCAAGGTGTGGCACTGGTGCTTTCGAGCTGCCTTCCAGACTTTGTCCTGGCGCACAAGAGTTGTCTGGCAAAGTGGGACCAATGTTATTCTCTGGTTCACAGGTGTCTGTATCAGAGTTGGAAACTGTTCATGGCTTGCCTGGGGCTAGTCCTGAGCTTGTGTCTCTTTGTGATGGCCAGGGCATCACTGGATCTGTCATCCTCCTCTTCTGAAGCTGACATTGTGAATCCAATTCAGTGCATTCTAAAAGTGAATGTTGCAGACTCCTGCCTTCCTTATCTTGAGGACGCTGCTCTAGCTGGGCAGAGCACAGAGGTTCAACCAGAGGAGGTCATGTTTCTATCTGATGATGATATCATCAACTTCAATGAGTTGGTCAGTCTTTGCTTCATAGGCCAGGACCAGAAGGTGCAAGATTTCATCCAGGAGTTGCATAGAGAGGTTGGGCCTATCAATGTGAATCCCAGAGTTCTAAACCTGCTCAGCCTAAAGTTGGGGCCAGGGAACTCAACGTTTATCTAATGTGAAGGTGAGAAGGGGAGGGAAGGATATTGTCATTTACACATGATGAAGATTTCCAGTTGGGAAATCAAGGGCATCCATGGAAAAAAGAAAATGAGAGAGCTGAGGAGTTTCTTGTTTTCTCAAAGATAGATATTTTAACTATTCAAGAGACCAGATGTGATTTTGCAACTGTGCAGGACAATCTGACCTTCAAAGTTGGATGGTTGAAGCACTTGTCACCCGTTGACAAAAGTGGAAGAAGAACAGTGTTTAAGAATGAAACAAATCTGGAATCTGAGGGTATTCTTTCTCGGAGGTATTCATTTTTAATAAATACCATACCAACTTTGAAGGTCAGGTTTATCCCCTAACAAATATCATACCAAATGGGCACCCTAGGTTTATTCGTGCAGTCAAATTCTCTTCCAAAGGCAGCAACAAGCAGTTTTTCTTTGCAAGTGTATATGTCCCTTTGGGTGATGATGAGAAAATCACCTTTTTCAGTGATTGAGGCAGTTGGTATTGAACCATAGAGATCTTGCATGGTGCATTTATGGAGATTTCAATACATTTAGAAAGCCAGATGACAAGTAAAATCAGAGGGATTGGTCAGTGAAAATGGATTTGTTTAACTGGTTGAATACCTCATACCTGTGGCCTCATTGAGATATTGGATAAGCGTCTCTAGTATACTTGGTCCAACTCCTTGGCAAAGTCTAAGGTAGACAGATTATGTCAACTCTTTGGGTTGATGAGTTTGGGATCCCGGAGGCTTTCCATCTCCCTAGAGTGGTTTATGACCACTTTCCTACAAGAAGCAGGTATGTTGGCTTGGTTGGGTCGGGAAGAAATTTATCTTGGAAATGATTTGGTGTAGGAACCCCATTGTCATGAACCGGAACCAGGACTGCTAGAACAAGGAGTCTTTTTGTTCATCTTATTTGCTACAGCTTTGTTTGTCTCAAAATTGAAGCATGTTAGAAAGTAAGCTATTGAGAGAAGGAAGGTCTTATTGGCTAGACTAAAAAACTTTAAGCAACTTAATGAGCACCTGTAAAGGCGGAATAAAGCGAGTGGAATCTAAGAGAAGAAATCAAATGGAACAAAGGTCAAAAAAATTGTGGTTAAAGGAAGGTGACAAAAAACTACAAGCTTTGTCATAAGCTTTGATCAAAAACAGAAAGAGCATGATTCACAGCTTAAGGGTAAAAAGATGTTAGAAGGAAGGTATTGATCACATTAGCCAGATTGCCAGACCACAGCAAATTTTTATGAAAACTTGTTTAAGTGTGATGGCAGTTGAAGACCACTTTTTAACTTGTCCGGCAAAAGAAATTATCTGATGTTGATGCAATCTTCCTTGTAGGTGCATTCTCAGAAGAGGAGGTATTTGATGTTATCCAGTCTATGGACCCCCTTAAGGCTCAAGGACCCGATGGATTTTCAACAAGTTTTACAAAAAATGTTGGCAGATTATTAAATATGACTTCTTCGCCAATGTGAAGGAGTTAAAGATCTAATGATACTTGATTGTATCAAATTATTGAATTATTGCTCCCTGGTTTTACTCCCTAAGAAAGAGTGTCATTGATATGGTCTAATAAACTGTAGTTACAAGATTATGTAAGTCTTGACAACCAGATTGAGGAGTTGATTAGTCCTACATAGTCCACATTCATTCACAGGTGATACATCGTGGACAACTTTATGGCTGCTTATGAGTGCCTTCATGATCAGAAATCAAGAGGGCGTGCTTGCTGTTTGATGTAACCTCAAATTTAACAAAAAGATTAATTCTCTTGTTTTGGAAATTCATTTTCCTTTTGAATTTGAATTAGACCTTAGCATTGACTTTGTAAGAAAATAGATGATATTTCATAAAAGTACTAACTAGGGTCAAAATTATGTGTTGAGGTTGTTAGGTTCTTTGAAAATTGATTTTGACCTCTCCCCGTCGGATGGTGCGAAGATCCGACGTTAATTACATCGAGATAACTCGAATACCCTTGATTAAATGTCATAGCAATAGAAAACATGCATCCACAAAAATAACATTCACACACATGGACATAGGAGAAAACAATCCCATAAAATTGATGGAATGCAAGCACTCAATTTTAGTTTGAATTTGATTTGAATTGAATTGGTTTGAATTGAATTTGTTGGTTTGAATTTGATTTGAGTTGAATTTAGTTTGAGTTGGATTTAATGGGTTGAATTGCTTTTAGTTGATTTGAATTTGATTGAATTGAATTTAGTTTTGAGTTGAATTTGATTTATTCATTGAATTTAGTTTGTTGATTACTCGATTTAAGTTTGATTCAATTTGGATTTGGTTTGAGCTTGAAAACAGTTGTTTTAAGATTTGATTTGAGTTTGAAAATTGATTTAATTTCAGTTTTGCTTTAGATTTATTTAAGTTAAAACTCAATTTGTTGGCTGTTTGATGAATTTTGATCTGTTTTATTTGACTTGAGTTTAATTGGGTGAGTTGCTTTTAGTTTGAATTTTGAGTTAAATTGAGTTTGGGGGTGAATTTGACATTCTGTGGTTTTGTGCAAATTTCAGATGATAAATTGTTTTAAGTTCGGTTGGAATGGATTGAATTTGGTTTAAATTTAAGACAGCTTTATTTATTGAGTGATTTTTAAGGGATTTGGGCTTAACTTATGGAATATGTCTTGTTTTGGATTAAATTTGTTTTGAGTTTGTTTTATTGAAATTATTCAGTTGAATTTGTTTGATTTGGGAAATTCAATTTGAATTGGGTTGATTTATTTGAGTTAGAAGATTTATTTGTTTTGTCCAAGCCAGATTCGGTTTACAATGAAGTTTGTTGGCTTAAATTTATCTGATTTTTAATTGAACCTAGTTGGCGCTTCCTTAGATGGCAAATTCTGCAATCTCATAAATTTTCAGATTCTGGGTTCTGCAATTTCTACAGGCTTCGGTTCCTTGCAAAGTTCCGATTTTCTGCTTCTTCAAATATCAAACTCTAGATTTCTGCATTTCAGATTTGCAGTCTTTCAAACTTCCAGATTTCTTACTGATTTCAAATTTCAGACTGTATTTCAAATATTTCCAGATTGCAGACTCTTAAAGAGATTCAAATTTAGTTTTCAGATTCCAGATTTTAGGCCTCGGTTCCCTTGCAGATTCTGCACTTTTTTTTTTTACAGGCCTCAGTTCCTTGCAAAAGTTCAGATTTTTTATTTCCTCAAATGCCAAACTCCAGATTCCAGGCTTCAGTTTTGCTGTACGTCCGGAATATGGTGTTCGGACTTTGAAACTTCTGAAATTCAGATTTCTGAAACTCCAATCCAGATTGCTGATCTCCCTCCCAAATTTCTGCACTTCAGATCTTTTATTCTTGTTCCAATTGCAGACTTTATATTTCAGCATTTCAGATCTCCTAGATTTCAGATTTTTGAAATGAGCTCTGATTTCTGATTTTCAGTTCGTTGCAGGTTTGAGTCACGAATCTAAGTCTGGCCTTAAGTTTTGAGAATTCAGATTTATGTACGGATCAAGAATTCAGATTCTGCACCACTCCTAATTCCCGATTTTTTTGTTTTTTTCACTTCTCAGCCTCCAGATTCTGCAGCAATCCAGACTTCTCTTCTTATTTTGGAATCTCCTGGAATTCGGATGTTGAATCTTCAAATTCTAGATTGCAGAATTTCGGACTTCTTTCAAGTTTCAGGCTTCCTGTGAATTCTGCACATGGATCCAGATTTTTCAGACCCTGTCTTGAATTTCAGTTTCCGGTCTGATTTTGCAGATTTTACAAGCTACAGGTCCAAAATTTCGATTTCCTTCGGATCTGGAATTTCCAGACTCGACCATCCTGCAGAATTTTACAACCTCAGATTTTCTGATTCGTGCATTTTTCTAACTCCTGATCTTTAATTTCCAGATTTCCAACTTTCACAGAAGTTCCTGCAATTCAGACTTGTTCTCTTCAATTTTCTGCCTGCTTCAAATCCCTGGACTTCAGCTCAACTCCTCTACGGAATGTGATTTATGGGGTTTAAATTTCAATGTGAAACCAAACCTGGTTGGACAGAATTTAATTCCAAGTTAAATTACAGATTTTATGTTCTGTTTTCTGTTTTCTTCTTTTCTTCTTTTCTTCTTTTTTTTTAAGTGCTTTGCATCCCACCGGATCAATGAGATCATTGACTCTTTCAATGATATATTGAAAAGTACAATCTCTTGACTGTCTGTCTTGGACGTTCATAGTCCAGAAAAATACAACTTGTTTTTGAGAACATTCTTGCTCCACTCTTGATGATATGGTGTCTGTCGATCCTTTGAAAGGAATACACCCGGTCTGATATAGACTTGTGGGTATTTCCCTCCTCTTCATGAGGCAGCTTGAAACCTGACTGGAAAATCAGTCTCTTGAGTCCTTGATGGACTTGTCGATCCATGGGCGGCATGTACCCGGTCTTGATAGACTTATGGGCATCCCCCACTATTTTTGATGATTTCACTAGCATATGACCGGCATGATAGCATATTGATTATGCTTGAGCCTTGCATAGCTTGGTGAACTTGGTAGGACATTGGGGTCTTTTATAGACCTTTGTATGTCTACCTTAAGGACGTAGGGGCGGATGGTTAGTCGACCCCCCAACTAGTCCATATTTTTGAATTCTTTTAAGTCAAGCCGAGACGTAGGGGCGGATGGTTAGTCGACCCCCCAACTAGTCCGGTTTGTTGAATTATTTTAAGTTAAGCCGAGACGTAGGGGCGGATGGTTAGTCGACCCCCCAACTAGTCCGGTTTATTGAATTATTTTGAGTTAAGCCGAGACGTAGGGGCGGATGGTTAGTCGACCCCCCAACTAGTCCGGTTTGTTGAGTTAAGAATATTTATTTATTTATTTTCCACTGTTTTGTTTATTTTAAAACTTTTTTTTTTGTTTGAAGAATGTCCCTGCGCTTGTGCGCAGGGCACTGTATGCAAAGGGAAGGGCTTCAGGCACTATTTGGACCGGGACCCGGCACTGCTTGAACCGGCCGGTTCAAGTCCACAGGGCCGGCGGTCTGGCTTCACCCGGCAGCAACAGGAGAGGAGGAGAGGCCGGCCAGCTTCGCCCGGTCGCGTCTCTCTTCCCCCTTTTTTTTGTTTTTCTTCTCCCCGGTGGGCCCCACCCCTTTTCCACGTAAGCATATGATTCGGGCGTATTATTCTTCCCCGCTACAGTGCTCACGGCCTCCTCTCCCAGCCCCGACGACAGAGCGACGGCTTGCGGTGGCGTCCTTGGCATTGTTCGACGGCGGAAGCTCCGGAGGAAGGAGGAGAAGAGGCTGACGGCCTTAGGGGGAGAAAAAGGAGACCTCACCGGCAGCGATAGCAGGACCTTCCGGCTCCTACGGCAATCGCGGCGGCCCGTCACGGAGCTTGCGGCGTCCGAAGGGAGAAGAAGAAGAAGAGGAGGGGCTGTGCGGCTTCTGCAGGACTCCTAGGGGACCGGTAAGCTTCTCCCGCTTCCTCTCCCTCTGCTCTCCTTATTCCTACCGCCTCTCTTCTTCTCTCCTCTCCGTTCTGCCTCTCTCTCTTGCTCTGTGCGGCTTCTTTCCTCTGCGCGGCGGCACCGGCCGGCCTTATAGGCCTCGGGAGGGCTCCGCTTTTAGTCGGGGAGATGGTTCCGGGTCCGATAGGGACTCGGAACTTCCCACATTCTCCTCCCCCCCAAATCCGGCAAGAGATCGGGCCTTCCTAGCGCCGCAATCGACTGCTGCTTCAACTGTCTCCGAGTAGGACTCGGAACTGCCATAATGCTCAGAATCCTACATCAACCGGGACTCAATGGATTGTCAATATCCTGATGCGGATCCCCTTCCTTGTTCTGTCTGATTTCCTTTTTTTTTTTTTTGTCGAACCCCAGGTTTGAGCAGGCCCGTGGGCAGCTTCTTTGGCCCACTTAGAAGGCTGTCCGGTCATCTTCTTTTGAGCAGGCCCGTGGGCCTGGGAGATGGCTTGCAAAGGGACTCTTTGGCCAGCCGGATTGAGCCAATCGCAATCTCATTTCAGGCTCTGTCAATGGGCATCCCTGGCGGACTGAATTGGGGTCTGTACATGCCGTACACAACCCAGATCCTCATGGGGACCGAGTGTGCCATTTCTTTTGTCTTCTTTTTTTTTTGAATCGGCCTTGTCAACACATTTAACTTCTTTTCTCTTCTTCTTTTTTTTGTTCAAAATTGGGTGTCAACACTGTTCAAGCTGGATTTTGAAAAAACTTGTGATAGGGTCGGCTGAAATTGAATATTTATGCTGTTATAGCTAATGGGTATTAAAAACAGATAAATTGAATATGTAAAATATTGTGTCAGCACGGCAAAGTTCATAGTGGATATCAATGGTATAGCTCGTTTGTTTTTTTTTGGGGGGGCTCCAGAGGTCTCAAGCAAGGTGAACCTATATCACCTCTTCTCTTCGTCCTTGTGAAACAAGTTTTAAGTTCTTTATGGGATAAGACAAAGCTGCAGCGAAGGGTCCTCCTCCCTCTTTCCTCTCTCTAGTGAGCAACAAGAACCCCAAGGGTTCCTCATCTGTCAGCGGTGGTTGAGGAGGCCAATGGCAATGGCAGCCCGCAGTTCTACTCACGGCGATGGCAGTTTGCTAAGGGGCTCAAGGTGGCGGTAGTCTTCCTGGTGGGGCTTCAAGCAATGATGCCGGCTACAAATGACGGCAATGGCCCGAGGCGACGGTGGTCTTCCTGGCAAGGCACCCAGCATTGGCACCGGCTAGGGATGATGACAGCGGAGGTCCAAGAGGTTCTTCCTCCTCGACTTCACCCGCATAGGGTCCCATGGGGGACCTTCTCCAGCATAGTTGTCAAGGCGCCGCCTAGGCGGCAAGGCACTTTTCCAGCAGTGTTTAGTCTGGGGCCTTATCTAGGGCCAAAAAGGTGCTCAAGGCACCTAGCTAGGCGCCCAAGGTCCCATTCATGACTATATTTTTTTCCTTCCAGGGAACTTTACCTACCCCCCAAAACCCCCCACAAGAGATGCTGCCCCCTTGACCCCGGCTACTTGACCACGCAGGTCGATCTGCGATTCGTGAGCACCGATTTAATAATAGTGTAAACATATTTCATTATCACTTATACTATTATATATGGTTAAGATTTGTGATTATAAATATATGTTGTATATTAAAAACTTAAGTTCTCTCTTAATTTGATATCAGTTATTTCTCATAAAATATATGTTAATTCATTTATAATTACAAAAAATAAAATCATATTTACATAAATATGTATACATGTATATATGTTTGTATGTGTACATAAATATATATAGCATTAACATCTAATTATATATATTTGTAAATATGTATATACACATATACATATATATAAATATATAATGCCACCGCTTAGACAGTGCCTAAGCGGCCACCTTATCGCCTAAACAGATTTTGCACCCTTTAACGTATTGGGCACCTTGTCGCCTTGACAACTATGCTCTCTCTCTCTCTCTCTCTCTCTCTCTCTCTCTCTCGTCACAGTAAGAGTCCTTTGGGTTGGTGGTGCCTTCTTCTAGCCACGGCGGTGCAAGTATCATGAGACTTAAGCGGCATGGAGGACTCCCAACGACTTCTTCAACTTCGACATTGTGGAGGACTCCCGCAGGCATCAACTTCGTCTTCTTCTCCGATGGTCATGTGTCGACACTTCTGCACGAGACCAAGGTCATGCAAGACCCTCTCCACGACATTTCCTTCGCAACAAGGGCTACATGGGTTCTTCTCCTAGCAACAGCGACAATGGCAACGGCATTCAATGGTGTTGACAAAGGTGATCCTCACAACAACTTCTTTCGATGGTAGTAGCAATCAGTTTTTTAGAATGTTTTACAAACATGTCTTTATGATGTTGTGACGAGGAACCGATTCAATCCATTTTAGGTTTGTTTTGTGCTTCTGTCATTAAAAGACCCACTTATAAATATTTTAATTTGCTTTTAAGTTAATCCTTTAAACTTCTGTTCTTAGAAGGACGTCCAAGTAAATAGTCTTAAGTGGACTTTTTTGTATTTTGACTCCTCTATAAGAGGAGATCTTCCTTCCATGAATAGAACACAGTTAAGTTTTTGAAAGAAGCCTTATGACTTGGTGGTTCATCTGGTAGAACTGTAGAAGTGATGCCCCAGTTCCTCTTTCACATAGTTGTCAAGGTGCCCGCCTTGGCGCCCCAGGTGTTTGCATACAATAAAAAAAATCCTTTCAGGGGGCTCCCCCCCCACAAGGGTCGATGTACCATTGACACCCACACCTTACCACATAAGTCAATCCACGATTCCTAAGCACTTATTTATGACAGGATAAACATATTAATATATTTCACTATCACTTATACAATCACATATATAAGATTTATAATTATAAATATATGTTATATATTTAAATTTATAAAAATCTATTTTAACTTTCTTCTCTCTCATACACACATCAAATTTATTAAGATTAATTATTTCCCAAAATAAATATATACATATGCAAATATAATTGCATAAATAAAATCGCATTTAAATATACGAACATATAAACATATACATTCAATTATAACATACAAATATAATTATATTTATGTATATATTTGTATGTATGCGTAAGTATATATAATACTAATATCTAATTATATATATGATTGTGTATATGTATATAAACATGTATATACAGGTATACATAAACATTCTAAGTTACCATCTTGACCACCTAGGCGACGCCTAAGTGGCCGTTTTGTCATCTAAGCAGAATCAACACCCTTCAACGTCTTGGGTCATCTTGACAACTATGCTCTTTCACCTCCTCCACGATGGAGGTTTGTTCTTCACCACCGATAGCGACCAACGATCCTTCTCCACCTTTGACAGTGGTCAATTCATCCCCAACCCTCCGGCAGGAAGCTGTCTCCTCCCCCTCATCCTCTGACCTCCGTGCCCTTTCCCTTCTCCTTCCCCTTTCCCCAATTATTGGTTCTACCAAGGAAGGCAGGATCCTGGAACGCGACCGGGTCGGACCGGGTCGCGACCCGGTCCGATCCAAATTATTTATTTTTTTTTTTGATAATTCGAACAAAAATCGAAAAAATGTCAAAAAAATTCGAAAAAAATCTGAAAAAACAGAAGTATAACAATAAAAATATTTTCATTCATTAACATAAAATTTATCCAACCGTTTACATAAACTTGACTTGATCTTCATTTTCTACATAAGCCTTATACTCTTCCCACGACATTGTATTATATACAGTATGCCACACATCTTTGATGAATATTATATTCTCGAGTCCCTTCTACAATGACCCTAATGTCGCTCTTTGGGTCCTAAAAAACCACCAAAGTGATGTTCATATGGGGATTGAATCGGGGTGTCCATGGGTGATCTATAACTCATCCCACTCCACTCTTGGTCATTTGTAGGAAACCAAGAGCCTTGAGATGAATCATACCCGTAGGTCGGTTGTTCATATCCATGGTACTGATGTCCACCATGTTGGGTATGTTGAGTTCCTCCACCCTGCGACCTCGCCCCACGGTCCATGTCTTGGCTCGCGTGGGTATATTGGTCTTCTCCAGGTGAAGCGTTCGCCGTAGTAGGAGCTCTCCCCACATCCGCGGATCTCTCGCCTACTTGAAGCCGTGGCTCCCTGCCCCTGGTGTCCCACTCCATCACCGCTGTTGCTCTTCGAAGAAGAATCCTCCGAAGTTTGATACAGCGGTCGGATGTCAGGCTCCAGAGTGTCTTTTCGATCCTCGTCGAGTGTCTCTGCATCTGCTATGTCAAGAGGATCAGTTAAAATTTGCTTACCCTTTCCCTTACTCCGTGCACCTCTGCTGGATCCTTCACCGGTCTTCCTTCTCTTTGCCACGGCGGGCGGAATCTGAAATTCTTGGGCGAGAGGGACGTCGTCAAGCACGCCTTCAGCCCATTGTCGATCTTCAGGATTGAACTCAGGCTCGCCCATCCCTTCTTGATCATTCACCCACGCTCCTAATGGATTTCTCTCATCAAAGATTGGATCCAAGTCAATATCTTCCTATTAGATCGTTGGTTCCTCAATTCCGACCACCTCGAATCGGCCGTCCTCCACCGTTGTTCTTCCCGTTGATTTTGCTTCATTCTACCTAGATTTTTCAACTTGAGCCTCGTATTTGTAGTGGCGATACACAAGGTCTTCAAGTCTTTTGGACGTCAACTTTATTTCTCTGCTTTGTGTGGATCGAGCCGAACGTCGACCAATTTCTCTCGCGGCGGATGCCGAAGTCGTTTGGCTAAGCACTCTGATAGCCACATCTGCCAAATCTTCATAACCGGGTGCTTTGCCATGGTCCATCCACCAATCACCTACAAATGGTGAACTACGCCAGGGGGATTAATAATCAATGTTAATATAAAGAATTAATGGATAACTACCTGGACTTAGGAGCATAACAGCTGCCTCCACTCTTTCTGTCCCAAAATGATTAGACCGCATCCTATAGTGATACATCTTGTTGCATGCAATTATTGACCGATCATCATCATCAAGCATCCTTGTGATAACCTTTTTGACATCATCAAGTAATTCATTTGTTGCCCTGAATTGTTGACTGTAACAGTAACGAGGGTTGAAGAAGTAACCTAAGAAGATACAAATGTTACTAATCAATCAAATCATATTTTCAAATACAAAAGAATGAAGTAAAAGAGAAATGAAATATACTGCGGCATGTATTAGGCGATGTAATGTTCGCTCCCACCGACGGTCGATAATGTCCCACCACTTATCAAAGTCGGACACGGTTTTGCAATCTCATCCTTTGCCCTATCTATTGCATCGTATAGATAGCCCGTATCCCGCTTTTCTATCACCGTCGACTATCCTTAGCACCTTCACTATAGGACTTACAATGCTCAACGTCTTCTTTACAACTTTCCAGAAATCTCCGCTCTCAATTGTTTCCTCAACTTTCCTCCCTTTCCGCTTATCTGACGGGTTACATCTAGCTAACCAAGTACCCCACCCCGGTGAGATGACCATGTGACAAAGATCCCTCCTTTGAGTCAATAGACTCTCTAAGGAGATATAATGGGAGATGTTCCCTCATTAGGTTAAGGATGAAGTTGTGGTTGTAGATGAATGATGAGATAAATTGGGCTAACTTCACAACCCGGTCTATTTGACTATCTTTGCAAATGTCCTCTAACATTAAATCTAGAGAATGTGCGGAACATGGTGTCCAATACATTTTCGGTCTCTTGACCATCAACATTTGACCGGCCGCTTTGTATGCAGCCGCGTTGTCTGTAACTACTTGGACAACCCTGTCCTCCCCTATCTCCTGGATAACTCTATCTATCAACTCAAAAAGATATTCAGAGTTCTTGACCTTCCCTGATGCATCAACCGACTTCCAAAACACAGTGCCGGCTTGACAATAAACTAAAAAATTTATCATCGTCTTTTTAGTTATACCTGTTAAGAATAATATTAACAAATTAGGTATAACATAAAACAAATTAAGTAAAATCGTTTGTAAAGTTAGCTTACCGGTCCAACCATCTGTCATCAACGTACAACCTCTTTCATCCCAAATCCTTTCAAAGGATTTGACGTACTTTCTTGTATCGTCCACCTCCATGGGAAGATATACGTTGTATATCTCCTTTGGGTTAGGTCCAAGCACTCCTTTTCCAACATCACCGATGGTGTCGATCATGTTTTCATAGTACGGTCCCTTGGCAGCAATTGTCGGTATACTATGATGGAAGAACCACCTTGATGTCGCTCGTCCGATCTTTTCTTTGCAAATTTTCAAATTCTTCAATGCCGTCGTTATTGATGTTTGGCGTTGCCGTGGTCGGGTGACAACGGGATCAACAGGACCCACTCTTGGGTCATCATCTCGAGTGAGATCATGAATCTCCTCCTCCAGAGATGGGTTAGATCCCCTTCCACTCCGGATCCTTGACCATTGATCGGCCGGTGCGGAGCAATGGTCTTCGTCGGCGAATGACTTCCGACTTGCCTCCATAGCCCGATAAAGATCCTCTAATTTTCAAACATAGAAGTAAAAAAGGTAATAAACTTATTAGGGAAAGAGATAAATAATACATAATACATACCATCTTCGAGGCATATATCACGACGAATGTTCGAACGCTCTTGTCTGGTTCCATATATGTGTACGGAATGTCTTGCCGGTTCGGCAATTTCTTCCCGAACTGTATCCTTATGCCGCTTTGAAGTTCCCTTCGTCGCTTCCAATTCTAGTAGATGCCGTCGGAATTGTGCTCTTACCTCTGGTGGAGCACGAGAGCACGGGAGCACATTGCCCTTCATTCCGGCAAGGTGGTGTTTTAATCTAAAAATACCACCGTGCATAACTTTATCACAATATTTACATTGCACTTTCTTGGCCGTCATGGACAGTACAGTGCAATGTAGCCAAGCCGGATCATTCCGGGTTGACCCAATAACTTAGGTGTCACCACTTGGAGAAGCCATGGTGAACCAAAGTAAACAACAAGGAGAAGAACAATTAAACAAGTTAACCTTCACTAAAAAAAAAAAGAACCTTGAGGGGTGGGAATTAGCCTTAAAACGTAAGGCTTAGAGGGCTTAGAATGAGGGGGGAGGGGTGGGTATGAGAGCCTCCCTTGGGGGCCTATATAGGCCCCCAAGGGGCGCAAGGGGGGCATCAAGAACCCCCCTTGCTTGCCCCCCACGGGAAGCAATGAACGGGAGGCAAGGATCCCCTGCGGGATCCTGGGGTCACGCGACCCAGTCGTAGGGTCGCGCGACCCAACGATCGGGTCGCGACCCGAGGGGATCCCTCGCTCGGGTCGGACCAACCGGATCCCGATCGGGCCGGTCGGCCCAAAATCCGACCGGATCGGGTCCGGGTCGCGACCCGGATCCCGATCCGGCATTCCATGGGTTCTACTAAACCCTCTGGCTCATCCTCGGTTACTGGTTCTTGACGACGACCCTTCACCTACTGTTCGACAAAGCCCTCCGATCCATCGCACCTAACCGAACATCCGCAAGCAGCCCCTCCAATACAATCGTCGCCTACGCCCTACGCCACCCCCTCCACCTCCACCTCAAGCGATCCCCGAAGTAATCCCACCTCCAATCAGATAAAGGAAAAAGAAGAAGAAGACCCTTCACCTCCATGCCCTTGCGATGTCTACAACGGTGCCAGAGCTCTACTAGCCACCCTTTTCGATTCCGTTGAGCCTCCCTCCTAATAGCTAGCAACAAAGGACGAAGAAGAAAAACAAGAGGAAGGGGGATTGAAGAAGATGGTGCCGGATCTTCCCTCCTGGTCCCCTCCTTCCACGGCGACGGCGAGAGCTCGGCTCCCTCTGGCATCCTCCAACTCTCCTCCCCCTCCGTAGTGACAACGAAGACACAGGCAACGAGGGTTCAGCCCCTCAACCAGCCGGAGGAGGATAGCCTCTCGTGGAGGCTCGTGGCACCCGGTGAGGCAGCCACAATACCACCCCCAATGGTGAATTACCGGCTGCCACAATCCCCCAAGGGGGTTAAGTCGCACCAGCCACGTGACCAACCAAAGCCGGTTTGCTCCAACCAATCAGGCCAGCCTGCAGACCACCCAAGTCTTTGGTTTAGCCGGTTCGACTGGTCCAAACTCAGTTCACAAGAGTTTGAGCCGATTCAGTGCTTAAACAACCGATATAGACCGGATTGATCGACTATTCAAAGAAGACATCGTCCGGGTCCGGAGGAGACCGCACATCTATTTCTTGTATTTAGTAATTTTAGTTTTATTTAATTTATGTATTTTTATTTTGGTATTTAGAGTCCTTTGAGTCAGTTTTCAATTTATTCCTTTAGAGGACTTATATGTAATTAGTCTTATACAGTTCCTATTTTGTAGTGTCTAGCTCTATTTATAGAGCCGAATTTAGTGAATAAAATAAATATGGATGGTTGAATAAGAAAATGCTCCTCTCCTCCCTCTCATCCCCCTCTTCCCTCGACGTCAACATCGGCTTCCCACCTCCGGATGCTCCCGGTCCTCTCCTCCCCCTTCCAATGCTCCTTTCCACCTCTAGAGCTAGGTCCGGTGTCCCTTTCCCTTTTATGTTCGAGTTTCCCTTTACCTTCAGCAAGCTTCGACCCTTCGACATCCGTCCAGGCCTTTTTGAGCCTTCCCTCTCACCCCCCACCTCTCCACAACCTGCAGAACACCCCCGACTTGACCCTCCATTGCAAACCCCCCTCTTGGTCGGTTTGCTCTCTCCTCGACATCGACATCGGCTTCCCACCTCTGGGTGCTCCCAGTCCTCTCCTCCCCCTTTCAATACTCCTTCCTCACCTCTGGAGCTAGGTCCGGTGTCCCTTCCCCTTTTCCGTTCAATTTTCCCTTTACCTCCAACAAGCTTTGACTCTCCAACACCCCCCCGGCCTTTTCGAACCTTCTCTTTCACCCCCACCTCCCCACGACCTACAAAACACCTTCGACCTAACCCTCCACCGCAAACCCCCCTACGGTGCCCTCCCGTGGCCACACACCCCCTGCCCTAAACACCCCCGTTCCCCATCCCCACAGCATCCCACCATCGCCATCCCCTCCCCCTATTGGCCCATCGCAACCCCTCCATAACACCTCCTTCCATCGTCATCTCCATTCCCTCCCTCCCCCCGTCTGCTATCCCTTCTGGCAGACCTAACGACGATGAAGAAGAAGAGGAGGGAGAAGGGTGAGTTAGAGGAGTGTCAGAGAGGACAAGAGAGGCCCTTCCCATTCCACCTCCCGCCATTGATTGCAGAATCGGCCGATTCTTGGATCGGATCGGACCCCTCCGATCCGATTCCCGGCGGAATTATCGATTCGGACCGAAGATCGGTCCGAATCGATGTTTGTAGGTAGAATAGGGGCCGGAATCGACCGAAATGGTCGATTCTGGATCGATTCCGGCAATTCCCTCGCCGGAATCGACCCACAGACCGCCGCGGTGGCCAACCCGCCGCGGCGGTCGTCTTCCCCGCCCTATCGGGCGGGGAAGACGGGGCTACCGGGTCCATCGGGACCCGGTAGCCCAGCCCAGGATCCGGTGACTTAAGTCACTGGATCGACTGGACCGGACCGGTCCGACCGGTCCGGTGACTTAAGTCACCGGATCCGGGCTACCGGGTCCCGATGGACCCGGTAGCCCCGTCTTCCCCGCCCGATAGGGCGGGGAAGACAACCGCAGCGGCCGCGGCGGCCGCAGGGCCGCCGCGGCACCATTTTGGGGGCGATTTCAGGCCGATTTCGCCCCCAAAATGCTCTAGGATGGATCGGAATCCTGCATAGAGTGTTATTTTTGTATTTTTTTTAGGTTTTACCACTGTTTGAAGGACCGATCCGGAATGATTCCGGATCGTTGTTTCTTCCGGCGGATCGCTCAGAATCGGACCGATCTGATCCGATCCGGATCGGATCGGTACCCACCGATCCGGTGGCCGATTCCGATCCCGCGATCCTTGCCTCCCGCAGCTGCCGCATCTGCCGGGACAAAATCAACTCATGGGTGGGTGTCGCCCACCCCCTTCTCTATTGTTGGGAATGCCGAGGGCATGCCACGAGACCTCCACGGGGCTCTCCCGGCTAGCTAGTCACACAGTACTGCGTCTAGCCTCCACGACACCCCGCCCTAGTTTAAATTTGGGTACCCCCTCGCAAAGCCATGACCCCCCCCAGGGTTCCCCTCTGCACACCGCATGCCATTGCCACCACAACCCCCGGTGGTTCGCCTGCAAGCTGGCCGGCTTAACAACCAGCCCGGCTGCCGGTTCGACCTGGTCTAGCCCGGTTTGGCCGGTTCAGCCCAAGTTCATGCCGGTTCAACGCCTAAATGGGCGGTTTAAGGCGGTTCAATCCCAGTTCGGAAAACTTCAGGGTTCCAGAGGCCGGTTCAGACCAGTCTGACCCCGGTTAAGGGGTTTTAAGCCTGGTTCAAGGCCAATTCGGAGTTCCCAGACCTGGTTCACAGCTTTCTAGGGCAGGTTCAGTACTTTGGGGGCCAAGTTTAGCCACTTTTGGGTACTGTTAAACCATTTCTAGTCCAATTCAGTTCAGCACCCGTGCAGTCATTTCAGGTCAATTCAGCTCAATTCAGATAGTTTTCAAAGTGGTTCATGCCCGGTCAGCCCATGTCAGATCCATTTTGGCACATGGCATCACTCTAGCGGTCTATTCGGGCCCGCCGACACGTCCAGATGGCGGCACCTTTGTCCTTGTCCTGCATCATGTTGTCTTCTTGGCACTTATATATATAAGCATATGTATATGACTCAATCGAGACAAAGTTAACATCATCGTTTAAGAATGAGTTAATCGGTGTCAATGAGGTAAAATGCATGTACATTATGTATGTACTTTACCAATCAAGACAAAGTTAACATCATCAGATGCCTATCATTGTTGTCATTGTGTATTTATCTTAAATGAAATAACCGATTCCACAGTTCTATATCCCCTCTTCTTTCAAGCATCGCATGCTGAACGACACAAACTTTAACAAATCTTGAATATGAATGGCAATTAAGTAAGCAGAATGCTTTAGATTAGAAAATAACCTAATGACAGACAAGCGACACCCACCATGAGTCTCTGGAAGTTCTCCCTCCTCAATTTCTTCAGCAGTGAGATTTTGAGTATTTCCCTTATCTTCACCTTGAGTGTCAACAAAAGCAGCTCCCTCGGATAAATGGCATTGTAATAAATCTACAACCCTTTTCAAGTATGATTCTTGAAATCTAATATCAAGCTGGTAGTGTGCCCTTTCATCACTTTGCAACGCCGTCAGAAAAGATAGAGCAACCTACGAAAAGTTGCTGATAGTCAGTCATTACACAATATAAGAAATACAGCATTTTTAGCATTATAAGTGCACACCTTAAAAGCACACCATTGACCCAGCTCACCCAGCGCATAATTAATAGCTCTGAGTTTCTGAATAAGATTAGCAGCTCCATCACTTTCAGTTCTCTCAGACACACCGTATATAAAACGTAATTCTTCTTTAGATCCAGCATCTCTGGCGCCCATGAACTGCCATTTGCTTCTTCTCGAACTAGTGTGAGAAGCTTGCTCCACTTCAATCTCCATTCGTTTAATTTGGTCATGAAGGAAACATAAGCTGCCAGCTTTATCATAATGCACAACCACTTCCAAGGGCATGGGAACATGCCTTTCTAGTTCCTTTCGATCTTTTATTGTGCATACTATAGAATCAAGTTTGCTTTCAAGATTCCTGATCTTAATTGCACAATCCTCTTGACTAGAAACACCTGTAACATAAACAAAACTGAAGAATAATGCAAGAAGCTCAAGGAAGCATATATACAACAAATTAAAATGTGATTAAGCAAGGAATTACGAATAAAAAGTTCCGAAAGGTGCTATCAGTGCAAGGATTAAAGAAGGGCAGATCTAGTTTTATGGTTAATTACACCTCGTGCTATGCTACTATCACAATGGTAAAAGCTGAAGAGAAATGAGATTCCACTGTGGTAAAAAAAATCAAGTGAATCAGGATTCAGCAAAGACAACCCACATTTCAGATTACACCCATAACGTTGAATGAGAAAATTTCATGTCCTCAAAAGACAGTAACTCTGGGTTATACGAATGGGAATAGTAAAATGATTTCAAATAGAAAGTATAGACGCTTAAAACAGCATAATTCTTGTGAGCTGCTGAACTCCGTTAGGTCCTGGATGCATAATACCATCTCAAGCAAGAAAAGAGGAAGAGAGATATAGGTTACGAAAAAGTAGTTTGGTCAAAATACAATATTATCTGGATTTCAAGTATATAAACTTGAAAAAAGAAATTTGTTGGTTACATCCTATTTCCATGCCTTGAGAAACAAGTGGGAGGGAGAATGATTGTTGTACACTTCACACCAGAGCATGTGTAGCTGATGAAAAGCAGCATCTGAAATACATTTAAAAACAAAGGCTGTTTAAATTTTTGTTGCAGGTTGAACAATGCATATGAACCTGTAAGAGCTCAAGGTCTGAAGAAGGAAGCTGTTCCTTCGTCTAGAGCAAGTTTACCATAAGATACTTGATGAAGAGGGGGAAAAAAATGTAACAAAATCCAATAGAATGGGCTATTGGAATCTGGCGACAGTGAGCACTCACAACATATGTTATCAAAAGTGTTTGCCTCGGTCACCTAGGCAACGAGGCAAGACGAGGTGGTTCAATTTTGCTTAGGCAACCACCTTAGCTGCCTCGGTTGCCTAGGTGACTACCCCAAGTCTCTTTTTTTTGTCAATGCCCCAAGTGTCTCACCCCCCTTATCTGCCTCACTTGATCACATGACCTAGGACTTAGACCACCCTGGATTTATGCAGTTTTTTTATTTTTGTTGTTAACATGTTATCATTAATTCAATTGAGTTTATGTATTTTTCAGTTTAAAATTGATGTTATTACTCTCTTTATTTTAAATTTTTTTGCGATCCTTATATGCTGTTAATACAGAAATCTTAAAATTTTTACTTTTGTTATTAATTTGTTCATCATTTCTATAATCTTTTAGTTTATTGGTCCTATTTAGTCATTCATAGATGTTGAATTGTTGATTTTGATCTTTAAATTGATTCACTTAACTGTTGTCGCTCTTTTATGTTAGTTGTATTTTTGTTATTTTATACTTCGATTTAAAATTTATGATTTATTAATATCTTATATATACATATATAAATTAATAAAGTATAAAGATATTGATGTAACCTCAAATTTCAAAAAGATTTGATATCTTTTGTTTTGGAAATTCATTTTCCTTTTGAATTTTGGATTTGATTTGATTAGACCTTAGCATTGACCTTTTAGAAAAATAGATGGTATTCCATAAAAGTACTAACTAGGGTCAAAATTATATGTTGAGGTTGTTAGGTTCTTTGAAATTTGTTTTGACCTCTCCCCGTCGGATGGTGCGAAGATCCGACGTTAATTACATCGAGATTTCTCGAATACCCTCGATTATCGTCGTAGCAATCCATTGAAGTAGAAGACATTCATCCACAAAAATAAGCATTCACACATAGGAGAAAATAATCCCATGAACTTAATGGAAGGCAAGCACTTAATTTGTTTTGAGTTTAATTTGAATTTAAGTTGAATTGAATTGATTTGAATTTTTTTGAGTTAAATTGGTTTGATTAATTTAATTTAAGTTGAATTGAATTGATTTGAATTTCGGTTTGAATTGAAGTTGAGTAGGATTTGTTTTAATTGATGGGTTGTGCTTGGGAAATTTTAGTTTAAACAGGTTGGGGTCTCACAATTTTCAGTTTTAATTCTGATTTCAGAAGTTTTACATTTTTTATTTGTTATCTTTGTTTGTTGATCCTCTTAGAAATGACATTCAAATTTGAAGTTCGGATTCTTGGAGTTCGGGTTCCAGATTTATTACAGTTTCCTGAAATTCAGATTTTTGAAATGGGCTGAACTTGTACAGATCACAGATTTCGGATCTTTACAGTTCCAGATTTGATTTAGTTGAATTTGATTGGTTTGGATTTCAGTTGATTCTGCAGATTTTGTATTTCATGAATTTGACAGTTTCTGGATTTTCTTGTCTTAGATGTGAGGTTCAAATTTTAATCTTGATTCAAACAGGTTTATCTTGACTGAGTTTAATTTAAACACGTTGGGACTTTTATGTTCTGTGAATTATCTTCAGATTTCTGCAAAGTTGACAGATTCTGCATGTTGATGGATTTCACGTTTTGTTTTCAGATTTTTAGATTCAAGTTGTGTTTCAGATTTTGGGTTCGGCAGGCTTCAGAGTTTCAACTTATGCAGACTTCTTTTAATTTCTGATCTTTTGGCTGCAGGAGCCTCAAATTTCCAGATTTTTATGGTGCCGACAGATTTGGATTTCAGATTTTTATTCAAATTTCAGAGATGTGAAACTCAGACTTCAGATTTTTTTGTTTGAATTTTCAGATTACAGATTTTTAGTTCGGAACCCCTGCAAATTCAGATTTTCATGTGGGTTAAGTTCAGATTTTTATAGTTTTCAAATTTCTCTTGTCTTGCCTTCCAGGAGTTTCATGTGATTGCTCTCTCTTTGTAGCATCCACATGTGCACCGAATATGAATTTTCATTTGTTTTTCTCAACATGAGACATGATTTACAATTTGACCAGCAATCCGGTCTCTTGAGTTCTTGGTGAACTTGTTGATTCATGGGCGGCATGTACCCGATCTTGACAGACTTATGGGCATCCCCCATTGCTTTGAGATTGAAAATACCCGGCTTTTGACAAGCTTATGGGAAATTAACTCACTGATTTGAGATTGAGCACACCCGGCTTTTGATAAGCTTGTGGGGACTCATCTCACTGATTGAACCTCATTAGCTCATAGTTTGGCATGTCGGCATGTTGATCATGCACAGCCTTCCCAGGGCATAATGGGTAAGTAACTCCCTCTTGGGGCATGGTAAGACATTGGGGTCTTTTAAATAGACCTTTGTATGTCCACCTTAAAGGGTCAAGGGGCGTGCTTAAAGCCGGCCCATTGCTTTCCCTCTTTATTTTGAATTCTTTTAAATTAAGCCAAGACCATGAGGCGGGTTTTTAGCCGGCCGGATGTTCGTCTCGGTTTGTTGAATTAATTAATAAATTTTTATTTAATTTCTGTTTATTGTTTGTTTTATTTCATCTTTGAATTATGGGTCAATAGACGTGCTTAAAACCGGCCTATTGCTTTCCCACTTATTTTCATTCTTTTAAGTTATGCCGAGACCATGAGGCGGGTTTTTAGCCGGCCGGATGCTCGTCTCGGTTTGTTGAATTAATTAGGTGCATTTTTATTTAATTTTTCACTTGATTGTGTATTTTAAAAGAGAGATCTCCCTTTTTATTCTGTCCGCAGGCCTCAAGTTAATGGGCCCGGGCCCATCTCCTCCTCCTCTTGCACCTGCTGGCTGGTCCAGCAGGCCCTATTTTTTTTAAACCCTTCTTAACAGGTGGGCCCCACTTCATGTTGACCAGGCCGGTCAACAGCTCCATCGCGCAGGTGCCTTGCTGCGCGGCTCACACGTCCGGTGGTCCGGCGAGGCTTCTACACCCGGCGGGCCCCTCTTTCATGCGTCCAACGTGGAATAAAGTGGGGAAAAATCTCCCGGCCTCCACTGTTCATCTCCGGAGGGTGCTTCGGCGGAGAGGAAGAGCTTGGCGGAGAGGAAGAGCTTGCGGCGGCGAAGGCAGCGGCCGTAAGGGGTTCCGGCGAGGTTGGCTACCCCCGGCGGGTGCTCCGGCGGCGACGGCGGCTTCCACGAAGACCTCCGGCGACGACAGCGGCTTCGGGAGAGGACTCCGGCTATGCTTGCGGTTGGATGCTCCGAACGGCTACGGCGACAGCCTCAGGAGGTCGCGACGGCGCTGCTTGGAGGAAGATTTTAGCTTGACGGCGCCGCGGGGAGGAGACGGCATCTACGGCGCGATCGGAAGAGGTAAGCCTCCGCCCTGCTTTCTTGCGGTCCCTCTCTCTCTCTGTTGATCGATCCCACGGCAGCCCTCCTTTTTTTTTTCTCCTCCCTCTCCGGGCTCTCTCCCAGCCGTGCGCCTTGGCAGGGCTTTTATAGGCTTCGACGGCCCCCCTTCCTCCGATAGGAGACTTGCCGAACAGGAGTCTCCAGCTCCGAGATGGACTCGGAGGATTCCGAAAATACCGGAATCGATTTGTTTTGGAAGTCTTCCCTTCTTTGCATGATTCCCAACGTCGGAGGACTTCCACCTTGCGCGGGATCCGATCGAGGATCGATTGCGCCGACCACATCTGCCATTTTTTTTTCTCCCTGTGCGCAAGGGTTGTAAGCCCGGGTCAGCTGTTGACGTGGGCTGCTTGATATGGGATTCTTGATTTAAACCAAAAATCAAGCCCAATTAACTTATGAGGAATACGCCGTGTGGCCACTTGTGGATCACATTCCGTATTGTATAAACTTAATCCATCTTAAACAATAAATTGAACTTCATAATGGCCTCTAACCGTGGAGCTCCAGCTGCTGATTCAAATCACCCCCCCTCTTTTTTTTGAAAATTTTTGGTTTCAACAGATATATATTAAAAAGTACACTTCGCCTCAAGTACCTGAGGCAAGGCAAGCCCCTCCTCACTTCGGGTGCCTCATGCCTTGAATAACATATTACATAGCTCAGAATTAGCCACATTTTTTAAATTTAATAATGAATTAGGCCAAATCAAGAATGCAAAGTGCTTGCTTGGTCGTATGAATGATGTTGTCAAGAAAAAATATAAGACAATGTTGTATAGTTTATGACTAACAACAAAGCATCTTAAAAAATTGTAGAGAAAAAAATTAAATAAGGTTAGAAGAAACTAATTTTGGGTTTCTTGTCCAACACACTCCATAGATTTTATGTTGAAGGATATTGAGAATGAGTCATTTGTGAGGTTCTTGATGAGTCAAGATCAGTTGATTACATCTTTTATATGGACATCATAGGTTATTGTACATCAAAAGAAAGTATGTTGATGTTCGTGAACTATTGCAACTTAGTCTCACGAGATTTGTCACACATTTCATTATGTTAGAGAGACTAATAAGATATTGACATGATTGAAAGAGATTCATACTTTCATCAGCATATATTGATTACATGATTAGTCTAAATGA
Organism: Cryptocoryne crispatula var. balansae; assembly: GCA_036172225.1. Lineage (NCBI taxonomy): Eukaryota > Viridiplantae > Streptophyta > Magnoliopsida > Alismatales > Araceae > Cryptocoryne > Cryptocoryne crispatula. Next base: position 7,172,256 of record CM069932.1, on the reverse strand, counting down.
TAGAATAGACTAGTTTGAAATGATGGCCCAATAAGGCTTAATGGACCCGAAAGTCAAATGATGGCCTAGAAAGGTTCAAACAAGTTCATTCAACTCCCTCAATTCAGATTTGGACAAGACCAAAGTCGGTTTGAAAATCCAACTCAAATTCGGTAAAACACTGACTACATAGTATAAACAGGCATTGGAAATTTCTCGGCATGGCTTAATGGGCCCAAATGGACAAGACAACAAGCCCACTGCATAGCCCCAATCACAACTTTCGCAACGGTACCCAAAACATAGAACAGACACCAAAAGGCCAAAATGACCATTTTGTCCCCGACTATATCAGAAAAAAAATCCAACTTTATCACATTGTTGGTCTAAGATGGAGCTAGACAATGCTCAAGACGGATCAAAAATCTAACCAGCGATCGGGGAGTTATTCAGAAAAGATTGAATCTGGACGAGACTCTGTACCCCATCACCCGAGGGGCATAATGGTCTGATCGGCATTTAGATTGGCCCACCAACTGAAAATTGTAATTTCCCAATCCAAGACTTTATTCTCGGGAATAATGATGTATCAAAAATAAACTTCAGCTAACAAGATTATTTAATTATATTTAATTATGATTTTCAGAATTATCGACGGCCGAGATCACACTAAATGCAAAAATAGAAAAAATTAAGAATTTGATGCAATACAAGAGATCTTGGCCTTACATCTCAATGGAATAGAAGATCAACAGCTATCGGAGCACAATCTGGATTATTCCGGATGAATTCGGTGTTTATTTAATTGATTTAGGCTGATATTAATGATATCTATTGGATTGAGAGCATTTTGATGAAATCCGGGTTAAGATTAATCCAAGTTAAGTCAACCGCCATCTCCCTACATCCTGGCTGGTGCGCCAGCACAGTCCCTTGCGCACATCTCTTTGCCCAAACTCCTCCTCCGAGTAGAACTCCAAACAGAGACTTCTAAGTGAGCTACAGGTCTAGTTCTTATCCCATTCAGCTTCTCCTATTTTCTCTCTCCCATTGGCAGCAAAATAGAAAGAGAAAAGCTGGCGCACATCCATTCCCTTCCCGAGAACCTGGCCCATGCGCACAAATCTCATTGAAGACTCCTTACCCGGGTGAAATTCCTCTTGGGAAAGACTTCTTCCTACATTGAAACTCTTAGACTTATCTCCCATCAGATCTTATCTCTTAAACTCCCCCATCGGAGGGAGACAGAGAACAAAAAAACTGGTGCGCTCCCTTCTCTCACCTGACCAGCCCTGTGTGCATACAGCCAGCAGCTCCCTCCTCTCTCCTCACCAGAACAGGGCGCAGCACCTCACCAGCACACAGCCAGCAGCAGTCACTCTCTCCCTTGGGCGATCTCTCTCCCCCTGCTCCAGGGTGCAGCAGCAACAGCCAGTTTCTCTCCTGCGACCTGCCATGTATCCAACAGCAGCAGCAGGACCGGTTTGTCTTCTCGCAGGAGTGGTCAGCGCAGCCAGCAGCAGCATCTCCCCTTCCTCCTATGGCCTCCCTTCTCATCCAACAGCAAGAGAAGAAGGAGGCATGGATTGCAGAATCGGCCGATCCGGATCGGGATCGGCCGATTCTTGGATCGGATCGGACCCCTCCGATCCGATTCCCGGCGGAACTACCGATCCGGACCGAAGATCAATCCGGATCGGTGTTTGTAGGTGGAATCGGTGCCGGAATCGACCGATTCGGTCGATTCTGGATCGATTCCGGCGATTCCCTCGCCGGAATCGACCCACAAGCTGCCGCGGCGGCCATCCCGCCGCGGCAGCCCTCTTCCCCGCCCTATCGGGCGGGGAAGATGACCTTACCGGGTCCATCGGACCCGGTAAGGCCAGGATCCGGTGACTTAAGTCACCGGATCCGGCGATTCAAGTGTATCGGGTCCCATGGACCCGATACGCCAACCGGTAGGGTATAAACCCTACTGGTTGAGGATCCGGTGACTTAAGTCACCGGATCCTATCCTTACCGGGTCTGATGGACCCGGTAAGGTCATCTTCCCCGCCCGATAGGGCGGGGAAGATGTCACGGCGGCAAGCTGCGGCCGTGGCGGTGATTTTGGGCCACTTTTGGGCCCGAAATCGCCCCAAAATGGGGTAGATCGGATCGGATCGGAATCCGATCTACCTCCTTATTTAGTTAATTTGTTGGTGTTTTAGGGTTTTTTTAAGGGTCGATCCGGATCGATTTTCCTTCCGACGAATCGGCCTGGATCGGTCCGATCCGATCCGATCCGATCCGGATCGGTCGCCACCGATCCAGGGACCGATTCCGATCCCGCGATCCTTGGAAGGAGGTGACCAGACCCTCCTCCTCCAGCAGCGCCTGCAGCAGCCTGGTCTTCCTCCTCCAATAACACCTGCACAAGGAGAAGAAGAAGAAGAAGAAGAAAAAGAAGGCGCACAGCATCCTCCTTCGCCAACAGCCCCTGCGCACCAAGGAGAAGAAGAAGACAGAGAAAGCACACAGCATTCCATCCTCCAGAAATCCCTGCACACACAAAAAAAGAAAAAAACAAAGAGAAGAAGGTAAGAACAGGAAAGCACGATGTAGCCTTCGATTTCTTCTCCTCTTCTACTTCTCATCATCCCTCTCTATGACCAAGGGTCTCATAAACAGCCCCTTTGTACGCCCCAGCCTTCAAAAAATAGCTCCAGCTGTCCTCCATAAATCCGCCCTTGTGTGCCCCCCTCTTGGCCATTCAAATGGGTCCTTACACCTGCCAAAACACCCCTGCGGCCACCCTTGATCAGGTCCGTCAGCAGCAGCAGAAGCAGCCCCCTGTGCACCCCCTTCTGCAGATCCCTGTTGACCCCATAAACAGCCACTTGTGCAGCTTCAAAAACAGCCCCTTTGCTGTCCCCTACACAGGTCCTTGCGCGCCCCCTTTCTGGCCAGCAAAACAGACCCCTAAACGGCCCCTTTGCTATCCCCTACACAGGCCATTAAATCTGCCCCCTAGACACCACCTGCTGTCCCCTAATCAGCCCATGACTGCCTATCAAAAACAGCACCTAAAACACCCCATTTCTGTCCATACACAGCCCCTTGTGTAGTCAGGGAAAAAGAGCAATGTCCCGGGCATTCTTGGGATCTGTCCGATGGGCCAAGTCGTCCCCGGCGGGCTCTCAATCTCTCGTTTTGGATAGAGAAGAAGGTGATGATCTGAGTATTCTTGGAATCCATGCGATGGGCCAAGTCTTTCCTAGGCTGACTCTCAATTCTACCAAAACAGCCCCTTTTAGGTGGCCTTCCTACAATCCAAAACAACCCAATTGTGGCCTAAAAGAAAAACCCATCTTGCTATCCTTTGAACAGTCCTTGAAATTTCCATCTTCCTACCCTTTGTGCAACCCAAAATCTGTCTTAAAACTGCCCCTTGTGCAGTCCCATTAAAAGCCTATCAAACATAAAAATCAACAATTCAAACAACAAAAATCAACTTCCAACAAATTAAAAATCAAAATTTATTCGCATCTCATTGGGTCCGAAAGGCCGAGCCCTTTGCGTTCCTTTCAAATTGTGGATATACATGCTCTCGACAAACAAGATCGCTATAACAGTTAATCAAGAGTTTTCGAGTGGTTGCTCGATGTAAATGAACGTCAAATATTCGCATCATCCAACGGAGAGGAGTCAAAACAAAATTTTCAAAGAACCCGAACATCGGTTCTATAATTTTACAATATCACCCGGACTATATACTACTTTTATAAGTTATCACCTATTTTCATAGAAAGTTCTGATGCCAATATTTCAAACATTTAAAATCTTTCAAAACAAAGATTTCGAGATTCTCACGGGTTATAAGAAATGACGAAAGATTATAAATAATAGATGAAATAAAACATTTCATCACAATATTCATACAACATTTTTTTTATTTCCTGTTATATTTCATTCAATTATTGTAGTAACATGTTAAATGTTGGATTCAGTTTTGACAGAATTTTTTTGAACCCAATGATATAATATAATGGATAAGTATGCAATGACACAATGGTTGTGCATAGTACGTTGTCAGTGATAAAAACATTTAACTAGGACTCTACAAGATAGAACAAAAGTGAAAATTAAATTGAGTTGTTGCTTACTTATTAAGTTTTGAGGACCATTAGACTTAATTGTATTTCATGTGTATATTTCAAATGATATCATATAGTACCACATTAGAGCGTACGATATTCATACGATAAAGTTTCTCCTACTATGTGTGAATACATTTGGTATATGTTAACATTCTTATAAGAATAATGCACACTCACTATATTAGTTGTCTTTTTACAGTTGAGTGGTGGATTAAAGCGAACAACACAAGTGGATGAAATCCACTCGTTGCTATTGTAATTTGAGTATTGAGTCAAAACATCAATTCATCCTAGTGTTAGAAGAAATAGATCACATTCAACCTTATACACATAAAAAGAATGAACATGCTGAAGAGTGAAAGATTCGAAAAACTAGTGTTTTGTCAATTATAATATCTGGTTGAAGATAAATAACATCAAGAAAGATCAAAAAATATTTTTAGAGAGATTTGGCCAATATAAGCAACGAGTTAAAGTAAGTCAAGACTTATCATATAATGATGTTGACTTAGAATACATTTTCCAAAAAAAATATCCACTTTCAACATGAATAGATGAAAAGGGTGTTGAGCTAAAGTCCGAGTTCGACCCAAATCGTCGAGCATGGGCCGAAAGTGAGCTTGACAATGTAACTGGTGACGTTGAAGAGATGCAAGGAGAAAAGGATACAGAGGCTCCTTGTATAGCACTAATTCCATATTCAACTTAAACAATAGCTCTAAAACCAACTCCAATTTCTCATGCCGCTTCAAGTGCAGGTCCTGTTGCTCAGAAGTGTTCACAAAAGAAAGAAAAATTTGTAAGTTTTAAATCATTAAAGAAGATATACCAAGGCAATATTGGACAGGGTACGCAATACAAAGAAATTAAAAGAGGATTAAGCTACTTGTCAGATAAAAACCCGAGTCCTTACAAACAGTACTCAAGTACCTTCCTTAAATGATAATGAGGAAGAGTTCATTCCACTTACACAACAATAAAATGTAGGTGGTTCAAGTGAAGGTGGAGATGGTGGAAGAAAAGACAAATCCGGATCCAACAATGCACATACGAGCGGAATAAGACCTGATGATTTGGGTCAGATGTAACAAAGTATCCAAAACTCACTTCAAATTTGAAGCTATGTTGTCCACCCCCAACTCCAGGATAATGTGTATGATTCTAGTCAAATAGCTGAATCATTATTTTCATATAGATGTAAACCAATCATGATTAATGTCTTAATAGAGTATCAAGAAGAATGAGAACAAGGCCTACGAAGGCCAATTCTATATACATTAGTGATAGAAAGGTATCTTTTTGTATTCCATATGAATTGTATCTTTTATATTTATTGAAATGAATATTGGTGTTATTTTATATCCACATATCTTAAAATATTTCAAAGTCACATAAAAGTATTAGATGCATAGTTGTCTAGTACAGGCGACAAGGCACCTAAGGCATTAAAGGGTGCCAAATTGGCTTAGGTGACAAGGTGGTTGTTTAGACGTCGCTTAAGCGGTCAAGGTGGTGGCATTAGATGTTTATATATGTGTGTATACAAATATATATAATTAGATGTTAATACCTGATGTAACCTCAAATTTAAAGATTTAATTTCTTTTGTTTTGGAAATTCATTTTCCTTTTGAATTTGAATTTGATTTGATTAGACCTTAGCATTGACTTCTTAGGAAAATAGATGGTATTCCATAAAAGTACTAACTAGGGTCAAAATTTATTTATTGAGGTTGTTAAGTTCTTTGAAAATTTGTTTTGACCTCTCCCCGTCGGATGGTGCGAAGATCCGACGTTAATTACATCGAGATAACTCGAATACCCTTGATTAAGCGTCATAGTAATCCATTGGAGCAGAAAACATGCATCCACAATAAACATTCACACACATATGGACATAGGAGAAAACGATCCCATAAGATTGGTGGAATGCAAGCACTCAATTTTAGTTTTAAGTTTAGTTTGAATTAAATTGATTTGAATTGAATTAAATTTGTTGGTTTGATTTTGGTTGAGTTGAATTTAGTTTGAGTTGAATTTAATTGGTTGAATTAAATTGGTTGATTTGAATTTGTTTGAATTTGAATTTAGTTTGAGTTGAATTTGATTTGAGTTGCTTATTGGTTTTAAGTTTGGTTCAATTTAAATTTGTTGATTGATTTTAAACTTGATCTGAGTTTGATTTAATTTGTTTATTGTTTGATTTTTAGTTTGATTGGAGTTGAATTTGAATTTAGTTGATTGATTAATTTGGATTTATTTTATTGAGTCTGACTTGATTTAATGTGTATTTGAGTTGATTTGATTGAGTTTGAATTTGTTCGGATTTGTTTTGAATCTGGTAGATTTTATTTGGGCATGTGTTCGGTGAATTATTTAATTTGATTTGAGTTGAATTCTATTTTATTAGAATTCACTTGAGTTAGTTAATTGAAATTAAATTTGACAGATTGCTTGGAATTTCTTTTAACAGATTTGTTCTCAGTTTGGTTTAATGTTCTTGAGTTAAGATTTAATGAGTTAAAATTTGTTGATCTTTCTGGTTTGGGGGGTTTAATTGGGTTCTTCAGATTTTCTTACAGATTTCTGATTTGCTTGAGCATCTTTTATTAATGTTGGCTTATGTTTTAATTAAGTTTAAAGTTGACCCATTTCATAATTCATGAACTGCCTGACTCAAAGATGACCGAATTGGATGAGATTCAGTTTGATTGAGGCCTAATTACAGAATTCTAATTGAGTTCGGAACTGGGTGGAGTTTGATTTTCAATGGATGTTTTGACTTCTGAGTTCTATTTCCGGGTTCTGCAGGTTGGTATATTTCACATTTTGTTTTCAGATTTTAGATTCAAGTTGAGTTTCAGATTTTGGATTCGGCAGGCTTTGGATTTTCAGATTCCGCACTCAGATTTCTCGGACCTAACCTGAATTTCAGACTTCTTACAAATTCTGCACACTGCAGGCTCTCAAGCTCTCGGTTCTTTGTTTTAGATGCAAAGTTCAGATTTTGATATTTAAATGGATTGAATTCAGACTTCAGATTTGCCTACAGACTCCTAAAATTCGGATTTGAAATGGATTCTGCATTTTCAGACTTTGTAATGTACAGATTTTCAGATTTCGGATCTGCAAAGTTCAGTTTCCCTGATTTCTTCAAATTCCCAAACTCCAGATTCCAGGTTTCAGTTTGCTGTACGCTTCAAATTTCAGAAAAGTGGAGATCAGACCTTGAAACTCCTGAAATTCAGGTTTTTAAGCTCCAATTTCCAGAAAACAGATTTTTAGATTTTTCTTAAACAGATTTCTGCACCAAAACAGATTTTTCAGATTTTTTAACCTTCAGGATTTACAGATCTTCCATGCAGATTTCAGATTCTTAAACTTCAGATGCGATTTAACAGGTTTCAGATTTCCAGATTTTTAATCTCGGATTTTAGAGGTGATTCCAGATTTCAGAGAATTCAGTTCTGATCTTTCGGTTTGTGAGTTTTACAGATTGACAGACCTCAGATTTAATCTAGATTCAACTTAGGTCAGCTCTGATTAACCGGTTCTGATTTGAGCCGGGCAGGTCCTTAGCAATTAACAGGATTTCAGATTTCTTAAATGTTTTGATTTTTCATTGAAATTTCAGATTTAAGTTCAGTTTTTAATGTGCTTGCATTCATTCAATCCGGCAGGGACTGTTTTCTCCTTGCATTGATCATTGAATTCTTCATTGTTTGAAGTTCACAAGCCCTCCAACTTCCTCTTTTTTACAACTGTGACATCCCCTCAATTCGGGATCAAGTATATGTCAGTCTTGAGTGTAGTCTTGAACACATTCCAGCCTTTGATAGGCATCTGGAAATCTGTCTTGTCATTTCAGCAGTTTGAGCATAGTCCTGCCTTTGATAGGCACATGCAGTCTTCTCCCAACCGGTTCAAGGTTGAGCATACCCGGCTTTTGATAAGCCTGTGGGTACTCATCCCTTGGTTGGTCTCCCTCATTAGCCTATGGTTTGGGCATATTGGCATGTTGCTCATGCACAGCCTCCTCATGGCATAATGGGCAAAACAACTCCCTCTTGGGGCATGGTAGGACATTGGGGTCTTTTAACTAGACCTTTGTATGTCCACCTTAAAGGGTCAAGGGGCGTGCTTAAAGCCGGCCCATTGCTTTGCCTCTTTGTTTTGAATTCTTTTAAATTAAGCCAAGACCATGAAGCGGGTTTTTAGCCGGCCGGATGCTCGTCTCGGTTTGTTGATTAATTAAGTAGATTGTTATTTAATTTTTGTTTATTGTTTATTTTATTTTATTTTTTGAATTATGGGTCAATAGACATGCTTAAAGCCGGCCTATTGTTTGCCCATTTATTTTGATTCTTTTAAGTTCTGCCGAGACCATGAGGCGGGTTTTTAGCCGGCCGGATGCTCGCCTCGGTTTGTTTAATTAATTAGGTGCATTTTTATTTAAGTTTTAATTGATGGTGTCTTTTAAGAAGAATTAATCTTTATTGGGCCCTCTTTGGATCCTGTTCGCAGCCCAACCTCTCCTTCTTCCCCTTCCTTTCTTTTTTTTTAACACCTTCAATGGTGGGCCCCACCATAGGTTGACCCCGGGTCAACCCCTCCTCCCCGCAGCTTCTCCCGCGCGCGCGCGGCCTCTGGCCGCGGCCGCGGAGCCCCCGTTTTTTTGCTTCTTTTCCTTCAGGTGGGCCCCGCAGCAATTTTGACTTGCGGTCAAAATCGGACCCGCGGCGGACTCCTCCGCCTCCCCCTCTTCTCATACGAGCCAGGTGGACATAAGTTTGAAAAAAATAATCGGCAGCCCTCTTCTCCTCCCCCCGACCAGGCGACGGCAACGGCGGCTTCACCGGAGCCTCGACAGCACCCGACGGCGGAGGAGGCCTTGGCAGGAGGTGCTCCTTACCAGTTTTGACTGGCTTGCGGCGGGAGGTTCTGGGGAAGCAGCTTCCGGCGAGGGCTTCTTGCAGCAGGAAGCTCCGGCAACGAAGGACTTCCGGCGAGTGCTTGCGGGCTTGGAGACTTCCGGACAGGCAAATCGAAGGGACTTCGAGCAACGGCGTAGGGAGACGACTCCGGTAGGCCTTCTACCAACTTCCTCTCTCGGTCTCTCGATCGCTCTCCTTCGAGGTCTGTTCGCACAAGGTCTGCTCTCTCTTTCGGGTCCCCCACGCGCGGCTTTTCTTATAGACCCGGCACTGTCCCTCTTCCGCCGGAAACCTCCTAAAGTTGGGGTTGCGGCTCCGAGAATGACTCGGAGCAATCCCCAAACATACGGGATCGACCCCCCCCCCTTCCTCTTTATCCGCCTATTGCCTTCCTATGACGGTTTCCTGCTGTCGCGGGCACTGAATCCGGGCAGAATCCGACGGGAGTTGGTTTCCTTCCCTAGTCCGACTGCTCCTCTTCATTTATTCAATTTTTTTTCCATCATTTTTTGTGTGGGCTTCTCTTGCTCGTACGAGACTTCTTCTGTCGTGAGGCCTATATGGGCCTGCATTTGACCGGGTCCGCAAAGCACTGGCCACCCACTGGACTACTTCTGTCTATTCAGCTCCCGGCCCCTTTTTTTGCTGATAAATGGATTGACTTTGTAGACTCCAGACATGTTTATTTATGTGCATGTGTCTTCTGTATTTTTTTCCTTTTAATCTCACAATCTGAGCAGCCATTCGTAACCAATTACTATGAAATTTTGAGGTGCCAACAATACCATATATATTTATGTATAAATACAAACATATATACATGCATACATATTTATGTAAATGTGATTTTATTTTTTGTAATTACAAATGTATTGATATATATTTTATGAGAAATAGCTAATATCAAAATAAGAAAGAAAAGAAGATTAAGAGACAACTTAAATTTTAATAATGCAACTGTGTGAACCTCGTTTTTCCATTTTGGGGAAGGAAGTTTTAAGTATCTCCTTCGGTCTACTTAGAAAATTAGGTGATATCTTATGTTAAGTGACCCGAATAGAGGTTTGAGTTCTTTGAAAATCTTTAATTTTTGACCTCTCTCTCCGGATGGTGCGAATATCCGGTGTTGACTTACATCAAGCAACAACTCGAATATCCTTGATTAACCGTCATAGCAACCTGTTTAGAAGAGCATGTGCATTCACAAAAAAGTGATGAACTCAAAAAGGACAATAACCTTCTGAACCCGATGAGACGCAAACCAACTGTTAAAGGCTGTATTTGATTTAGAGTCCACTTGATAAGTTTTAAGTTTAATTTTATCTTGATGTTGAATTGTTTGATTTTTTTTAGTTTCAGTTTGGTTTAATTTTGGTTTGGTTTCATTTCAGTTGGGTTTGATTTTGGTTTGATTTAGGTATGTTTTGTTTGTTTTGTTGTTGTTGCTTTTTTTTGAACTAGTTTGTTCTATTTAAAAAAATTAAATTTTCAGATTAGGTGATAATCTGATTTTTCTGTTTTTGTTTTTATTTTGAGTGTGTTTTGAGTGCTTTGAAACATTGTTTATTTGAATTCCTTTGAAATCGTTTGTTTGTCATTTGGTTAAGGATTCAGGTTGAGATTGGGTGGCTTTTGAATGAGTTTCCAGGTTACTCAAATCTGGTTTTTTTACAAGTGTTTCCGAATTGATTAAGGTCTGATTTTTTGTTTTGCCATTCGACCTTTGAGTACTTCTTAGTTACAGTTTAATTCTCATTGAACTTAGATGATTTTGATTGAATTTTGAGATCTGTTTTAAATCTATTTGTTTTACTTGACTTTCAGATTTGATCAATTGAGTTTTATATTTATTTAATGTGGTTGTTTGTGGCTTGTTTTAGTTGTCACTTGGTTTAAGACTTTAATCTTATTAGGTCAAGTGAGTTTTAAATGAATTTTCAGATTGGTATAAATCTGATTTTTTATGTATTTTTCAGATTAAGTTAGTTGCATTTTGTGTTGGTTAATGGTACGTTTTGTTTGATTTGGGTTTGCATCTCATCCGGTTTATCGGGTTGTCATTCAGCACCCGATTTAACGCATTCCGAGTTGACACTTGGACATCATATCATTTCATGAATTCGTTAACGAGTAATTTGAATACAACACCGGATGGAAAGACCAACGTTCCTTCCCCCGATGTAAATTTTCATAAAGTTGGCATAATTTCGACATTACAACGACATGTTGGAATATTTCAACCAATATGAAATTTACCCATCCAAGATGAGAAGTGTTTAACTTGCCATATCGGGGAAATGATCGTCGACTATGGAAGCATGCCCACGCTGTTGTCCGGATCAATGTTCCAGAAACATGTCCAGGGGAGCCGTCCAAAAGGTAGAATACCCGTTTCCCTCCTTGCTTTAATTTAGCATTTCTCATTTCTGATTTTGTTATTTGTTTTTTTTTGTCAAGGCCGCTTGGACCAGTTCAAGTTCTATTGACATTCTTAACCGGCCTTCGGTCTTCTTGGGCTTAACGAGCCCGTCTGAACCTCTTTGGGCCGGAAGGGGCCTGCTGGAACTTCAGCTTTCTTTGCTTCACGGTCTGCTTGGCGGTAGGGTGAGAGCTAGTCCAGACAAACGATCGGCCCGATGTTGGGGTCTGAAAGGGTCTGGGACATCACCCACACCCCTCCGATGCTGCAAGTGGACAGATTTCTGCATTTTTGGTAAGCCGCACAGGTGCCATGTATTTTAGCCACAAGGTAGGCTGATCCATGTTATCTTAGGCACTTGAGATGACTGCCTAGTGCCTAGGCAACGTGAGAAAAGATGGCCCCTCCCCTTCTCGATTCAGAGGTCATCTAGGTGGTTCCTCCCACAGCCACTGGGAATGAGGAGGGTGCTGTAGGCACCTTCTCCACCCTATTTCCGGTAAAGAAGAAAGATTGCACATACTCGACAAGAAGGATCCTTTTTGGGTTTTGGGCCTCCTACCCTTTACCGGGTCCATGGGATCCAGTTGAGTCATCCTCCCCATATGATTTACAACTAGATTCCCACACCAGACTGCAGCGGGAGCAAACCTCGGATGGTCATAGCATATGTGCCTCCACTGACCTTCCTCTAGTCTTCCTAGGAGACATATACCCGCCCCATGAGAACCCCCTCCATTTGCCTCTAACAACATAGTGATTAATATACTTGACTCTCACTAGACCTAACCACAACTATGCAATAAGCATCCTGAGTCGATTCATGCATACAACCCCTTATTTATTATGTTGATAGTTATTGAATATTATGGTGGATAAAAAAATTATTAGGGAATGAACGTTGTTCAATATAAATCATCACCACCAAATTGAAGACTATGCAGTTCTTAGTTAGACAGGACCTCAATATGAGGGAAGATCTTTTTTTTGGCAAAAGATACTATCATTTCATACTAATAACACAAATATACAACTTTGACGTTACAAGAAAGGAAAAGATAGAAACACTAACAAGAACCCCAAAAACAACAACAACTAAGACAGTGCTTGAGGTATTCAACAAAGCATTTGGAAAGAACCACAAGAGTGGAGTGACCAGCACGATGAGGTGCATTGACGGTCAAGAAGCAAAGAACCGAACTCTCAAAAAATTCAACATTTGTCATGAGACCGGATGATCACACCATAAAAATATAGATATCACTAAAACTAACGGTCTCACAAATAAGGTTGTGACTGAGGACATACCTTAAGAAGAAGACAAGATAGACCCGGACGATACAATCTGAAGCAACAACTGACAACATCTAGAAAAAAAACAACATATTAAGCCAAGTGCCACCACTCTAGCGCACACAAAAGACAAAATGTCTATAAAGACATGGGCAAATCGCTGAAGTGGAGGAGAAGATTTTGGGAGGGAAGAAGATCTTCTTCCTCCCGGTCAACAATAACCCTTAAAAGAAATGAGGCGAAATACCCCGTCTATCTTCCGAGGTGGCTTGGGAGACCTAAATCACTTCACGTTTTCACGAACGAACAATGAACAAAACACAGCCATTATGACAGTTCTAGCAACATAGAGATCAGCTGAAGCCCCAATATACAAAACCTCCGTGAGGCTTTTGTCAAAACAAGACTCCTTTCAATCAAAAATAGTGGGGGCTCCGCCGAGACAGTTGCCCAGTCACTTGGCGAGGGTTTCCCCTTCCTTTCTTTCCACCGAAGACGGCGAGGGCTTCACCAAGACGTTCACTTGGCATGGGTTTCCACTGAATATGGTGAGCTTCCTCGAGCCACTACAAGCTTCCTCCGCCGAAGACAGTCGCCTGATCGCTTGGCGAGTGTATCCCCTTCCTTTCCGCCAAAGACGGCCAAATATATGCCCCTCGGTGGCAATCTCATCACATGATAAGATTAAAAACTAGATGGTACATGCATGATCCAGTAAAGATGACACAAGAGATAAAAGAATTACTTTAACTGAAGATCTTGCTACAAGACTTTGAGATGAAGGTGACATTACCTAAAGGCTAAATTGAAATGAAAGGCACAATTAACATGTTAGACGTCATTGGCTAAACACATTGATCTATACTTTCATTTTGTTAGGGAAAAGATAGATGATAAGAAATAACCTTTTATGCATGCATGTCTAGAAGGTTAGCTCTCTAATGTGTTAATTAAAAGGCTGCTTAAAGAATTCCACACCACACTTGTGTGCAAACTTAGCATGATAAATACCTATCGTGCCAAAGAATAGCTGAAGTATTAGCCGATCCAAGTTAGTGTTATCAAAACAACTAACTGATACAAGACAAAAACAAAGACGCCGCCATCCGGGCATGCATGTGGATCCCAGTAGACCACTAGAGTGATGTCATGTGCCAAAATAGACCCGAACTGGGCCAACCGAACGTAAACCTGAACAAATTTCCACCTGAACCAAGCCAAAATCCATGGAACCGATCTAGAAATGGGTTGAGCCGGACTACATGGCTCTAAACCTAGCCTAAACCAGCCAGAAACCACCTGAACCGGGTCCAAAGTTGCTAAACTGGGCCCAAAACCCACTGAACTGGGTCTGAGAGCCCTAAACCGGCCTTGAACCAATATGAACCAGCTTCTAGATGACTAAACAGGATGCACCGGTGTGATACAGTCAGGCTGGTGGATCCGATCGAGAGGCGACGTGGCCACCTAGCAAGGAAGTGGACCCCGGTGGGGGTCATGGCAGGCAGGAGCTGCGCCACATGACCGCCGGGATGGGGGATGTCGTGGCACCCCGGCAACAGAACCAGAGGGGCTTGTGGCACCCCACGCGCAGACAATCGCCGTCTAACCGACAGGGAAGCGGCAAAGCGATCAGAGGGCAACACCGCAGTTGTGGCCACTCATCGGGACAGTCAGAGGAGGAGGGCACAGAAATGGAGCCTCAACACCCTCGTGCGACTGGTGCGGGAGCATTGCAGAGGATTCCAATTGGTGAAGCAATGGCAACGGCGGCATGAGAAAGGTGCCACAGCATCGAGCTGGCCCTGGTGTCATTATACTCGACTCCTTCTATCCTCCCCTTCTTCTTTGGTCGTCGGGGTCTGATGGCCGGAAACAAGGGAAAACAGCAGGGGTGCTCAATAGTGGCGAAGGGGGTCCGAGTTCAAAGGAGAGGGGAAGGGGCTATGGAGAAGGTAGGGAAGGCATTGACGGTAGGGCAGAAGCCAGAAGGGGTGGCAAAGGGCTTTGGGATGAGAATAGGTGAACTAGGGGCATCGGCGTAGGGGAGGGAGATGCCGAGCCGAGGTGCTGCAATGGCGAGGAAGTTGATAACGATGAAGGCACCGACAATGTCAATGAAGAGGCCGGCTGGAAACAGAGACGATGACGTTGACAAAGAGGTTGTCAATTATGCCGAGGATGAGCTTGAGAGCATCCTGAGACAAGGCGAGGAGAGCCAGAAACCAAGAAGGTGAATGGGGAGGAGAATGCACGGAGGCGGAGAGGAGGGAGGGAGAAGAAGCACGTCAGAACCAGCCTGTGCTGGCGGTGAACAAAGGGGGCCAGCCATCTGCTGGAGGTGGGGAGAACCTCCCATCAGAGGGGAAGGAGAACCTATGTGGAACACTAAACAAGGAGCTCCAAAATTTTCATTCATCTTCTATCTATCCAACATTGAGAGCATGGCACTTATATAGAGCATAACATTTACAAAAGGACCTCCAAAAAAAACAAAACACAAACTAGTCCTCTAAAGAACTAAAATGTAATAAACGACTCTAAAAGACTGTAAAAGACTAAGCATTAAAATAAAATGTAGAAAATTAATTATTAACACTACTAGATAAAATAAAAGAAACATGCCATCTTCTCAAGACCCAAACGGCATCATTTCCAAATAATTGAACCACTCAGTCTAACTAGGTCCCCATCACAGCTGTGCCTAGTTACAGGCTTAACGTTAGGTCCCCATCACAGCTGTGCCTAGTTGGGTCTTGGTTATAATTGTAATCTTTTTAATGGACGTATGGGTGAAATGGTCATCAGCAAAGTTTTCAAGGTAAGGAGGCAGAGTAGTGCTTTATTGCTTAGGCAATAAGGCAAGGTACTAGATAAAGCCCTTTTTAATAGTAGAATCAAAAAAATAGCAAAAATGTGAGTGACAATTAATTAAAAAAACAATAACAAATAGAGATGCCAATATGTGAGTCAATTAATAATATACAAGTGAATAGTTAAAAATACAAAATAGTATTAATACCTAACCAGAATGGCATAAGTTAATACTAATACTTATTAGTATTAATTGCTGATAAATATCCATGGACTTCCTTAATTAGAATTAATACTTTATCACAATATCTGTTTGTCATCAGCTTTCACTATTATAAATAACTATTTATACTTTAATATTAATCATGATTACTCAATTTAGTACTATTAATAATTAATTAATACTAGCTGTTAGTAAATAGGCAAGATAAGTACCTTATAGGTTGCTTGCCTAGGCATAACCTCTCCTTGTGAGGTAAGGAGCACCCTGTCGCCTAGGCAATGCCTCAGAAACAATAGTCATTAGTTAAAAAGGTTAATCAATAAAAACATTGAAAGGATTCAATTGGAAACCTATTTCCTTCTCTATGTCAATTAGACATGTTTCTTGACCTTTATTTATATACTGTTCTCCAAAAGGACCAAAACCAATGATTCAAAAGACCTCACTCCACCAGAGCAGAGAATTTATGTCCCTTGAGATAGAATCTCACATCCAATTCTCTCATTTGTGATTATACACCCCGGTAGTGGTAGCTAACCCATCAGAGAAATCCTGGACCAGCCTGTCGACTCTCATCATTTTTTTCCACATAGCCTAGTTGCAGGATCTTCAGGACTGGTTACTGG
Organism: Cryptocoryne crispatula var. balansae; assembly: GCA_036172225.1. Taxonomy (NCBI): domain Eukaryota; kingdom Viridiplantae; phylum Streptophyta; class Magnoliopsida; order Alismatales; family Araceae; genus Cryptocoryne; species Cryptocoryne crispatula. The sequence continues at coordinate 7,155,830 of CM069932.1, read as the reverse complement.
TTCTCTTGTTGAACATAATACAAGTGCTTTCTTTTATTCAAAAGATGCCATCAGCTAGCTTAAAAAAGCTGTCATGGATTTTTCCAGAAAAAAAAAGTTGAGAACTTCTATGCAAGGATCATGGAATCAGAATCAACCACCAGATCGGTGAGTGCCAATTCCAATCCTGATCCCGATCGGATTGGTAAATTGCCTGATTTTTTGGGAGAATTTCCGATCCGGAATCTGTCCAGATCGGTTCTTTAATACCCATAAAATCGAAGAAAATACACAGATAGGCTCCTAGATCAAAATCAGCACCAAAATAGGCCCGAAATGGTGGCAGCGGCAATGTAGGGAATCCACAATTGGCTGATTCCAATGGGAAATCAGGGTTGGATCGAAATTCCACCCCAAAGTCAGATCGGCATTTGCCAATCCAACCTCGGTATCGGCCGATTCCAGGAACCATGCTTCTACAAGAAGATATGTAACTTCAAGTTATACATTTTAAAAAATATAGTCCCCTAGTCTAAAGAGATTACCATATTAAGATACATGTGTACCTTTCAAGTTGACTGGAGAAGCTGTCATGCCAAAGACAGCAGGTCGCTTATCCTTCAGAGTTGTGTGATAGAATTCAGACATCACCAGGGAATATGGATGTTTCTTAACAGCATGATGGCACTCATCCAAAATAAGAAGATGGATTGCTTCCATTTTTATTATACTATGCCTTAGAATGTTCAGCAAAATTTGAGCTGTCATAACCATCACCTGGAGACAAAGTCCAAGTGTCAGCAGAAAAGGAAAAGGACCAAAAAAAGGTGCAAACTGAAACAACGAGAGAAGCCTTCACATGGATTTCATATTACAACATATATAAATGTAAGGAACAAACAATCAAACGCCTGCAGATGCAAAGAATAAAAAGCCATTTAATTTTTATTAAAGCCAGTTAAATCTACAATTTTATTCAAGAGGCGGTAAGGGGCAATGAGAAAAGATAGCTATCTATCTATGTTTCGAAATAAATTCAAAAACTAAACAAAGGTAAAAGAGAGAAGAATGTTATGGCATTACCTTCCGATAAAGTAAAATTCAAAAATTATATATATTAAAGTGTGTGAACCTCTTTTTTCTGCGTCTGTTCTTTAGAAAGAAAGACATCTCCGGACTTTTCTAGGAAAATATGTGATATCCTAAAAATATTAAGTAGTCCGGTGATAGTTTTAAGAATATTAGAACCGAGGTTCGGGTTCTTTGAAAAATTTCGTTTTTTGACCCTTCTCCGCCGGATGGTGCGAGTATCCGGCGTTAACTTACATCGAGCAACGGCTCGAACGCCTTTGATTAACCGTCGCGGCAACCTGTTTTCGGAGATATGCACATCCACAAAATAAAGTAAAGAACTCAAAAGGGGCAGCGGCCTTTTGGGTCCGATCAGATGCAAACCGATTTGTTCGGGTTTGTTTTATTTGTCATTTTTTGAATGACTTTGGTCTTTACTGACTTCCGAGCTTCATTTGCTTTTGAATTCGATCAAAATCTGATTTTTATTTAAGGACTGATTTGGGATTTCACCGAGCCACAAAGGGGCTGTGGTGAATGGATTATGGTAGGCTGATATGGGCCTGCACAGAGGGCTGATTTGGAACCGGTCCTAGGACCTGAACGTCGGCTGAGCAAGGGCAGCTTCGGACCTGCTTAAGGGGTCTGTTCAGATGGCTTTGAATGGACTGGCGATTGAGGCCTGTGTAGGCGTGTTCTGGATGGGACTGCAGAGGGTTGTTTACTGCAGGTTTTGGGAGCAGGTTTTGGGTCTGCTTAGTGGGTCGAAACCGGGCCTATTTTCGGACCTGACTTGGGTACCGAACATGGGCTAATCGGGTGCCGGATTTTGGGCTGAAGATGGACTTGGATTGGGGTCTGTTCAAGGCCCCTGCAGGTGGGTCGAATTGGGTCTCGAAGGGACCTGTTATGGACTTGGACAAAGGCCAGGAAAAGGGGCTGTTTGTGGGCCCGATTATGGGCCTGAACAGGGGTTGGCTGGATGGGCCACGAAGGGGCCTGTTTAGGAGGTCCTTGATGGACTAAAACTGGGTCACAAGGGGACTGTTTTTGGCTCTGGGCATGGGCCTGCAGATGGGCCGGTATGGGCCAGACAGAAAAGGCTGCTTGCGGGCTGGATTTGGGCCATATTTGGGCCTGGCATATAGGTTCAAGCTGGGCCTGAAAGAAGAGACAGCAGGCGGACTGAAGGTGACCCACGCAGTAGGCCGAACAGTGGCTGTTCATGGGCCTGGATTGGGGCCTGCGCGGGTGGTTTCAGATGGGCTGGAACCTGGTTGCAAGGGGACCGAATGAGGGCCTGAACAGGATTCTGTTGTTGGGCCGAACTGGGCTCCGGTTGGTGGTCCGAGAACTGCAGGTGGTTGGGAAAATGTGGCAATAAAATCCCATTTCAGAACCTGCATTGCTTTATTTTGATTGTTTAAAAAAGTTCTGCTCATTTGATTTTGGTGGTTTGCATCTGATCGGGCGCATTGGGCTGCTCATCGGTGCCCACTTCATGCTTTGAACTGACTTTGAACTTATTTCATTGAAGTAAGAATGGGGTACATCGGTGTACAACAAGTGATGGCCCTTCCCCCAATTTAGGTCCTTCACTACCTTAGAAAAATTTCGGCATTACAACGGTATACCGACAGATTTCTAATGTGATGAAGTTTACCCATCCAACAAGGCTAGTCAATGACTTAGCCAAAATTGGGGGAAGGAACCGATGGCTACGGGAGCATGCCCGCGCCACCGTCCGGATCGACATTCCGGGGCGGACCCGGGGGGAGTCGTCCATTTCTTTTTAGTTTTATTTCTGGATTTTATTTTGTTTATTCTTTGAAACATAGGCCATGGAGGCCGGTTCAATTCCATCGGCGTTCCGAGCCGGCCTTCAATCTTCATGGGCTCGCCGGGCCTATCTTGGGCTGTCCTTGGGCCGGAAGGGCCTGCTTGGAAGCTGCTGTTCTGCTGGCTGGACCGGCTTGGAAGGCCACCCGGCTATGCCCTTGGCCCGTCGGACGGTTTCCAAGGGTGCCGGGCCGTCACCTTCCAGCCGGCCCACCTCTGGCTACTGCCTTCTTGCTTGGACCTTTCCAGACCGCTGCCTTCTCAATAGACCACAGAGGGGTGTTTTGGCATGGCTGCATTGGGCCGAAATGGGCCTACAAGGGAGGGCAATTCAGGCTCTGGTTGGGGTCTGATTGGAGGGACTTAACAGGCCTGTACAGAGGGTAACATGGGTCGGCCAGGGGCCTGGGTGATGGCCCTGTCAAATGGGCTTACTTATGGGCCTGAAATGGGGTGCGCAGACAGCTAGGAGATGACCTGCTAAAGGGGTGCTCAATGGGCCGAAAAAAGGTGCAGCTCAGGGGGGATTTGAGTGGGCTGCAAGAGGGCTGAAGATGGGCCAGGATGAGGCTTGTTTCAGGTCTATGAATTGTGCTCGGTTAGGCCACATGGGGGGCTTGAGTTGGGCTGCGAGGAGGGCAGGCAAGTGGGCAGGTTTATGGGCTCTTTTGGGCCTACGTAGGGGCTCATTAGGTGGGCTGCAAATGGTCTGTGCGAAGGGGGCGGACAAGGCTAGGATTGAATCAGCCAACGGCCTGTTTTAGAGGGCCTAAACATGGGCTAAATGAGGCCGAACATGGGCTGATTATGGGCCTGAACAGGAGCTAAATATGGGCCTGAACAGAGGGCATGCACATGGGCTGAACATGGGTCGGCCATGAACTTGGATAGGCCTGCGCAAGGGAATCTTCAGAGGACTTGCTCTAGGTCCGGAGATAGACTGTACAAGCTGATCCCTACAGGCCTACGAGGGGCAGGAAATGGGCCTGGAATAAGCAAAAAGAAGGCCCCATCAAGGGGCTGTATGGGCGCACCCAGCAGTTCTCTTTACCTTTTTCTTCTTTCCTTCTTCTCCTTCTTTCCCTCTGGCGGCAGCAGGTTGCAGGCAGCAGGTGGCAGCAGGTGCAGGTGCAATTTGGCAGCCTCCCGGCGTCTGAAGCAGCCCCTCTTCTGGCTGGTGCGCCCCCCTCTTTTTATAGAGGGTGGAGGGGGAGGTGAAGAGCCAGCAGGTGGCTGTACGTGGATGCCTCTTGGCCTCCCCCATGCAGTTATTGCATTAAACTAAATTTATTGATTGGCTGTCCCTTGATCTCCCCCTGGCCTCTTCGGTTTCCCCCCTCCATAAATTGACTAATGAATTGGCTGGGGTGGCTGCATGGTGCGTACAGGGGTGCTGAGGTGGCAGGTGGGTGCGGCTGGGCCTGCTGATGTGGCAGGTGGGGGCCAGTGTGGCATGTTCACACTAGACTGCAAGTGAGCTGGCATATGGGCTGCGCACAGGCCTTTTGGCATGGGTTAATTGGGCTGGCTGGGGGGCTGCGCACAGGCCTTTTTGGCATGGAATTTGGCCCAATTCTAGGATGGGATGATGGACTTCTTATAGGGCCTATGTGGGCTCCTGATTGGGCTTGTTTTGGCCAAAATGTGGGCTGTCCGGTCTGCTCTTGGGCCTGCCCATTTGTCTCTCTTTTTCTTTTGCGAGAGAAAAAAAAAATGGATGCCAACAAATGCCCCCCACGGACGATTTCTTGGAGACGAAGGTTGACAAGGAGTCGTCCGTGTAGTTGGCGACTGGTTTGCTCTTCTTTGAAGGTTCTCTGGATCGAGAAGGGCTTGGGCCCTTGGAGACAAACGGTCCTTGTCATGTTGAGCTCCGCCGTTGCTCTCCTTTGATTTGCGGGGGCTTTGCTCGAAGTTTTCCACTATGGTTGATGCAGACTTGTCGCCACATCCCTTCCACCCAATCTTTTTTTGAAGTTTTTTTTTTTTCTTTTTTTTTTACTGACCCGATTGCCTATTTTTAGGTTTTCACCCGAGTCAGCTCCCTTGATATTTTGCCTACATGCCTCCGGAGAGGTTTTCAGCGTAAGGGTAGCCCCGATTTTGCACAGAGTGCCTTTTCGAGGTTTTCACTCTAGCAAGGCTTTGTTTTCATATTATTTTTTTTTGACATTTTTTTCGCTCTTGATCGGTCACTATTTGGGTGATCGACGAAGAGCCCGTCACTTTTCTTTTTCGGCCCTTTTTTGTTTTTTTTTTTTTTTGTAGAGGGAATTAGGGCTTCCCTCAGCGTACGCACTATTGGATTTGACTACGTATGAATTTTCAACGTAGTCGGGAAATGTGGGGCTTACTGTGGATATGAATTTCAACGCGATGTCGGGAATTTTTGCAACTTGATGGTAAAAGGCACTCGCCGAGTATGGGTTTGACTCGAAAACAAGGAATCATTTGGTATGGATTTTCTGTACGGGTATGAATTTCAACTCGTAGTCGAAAGTCTCGTTGTGGGTTTGACCAAGTATGGATTTCAACTTGGTCGGTGGCGAGGACTTTCGTCTTAAGGACACTCGCGAGTGGTGCTATGCGTCCACTCGATCCATCGAATGGACTTGAGTTCAACTTGTCAAAGAGACCCGGCTTGTAGGAAAATAGGGCTTGTTTGGTCCGACCAATGGCGCGGAGGCTTTTGTAGACCGTGGCGGGCCGGAGTGGGCCGGTCACGGTAAGACTCGACAAATGTAAAGACCGAAAGGTAGGGACGATGGAGACTTTGAATGCCATCGAAGCGAAGGATATTTCGATGGCGAGGAGAGGTTTTTTTGGGAATCATCGGGATTGGAGGAATCACGACGATATGAAGTTTTTTGGTGGTGCCATCGAAGATCGGGATGATCAAGAATGGTGTAAGGTTTGTGAACCATCTTTACCGGATTGGTTAAGGCGGTTTGCAGTTGTGCTTGCTCCTTCTTTCTTTCTTTCTTTTCATTTTTTTTTTCATCCATTTTTTTCATCATTTTTTTTTCTTTTTTTTTTCTCTTTCTTTTCTTTTTTTTTTCTTTCTTTTTTCTTTCCTTTTTCTTTTTTTTTCTCTCTTTTTTTTTGCAGGGAATTAAGGCTTCCCTCAGGCCGTATGCAAAGATTTTGAATGGATCAAGTCAGGAATGAATTCTTGACTTGACTTTGAATGTTTGGAAGTCCTATGGAGCATTGAGGTCCACTGGATTGGTGCTTGGATTTCTGAGGAACATATGAGTGGGGTTATGTGTCCACTCGGTCCTGGGAAGTTGGTTTGATCCTAAGAAACATGTGAGCGGGGCTATGTGCCCGCTAGGTCCTTTGGAGGAAATTTGGGTCAAGTATGGATTTCAACCTGACCTATGCATCGTGGGGATCTCTTGCCGAGTTTGGATTTCACCTCATGGAACAAGAGTTTGAAAGTTCCTAGGGAACATGTGAGTGGGGGATATGTGCTTCACGCTCGGTCCTTCGAGAGATTTCTTTGATGTTTTGGTTCTAGGAAACATGTGAGCGGGGCTATGTGTCCACTCGGTCCTTTTGAAAAGGTTTGAATCCCTAAGAAACGCAGCGTGGCTATGTGTCTACTCGGTCCTTCGGAAGAGGTTAGGATCCTTCGGAACATGTGAGCGGGGCTATGTGTCCGCTCGGTCCTTCGAAAAAAATTTGGATCCTACGGAACATGTGAGCAGGGCTATGTGTCTACTCGGTCCTTCGGAAAAGGTTTAGATCCTTCGGAACATGTGAGCGGAGCTATGTGTCCGCTCGGTCCTTCGGAAAAAATTTTGGATCCTACGGAACATGTGGCGGGGCTATGTGTCTACCTCGGTCCTTCGGAGGAGGTTTGAATCCCTAAGGAACACGCGAGCGGGGCTACGTGTCCGCTCGGTTCTTCGGAAAAGATTTTGGATCCTACGGAACATGTGAGCGGCCATGTGTCCACTCGGTCCTTCGGAAAAGATTTTGGATCCCACGGGAACATGTGAGCGAGGCTATGTGTCTGCTCGGTCCTTCGGAGAGGTTTGAATCCCAAGGACACGTGAGCGGGGCTATGTGTCCGCTCGGTTCTTCGGAAAGATTTTGGATCCCACGGAACATGTGAGCGGGGCTACGTGTCCACTCGGTCCTTCGGAAAAGATTTTGGATCCCACGGAACATGTGAAAGCGGGGCTATGTGACCACTCGGTCCTTCGGAAAAGATTTTGGATCCTACGGAACATGTGAGCAGGGCTATGTGTCTACTCGGTCCTTCGGAAAAAATTTGGGTCAAGTATGGATTTCAACCTGACCTATGAATTGTAGGGGGATCTTGCCGAGTCTGGATTCCATCTCGTGAAGCAAGAGTGAAAAGATCCTAGGGAGCATGTGAGTGGGGGATATGTGCCCACTCGGTCCTTCGGAAAATTTTTTGATGATGGGATTCTTGGTAGACCATCGAGGCTGGAGTGGCCGGGATGGTGAGAATTTTTTCGTCCGAAAGAGCCTAAGGATCGTGAGTGGATTTATGTGTTCACTCGGTCCCGGAAAATTTTGATGATGAGAATTTTGGTGGACCATCGAAGATTTGGAATAGCCGGGATGGTGAGAATTTTGTTTGAAAGAGTCTTAAGGAACACGCGAGTGGATTTACGTGTCCACTCGGTCTTTTCGACAAAGGGATATTTTTAGACATCGAAACCTGGAAGCGATCGGGATGGTGGGGATTTTTGTTTGAAAGAGTCCTAAGGAACGTGAGTGGATTTACGTGTCCACTCGGTCCTTCGGAAAAGTTTTAATGAGGGAATTTTTCAGTAGACCATCAAGACCCAGAGCAATCGGGATAGTGGGGATCTTTTGTTTGAAATGACCCAGAACAAGGGTTCAGAGAGTCCTAAGGAGCATGTGGGTGGGTTTGTGTATCCACTCGGTCCTTCGGAGGAGTTTTGATTTTTTGTAGACCATCTTCATCGCGGTAGTCGGGATGATGGAAATTTTGCTTTAAAAGGTCCTTTGGTGGAACATGTGAGTGGATTTACGTGTCCACTCGGTCCTTCGGGGAAGTTTGATGATGAGATTTTTGTAGACCATCGAGACTTGAAGTAGTCAAGATGGTGGGAAATATTTTTGAAATGACCCGGAAAGTGGATCGAGGGTCCTGGGAGCATGTGAGTGGCTCGCGTATCCACTCGGTCATCGGAGAAGTTTTGTTTTTTTTTGGGTAGACCATCAAGACCGTAGTAGTCGGGATGGTGAGAATTTTGCTTAAAAAGGTCCTAAGGAACGTGAATGGATTTATGCGTCCGCTCGGTCCTTCGGAGGAGTTTTGATTTTTTTTAAGGACCATCGAGACCTGGAATAGTCAAGACGGTGAGAATTTTTGTTTGGAAAAAGGTCCTGAGCGAATACGCAGGTGGGTTTGTGTCCACTCGGTCCTTTGGAGAAGTTTTTGACAAAGGGAATCTTTGTAGACCATCGAGATTTGGGAGCGGTCGGGATGGTGGGGATTTTGTTTGTTCGAAAAGATCCCAAGGAACGTGTGGTGGGCTCGAGTATCCACCCGGTCCTTCGGAAAATTTACGATGATCGCCGAGACACGAAGGGCCTCGGAGCGACGTGGAATCTTTCGGTAGACCATCGAAGATTTGGAGTAGTCGGGACGGTGAGAATTTTTGTTTGAAAAAATGCCTAAGGAACACGTGGGAGTGGGGTTTTGTGACCACTCGGTCCTTCTGAGGAAGTTGATGAGGATTTTGTGGACCATCGAGACCGGAATAGTCGGGATGGCGGATTTTTGAAATGACCCGGAACGAGGTTCGAGAGGGTCCTGGGAGCGTGTGGTGAGTTTGTGTATCCACCTCCGGTCGCTTCGGAGGAGCTTTTGTTTGATTTTTTTGGTAGACCGTGACCGTAGTAGTCGGGATGGTGGGAATTGAGTTTGCCCTCGTTCCTTTCAAGGTAGATTAAGGAGAAGAACCCCTCCATCCCCTGTTAGGTTGGAGGGCTCCGACCAGTGTTGCGATTGTTTTTGTTTTTTTTATCGACATCGCTCATTTTGCGGAGTTTTCACTCGTGGTCGACCCCCCTTTGTATTTTCTGTGCGTCCTAGGATTTTTCACTGCGGTTATCCGATTTTCGAGGCGCCTTTGCAAGTTTTAACCTCGACCGGGATTTTCTTCTTTTCTTTTCTTTTCCTTTTTTTTTTTTTTTTTTTTTGACACTTTTGCCTCGATTATGCATATGTGCCAACCAAGTCTCGTCATTTTTTCGTTTTCTTTTCTTTTCTTTGCCTTTTGTAGGCGCCGCCTTTATGATGAATTGGCCGGCTCTACGTCGTGAGGACACGATGGCTGGATGATGTAACCGTTGACCGTATGACATGGATGATGTGCCGTGTTCACGTGTGCGTTGCTTGGTCGTCTTGCCGGCCGGGTGAACTTTGAGGAGGGTATACGCTGTTGCTCACATATGTTGATGACCTTGTCGCGGATCATAGCTTCGGCCAAGTCTTTGAAACAGAAGCAGTCATCAATTGTGTGCCCCAACATTCTGTGGTAGGGACAGAAATTGGGCTTATCAATCCTTCCGGCCTCGTGGGGGCGCTTGATTTGTGGAAGGCCGACTAAGTTGTTCTCCATACAAGTTTCGAACAACCTTCGTGTATTCTTGTCGGAATGAATATGGCTTAGACCGACGTTCCTCCAACGAGATCCTCGTCCTCGTGTTGTCAGGAGTTTCTGAAGTAGGAAGAGATGTCATGGCGTCTTTTCCCGCCCCCATCGTTGTTCTTGTTTCGAGAAGGAGAAAACATCGATCGTATTGACATCCGTCGATTGCTTGTCCTTTGTTAACTTTGACACCGGTTGCGCCGTGGGTGGTTATTGAAGTAGAAGCGTTCAATTTCGGCCACCGCGATATTTAGGTCATCGAAGGTCCGGATTCGGTTCCCAAGACCTTCTTTTGGATTTCGGGCCGTAGGCCCCTTTGCAAAGTGCCACCGCCCTCTTCGTTTAACGGCGGCGGATCGGGCACACGTACGAATGTCGCGCGACCGCCGGGACGTAGTCGACGGCCATTTCATTGCGCGCTCGCGTCATTGTGGCGAGCTCGACCAATGTGTGTGGTCGCTCGGAGAAGCCGAATCTCTCCACGAACTTCCGTTGCCGCATATCCGCCCGGTCGGCGACGGAGTTTGGCTTCGGCTGAGTACCGCTCAAACGCCGTGGCCGCGAGAGTGGTGGCAAAGTATTTGAGTAGATATGACTCATTGTATGCCGGCCTCTCCCGTATGAGTGAAATAAAGAGCCGAGATGTTCCTTGGGGACCCGGCGCCCGTCAAATTTTGGAACATTTTGGAACTTTAGAAATTCACTGGCGACCTCGCGTATTGGTGATGCAATGGATAGGGAACTTGATATCGGCCACGTGATGATGTGGCCTTCGTTATGTGTGCGCCGACCAATAGCAATGAGTTGCTCGATCATATCCCGTCGAGCGGGCTCCGTGGGCCCGGAGGAGGCGGCCGGTAATGCATTACATGTACGCGTCACGTCCCCAAGCATCCTCGATGTCGGCGCCGGCGAACTGAGGCCGCGCGGAGGAGGTAGTGGCTCGACCTGGGCGACGCAGGGGTCGTCAGCAGCTTCGTCTGCCCCTGAATCTTGACTCGGCTGAGGTCGAAGTAGACCGGCACTGGCAATAAGAGCCTTCAACTGCTGATTTTCTCTCAGCAGATCCTCTAGTGTGAGGGCGGAGGGTGCGTTCTCATTGTCATCATTGTGTCGAGAAGACTCGACAATTGCGGCCGGTCGTCGTGCCGAATGGCCGCGTGTTGCGGGCCCCTGGTCGGGCCGTGGTCTTGGAGGCTTCGGGTCGTCGTCGACGGTTGCTCGCCGAAATAACATGACAGCAAAAATACGTACCTTGTTTTCTCGCCCCCGTGTCACTTGTTCTTCGGGTGTATTCCCCGGGACGACGGCCACTCGAGACCGATGCCGTGTTGACGACGAAGTTCGTTTGCCGTCGGGGCTTGCGGTGGGGTTGTGGTGGGTCACCAAATGTTCCCCGATATACGAGAACCTGTCACGGTCGACGCTTCGACGAATTCTTTGAGCGATAGCGATCCTCGATTTTGTGCCCCACCACCGTGCATGGGCGAAGTTTGACTCCCGACTCCCCGAGGCGTCTTCGGCGTCGCTCTTTGGTAGGCAAATTAGCCCATTTTCCATGTACGAAGTCTTTGACCCAATTTTGGCGTGAATTCCCGTCGGAAGGAGTACGGTTTCATTGCGCACGCTCCTCCCAAGTTGGCCTTCGGCTCGGGATTAGCAAATGCCTTGCGAGAGGGAGCCATAGTGGCATTCTTGCCCCCATTTTGGCTCGAAGAAGGGGACGTTGATTGGGTTGACGCCCGAGACCGTTGGTCGCCGCCTCGACGGTCTTGATTCGCCGCCATCGCGTGGACTATTGTCCTCGGGGGTGTTGCCAGTGACGTGGGTGGCGAGGGTGGGTGCCACGGCAGGGCGCCACCGTACGTATTGTGTCTTCTTCCATGTGTTGAGCCAACTTTAGGTCGATCACCGCCGCTTACATCATTGCTCTCGCGAGAGGGCTCCATATATTGTTGAGGTAGAAGAGGAGGTGGCGGATATTGGGGTGCCACAAACACCTCGTCGTCCGATGGTAACCTCGGGAGCCGACCGGTTGATGGATGGGAGGGCCGAGGTGGCACCGCGGTGGCCCATTTAAAGCGACACGAGGCTCATTAGAAATTTTGGCGGCGACTGAATTTTTGTGCCAAGCGTGCAAGTAGGCTTCGCACTAGCTAGAAGAGCTTTGAGCCGCCGATTTTCTCGCCAGAGGTCCGCCATTGTCAGGTTGGGAGGTATGTCCTCGCATTCATCGTGCCGAGCGGCATCTTCGTTGTTCTTATGTTGTGCTGATTTGACAGCAACTGGTGGTTGATTGCCTTGGTTGCATGTCATTGGTTCATGATGGACTTCGGTCCTCAAGCAGGGTATCACCCAGACAATTGATTTCGAAGTGGTGTAGCGGTGAAGACACACGCATCTTGCCCCCCGTCCCTTTCGACCGAGTCAGAAGTGGCTTTGGGTCAGGGGGTGAGTTCGGGATTTCGACCCGCGAGGGCCTATATCGGGGCATCGCGGATGACTAGATTTCAGAGGGGATGGTCCTGCCGAGGAAACATCGGCTTTTGGGAGCCATACTTGCTTGAGTTTCGGGGCAGAGGGTTTGGGACCTTGCCCCCAGTTGGCAGGAGCATTGTTTGATTTATTGTAGCCGGGAGCTGGGCTTGTTGAGGAAACTTGCCCCCGTTGGCGGGACATCCGCCGACTCGTTGACCCGATGTAAGTCTGTTGAGGAATTTCCTATCATTTCGGGCAAGTATAAGGTGCCGATAAGATTGGTCGGCGGACCGACCACTTGATGGAGTTTTGGATGGCGGTGACCGCCCCCGATTTTCCTTGATTTGGACGCCGGTCGGCCACGTTTGTAGAATAGGGACCAAAGGCCGGCCCTCGTTGCCACGGCGGCATTGTTCCTTTCGAGTGGATGGCCGGCTTCGAGCTTTGGTTCTTCGTATGAAAGTGGCTGTCCCCTTTCCTTTGCTTTGTCGACCGGCCGCCGGTTGGTCGGTCTTCTCGGGAGCGAACGAGGGCTTGCCCCTTCCCGAGTGCTCGTTGGTGCGGCAGGCTGCGTGGGTACATGATGCCCCCGTTGATCCCTTTCGAACCGATCTAGGACGGAGAATCGGTTGTGCAGCGCAAGTGGGTGCGGCGTAGTTGGCGGCGTTTGTCTGTGCGAGCATGGATGTTTCCTCATCCAGAGTTGGAGGATGCGCCTCACCCCCTGGGCATTGGACGTCCCTGATTTTGAGGGTTTGGCGGGAATTGTGCTCGATCTTGAGCTTCTTGAAGGTCCATTGTTGTGGTGCGGGCGCGGGCCCGAAGTTGTCGATGGCTTGGTCCACCGAAAGTGACTCTTGTGGGGGAGTCAGTTGGAATGCCCCGGTTGTGATGTCTTTGTGAGGCGGGCAGGGTGCCCCGAAGGTTGCCGAGCGACTGGAAGGGATATATCTTCTCTTCGTTGGCGATCGGGGTTTCCGGCATTGCCCCGCCGGTCGGTTGGGGAGCAAACGACCCTCGGGAAGTTAGAAGGCGATGCCGGGAGTGACCGCACCGATGTCACGTCGTTCGACGTATGCCTCGAATGGGCGACACCGCCGGCGTCCATAAGTCCCATGAACAACAAGATCGGCTCGATCAAATGCGAGAGATTTTTTTGTTTTCATTGAATCGAAGATAGTGGATGTGCATATCTCCGGTTGCCACGACGGAGAGATGAAAGGAAAGAAGGGTCCCACGGGGCGATTTCATTGTGTGAACCTCTTTTTTCTGCGTCTGTTCTTTAGAAAGAAAGACATCTCCGGACTTTTCTAGGAAAATATGTGATATCCTAAAAATATTAAGTAGTCCGGTGATAGTTTTAAGAATATTAGAACCGAGGTTCGGGTTCTTTGAAAAATTTCGTTTTTTGACCCTTCTCCGCCGGATGGTGCGAGTATCCGGCGTTAACTTACATCGAGCAACGGCTCGAACGCCTTTGATTAACCGTCGCGGCAACCTGTTTTCGGAGATATGCACATCCACAAAATAAAGTAAAGAACTCAAAAGGGCAGCGGCCTTTTGGGTCCGATCAGATGCAAACCGATTTGCTCGAGTTTGTTTTATTTGTCATTTTTTGAATGACTTTGGTCTTTCTGACTTCCGAGCTTCATTTGCTTTTGAATTCGATCAAAATCTGATTTTTATTTAAGGACTGATTTGGGATTTCACCGAGCCACAAAGGGGCTGTGGTGAATGGATTATGGTAGGCTGATATGGGCCTGCACAGAGGGCTGATTTGGAACCGGTCCTAGGACCTGAACGTCGGCTGAGCAAGGGCAGCTTCGGACCTGCTTAAGGGGTCTGTTCAGATGGCTTTGAATGGACCGATTGAGGCCTGTGTAGGCGTGTTCTGGATGGGACTGCAGAGGGGTTGTTTACTGCAGGTTTTGGGAGCAGGTTTTGGGTCTGCTTAGTGGGTCGAAACCGGGCCTATTTTCGGACCTGACTTGGGTACCGAACATGGGCTAATCGGGTGCCGGATTTTGGGCTGAAGATGGACTTGGATTGGGGTCTGTTCAAGGCCCCTGCAGGTGGGTCGAATTGGGTCTCGAAGGGACCTGTTATGGACTTGGACAAAGGCCAGGAAAAGGGGCTGTTTGTGGGCCCGATTATGGGCCTGAACAGGGGTTGGCTGGATGGGCCACGAAGGGGCCTGTTTAGGAGGTCCTTGATGGACTAAAACTGGGTCACAAGGGGACTGTTTTTGGCTCTGGGCATGGGCCTGCAGATGGGCCGGTATGGGCCAGACAGAAAAGGCTGCTTGCGGGCTGGATTTGGGCCATATTTGGGCCTGGCATATAGGTTCAAGCTGGGCCTGAAAGAAGAGACAGCAGGCGGACTGAAGGTGACCCACGCAGTAGGCCGAACAGTGGCTGTTCATGGGCCTGGATTGGGGCCTGCGCGGGTGGTTTCAGATGGGCTGGAACCTGGTTGCAAGGGGACCGAATGAGGGCCTGAACAGGATTCTGTTGTTGGGCCGAACTGGGCTCCGGTTGGTGGTCCGAGAACTGCAGGTGGTTGGGAAAATGTGGCAATAAAATCCCATTTCAGAACCTGCATTGCTTTATTTTGATTGTTTAAAAAAGTTCTGCTCATTTGATTTTGGTGGTTTGCATCTGATCGGGCGCATTGGGCTGCTCATCGGTGCCCACTTCATGCTTTGAACTGACTTTGAACTTATTTCATTGAAGTAAGAATGGGGTACATCGGTGTACAACAAGTGATGGCCCTTCCCCAATTTAGGTCCTTCACTACCTTAGAAAAATTTCGGCATTACAACGGTATACCGACAGATTTCTAATGTGATGAAGTTTACCCATCCAACAAGGCTAGTCAATGACTTAGCCAAAATTGGGGAAGGAACCGATGGCTACGGGAGCATGCCCGCGCCACCGTCCGGATCGACATTCCGGGGCGGACCCGGGGGAGTCGTCCATTTCTTTTTAGTTTTATTTCTGGATTTTATTTTGTTTATTCTTTGAAACATAGGCCATGGAGGCCGGTTCAATTCCATCGGCGTTCCGAGCCGGCCTTCAATCTTCATGGGCTCGCCGGGCCTATCTTTGGGCTGTCCTTGGGCCGGAAGGGCCTGCTTGGAAGCTGCTGTTCTGCTGGCTGGACCGGCTTCGGGGAAGGCCACCCGGCTATGCCCTTGGCCCGTCGGACGGTTTCCAAGGGGTGCCGGGCCGTCACCTTCCAGCCGGCCCACCTCTGGCTACTGCCTTCTTGCTTGGACCTTTCCAGACCGCTGCCTTCTCAATAGACCACAGAGGGGTGTTTTGGCATGGCTGCATTGGGCCGAAATGGGCCTACAAGGGAGGGCAATTCAGGCTCTGGTTGGGGTCTGATTGGAGGGACTTAACAGGCCTGTACAGAGGGTAACATGGGTCGGCCAGGGGCCTGGGTGATGGCCCTGTCAAATGGGCTTACTTATGGGCCTGAAATGGGGTGCGCAGACAGCTAGGAGATGACCTGCTAAAGGGGTGCTCAATGGGCCGAAAAAAGGTGCAGCTCAGGGGGGATTTGAGTGGGCTGCAAGAGGGCTGAAGATGGGCCAGGATGAGGCTTGTTTCAGGTCTATGAATTGTGCTCGGTTAGGCCACATGGGGGGCTTGAGTTGGGCTGCGAGGAGGGCAGGCAAGTGGGCAGGTTTATGGGCTCTTTTGGGCCTACGTAGGGGCTCATTAGGTGGGCTGCAAATGGTCTGTGCGAAGGGGGCGGACAAGGCTAGGATTGAATCAGCCAACGGCCTGTTTTAGAGGGCCTAAACATGGGCTAAATGAGGCCGAACATGGGCTGATTATGGGCCTGAACAGGAGCTAAATATGGGCCTGAACAGAGGGCATGCACATGGGCTGAACATGGGTCGGCCATGAACTTGGATAGGCCTGCGCAAGGGAATCTTCAGAGGACTTGCTCTAGGTCCGGAGATAGACTGTACAAGCTGATCCCTACAGGCCTACGAGGGGCAGGAAATGGGCCTGGAATAAGCAAAAAGAAGGCCCCATCAAGGGGCTGTATGGGCGCACCCAGCAGTTCTCTTTACCTTTTTCTTCTTTCCTTCTTCTCCTTCTTTCCCTCTGGCGGCAGCAGGTTGCAGGCAGCAGGTGGCAGCAGGTGCAGGTGCAATTTGGCAGCCTCCCGGCGTCTGAAGCAGCCCCTCTTCTGGCTGGTGCGCCCCCCTCTTTTTATAGAGGGTGGAGGGGGAGGTGAAGAGCCAGCAGGTGGCTGTACGTGGATGCCTCTTGGCCTCCCCCATGCAGTTATTGCATTAAACTAAATTTATTGATTGGCTGTCCCTTGATCTCCCCCTGGCCTCTTCGGTTTCCCCCCTCCATAAATTGACTAATGAATTGGCTGGGGTGGCTGCATGGTGCGTACAGGGGTGCTGAGGTGGCAGGTGGGTGCGGCTGGGCCTGCTGATGTGGCAGGTGGGGGCCAGTGTGGCATGTTCACACTAGACTGCAAGTGAGCTGGCATATGGGCTGCGCACAGGCCTTTTGGCATGGGTTAATTGGGCTGGCTGGGGGGCTGCGCACAGGCCTTTTTGGCATGGAATTTGGGCTGGCTGGGGGGCTGCGCACAGGCCTTTTTGGCATGGAATTTGGCCCAATTCTAGGATGGGATGATGGACTTCTTATAGGGCCTATGTGGGCTCCTGATTGGGCTTGTTTTGGCCAAAATGTGGGCTGTCCGGTCTGCTCTTGGGCCTGCCCATTTGTCTCTCTTTTTCTTTTGCGAGAGAAAAAAAAAAAATGGATGCCAACATAAAGCAACAAGGCAAAGATGAAGATAGACTCAAAACTGACAGCTTAAACATACAGTTATAAGAAAGAGACAAGTGTTCTTTCTTATGTACTGTGCATGATAATTTTATAGCATTTCTGCTTTACGTAAGAACTGTACCTGATATATAAACCCGGGTCTTTATTAATATGGGTTCTCCACTTTATATAATTAATGAATTTATTTGTACAAATATGATTAATAGTTATAGCCCTTCTCAAGATATCAATAAAATCCATAACATTATTAAAATCCTATACAATCAGGTTGTCTTACAGATTATTTTAATTCAAGTTTACTCAAGAAACCACCAAATTGGGATAAAAAGGTGAATAACTTAGTTAAGTATTACAATTACAACAATTACGTAGATGTGCTAAAAAGGCAGTAAAATGTCCACACAAAAACAACACATCTTGCAGAAAGGTGTCCAAAGAATGGGATGTGATTCATTAAATGAAGTAAAAATAGAAAATAAAATTAAGATACTCTGCAGAGAAAATAGAACCCAAGTGTGAAAGGCACATAAAAAGACTAGACTGTCCTACATAGCAAAGAAAATAAAATGGTTGCCATCTGTAGTTGCTGGGTCGTGCTAACGGAGGTTGCCCTTGGGTCTCAAAACCTTTACCGTTCAGACTGTCAGCCTCTCACACCAGAGGGTGAAGCTTGGCAGAAAATGCTTCGGGGTTGCAGAATGTTGGTGTAACTGGCCCTCTAGGTAGATCCTCAGGTAGAAGTGTTATGGCCAGCTAGCAGGTGTGCCCGGTGATTGGAAGCAGGCCACTTGGTGACAGAATGCAGGAACGCACTCAATGCTGCAGGTGGAGAAGTCCGGGATGCATGAGCCTTGCGTATAGTCTTAGGAGGAGTCGAATAGAGCCGATTAGTGCCCATCTTCTGATTTCATGTTTGATTGTGCACCTATCTTCTCATTTCCATGTTCCTGCTGATCCATCCAGGGACAGACATTAGAGGGGTTGATCTTCCATGGTTGCCAGAGATTGCTCATGCCGAGAAGTGGTTGCCAGTGTTGTGTGGCAGCATAGGTAAAGAAAAGGCTTGCCAGAAGGCAGGAGGAAGAGCTCAAGCCCTTCTTAAATCAGAGGTGGCTCTTTAAAGTCAGTGGTGAATGGCAGAGTTCATCAAGAGGAGGGCATTCAGCTCTGCTCCTTGTCACACTTGGTGGAAAGATGTGGTGATTAGAAGACTACATCGTAAAGCCTCAGGCCTGGCAAAAAATTTTAAGAGATCATCAGCAGAGATTGGGACTGTCAGGGCAGATAAGGTGCCAGTGGTATGGTGCCGGGTGAGTGGGTCCTGGCGCATCTATGATGCATCAGTGCCCTCCTCAAGGTCTGCAGGGTGTTAAGTAAAGTAATTGAAGGGAATGCTGGCTCAGCTAAGGAATTGGCCCTTTGTTAACGCACGGGAAAAGATAGCCAGCTCCAGAATGATAAGCTTTCAGTGAAGGTCAAGCTGAGTGAGACACAGAGCTTTCTTGACTGCTATAGATGTGGGAAGAGGATAGCAGGGAAGCGAGATGCCAGGGTAGGCAGAGGCAGGATTTGGGGTTCTCCCCTGGGTAGGAAAATTTATCTTTTCTATTTTTGAATTCAATTAGCTAGTAAATAATCAGTAAAATTCTGCTTTAGTTAGAAAATTTTGGACTATTTGATTTGTGCTTGAGAAAAAAGGCAGAAAAAGATGTATTTGATTCAGCCAAAATTTCCTTGGTCATCATGCCTGATACAGGCATCCCTCAGATAGTTATAATGATAGATTATCAGTTCCAAAAGCATACTAGTTTCTCAAAAGTATGCAGAATGCATACCTTAAATTAGATATTTGTTTTGAAATTACAAATAAAACAAAAGTACATTTATTTCTAAAATTATCCCAAAATGCAAGCCTTAAAGTTCGATATTTATCTTGTAAATTACAAGTAACACATGATTAGTTTAGAAATTTTATCATGATTGGCCCACCATTTAGCAAATATTTATTTTGTGAAGCAAGCATGCATTACAAATGAGACTGTCGTCTAGTGTCAAGTACAGAAATTGTAGAAGTGGTAATTTATTTACAGATTGAGTGTGCATAAAATGAAATCTGGTATAACGACAGATAAAGGGTTCATTGAGCCCATTACCCCCGAGGAGTAAAAAACATGGAGATCACAGTTTGTGGAGGTAGCTTTACAACGTGTATCTTTCTTCCATATGTTGATGTGGTCCAATGCACCTAGACTTGGGTACATGAGGAGCATTTGAGATTGTGTAGTGTAAGTCTATCTTTGTTTTCAGTACACCAAAACCCAGAGGTACTTGAGAATCGAAAAAAGATCACAAGCAGAGACTAATGTGGCTAAAGTCAGGAGACACAAGGAATGATGTTGTGTACCTCTCTATCTTTACTTAAGAAGAAATTAATGTGTTTAAACTCCTAATTATGTGGTACTGGTACAAGTTCAATCAAATCTTTAATTGAGCAATGCGCTGCTGGCCCCACTTGATCAGCCCATCTCACACCTCCCACAGTTTGCTGAGAAAGTGAGTGCATACTACATGTTGTTGAGGACCGAGTCGGACCCAACGGTTGAAAAAGTCTAGAACTTTGCTGTTCAAGCTTGGAGACATCAAGATATTTGTAATAAAATAACTTATAAGGTTTAGATTTTATTTCTATAATTATCATGTTTTCTTTTTTTGTTTAGGGGGTTAATTGATGATTATGTAATCAATAAGATCTTTTTGTAACATTCCCTAGGCCTCTATATAAGGTCTTTACTGTAGCCACAATGGGAGAGACGATGATGAAATGAAAATGATTCCGATTTCTATTCTCTCTCTCTCTCTCTCTCTCTCTCTCTCTCTCTCTCTCAGCCCCTTTCCTCTCAAGGTTCACACAAGGATCTCAGAAGGATTTGACTGGCACCCCACCCCCCTTCCTCGTTAGGTAGGCAACACCTCCTGTAGTGGCTAGCTCTTCTTCTCCACCCCTCGATAGCCCCGAGTTTCCTCTCCACCCCCACGATGGTCGTAGTTCCTTTCCCTTCCTCCAATATCATCAATTCTCCTTCCTCCACTTCCAACACGTCTCCTTGAGCTCTTGTCACCCTTCCCCCACCTCCGGACCCAAATCTGCTGCATTGAGCATTCCCATCCACCTGGGTACCAACAGCGCCTCCCGGGGACCCAATGGCAAACCATCTTCGTCGCCTTCTGCATCTTCTCTACATCCGCCTCATTGATTTGAATCCATTAGAGACACTTTGGCTTCTCCGCCGTCGAGGCTTCATCCCTCCGCCACCCTCGGGAATCCCTATCTCCTCCCGATTGCCTCCACCATCGGTCCTTCCGCCCATCATCTCTCTTCCACATTGGTTTATTCGCCGTCGCCTCCATTCCCCTGTTAACCCCGTTGGACTGGTGCAGCACTTCTTCAATGCCTATTCACCTCGAATACACCTCCTGCCATCGTCTCCCCCTTCTCCCGACCGTGCGAAGGCGACAACCCTGCTGTCACCCCCTCCTCCTTATCCTTCTACTTCTTTGTTGATATGACCCAGCACGCCCCTATTTTCCTTCTCCTG
Organism: Cryptocoryne crispatula var. balansae; assembly: GCA_036172225.1. Taxonomy (NCBI): domain Eukaryota; kingdom Viridiplantae; phylum Streptophyta; class Magnoliopsida; order Alismatales; family Araceae; genus Cryptocoryne; species Cryptocoryne crispatula. The sequence continues at coordinate 7,135,379 of CM069932.1, read as the reverse complement.
ATAGGCTGACAATGGAGATGTTCAAGGTGGAGATCGAGGTGAAAGAGAAGAAGGGCCAAGGAAGATGAAGTGGTCTGACCATGCCACGGCTTCATCTGCTTTGCTTCTTCTGCCATCCAGACAAATGGCGACAACGTAGAAGAGCGAAATCCTACAGCTCAGCCGCGCGCTCTCACACAAGAAAGCAACGGTTTTTGCCGCCCCATTCAGGCCATGCCACTACATCCATGTCCGGACAACGAGACGACGACAATGCCCAGTGGCGAGCACTAACGAGGACAATGCGAGGCCCATTCGACTTTTGTCGGGTTCTCCTTTACCACCTCACCTGCTCGCAGGAGTCCTCCACGGCCACCATGCATCCTCATGTTTCCCTTGTGCGCCATTGGGTGCACTCGTGAGGTGCCATGCCACCCCCCAGCCGGCTGGTCATGCGCCAGCAGCCTTCATGTGCCCGTGTGCATCTGCAGGCAGCCACAAACCCCAGCAAGGTTCTGCTTCATGCACCGTAGGCGTTGGCACTCTATCATGATCCCCTCCATCCAGGCGCTACCACCTCACGCGAGCCTGCTTCATACACCCATGGCCACATACCCCATCAGGGCCACTTTAGCGCTCCAAAACCCATTTTCAAACCTTAAACCACCCGGTTCAGCACCCTTTCAGGTTTAGCTCGATTCAAGTTCGGTTCGATTACTTTGACTGATTAGAGGTATATCCGCAGAACAATGATTCGTGTGAGTCATAGTTATCTGAGGCACTCGCCTCAACTGCCTAGGCAGTTGAGGCTGGAGCAAGGATCGCGGGATCGGAATCGGAATCGGGATAGGTGGGTACCGATCCAATCCGGATCGGATCGGATCGGACCGATTCCGACCGATCCAATGGAAGAAAATCGATCCAGAATCGGTAAAAACAAACAAAAAAAAACGATCCGATTCCGATTCCGATCCGATTCCGGACCGATTCTGGCCGATCCTGGTCGATCCGACTGGAATAGCAAAAAAAGAAAAAAAAACGATCCGATTCCGATTCCGATTCCGATCCCGACCGATTCGGCCGATCCGATTCCGATTCCGATCCGATTCCGGACCGATTCCGACCGATCCGACCCATCCCGACCGATTCTGCCAGAATTTTTTTTCGGATCGATTCTTCAGCCAAGAATCGGATCGGCAATGGCCGATCCGATCCAGGAATCGGCCGATTCCGATCCGAATCGGCCGATTCCGCGATCTATGGGCTGGAGAAGCACTGGCAAAATGCCTCGCCTCACCCCGAAACGCCTCACCCACCCAAGTCAAACAAATTTGGTCAAACATGATCCATTTCTTAACTTATTTATGATATTTATCTTCTTTTGATTTTGACTTCTACTCTTATTAAGTTGTTATGCTATGTAATGCTTGATTTGTAATCTACTCTTGTTAGTTGTTATGATGTTATGTTTGTTATCGTCTTTCTTTTGTTATTATAACATTACTTATTGATCGCTACATGAATCCACTGGCATGTTCAGATGGCAACATCCCTATGCCCATCCCACATCATGAATCCACCGAATTTTCTCGGTAATGTTTCAGAACTTATCATAAAGCTCCCTCAACTCTCTTGTGCGTGTTGGAACTAGAGCCCGATAAATATGTTGTGAGAAATAGTGGCGCTGGCAGTGAACTGCCCTTCCAGTATGATGGCTCCATAGTGAGTAAATAACATGTCCAAGTTCATTGATCCATCTTTGAGCCGATATAAACTAATATGGACTGGGTCAAGGCTAATCTGAACCAGCCTGGTCCAGTTCACAGCATTTTTGGACTCACCTAAATCCCATCCCCTGGATTGGCCATCCAACAGAGGTTAACCCGGCCCAGTATCTGCCTGGATCGGTCCGTCTAAATATATATAAAAAAATAAAAAATAATATGGAATGGTCACTGATGGAAGGGCAGCCCAAATTTAGCGAGATCGTTGTCGGGAAGAGGTGGTGGGGTATGTGGCTGCCCCTGCAACTTCCATGCCCTAACCTAGTAGAGAAGAAGTTTGAGTTGGATCCACTTCCACCCCATACTGGACTCGCTTGCATCAGGTCCTGACACCAAACCCAACTCATACTTCCCGGACCAGTTTGGGCGGGGAAGTTGCAGGGCAGCAGGTGCTTCCACCACATCCCAATGGAATCACTGGATCAGTCCGGAATCAGCCAACCCAGGCTAAGTCTAGCATGATCTCTGGCAGAAGTCGACCGCAAATTCAAGATCCCCTTGAATCAAGTCAGCACATGCTGAAGGTCAATGCTAACCATGGTGAGGCACCTGCTTGTAGTGCAGTCTTAACTGAGACCAGAACATCATAGTCACTGTGTGTCAGGAGCACTCAAACAGGGGGATGGACAATCAATCATAATCAAAGTTGGCCTCCATAAACTATTTGTCAAAAAATAGTTATTTTGGGAACATAAAAAAAAGATCATAAAAGAATTAAGAGTTATATGTTAGTTGATATCTAATTATAAAAAATATTGTTCATAGTTTATAAAAGATCTCCAATCGATTGAGTGAAACAGTTGGAAGAAATAGTGAAACACATTATGAATTATATGATGTGGAACCAATCAGCCACCAATTACACTAGAAACAAACAACCAGAACAATGCAACATAATGCTAATATCAAGCTAAGTCAATTCAAAATAGCAGTTATGCATTAAGAGAAGCAAGCCCGAAAAGCAGTAACTCGAAGTGGGAGGGCCAACAAATGTAAGGACACAACCAAGATAGGATGCTCTAATTTTCAGTGAAACCAATATAATACCTCCAAAATACGATAACTCAACTCGCACTGGCAACAATAAATAACAAGCTAGATTTCCTACCACTCATGATCCACACAACAAATGGTGCATACTAGATGAGCAAGTTAACTAGTAGGGCAAAGGTTGTACCTCCACACTTTGGCCTGGGGAGCTGACTCCTCAGATCATCCTTGTAGACAGGTGCCCTGCGGCCTGCTCCCACATACTGGAGGAAGGTGAACCACGTTTTTCAAGCGTCAAGACACCGAAAGAATTTTGTACCAACTAGTGAGCTTATGCAATTTCACCCCGGGTGGTAGCCGAGGGCAACCGCAGGGAATCCATCAGATGAGGGGCATGGATGCCTCCCGGTGCTGCTGCTAGTAGGGGGTATGTGGAAGATGTAGATGAAGGACCCCGGCGGGGTTGTGGCGCCCACAAGCGACGTACAAGCTATGGAGGGGGTCATGGCAGCGTGGAGGTTCATCTGCGCACCACCGTAGCTTTGTCACCCACACAAAGAAACCTTCTTTGTGTGGTATTGTAGCTTCACGGAAGGCATAAACAGGGGAGGGGAAGAAGCAGGCTGGCGATGGGAAAAACTAGAAGGATTGAGGTCGGGTGAGGGGAAGAGCTGCTATGAAGGTCGAAGGGGACCAAAGGGGATGGACTTGTACTCAAGGCACCATGTGGTGGGTTGAGCGAACGGTGGCTTCCGTAAGGGGAAGAACAGTGGGGCGGTTCCAATGGGCTCAGGAGGTGGAGAGGGGGATTGATCAGCGAATCTCCGATGTTGGGAGGAGGTCCAAGGCCGGTGAGGAGGAGAATCGGGAAGCATCGATAGGGGTAAAAAGATGCAAAATTAAGCTATAATGAGAGGAAGGTGCCGTGACAGGGGGTCAGTGGTGCTGACAAATGTTGCAGTGGACCGGAGGGACAATTGGAGGTGGTGCCGCAAAGGGAAAAGACACTGAGTGGTAGAAGGGCTGCAATCCAGAAGGGGAAGAGAACTTAGAAGGCATGAAGGTCGTCAAGGTAGGAAGAAAAAGGGGTAGAACTAACCTTTGCTGAGGGTGAAAAGGACTCCGGCTTTTACCAGGGGTGGAGAGGAGAGCCTCCTTCCGGAGGGGGTGGGAAGCAGCCGACCTGTTATTGGGGATGGAGAGGAACACCAGGAAGAAACTGATCATTCACTGGGTTGGGTGTCGCCGGAGCACCACCGTCATCCTAAGGCTCCTAGGGTGCCACCATCATTCTCCACTGGAGGATTAACCTAGCTTCAGACAGGAACGAGAGAGAGAGAGAGAGAGAGAGAGAGAGAGAGAGAGAATTTGCATAATGCTTTGTTTTCCTTCATTCATTTGTGAACAAATATATACATATAAGGGGCCTTAAATAGGTCAATGACAAAATTCCAAATAAACCCAAAGGACCCTTATATATCTCTCTATGCGCAACCCCTATGTGTATGACATGTCAACAAGTGTGTGAGTGTATATATGTCCAATGACTCCAATCCATTCACAAAATAAATTTCATAAATTCCCAAAATGAGTTGTATGCTAAAAAATATAAAAAATAAAATAAAATTGACATGCTCAATACCCATCTGTCCAAAGAGATGTCGCCGGGTGATGATGACATCGATAAATAAATGTTGGATCAAACCACACACGAGCGCATGTGTCCTGACCATTATAACTATGTACAATCTTCTTGCACCCAATAAATAAAAAATAATTAAAATATAGGAAAATAAGTGTTTTCCTACTGGCACAAGTCTAACGTACTTCCTATTACTTTTTAAGTAATAAATCATCAGTAAAGGTGAAAAAAAGGAAGAAAAAGATTTCTGAGGAAGACTTGTGCTACTGAGAATCAATTATCATTAGTGTTTGTTTTCCATTTTTCCTTCATCCCACAAAATATGTAATCTTGGAACAGAGTTATTTCTCAATATCATAAAATGTGTGCAACGGCTATATATGTCATTTTTTATAAATGTGGTAATGGAAATTTTTCTTTGTCATGTATCAGTAGCGATCATTCTTTATGTTAAATCTTACTCCAGAAATGAACCACTATTTATATTTAAAACTGGCACTTTATGAAAACAACGGGTGGGCCCTTACATGCCCTCTTCCACCCATTCTCAGGCACCATTTGATAAACATCACAAAAGGTTCAGACTGGTCGTCAACAAAGAAAGCCAATGAACCCAAGACCAAGCCTAAAAGGTGACCAAGCAGTCCAAACATCCCTCACTTGTATCATGGATGTGCTCACGCTGCCATCCACAGAATGCTACACCTCCAAAAAACACAGGAGAAGAGAGCTTGCCAACCAGGATGCACTACAGACACATTAATAAATCTGCTCTCACATTGATCGAAAATTTTATCTGTCATAGTATAATTCCTTATATCCAAGTCTACCATCTCATGTTACAATCAATTGAAACACAAAACAGCTTGCTAGTTATTCAGTAATTCCATGGATAGCATGCCAGCAGGCAAAAAAAATTTGCATCGATTCTGAAAATTTTGAAGCTATAAATATTTGGAAAGGCAAATTATAATGTAATTAGTGCTGGCAGCACATAAAGCAGCCACTAAAAGCTCTCAACAAATGCTTGCAGTCAAAATCATGAAGACCAAGAACTTGCCTGTTTTGTTTCAAACTCACGTTGCCACCTACGAGTGTCCCAGAAATCCTGGCCCATTTCACCACAATAATGACCCACATTATAACCAGTTCTTTCACGAATAACTTCAGCTTGCTGAAAAAACATACATTAAGTTAGCAGATGAACATTAAAATGCTAAAAGACAGCATCGTAAGATTTATTTCACCTGATACACTAAGGGAACTTTAGGAACCAGGAATATGGCCAGCATCTTTCTATTCTTCTTAAGCATTTCTTCACAAATGCTCTTTATAAGGAGAACAGCTATAAGTGTTTTCCCAGCTCCAGTCTCAAGAAATGCAATTGTATTTTTTTTCTTAGCCTGATCAAGTACATCAAGTTGATACTTCCGGGCTTGCTCCTCAGTGAGCCTATCCTTCTTCTCCTCAGGACCCTTCTCGGTCCTTTTGACCCTCTCCAAGGTTTCTTGCTTCACTTTCTTGTCCTCTCTACTTTCCCATGACCCAACTCGGAATACCATTTTTCCGGATTGGTCCCTTTCCCAATAACCTCTACTCTCTCTGTCACGCCGATCTCTTTCTCTACTCTCCCTCCTGTCTCTGTCTCTGTCTCTACCATCCCTCCTATCCCTTTCTTCCCACTCCCCTCTTCTACTTTGATCAATTTCTCTCCGACGACTATGACCATCCTCGTAATCAGGAACCCTTCTTCTGCTGAGAGTATCCCTGGAGCGCTCATAACGTCCATTTGTATGCCCTTTTCCATCTATCAGACCATCAATCCGCGCTCTCTTGGTGTACCTTGCTGCACCATCTCTGTCCTTACTACCTGACTCTCCATTATAATATCCGCTTCCATTGTTCACAATGTCTGCACTCCTTTTTTTATCGCTAGTTTCACAATGCTTAGACATGCCATTTTCACGTGCATTATTACATGCCCTTGAACTAATTCCCATTGCGTCTGGTGGTAACCCATTCATTTCCGTGTCAACAGCCACTGTAGAGGGCACTGGCCCGGTCACGTCCACTGTTTCCAGGTTGCCTGGAGTGCGCTGAAATACAGCCTCGTTTATGCTCTCAAAAATGCGGTCAATCTCCTTAAAGAAGTTATCCTCCTCCTCAGCCACCTGCAAAGAAAAGTCCACTGGTGCCTCCGGAACCATTGATGGATCTAAGTCTCCAAAATCAATTCCGCACATGGCATCATCCTCGCATGCGTCGAACCAGTAAGAAGCCGGATGACCACTACCTACGATGCCGTTCATTTGCGGATCGTCCGACAATGGCGGTTGCTTGTCCCCCATTACTAACTCCTTCATCTTCCAATTACCGTACCTCTTATCGCCCTGCCAAGTAGTTAACGTGAAGATGGTTCAAATTGTGCCCTTGCCGAGCATGGTAAAAATAATCGTTATGCTCCAAAAGTAATCAGGAAGGTAAACCCACACTCAGCGGTTTTGGGATGTGGAAGAAGGCACTGTGTCAGTCCAGAAAACAAGTAGCAATAAATAAGTAAATAAATAGAGGGAGAGGAGAAGAAGAAGAAGAAGAGCAACAAGAAGAAGAAGGAATCTGAAGCCCCTCAGCAGCTGCAGGAGAAGCAACGGCAGCGCGGAGATAGACCAAGCGAAGCACAACAAAGACGGGAGATTTGGGGAGGGGGAGCTGTCTCGACGCGCCCTCGGCGCGTCCCCACCCCTCCTCCCCTCCTCCTTATCTAATCTTCTAACAACGAGAGGAGGAGACACCTCCTGCCTCTCCCCTCTCCGCCCCACACGCACAATATTCCAGAACAAACAGATATTCTTCGACGGTCTATCAACGCGATGGTGCCTTTTCTGCGTGCTTGCAGATCCTCCTCCCCTCTCTTTTGTGGTTTCCTCCCTCCTCCCGGCCTTCTGTCTCCTAAAACTCTCTTTCTCAGCTGCAAGAGCAACTAGATATATGCTAAAGGTGCAGCGGGAGGATACAGATCTTCTTCTTCTTCCCCTTTCTATCTATCTATCTATTATGAGGAGAAATATGCTAAAGGTGCCTGTTTCGGGAGAACAAATTGCTCTGACCCCCGCCTCGGCTCTGTACCAGCAGAAAAGAAGGTATAGAGAGAGAATAGTGAAAACATGAAAGAGAGCGAGACAGACGGAGAGAGGAGAAAGGAAGAATATATCCGAGAGCTGTCAGGTTGTGTGTGCGCGTCCCGGTGTGGGTCGAGGGAATCGCGGGTGAGGGTGGGCACTGTTTGCTTTCGTCTTTTTTTTTTCCGAACAGAATTGAATAAAATTGAATTTTCAAATCAAATTAAATAAGTTTGGTTCAGTTTAAAATTAAATATTAATAAAATATTTAAGTTAAGTAATTATTTATACATTTTTAATTAATAATTAAAATAAAAATTATTTTTATCACAGTAGTTATTTAAATATTGTTTTTATTCTTAATCTAAACAATTTTTAAATATTTTATATAATTTGATTCGTATGATTTGATAAGATTTTGAAAGATTTTTAAATCGATCAAACCGAAATAATGGTTCAAATTGTATTGAAATAAATGTAATAAATTTATTTTTTATAGTTTGAACACTCGTGAACCGGTGGGGGCAGGGGAACAAGTGGTGAGGTTCGGCCCTTTGGGTCGGTTCCCCTTGGCGCGGCTGTGAGCGTGTGTGAAAGGCGGCTTCCTACCTTGCACGTGCGAGTGGGAAACACCTCAGTCCCCCCCCGTTGAATTCCGATGACAGCGCTCACCGGCTGGCGCGCAGCCTGGGAGTCGAGTTTGAACGCGGCCAACGATCGGGTGGCGTTTGATTTAAAAATATTTTAAAACTCCGTCATTTATTTTTTTTATTTTTATCTCTTATACAATACATTTTAATTCATTTATCTTAAGAATAACAAAATTATAATGATTCATTTCGAATGAAATAATTTTTAAGAGGCTACTATACTGAATCCAACATTTTTCCAAACAGTTTTTAATATCTAACTTCTGAAGCCAAAAGAAGATGACCCCGGATAATCAAAAGATTTATCGGCACTTTTCCATTAACTCTATTTATATTTTTTGTATTTAATCTTTTATGTTTTATTTCAATTTTTGTTGGCTTATGTGTTTACTAAGTTTGTATATACTCATTAGTGAACATTAATACATCTTTTTTATCATAACCCAAACCAACTCGAATTGTGAACATCCCCGTTGACTGGATCGACAGAGTTTTCTCTGTTATAGAGTCCTCCTGGGGTGCCAGGTGGGTAGAACCATGCATCCGCTAGATTGACAGAACCTGATGCGGATCGAGGAGATTGACCTAGTGGAGTCACTTTCTTCGTAAACTTTTTATATTTAATAAAATCTTTTGGAAATGGTGATAGATTTCTCAAATTTTAGTGGGGTTACTTGACCCTACTAATGTCCACCTGGATACACCACTGGACAGAACATTGCATCCACTCTCCCTCTTAGTTATTCCTCCTTTTCTCCTTCTTGTTATTTTCTTTTTTTTTTCATCGTCCTGTCCAATCTCAAACTCGCCGGTCTCATTAACATCGGTGTTAGAATCTTAATTTCATATTTTTAATTTTGTAACATTGAGTAACGATGATTGATAATTAAGATTTTTGATGACCTCTGGAAGTGTTAGGCTTGACCTACTCTCTTCTCGTCATTTCAATGAAAAACTCTATACGCGTAATGAGACGGCCCCCATATATATTTATTTATGTTTATAACATATATATATATATATATATCTTCCACCCCGCTGCACATTACGTGTCTCTTTGATTGTCTATGAAATGGTTATTTGCGCAAGTTTTCTGGAAAATCTGATTTGCTCTGTCCTGTTGGGTTGCCCGTAAACTATGGCCGATGGAAAACATGCCTCGTTGATTCTCATGACTTAGATCTTGCATCCCCATATCTATTCCGGATGCCGTTTTCCCATAAATACTTGAATAAGATACATTGCCATTATAAGATACTGCAATAACTCGTGATCGCTACTGGCAAGGGAAAGAGATACCCGCCGAAAGCAGGGATGTGGAGACCAGGGCCTTCACCAAAACAGAGGAGGAAGCCGAGGGGTATTCACCTGAAGGGTGAGGATGCAGCCTTGGGCGTCAGTGAAAAGGGGAAAAAATAGGCTGGAGGGGAAAAAAGGAGACGAGGAAATCAACAAGGGGGACCCTCTTTAACACCCGATCCAATCATATTTGGTGACTAAAGCGCGTTAATACGTTAGAACGTTGTTTTGATGATTAAATCATACTGGGAGGTGAGAAATCTGCCTCCACCGTAGTTTTGCAATCAAAGCCCTCTCCCCCCCCCCCCCACCAAACTACGCTCAACACCGCCGGCACCCGCCTCTATTCAGAGTTCAGAAGGGTGGAGCCCAGTTCCTCTTAGCGGCCTCTTGCCCCCACACTCAATCGGCTCTCCCCCACCCTGTCTCGGAGATCTGCCGACCTCCAGGTGCCCAAACCCTTCGTCGTTTGTCTCCTCCTCCCCGGAGCTCGACTCTGCCACCGGAGCTCGATCCCTATCTGTAACTGTTAATCGCCAGTGCTCGCTACGAACGTGTGTTTTGCCGCCGAAAGGTTGAGCAGAAGACGGTGAAAGGGGAAGCCAAAGACGATGTTGCGTTGAATGACAACAAATTGTTATGTCTTTGGGAGTTGGGTATAGGGGGTGTGCACTGTATTGTTTCAAGGGCATGTCTTGTTGGGTTTGAACCATGGATGACTTGGTCGGCCGGGTCATTTGACTTGGCCGGTTGTTCGGAAATGACTCAGTCGGTGCAACTCTTCGATGATCTTGTGTGAGATCATCTAAGTCATCATTAAGTCGTCCAACCCGGCGACCCGATCGTCCAATCCCGGTACTCTAGTCAATTTTTTTTCTTATATACATATATCATTTATATTATTACATACTTTTTTTCGTTCGAGATACTTCATCCTTGACAATTCCTCGTAAGCGACGCTTCTCTCTTAACCCAGGCTATTTTATCGTGCAGGTCGATTTGTGATTACTCTTCACTTTCCGTTTAATAATCTTATAATAATATTTCACTGTTGTTTATACTATCGGACATATATACATTTTATAATTCTAGATATTATATACTTAAATTTTATAAAAATATATTTTAACTCTATTCTCCTTCACCCACATCATATTTATTTTTGTACATAGATAAAATATTCATATTCAATTATAACATAAAAATATAATTATATTTTTATATATTCATAAATTATAATATAAAAACATTTTACTTTGTTTTTTGTTTTTTATTATATATTTTATATAATAAAATAAATAAAATTCGACATCATCCGAGCAAGAGTCACGACTCCGTCCAACTAAGTCAATTTTGAAGCTGACTGACCATGGGTCGACCTCGGACTCGACCTTTCTTGATTTGAACTTCTCTTTAGGTTCAATCAATTTGGAAGGTTTCGAACATAATCAAAATTTACATGTATAAATAAAAAAAGTTTAAATATTATAAAATTTATTATATTAACAATAAATTATTATTTATATAGTGCTTATAATAAATTGTTTTTATTTTAATAAACGAGTTATTTATCATCGATATTCAGTCTTAGATTGAACCGGTTGAGTTTGGAAACCTGGTTTGGTTCAATTAAAAAAAACAAATCGAATTGAATTGGGCTATGCACACCCCCTACACGAGATAGCAAAAAAAAAAGAGTGAGAGCTATCATTAATTTTTTGTTTTGTCCAACCAGATTTTTTTTTAAACACAAAATTTTATCGCTGGCAAACACATATTTTACCATGTTTGTTATAAAAATACAAAATTGTAGCAAAACTCAACACACCCAAAGTCATTTCGGCAAAAAAAAAAAAAACTTAAGTTACCACCAATGACAGCATTGTAATCATTGGAGCACCCGTGTGTTTTAGTCTTTTAGACGTCGTTTCACGTCTGGTATCAGGATAAAATTGATGGAGATAAGGATAAAACAATCCTTGTGGTTAACCCTATTCTCACTGTGTTTGATTTGAGTTAAGATAAGTTTAGAGGATAACCTTATCCTATGTTTTGTATGTTAACAATAAACTCGAGGATAATCTTATATTTTTACCTTTATTCTTTCACATTATCTTATTTATACTAGTTAAGTGAAACATGTTTGAAATGTGTTAGAGTGAAAAGTAACATTTTTGTTAAAAAATATATAAATTTATATTAAAATTGAATAACATAGATAAATTAAAGTTGGAATTAAACAAAAAAACTTTCTATAAAACAAGTACTTCATAAAAGACTATTTTATTCAAAATGAAATCCTCTTATTATAATTTTACTCTTGATAAGTTACAATCACTATCATAACTAATCTCATTTTGTAGTACAACATATCAAAAATTCAAAATATCCTTACACTTCTCACTTGGAGTATTGGAGACTAAAGTAAAGAGAAGAGAAAAGTAACAAAGAAGGTGTAAACTGAGAAACATCATCTTATACTCTGTTTGGTTGGAGTTATATTTTTGATATTATATCAATATTAATATTAATATTTTCAAATGTTAAAGTATCAATATCAAAAGTAATATTAGTTGTCACTTGTATTACATAGTATACTTTGTTTATATTATAAATTTTAAAATTGATATAATTAATTAAACATCTCTTAATAATTCTTATCAATATCAATTTTAAAATTAATAACGATAGAGATATTTAATAATGTTATCAAATATGATATTAATAGACTGTTAACCTGTCGAAGCCTTGATACACTTGATCTAGAAACTTTTATATATATATTTTTATCACGGCGACACATTGGTGTAAAGACGCGTAACTTTACGTGTGATCATGCGACCAGTCGCCACATATTGTTGTCTCTCTCGAACAGTCGAGCAAGTCTGTTCGCAGACATTCGGACGTCCGCTAAAATCGACGACGTCTGCTACCCGTGAGGAGGGCTGATGCCGATCGACAGGTCGATCGCCAACCTAGAACGAACTTATTGAGCCACGCCACGCAAGGAAAGGTTCGGCGAACGACCCTTGCGAATTCAGTCCCAGGGGCAATTGACCCTATACGCACCAGATTTCTAAAATAATCAATCGGCATAATTTGACTTCGGTGATCTCCGTAGTTTAATTTGAAAAATATGATTGCTCTTCATCTGAAGTCTAACGTGATCTTAGATTATTATACAATTTTATCAAAGTATTCATACGTTCATCAGTTTAATATTTACTTAAGTTATGCAATATATATATCTTCTTTTTATGCGACTCTGTATCTAAAAAATTAAAAGATTCATGTTACGATTTATTTTTAGGACACTTATCAAAAAATAAGAAGGGAAATTATAAATTAATCAAAATGCCAAATCAAACGGTCTCCATCTTTACCGAGTCAGAGGTGAGTTAAGACCAACGAAATAACACCACCTTACCAATGTCTCGAAGGTATCGCGATGGTATCATCGGATGTTTGACCCAAAAAATAAAGCTGGACGAGTTCACTCAATATTGCTTCGGAGAACACGTAGGCGCCACCGCCACCCGGACGGGGGCGTGCAGCGTGCTTTATCTTGCCTTGCCTTCACGGTTTGTTCACTTAACAACCGGTCAAATCGGCGAGAAGCTATTTAAGCGCCTGCATTGACGCCGCGGCATTCCGCAGCAATTTCCCTGCACCGAGGCGGAGCCCGTGGCACTGCGGTAGCGTTCGCTGACTGCCGGCCGAGCGCTGGCGTCCCTGCCTGCCCCGTACCGGACGGCCCGCTCGGCGAAGTTCGCAGCGTCCCCGCGCGATGCCGCCCGCGGGGTGGGTCTCCGTCTGTACGTGACAGTGGGGAGACGTGGCGGGTGCGAGTGTCTCTCTCCGTGCTCGCGTTTTCCCGTCGTGCGTGCCTCGGGCCGTCGGCAAGCCCGAAGAACCTCAGCAAACCTCCGACAAAGCGGACGCGGGACAGGAAAAAGGTAGGAACCGACGCGGCACGCGGTGCTCGTCACTTCGGAGAGCACGCGGACGGCCGCGCCTATTCTCCGCCTGGTCGTCGCCGGCTGAATCGTCCGGGGAGGGGGGGATAAGGGAAGTGGAGGGAGTAGATTGGTAGGGGCTGTCCAGTTTGGACCGTTGGTTGGAGTTCGAAGGCACCGGGGAGAGGAGATGGAGGCGCGGGGCGGGTGCTACGGCGGGTTGCGTGTGGTCGGGGACTACATATTGGGACAGAAGATAGGGGCGGGGTCGTTTGCGGTGGTTTGGCGGGCGAGGCACCGGTTGCTCGGCGTGGAGGTGGCCGTGAAGGAGATCGACCAGAAGCAACTGAGCAACAAACTGAGGGACAGCCTCTTCAAAGAGGTCGACATCCTACACCACATCTCCCATCCCAATATCATCCGTCTCCACGAGGCCATCCAGGTCACTTTTCTTCCTTTTCTTTTTATCGTGGCGGACTGATGTCGATAGTTTCTTGCTGCAATTGCTGATAGTCGCTTCAGATTGTATCTTGTGAAGATGACCCATGTTTGCTTCCGCTACGCGGAGGTTATCCTTATAATATTAGCAGAGTATTTCATGTTTGCACGCGGCTTATCTGATTGATCGCCGTATGCTTTCTTCTTTGGTCGTGGCTTCAACAGAGTGAAGAGAAGATATACCTTGTCTTGGAGTACTGCACCGGGGGTGACCTTGCTGCCTACATAAATCGTCATGGAAGAGTTTCTGAAGGTGTTGCGAGGCGTTATATGCGGCAGTTGGGTGAGGATGGACTCTCCATTAATTTTCTTACGTACAGCTGTTAAAAATGATTATTTTGTTCACATCTTCTTGCATAGACTGTAGGGGTTGTGTACGTTGAACCGTTGCCTGCTACCATCTTGTTTCACATAGCGGGTTGAGGTCACTTGCACCCTTCATCATCATAACAGCTGCGTATCTAAAGAAAACAGCGATGTCAGTGAGTTTTGCGGGGAACGGGCAAGGAACTGCTATTATTTTTGAACGTGTCCCAATCTCACAGCTTGGTGTTTAGCATGTTGAATTGTGTGGAGAAATGGTACAAATGACATGTATACATCACAACCAGGTCCTCGACAAAGATTAGTAACGGGGTGGGTGTTCAAGTGATGGAAAGAGGTCTGGGGTTGAGAAATTTAGACCAAGCTGGTTTTGTGGTAGCTGGCATGGGGTGTTTAGGATCGTTTTTGAAGATTTCTCTGATAGTTAATGTATAGTTATCAAGTGGAACACCTTTTCACCCTCCAACTGTGATCGGGACTAGTGAAAAAGATGTCTGCCAGCTTACAGCTATTTTGGGAGCAGCATGGATCTCTAGAAACAAAAGACTGTTTGATGAAGACTACTACCAGTTGCTGACTTTTCAGATTCATAGTTGTTCTTATTAAGGATCAGATTTAAGCTTATTTGATGTGTGTGTGTGCTAATTTTGCTGACTGATGTCCATAATGGACACTTTCTTCCTGAAGTTAGTTTGGAGGTCCCTGATCCAAATTGCTGATGCTGTTGCTTTCACTTTTCCAGCTTCAGGCTTGCAGGTTCTTAGGGAGAACAATCTTATACATAGAGATTTGAAACCACAGGTGAAATTATCATCTCAGTTTACCCTTTTTCTCCTGTTGCCACATCCAGTGGATTAACTTTTGTTTTGAAGGTCAAATGAGTCATCTGGCTTTCTTGCATCAAACATTTATTTTATGTTAAATGTCATTTAGCATTGTTTGCAGTAGCGGCTGATCTTGGACCTGAACCAGCATGTGCCAATCCAAGCCTGAAGGGTGGGGGAGGGGGTGATATTGGGGCCAATTTCAGCTGGGATTGGGTTAACCTAATCAGTTCTCCCTGGGTTGGCTGAATCCGGACTGATCTAGGGCCAATTTGGATGCTGCACCCTCCGCTTTATCTGGCTGTGATCCGACCCCAATACATGCTGGATCAGTTTGGAATCACCAGCAAGCATCCCTTTTATTGTTTTTTTTTTCTGATATCTCATTATTTTGTTAAATTTTTGGATGAACTGCTCCAGCTGATCCTAGATCACTTTTTCTTCCCTCAGATAAACTGAGTCAGCCGATCTGATCGTGATCCAGGTTGGGGTCAGCCCTGCCTGATTCAGTAACCGATATTGATCCTGAAATCCTTGCATTGTAGGCTACTCTATCTTGGAACGATTCTGGGTGAAATGGCAGCTTGACCTTGAGAACAAACTATTCTTATGATCCTTGAGGTTAACACAAATATATAGACAAATAATATAAAATTTTTATGCTAATGTTTCTCATACTCTGCATGCAGAACCATGACTTCAGCTAATCACAATTGATGTAAGTTGAAGTGACATTATTTGTGTTTTGCATGGATTATTTTGGTTTCAAAATTTATCTAACTGGTTTTCTATGTCATTTCTGTTAAATTCATCCCGTTGTATTGTTGCCTATATAACGGCACCTTTCAAAAATGCTAATTTAAAAAATCCTGATCTGGTGTCTCTCGCAATTGTCTTTTTTTTTTCTTCCTTTTCCTCTTCAAAATTTGGAAACTGTTAATAGATGGCAGTCAAACAAGTTTTTGGAGGGGCTAGCTATTAGACAGACTGCATAGCCAATTTGATTTTTCTAATTGTCGATCCATTGCTTTATTGCTGAGAATCTTATACATTCAGCTGATTATTTGAACTCATTAAGGCTGAACTTTCAGAACCTTTTATTATCAACTAATGATGAAAATGCACTTCTGAAGATTGGCGATTTTGGCTTTGCAAGGTAAGAATCATTTTCCCACACTCAAATTTACCAATTTGTTATGGAATCAGCCTTCTGTTCTTTACCTATCATACTGTAGAGGTAAACCTTCAAAAATACTAAAAGGAAGCAAGCTTTGGTTAGTTCCCATTGTTGTTGTGTGATGCCTGTCAAGTATGTCGGAGCAGTTGTGGATTTGTGACAGGTATAGCCGTGGGTAATTTGGAAAGAAAAGAACCTCAAGCAATTTAAGGCATGAAGCTGAATGAGAGTCAATCAGTTTTTGCTCTGTATTAAAGTGACCGGATAGGGCTGTGCTTACTGATTTTTTGCTTCTTTGGAGGGTTCTTACGTGGTGATTGTGCATGCTTTACAGCTTCTTTTCTTTGAGTTGTGGCTGTCATGTTGTATTTAGTTTTATATATGAATACTACTAATCACTCGCAAAAGAACATCACCTTATTTGTATATAGGGCAAGGAAAACCAAATCGGGATTGGACTTTGGATTAACCAGGGCATATCTCCATCGGATTGGGACCTGGCTGCCCAATTCATGGGAAGTTGGAGTCCACCATGAGTCAGCTAGAATTAGGCCAACTTGGTCTGACTGGGCCAAGTTGGTCCAAGCCATTTGAGATTACGGGTGCAAACGAGCCAAGCAGAGCTAAGTAAGATCCTGCTCAAGCTCAGGTCAAAGATTTGTAATGAATCTTGAATTCGGGTCGATACTCGATGAGTTTTTTAGTACCTTGCTCGTACTCAGCCCATCATGAACTCTACATGTTCGAGTTCTTGACTTGTTGAGCTGCTTGTTTATGTAAATGAGCCTAGTAGAGCTTGAGCTAGAATAAAGATATAGCTCGAGCTCGATACATATTTGTGTTCAAGCACATTTATGAACTCTGCATCGATATCGGTCATTGAAACTCGAGCTTGAGCTTGCCTTAAACTCGAACATGTTGAAAAATACCAACAAACTCTAACTCAAATGAAGAGAATAACTCAGTTGATGCCAAACCAAATTTCGGAGCTTTTGAAAGGGAAAGAGGCAAAGATAATTCCTAAAGAAGAGAAATATGACCTCGTGATTAAAATGTTTTCCGTCGAACGGAGAAGAAGGGGAAGAGATGGAGAAAATCCTTTGCCTTTAAGATGTTTGGATTGGTGTTGGTTGTTAGATGGACTGGAGCTTTGCAGCAGCTATTAAGTGTGCCGGAGGCCGTTGAGGAGAGATTGAGAGAAAGAGTGAACAGAGAAGAGAATAGGCTTTGCAGTCTAGCTCCAATGTAGTTGCTCCGTCTTCAGTTGTTGGCATTTGGCCCTTTGCGTGCAGGATGTGTGTGTGTGTGAGAGAGAGAGAGAGAGAGAGAGAGAGAGAGAGAGAGAGAGAGAGAGAGAGAGACCAGCCCTTTCCCTTATTATGTGAACTATGCAAAGAGTCAAATTCAATAGTTTTCTACAATACACATTTGGGAGACTTATGCATAAAAAGTTTAATATGGTACATTTCCATAAAAAGATATGCAAGCAAAAAGTGCTTACCAACTATTTTACGCATAAGAATGTGTCATGTGCAGATGCAGAAGAGAATCATGAGAGCAGCCTTCATCATAATCCTAGAGCCCCTTGGTTCATGCTCTTTAAATGTATGTGGGGGTGGGGTGGGGGATTGGTACCATGGTGATCACGGAAGGTATGATTGGAATTGAAGATTGGATAAGTTGGTGCCAATTCTGATTCTATGATTCTATCTGAATCAAAATGGCCGATTCAAGGGGAGAAAAATCGATTTGGAATAAGCTCGGATTGATTCTTCAAATATAGAAAAAATAAAAATCATTCAAAATATGACAAATGGATTCCACATGGGATTCCAATCTGATCCAATTCTTTTGGGGTTGAATCGGTATTAGTGTTGGAATCCAGCGCCACTGTAGACACAGGCCTACCTGCTATATGTTTGCACACATATTTCCTTGCCAAAAATTCCCTATTTATCTCTTACATTCAGGCCTTGACGGGGGCAGTCTGGAGATTGTCTTGATCCCTTGCCACCTTAGCAACTTCTGGAACTTTCTCCCTTTATTGGAGAAAGCTGCGGCCTTGCCTTGCATGCCCCGAATCTCCATATCCATCTTAATCCCATGAAATAAGGCTAGCAATCATTCCACCAAGCATTGAAAGGCCAGCCAGGACAAGTCAAAGGAGGAGGGAAGATCCAATGGCTCGGAAACATAGCACCAAGGATCATGCAAGGATAGGAAGCTTCATCCCCCCCCCACCAAGATTGCGGTTTCGAAGAACCAATGACATCGTGACTTCCTTTGCTAGCACATGATCCACCCTCCTTGAATCCAAGGGGGCCTTGACATCTCAAAATATAGAAAGGGAGAGATCGCGATGGATCTGCAAGGTTGGCGGGGCTTGCACGATTGTCCCTGATGTAGCCGGGTTCTTGTGAGACCTCCCTGATAGGAAAGGTTGTTTTTGTGAAGCCAATGGGAAGTCGGTTTCCATAATAGTTGTTTGGGGAAGCTGATGTCGTCGAGGTCCCTTCTTGAGAACGAGAGGCCCTTTGTCTTATAAAAGTAGGGACATCAGGGTCGTTTGCGGGTTCCATAGAGCAAGGGGGAAGAAAGGAAGAAGATGGAGAAAGGAAGTTGTCGGAAGCCCTCCACCTTGCTCTCCATCCATTGCCGCTATGAACAGAAGAGCTTGAAGCAAGGTTTTGCAATTCTTGAGGGAACCTCGACAACCACCCATGCTCCACGAGCCTTGCAGAGGAGTTGAAAGGCCATCACAATGCCATCTGCGAAGGCCATTGTCGTCGTTGGAGTCAAAGAGTGTCCATGAAGCCGTCATTGGTGTTGGAAGCATAAAGATGTTCCGAGGAGGGATGGTCAAGAGAAGCTTTTGCTATCATAGCCATCGAAGCCGATCACCCCTCCTGTCACCGCTGTTGAGGCCAACAACCTCCTTTGCTATCGTTGTTGGAGCCGCAACACCTCCACGAGGCCGTCGGAAGCTCCTTTTACTATTGTTGAGATCATCTGCAAGCCATCCTGCCGCTGTCGAGGCCATCCACCTTGCTTGCCACCATCCTCGGGGCCGCCAAAGCCATAGCCATTCTTGGTCATTGTTGAGGGTAGTGGCACCTCCTGCCATCGATATTGGAATCCTTGGATTTCCCTTTCGAGGCCATTAAGACTAGCGGCCATAGCCGCCGAACTCAAATAAGGCTCTTGAAGTCTCTTGCAGCACCAGACTCATGACCACTTGCTGCCACAACCATTAACTCGTGGACACCACCCTTGCGCCCCCTTGCATCACTGGACAATTAGACGGGTGACCACAATTGCCCTGCGCCTTTTTCTGAACATGCGTGGGCTCCACCTGGGCTGGGGGCTTTTTCAAAAGAGAAAGGGGAGGGGAACAGCCCCCTAGATGTTGCTCTGCATAGGATTGAGCAAGGATGACAGTAGCCCATTGGGCCTGACAATGTTTGATGGCCATTAAAATTATAAAACAAACAATCAAATGTTGCATATAATGATAGGATCGAGAGACATTGCTTAGGTCTTAACAAAAACTAAATAACAATTCATTAATTTAATCTAACGATCAAGATAAGTTAGGGGTCGACCTTGTGCATATTCCTACGTCTTATCTTAACTTAAAAGAATCATAATATATGGACAAGTTAGGGGTTGGGCGGCCTTGTACACACTCCTATGTTGTTAAGATAGACATACATAAGTCGAATAAAGACCCCGATGTCATATCATGTCCTGATATGGAGCAATGTTCCTATTAAGTTATGAGAAAGTTGTGCGTGTTTAACACGCCGATATGTTGAACTGCACATTAATGAGCTTCATTCAACCATGGGATGAGTCCCCATATGCTTGACCTGGGCCGGGTGCTCTCGATCTTAAATCAATGGGATGGGTCCTTACAAGTCTATCAAAGGCCGGACATATCTATCATAAAGCAATCAAGATAAATCCCTTAATGCCTATCAAAGGCCATATGAAATTAATTCTAAGTTCATGGGAATTATGCCTTCTATGCCTCCCTTTTATGTATATGTATTTCATTTTGATTCGAGTAATGAGAACTTCATGTCTGGTGCACATTTGATGGCATGAGGACCACAAACTGCCTTATGGCTTGATGAAGTGCACATAAATAAAAGAAATAATTCTGAAATCATGAAAATCCATCAACTTTGCAGATCTGAAAGTCAGCTAAAAGAGAAGAAATCAGCAAATATTGACCGAAGCCACTGACAAAAAAAATTGAAGAAATTATATTCTGCATGTTATGAAAATGCTGCATATCATCAGGAGCTGAAAGGTCTGAGAATTCGACAAATCCGAAGTTGACAGGATTAATAAAATCCTAAAATCAAAAACCTGAAGATCGCCAATTGCAAATCATGGAAGTTGTAACTAAAAAACAATGAGACCTGAAATTCAAGAACCGGCATCAGAATTCCCAAAGCAAAGTCTTTAAAATCTGAAAATTGAATTCTTGAGAATTTGAAGGCTGAAACCAAAATGGAATCAATCAAATCTCAAACTTAAACCGAAACCTTCAAGTTTCAGCTCCCAAATTTTAAGATCCAAATCTCCAAAAATACTGAATCTTAGTTCAAATAAAAAAACAAAGCCCACAGAGGTTAAAAATTAAGCCCATACAACCTAATTAACCAAAGAAAAAAAATCTGAACTTGAATCAGAAGAGTCTCAATGCTCAAAATCACCAATTAATTAAACCCAAAAACACATCTCAAATCAAGCTATAAGTTAACTTGAACCAAATCCAGAAACATAAAAAAATCATTCAAATCCAAAACTTGCCCATTAAAAGGTACCAAGTTTTAGCCCAAAAAACAAAAATCAAGATCCCAAAATAAACCAAAACCAAACCTCACAAATGGACCCCAAACAATTCAAACTAAACTCATTACAATTTTAACTATAAAAGACATCAATTTTTTACCAAAGCAAACCACATCCTGAAATAAAATCTTAA
This sequence comes from Cryptocoryne crispatula var. balansae, assembly GCA_036172225.1. Taxonomy (NCBI): domain Eukaryota; kingdom Viridiplantae; phylum Streptophyta; class Magnoliopsida; order Alismatales; family Araceae; genus Cryptocoryne; species Cryptocoryne crispatula. The sequence goes on along the minus strand of CM069932.1, from coordinate 7,114,141 downwards.
ATCAACTCATATCAAAATCAAGACGATTTCAAAGATAAAAAGAAATTAAATTTTAACTAAGATTAAATATAGCCCCAAGATGAAATTCAAATAGGCTTAGAGCAAGTCAAATTAAATTCAAAATGCTAAGCGTTTGCATTTCATCAAGTTCATGGGGCCGTTGCTCTCTAATGTTTATTTTGTGAGGATATGTCTTCTATGCACGAATTGCTATGATGGATGATCAAGGGTATTCAAATGGGGAGAGATTAGAAATTAAAATTTCAAAGAACTTAACAACCTCAATACATATTTTATGCATATCATTGACTTAGCTGATACTTGGAATACCACATATTTTTCTAGTTGTTAAAGCTAAACAAAATCAAAAGTAATTTTCTAGAATGGTGAAAGAGATTTTCGAAATTGAGGTTACATCAGGTGGGTAGTTGAAGTTATCAGGTTCCACATACCCAACATGTAGAGGATTGCAATCTGCTATCTCATAGGGATTGCGGATCTCTTATGTATCACGGCAGGTCAGAGTGAGAGAGAATTAGGGTTGAATTGGTCCAGAATTAGGGTTGCATTGGTCCTGAATTAGGATAATCAGGTGCCCAACTGCTCCCGTATTTTAATAATGTGGAATACGTTCTTCCGCATGTGGCGCCCTTTTTTCTTAGAACAGAACAGAACTGCCAGTTCTCATCTCAGTTATAGTTTTTGTCTCAGTTGTCGAAGCAAATTCCAACATCTTTTTAGAGAGATGCTGATCTGTGTTTGAACTTGCAGTATGGTTTTTATTCTATTTTATAACCACAGAATCTACTTTTAGATAAATTTTCTTTTGGTTGTTATAGTCTCTAAATCAAAATGATTAAGACATAACTCTAGTCATCTAAAAGAACAGTTTTTTTCATTGAAGTAGATGGATCAAACATAGTAGTTATTCCTATTTGGTGGCACCATGATAAAAAACTCAAAAGCTAAACCATCTTTTCTCCCTTTTCTGCTATTATTTTCAAACTAAACTAAAGATTTTTTATACATTGGATTTTTCTAGAAGTAACCCACCTAGGATCTCTGACCAGTAGTTGGGTCTATAACTCTATTTACATATTATTTCAAGCTGTCATTCTATGCTAGCCTCTAAAGATTGCACTCATTTTGTTTCATTAACCTGAACTTTGTCCTAGGCATTTGACACCTCAAGGCTTAGCAGATACACTTTGTGGTTCCCCATTGTACATGGCTCCAGAAATAATACAAAACAAAAAATATGATGCCAAGGTGCCAGACATATGCTGCCTTTTCCATTTTTTTCAGTTTGTTATTTTTACTCACATTTCATCAGTTGGTGTTACTGCAAACAGGCTGATTTATGGAGTGTTGGAGCAATTTTATTTCAGATGTTGACAGGGAAACCTCCTTTCGATGGAAATAGCCAATTCCAGGTAAACTGTTCCTCAATCACCATGTGCTGCTTTCTTACAGGCACGATTCTTGCCATTGACTATTCCAATTTCTTTCTGCTTGACAGCTGTTCCAGAACATATTAGCATCTAACGAAGTTCATTTTCCCCAAGATATTATTCGGGAATTGCATGTTGATTGTGTTGATTTGTGTAAAAGCCTTCTACGTCATAATCCAGGTGAAAGTGATCATCCCTTTCTGCTCTTGTCAAGATACGAACTTCAGTACTTAGTTTTTTCAGGTTGATGCATGCAAGCAAAATAACTAACCCAATTGCATGTTGATAAAATAATATCTGGTAATCTTTTTCTTAGATATGCTGTTGGTAGTGATTTAATAAATCATGTGTATGGGGTCGACGTTTCAGTAGAAATGCTTATACACAGGTAAAAATGTGTTGTATTTGATATTTAATAAGAAGCTTCATGGAGTGTATCAAAACCAAATTGCCTCATTATTACTCAGACATGATTTTTTTTCGGTTAGACATATATCAAGGCATCAATCGACATTTATATGCCTACTGGTCATTGGAGTGGCCATGTTGCGGGTTTGGTCTGTTTGTGGCTAGTTCTGTCGGTGGTAATTCTTGATTCCAGTCCATGTTTGGTCCAATGCAAGTCATTTAGGCTCAATAACTGTCGTCGATTCCAACTGGTCGGTGCAGGTCCATCAAGTCCATTAGTCTATTTAGTCCGAATTTATTATATTTTAGTCATCTTTATTGGGTTCTCTTTGAAAACCCAATTAAGGTCTTGAGGATTTAAATATGAAGTTGAAATTTGTATTTTCATTGAACATTCATTTTTTGGTCCATCTCAAATAATGGTTGAGCCTTGTGGCTGGTGACACCAGTGACAAAGTTGCTACTTCTGCAGTTGGGGAAGAAGGCCCAAATAAGAAGGGGGAGCAGACCGAGGAGTCAGCCCTGATTACCCCTTTGCACCTCACAAAGAAAGGGGAAAAACAAATAAGAGAAAGATTGCATGAGGAAGGTCGACTGCCCTCCTCACTGGACCGGGAAGGAGACAGGTAAAGCAAATGTTGTAGGTTGGATGGTTCCTATGACATGCTGGCTGTATCTGAAAACCAAAGGGGAAAAATGGGGTGGCTCGGGGCTGCTGAAATGTAAGGCCAAAGGGGAGAGAAGTAAGAAAAGAAAAAAGAGACAAAGGGGAGTGTGTGCGCACCAAGCAGAGGAGGAAGCAAATCCACAAATAAGAAGATTCTACACATCCGGATGCCTTGAAGTCTTGCAGAGGAAAAAAGAGGGAAGGCTGAGGAGGGGGCAGAAGTGCTGGTGAAGACGTAATGCCTGTTGTGTGGTGGTGCTGGACCTGAGTGTAGAGCCCTTATTGAGGGCTGACAAGTGCTGGTGTACACTTGCTAGGGCAGATATCACTAGGCAACTGGAGAAGGGAAAAAAAGAGTAAGGGTAAACTCTCAGAAGAAGAAAGAGGAGGCCCTGCGCTCCAGGAAGGAGGAGAAGATCCAGGGAAGGGAAAATAGGTGACAAAATAGGCGACGATGGCTGGCTCAATGCCCCTGCAGACTGCTGGAAAGCCCAGAGAGCTCTAATGGCTGCCCTCTTACTGCTCCTCTACTCCTACAGATGCTCACCCTAATGAGAAGAAGAGACTGCCGGGATTGCCGGTGGGTCGGGTTTTGCCTTTGTATCTAGGGGAAGTGGCAAGTTACTGGCCTCAGCAGGGGTGCAAAGGGAGCTGGAGACAAGATGATGTACTGATCGAGATGCTCAAGCACGCATGTGTTGGACTAACCATGAAGGGTCATGCCCACATCGAATAACCACGGTTGGCCCAAAATGATGCTCCCGACCTTTATGGGTAAGGCATCACTCTATATCTCTCTAGAGTATGTGGGAAAATGGATGTGGACTAAATACTGAGTATGAAGTGGTATGGAGGAGTTGTTTGAAAACACTTGATAGGGGGTAGGATGGTCGGTTAGATTTAGGCCGAGGCATGGGACGATATGAGTGGAGATGGCATTGATGTATCTTCCATTGTCAATGATGATATTACATGCCTTAATTCCCATCCGAAAATAAGTATGTAAAATAGAGATATGGCACCATTTGTCACTTTGGGTGGCCTGTCACTAAGGGTGGGCTGTGTCAAAGTACAATAGACTACTCCTAATCGGTTCCCTTCCAATTTGAGGTTGGGTTCGGGCTAGGGCACATCCATAGTGTCTTCATCCTCAACCTGAAACTCGGCCGAAAGGCTAGGGTTGGCTGCATAATTTACCTCGAAGGGATCTGATGGGTGCTTGACATTCAGATCCTCAATGCATAATGTACAAGCAAAGGGACACTAAAATGCATGTGTTCATATCCTCCATTGTTGTGACATTGACCCTAAATCATGGGGCAAGAAGATGCACTGACGGTTGGGGTCTTATTCTTGTCATCATGCCTAGGGGAGGGGGTTGCTTGGTAGACTGGTGGAGGTGGGAGAGGCAAAGGATGTTTATGAACTGGAGTGTGGATTGGGAATTTGATGGTGCGGAGGAGGAGGGAGGATGAGGTGTTCTGAGACCTAGTGGGTTGGGCATGGGTTGAAGGTACCATAGGAGCCTAGCCGTCGATTGAGGTATGCTGAGGTGGTCGAGTATGTAGTGGGTGCTCAAAAAGAGTCTCAAATATGTCATAAATGGCCACCTCATAAGTGTGTTAATGGTGGCCACCCCTTATCGGAACAACTCATGCTATTATTCGGGTCAAAATCCCTTCCGAAACCGAAAGCATCATTGTTGTCTCCTCACAAACATTGTATCTAAGATGATACTCATCAAACTTAGTGATCTAGGTGGTGACAAACCAATTCCTCTAGGTGAGGGCTTGCCAATGGTCAATGAGGCATTGACTGTGTGCTAGATTCTAATACTTGTCTTGAAGTTTCACCTATCTTATCCCAGGTCTATATGGGTTCCTGATAGCGTTGTCTGAGGAGTATGTCGATGTTCGACTAATGCATCTTGGTCGACACAACGAGTTTCATCTTGATGAATCAGATGCGTCGAACATTTGACATATCGTACTGATCAAATTATTGATCCATACCAGCTTTCCATTCAAGATAGGCACTCGGGTCCAAGGACATGTTAAAACTAGGGATTTCAATACAAACATTGGGTAGAATCTGATCTTCAACCTCTACATGATCACGACTTTTTCTATACTCTGGGTTGGGCTCATCAAACTTGACGTATAGGTCCTGACAATTATGGCAAATCACGCGAGGGACCACAGGAGGGGTAGGCAGTCAACCTGAAAATATGGGAGGTTGCAGCTCAGCAGCTACATGCATAGGGTCAACCAGCCTAACTAGGTCGAGAATGGACTATCAGTAAAGTCGTAAATGGATCTCTCAAAGTGGGTGACATGCTTATTGATTTCTTTAGCAAGAGCTTTTAAGGTTCTAACTCCATCAGTCAACTGGGTGGCACGAGGATCCACACCTGAGCTAGATTGGTCAGACAATGACTTAGACAACATACAATAGGTCAAGTGGTGGCGCATCCAACAAAATGGAACCAGTAGATCCGATAACTCGACCCAACTCCGATTTCTTATCAGGTTGACGGTACTACAAGATATATATTAGTTTCTTTTTTACCGGGTGCAGATTCAGGTGAAATCTGATTTTTTTTTGGATTTATTTTGAATCACATTTACACATATTCATATCTGGCCTGATAACCTGAATACCCTACTGATATTCTGTGCTTTGTTGCCTTGTTGTTATGTTTCAGCAATGAGAATGCCTATATTTTTTGGCCGGCCTATCTTATGACGGTGCCTAGTTTATCTCCTCGGCGGCGATGATGACAGATTAATCCCTCAGCCTTGTTGCTACTCCTCCGATCTCCTCATCTGTGATACATCACCTCCTCTGTTATCTGTGCTCAAAACCCAGCAACCAGCATCATAATCATCTCCCATGTATTTGCCAACGCAACATCCATGTATCTCACCTGTTATAAGATGCTCCCAATGCCTAAGACCCCCCCTCCTTTTGGATCTTCTCAGCATCTCTTTGAAGGGGACCTCCATTTTGGAGCTGCATAGAGGAAGGAGAAGGTGGTGAAAATGTCAGGCCCTACCATGTGGAGCAGCATGACTGGTGCCCAAAAGGTGGCAATGTAGATTGTTGACGGCGGCAGCTATGGCGACACTGTTGGCAGTGCACTTGGAAGGGTTGGTGAACCTGTAGTTGACAGAAGACTCCCACTGTGCCTTGTCAACAACGGCAATGATCTTACCTAGGGCAATACTGACGATGGTGCCGGCACCGATGCAGAGGTGGAAGGTCTAAATGTCTAAGTGATGGCCCAGGCGGCTCTTGTTCAAGGGGAAAATCATGACTAGCATCTATACAGTATATACCAGTAGCAACGAATGAAGTTGAATTCGAAATACTTTTTTGGATCAGTTATAAATTTGGATATGATATATCATAAATGATCCAACTCATTTACATTTCTACTCACGATGGGTATGCATACAAAGTCACTCCTAGCTAAAAACCATGCAATTAACATGTGTGGCACCCTGACTTGACTTGCTCTGATACCAAGCTGATGCGAGACTGCCTCTAAAGTCAGATTATAGTAGATACTAATAGCATAAATCACGTGCCAAGTTAATGACATGTACGGTATTCTGGCCAGTGACTAAGTTGAACAGAAACATACCCAAAGTAGCAGCCCTATAGTGGGTGAGATCGAGGTAGGTGGTACACTATCTGATTCAAGGATGCTTACATTCAACACATTCAATCTATAGTTCAACAAAAATCATGATAATCGGGCTAGAATCCCTAATTACTTGTGTAACCCGGTAGCCAAGTGGATAATAAGCATCACAAGAAAGAGTGGGCTAGGGTTATATTCTAAGCTGAGGTGTGGGAGACGAACCATTGGTTGCCCACCTTCTGACCAATTAATACAATAAAATTCATGACAATATTAAGTCCACACCTTGCAGGGTGGTAGAAGTCTACACTTCAAAACAGGTGGAAGGATGGACAAGTTAACGGGCAGCTAGTAGGCTATTATCCAGATAACTGCTTATTCGGAGGAGAATAAGATGGTGTTGGAGTTCAGTTCCTGAACCAACGTTGGTCTGGCTGGCATGTGGCCAATTTGGACCGACAACATGGGCTGGGACTCACTGGTGTGGATGGTGAGCCAGCTAGGCGAGCGCCTAGATAGACGTTGCGATGTGTTGGTGCAGGCCTGGGGTGCGTGGCATTCAATCAAGCTGTCGATTTCTTTGACACGGTAGGTATCATCGGTGATGGCATGGTAGGTATGATCGGTGATGGCTTAACAGTTCATACATGCATTTGGGGGGGAGGGGTTGGAAACTGACTGTCGACTTTCCATGAGGTGTCCTGCCGCACACAACCTGGTGGGAAAAAGGCTCCAGGACAGGAGCTTCGACGGTGGTGTTAACAGACTAGAGGCAAACCTTGAATAGCTGGCCAACCATTGGAAGAAGTAACCTTGACCTCACAGTGTGATAGAGGGGGAGTGGACTGTGTCCTCGCGCCATTGGCATTGAGGGGGTGCCAGGGTTTGACCCTGCAAACCATGGCTGCATTGGATCGCGCTGAGCATAACAGAAAGATAGGGTTGCATGGTATGGCCAATCATCAATGGGTTGGGTGTGTACTACAAAGGCACGACGACCATTAGCCGTGTGGAATGCAGAAGAAGCAGGGGCCAGTTCCACACTAATGCTTTCAGGCAAGGATAGTGGAATTGGAATCAGAAACCAGATCGGCTAGTGATGATTCCGAGCTGATCCGAATCGGATCATCAGAATTGGCCGATCCATGGGAGAAAAATTGACTCACAATCAGATTCTTCAAAAACAAGAAAAAAGCAAAACAACTTTAAAAAGTATACCTGATAGATTTTACATGTGATTTTGGCCCGAATCTGACCCTTTTGGGGTTTAATTGGCACCAGTGTCTGCCATCGGTATACTGCCACCACTGCCACTGCAGCGTAAGGCTACATCTTCCTCGCCCAAAGGAACAGTGGCATTGTAGCCGCCTACGGTATCCGATTCTGGTGAAAATTGAAATTGGTCGATGCAAGCTGAATCAGTCAGATCCATGGACGATTTTATCGATTTCTGACAGAAAATCGGCAGTGGATAGGTCTTTCCCCCCAACTTTGGTCAGCATATGTTAATCCAATCATGGAATCGGCCAACTCTGCAAACCATGCTTTCCAATGATACAGTTACAGTCATGATGAGATGCAAGGTGCATGCTGAGGCTTGTCACGGCTGGGTGCAGACCTTGGTGACTGTTGATGCAGAGTGCAGAAAGTGAGAAGGGTAGTGGATTGCTAGGGATTGCTGGACTTAGAGACTGAGGAAGAAATGGGAGAGATGCCGAGAATGCCAAGGCAGGGGATGAGGAGGAATGGAAGGGGAGGAGTGATGAAGGCTTTCTAATTATGTTGTTGGAGGCACAAGGTGTCCAAGGTGAGAAGGGTCTCACATCACCTGGGGTGATTGGGTAAATATATATGTATATATTGTTATTTTCTATGTATGTCTATTGGCCACTAATAACATCGCAAATTTAAATTTAAAAATGCAAAATATAAAAAACATAAAAATGCTGTCATCTTTGTATTAAAAACTGAAAGTTGCAATCATTGGGCCGGGACTCTGAGAGAGAGAGAGAGAGAGAGAGAGAGAGAGAGAGAGAGAGAGAGGGAGAGAGGGAGGGAGGGAGGGAGGGAACTGAGGTGTTGAGACTGGAGGAGCAAGACCGACTGGGATAAAGAGGAGACTGGGTTAAGAGTGGGAGGGTTGCAAGTGAGGGTGGGATAGGGGGAAAGAGAGATCTGAGGGTTGGGAGGGAGGGGCAGAGTCAGAAGGAGAAGGACCTATCTCCACATGAGCAACGAGGTAGGTCCCTTGTTAGATAAGCAAGGTGGGCACCAATTCGCAGAATCAAATTCACCTGATATTGATCAAAGCTAGGGCATCTACTGAGGTTTTACACATTTGTTAGTTTTCCATTCTTTCAATACTAGCTTTTGAGAAAGTTCTAGTTTAGGCACATGCAACAAATGCTTTGGAGAAGTGCACATAATATTGCAAGTATTAACAAAGCCAATAATTAAGTATTTACTTATATGAATATAAAATTTAAAGTTTTATGTAACATGGGAAGTTTTATGCAATGAAAGATAGTAAGAAATGAAAAGACAGTTTTCAATTGAAAATGGGAGAGCGGTCGATTGAATGTAACCACAATTATAGTTTCTCGTTCACACATTTCTGTTTGCTGTCCGTAGCTGAATCAAAACCAGAATGAGCTGTTAAAAGTTATTCCTAATTATGAAGCATATTTTTTCACAGGTCTAACAAATTAAGTGCAGACAAGGATGGGAAAAAAGAGAGTATATTTGGCTAGAAGAATTTTGCGTCATCTTAAACTACCTCTTCTTGAAACTCTTGGTGCAAATAATATTATCTTCCTTTTTCTTTTCTTGATTTTTTGGCTATTTTTTATTCTTTTATTGTGTTATAGAAGCAATTAGCTTACCATCGCTGTTGATATGTTATCTTGAGGTCCAGAAATGGTTAAACTAAGTGAAAATTTCTTTGTTAACTTTGCATTTATCCAACCATATACTTCATTCGTGAAATGAATAATGGAAAATGTTAGATAACTATGATCTAAATCACATATCTAAAGTGCTGTGTTCATGTAATGCAGTTGAACGGCTAACATTCGAGGAGTTTTTCAGTCATGAGTTCTTGGCAGTTGAAAGGTTGAATCCAAACTGTTTATTTATTCTTCTTGTTTTATATGAGAAAGCCCTCAATCAAAATTTCCAAATCTCATGAATCTTGACATTTTCTAAAAGCCTTAGCAAATATTATACTGTTTTTCAAAAAGCCCATGCCATTAACTTTTCTACTTACAGTTGACTACTCAGAGTTGCTGATTCTTATAACTCAATCTAGAAAAGACATTTTTGTGGGTTCCATGCCTATGATCTGTGAACATGAGGGAGGTGGTGATGGGTGGTAATTTTGGAGGTGTGTGGCTGATGGCAATGGGCAGTGGCAGGTGGTCAGGCATTGAGAACAGTTGGAATGAAGTATTGGAGAGAGAAAAAAGAATTAACATTTTAATTTTTAACAGGTAAAGAAGATGGAGTGCTCCGCAAATTATTATATTTTGAATGTTAAGCACATGGACTTTCTAGAAATAACATAATATTTTAAGGGCTTTATATAAAGGGTCAATATTTATGGACTTCTCCAAAATTTTGAATATTTTGTCATGATCTTTGTAAAAAAACCATTTCTTTTCTAGTCACAACGTTGTTGCTTCTTTCAGTTTAGCATTTTCCAGTGTGATTTGCTTTATATTGCACCATTTGTTTAGTTTTAAGTTGAGCAATTGAGTGAATACATTCTTCATTGTCACTGGTTACTATAACCGAGCGCACGTAAAATGATCTAACAGTCACAAGGTAGTTTCCATTTTGTAGGAGCGTCATTTGTACTTAGGCCGTAACTTGAATTTCATTTGAAGATTTTTGTTTGTTGGGAACTGCTTTGAGTTGATTAGCAGGCTTCTAGAGAAAATTTTTACTGAAGCAAGTTATACCCTGAGATAATCATGAAGCTTACATTGTGATTTAGAATTAGTAGCAGTCATGGCGGCTGCCTTCATAAAAATGATGGTGATTGCAATACACAAGCTTGTGCCGATCCTTCAAGTTCTTCGGATGCTGGTGGAAACGATATTGCTCCAAGTTTTTCTAAAGGTTATTTACTGCAAATTTTTATTAGGCATAGTAAGTCATAATATTAACTTTTGAATGATTGTATCAAGCAGGAAATTCATCAGAATTGGTAGAATGGGAATATGTTCATGTTGATCCTAATTTGACTTCAATGGAGACTATACCCTCTTCGGTAGCGGTGTCTTTGCTGGACCATTCCCTAGGAAGGTCTCTCAGTATGTTGAAGATTGGAACAGGAACTGATAGTCAGCAAGGAAATGCAGAACTTGCTGTCAGCTGTTTTTGTTCTGATGACGTGGGAAGCTATTATCATGCATCACAGTCTGTACAACTGGAAATATCAAAGATGCCATCTAATCCTTCAAGAAGGCTGCAATTTCTCTGTCAATATGCTCATGATATAACGGAAGTTGCTAAAGAAAAGGTGCACACGGATAAAATTCTCAATATACAGATTTACTTTTAATTCTCTGATCTTTAATCTTTTTGGTACCTTCAATTTTCTGTAACGTGAGAGGGTGGTTATGGCTCAGCTGATCTTTTAATTGGCTGAGCTTGGCTCAGTCAAAATGAAGGCTTTTGGCATCCAGGTTGAGTTTGCCTCCTTGGCGTATGCTCAAGTTTGATCAAGTTTAAGCAGCTGAAATTCGGCTTTGTTTATTGATTTCCTGTTGGGGTTGGTTCAGAGTCATATTTTGGTTCTTTCATTCTAGCCCACATTTTGAAAGCATGACGAAAAACCAAGAGTCTGTATAATAGCTCCATCATACTGATATGGCAGACATTTATTATCTAAAACATCACAACTCATTGTAATTTATCTCTTCTATCTGAAAATTTGTGTTGAATTTTTGCGAGAAAAGGTAACTCTCCATTTTAGAAAGGAATTAACATGCCATAAGCTAACTTATGTCATTCAAGTTTTGTTGGACGTTCTGTAAGGAGGTGAATTAATATGCTTTCCAGACAATGACAGTAGAAGCGTGTTTTTGTTTTTTTGCAATACTGTTTGGACATGAGTTCATGTTTTCATATTAAGCTCAGTCAAGCATCTGGTGAATCTTTCATTCTCTTGAGCTATATATTTTTGATACCAATGCCTGTGAGCCTATTCTCACTAGCCAAGTTTCTTTGCCTCCACATTGGCCCCCACGTGTGCTGGGCTCCAGCTGCGCCTGTGCCCGCCTGGATCTGTGGTGCTACATTGCTGGATCAGTCCTGCTGTATTATTTGCCCGCTAAATGCTACAGTATCCATGATTCGGGGAGTTTGAAGCCCCATCTTTCGGGGTCCATATCTCCTTATCTGGAGATCGGAAAAATTGCCAAAAATATGCATTGGAATCCTCATCGAATGAGGATTCCAAAACAGGTGGCCTCATCTCCTGAAAAAATCTCAATCCACAGGAAATTGGGGAAGAACAGGTAGTGCTGTCGGAGTTTGAAACAGGACATTGCCAGATCTTTTTGCTTATTTTGGACATTCCAGACGCGGGAAAAATATTCAAAAATACTAGTTAGAATCCTTGTCCAACAGGGATTCCAAATCAGCTGGCCTTTTATTTATTTAATTTACTAAAGCTTTGGCTATTATTTTAGACCTAGAAAGTACACACTGAATCATTATAAGCTTTTATTAATTGGTGGTGATAAGAAAACTGTTTTTTGGTAAACTTCCTGGTGTTCACAGCTTAATGTTGGACTACATTTGGAGTCATTGTCAATTGAACTTTTAGCTTTGGCTGTATGGAAAGAAGCTCTTCGGATCTGCAGTGATTGGTTATCCACATCTGAACCTGATCGTCGTAGTTTCTGCATCAAAGATCAAGAGTTGGACAGATCTATGTTCTTAAGCAGGGATGTTGACTTTAGTAGGCCAGATACTGCTTACTCCTGGGCAGAGCAAGGATTTTTTGCTGCATTTGACCGAGCTGAAGCAATATCTAATGATCTTCAAGACATGGATGGTTAGGTTGTAAAATATGGAAGTCAATTTGAGCTAAATATTTTTTTTGGCTGTAGTTTAGAAAACTTTGTCATATGTGCCAGGTAATACAAAAATGCCTGATGCGGTGGACAACTTATTCCAGACTGCACTCTCTTGTGGGAAGCGTGGTGCGGTAAGTTAATTATTGATCTCATACTTGCTATATTGCTTCCTTTTAGATGGATGATGGATGTAGATTGCTGGATGGATGTTGTATTGTCATCATGACCGTGAATCACCTTTGAATAAATTGTTTTCATTGCTTTGAGTTGCCCATTTTTTTATTAAATTGTGGCTCACTGGTATCCGTACTTGTTTGAGCGTCAAGTAACAATTCCTTTGTATTAAATTAGAGTGTGGCAATTTCATTGATCCTCAGCTGGAGAAGCACATTTGTTTTGAGTTTTCTTTTTCTTAACCATGGTTGACATGCTATGCACACATGTACATCAAATGTCTGGAACCTACTACACCTATTATCAACATGAATAAGATCTGAAAACTTATGGGGCTCTTATGTAAAATTTTGTTTCAATTGTAATTCTCTTCTGATGCTTCAAAACTCCAAAAATTGTCCCTGTTAAATCTCACATTTTTTTGGCACTAGACGTTATTTCTCTTGAATTTTGTGGTTTTTGGCATCAACCCCCCTGATGCGTAGCATCCAAAATTTATGGAAACTCAAACCCTAGGATGTCTTAGAGGTAATTCTATACCGTGTTATCCTTCCTTCACCACCTGGTTGCCTGGATACCTGGCCTAGAAACTCTGGTTTTTTTGGCAAAACCCTAATTTCTTTCTTCATCTCCTGTAAGTTTCCAGGCTGTTAGAGCTTGAAGGGTCCATAGTTCAGCCTCCAAGGCATCCATAGTCATCACTTCTGCTTTAGCGATAAGGCAGTTGCTAAGGTGTCACTTAGTGATAGAAATGTATACATACAGTATATATGATACTGTTAGCATGTACTTTGTGTATTAGAGAGAGGGGGTGGGGTATCTATTATAATTTAAGTATAAACTTGTAATTTTAAAAGCTTAAAGAAATATGATACTATAAATAATAATGAAAGACTTCAATATAATTTCATTATTATTAAATGGGCACCCATGAATTGCAGATTGACCTTGTGGGGTATCTATGGGGCTTTGCCCGCTAGAAGAAATTTCTGTATTACTTTAGTCATGTGGAAGGGGCTAGGATGCCTAGGCTGACACCTTGGCACTTTGGGCCCCCAAGAAAGACGCCCAAGCACCTAAGCCTTGGAAAAGAGCCTTAATGCCTAGGTGGGTGCCTTGACAACTATGGTAGTCATGCAACTTGTATATTATGATTGATCAATCATCTCCTTTAAACCTCTGACTAATCATTATCTTTATCCCTTTTAATTTGTCATTTGATATGTTAAATGATTGCCTATATGCATATCTTGGGCTGAAGAAGTACTGTAGAAAAGTTGAAAATTTTTTGGAACCAATTGACATTAATATTTATTGAAGCAAATAAATTAAAAATGAATAATTGCCTGAAGCTTACAGCGGATGATACATCTGAGTTTGTTGGTGGTCACTGATATCTCACCACTTGTTATGGTCATTAACCTTAAATCTCTGGCATAGTCAATGGTATCTTACATGTATCCCATGCCCATTTTTTTTATCTCTATTTATAATGCATAACATCTTCACTATAAGCTCCACAATAGTTAGGTCTTTTTTACGTCTTCTAGATGTCACCATTTTTTAACATTTCTTCTACTTTCTCTTCTTTTCTTTTATCAACTAGATTAGCTTGGCTAATCCAGCTTGTCCATCTTGATGACAAGACTATTTGAAGAAGGGGATGTCTTTATTGCATTATATTCTATAAGGAACAATGAGATATAAATCTAGTTGCACTTGGTTGAAGAAACTCACAATGAGATATAAATCTAGTTGCACTTGGTTGAAGAAACTCTTTCCGGTTCATATGCCCAATTACGACACCTGGTCCTTGCATCTTATCTTAAAGTTCTTAAGCTCTATCGGGACAGATTTGAGGCTAGAGTTCAGCTGTTCATTGTTCAGATGTGTTTCTTCTCTTCTTGCACTATTTCCTTGGAAGAGCACTTTCTGTTTGGTTATGGTTATTCATTTTTTCAGAAGTTGCTATATGAATAATTTCAATATGTTTACTTTTACAGTTTAAGTTTTAATAGAGAAAAGGTGTTGCCTAACACCATGCCTTATCGGCTAAGCAGCAAGGCATACTCTATTGCCTTGGGATCCTTACCGCCTTGAAAACAATGATCATGTCTTTTGAGCCTGCTGTTGCTTAACAATTTAATCTGTATGTCGGATGAAGGGATGGTAGAACCAACGAGACATGAAGATTGTTTCGTGTGGTTAGATTGAATATTGTGATTTTGTGAGGCTCCAATTTTACACGTTATGATGGCTTGTACGGGTTCCAAAAGATGCTGTTTCTCAGTCAGTGGCTATGTTTTCTATTTCTGTTGTCACCATTGGGTGGTAATTGGAAATTTGGAACAGACAATTAAGTTTTATTGAATCCTGTATTAATACTTCTGATTTTATGGCGATGGAAAATCTGTGGTTCATTGACAGTTTTCCTTTTCTTTTCTGGTAAAAGGTTGATGAATTTATGGGGAACAGACGTAGCGCGGTGGTTGCATATGCACGAGCAACCACTTTGCTCACTTTTATTCTGAGGAAAGCAACATTGCTGCCGTTGGATCCACCGTTTTCTCTGTCGACATTTGATCAAGAGAGAATATACAAATATATTACCATCTTAGAGGCACATCTAACCTTGTCCCAGGTTCCTTGTGGATCCACTAGAATAACCAAGTGCCTCCCTTGAGATGAGTCTGTCAAGTTGTTTCGTTATTCTTCTTCTGAGAGGGCTCTGAAGTATCCAGCTGAAATAGATATGATCTCGGTGTTATCAGTGTTACTTTATGCGGGTCTTGACAGTGCTGCGGGAACTGAATGTTTTGCGTATAAATATCGAGTAGTTTTTGTTAAAAGCATGAGTGGCTTTATGGTTATAGCTGTATATCTTTCTACCCTTACCGTCTTATCTTGAAACGATCATTTCGAATCAGGAAATATTGTGCATTTCTTCGATTTGGTACAGTATATTTGGCCTAGCTTTGCCCTCTGTACTTGACTTTCCCTAGGACTTAACTATGGTTCTTGTCCATGCGGATCTCAATTCTCATATAAAAAATAGTGGTCAAGTCTCTTGTTCTAAACTAAAATAAGCATGCCCTTGTTAATACTTGACGGAATTCAGCGGTCGTACGCCCGAAGATGTGCCTAATTCTTGGTATCGTTCCTCGCGCATTCGATGGTTATTCTGAACTGAGTCACAAGTGATCCAAATTAGTCAGCATTCGCTAACCTTGTAATTTCTCTGCGGTATTTCCGAGCGGTCCCATCGACAAAACTTATTCTTCGAACATGCATGACGCAGGTGGAAATAAGAAATAGTGACTAGTTCACTTTTTGTATAGACTCTGTAGATCTTGTTTTTTTTAATTATCGCTTTACCTGAACAAAAAAAAGAGACGCAGGTGGAAATAAGAAAAGCATTCTTTAATGTGTATGCCAACGAAGTGCAACGACGATGCTTACCTCCTGTCGAAGTTCAAGTACCCTCGGAAAGAGAAAAAAAATGCCCATGGGCCTGTTTGATAATTATATTAAACATTTTTATCATTATTAATTTTTAAATCAATAATAACATAGATAATCAAAAGATATTTAGGCATCAATATCAATATTAAAACTCTTAGTATAAATAAAACATGATGCGTATTATAAGTATCCACTCTTTTGATACTCCAACGAGGACGTAAGATCGAACACTGAGTGCTAAACGGGAGAAGGAAATAAGGATGGCAGCGCATTCACTACAAGAATCTAGGTTATTGGGGACGACTCACAGTAGTCCCAAAAAATTCAAAAGTCGTCGTTAATTTGTAGTAACGACGACTTATAAGCCGTCGCAAATAACGCCGTCACTAATATTATTAGTGACGACTATCGTTAAGTCATCGCAAGTAATTTTATTAGCAACGACTTTTAAGCCGTCACATTAAAACTTAATAAGATGGGGTTCCAATTTATTGGGGACAGCTTACGAAGCCGTTGCCAATAATATTGGTGACGGCTTGCGTGGCCGTCGCAATGGTAAGGAGAAACCCCGCGGGGGGGGGGGGTTCTGGATTTTTTCCCCTGGTTTTGCGACGATTTTAAACCTTATTTGGCATGGCTTTAGCCATCCCATATAGGTTTATTGGCGATGGCTGAATACAGTCGTCGCCAATAAATTTTTTCTGCAAAAAAATAATAATAATTAGATTGACCGGATTAGATCAATTCTTAGATCAAATCAAGAAAATCGATCATTCCTAAAAACTTTCAAAAAGACCAAAAATTAGATCGACCAATCCGAAAATTGATTTATATTACCAACAATTTAATGTAATCAATTCATAGGTTTCACATCAATTATGCCAAAAAATGAGAGATTTTTGTTTGTGATAAAATTAAGAACTAGTATAGTCTATTAAGTTAAAAAGCAACGTATATAACAAGTGTACTTTATTAATGAAAAAGAGACACTAAATCTAACCATATCTATTCTATATGCCTTGTGGCATATAGAAAAAAAATTGAACATAAACCCGTTCGTTGAAGATGCATATACCTCAAAGGAGGTTCGATTAACCCTAACTAGGGTTTAAATCTGGCACAGAGGAAGCGGCGGCGGCGGCGGAGCCAGCGGCACCCACGACGGCGACGGAGGCAGCTTTCCCCTTACGGCGCCCTATGCAGGGAGGGGGAAGCAGTGCTTGCAACTTGTCGGTGGCGGCGGCGACATCATCGGCCATGGTGGCGACGACAGCGGAAGCAACAACGACGGTGGCTGTGGTGCCGGCGGCGGGTGGGGACCTTCGACGGCGAGCGCGCGTGCGAGAGAGAGAGGGGGGATCGACAGTGAGCGATAGGGGGAGGGAAAGGAAGGGATCGAGGGTTTTTTAACACCTTATTATTGGCGACGATTATTTAAGCCGTCACCAATAACATGATAAGTTATATTTACGACGGCTTCAGTAGTTGTCAAACGAAGTCAACCATTGAACAATTGACTTGAATTAGTGACGACGGGACGGCTCAAGCCATCGCCACTAATCTTACTCGCGACGGCTTCGAAAGCCGTCGCCAATAGTCCGAAAATAAGTTGTGCGGATTTCGATTTTCTGGATATTACAACGGCTTCGACCATCGTAAACATTCGACCGTCATGAACAATATTATTTGCAACAGCTAACTTTAGTCGTCGTTATTTATCGTTTATTAGCGACGACTTTATTTTAGCCATCGCTTTTAACATTATTAACGACGACTTAACGAAACTGTTACCAATGATCTAATTTCGTGTAGTGATTACCAACAAAATGGCAAACTTAAACTCATACAGGTCGGCCTCTTAATGCTGACCTATGTTTGTGAAGGCTATTAATGAACCATGAACGACCTGACAAGAAATACAGAACATATTTGATAATCCACGGGTTCTCAAGCGCATGATTAGTTTCGTGTTTCTTTAAGACATTAATACAGTTCTATTATTACATCCGAGGAAAAGGAGCTACAGAGTTCCGAGGCTTAGCAAGAGTGGCGTCACGTGGAAGCCTCTCCTTCTAGGCGTATTCGCTTGGTATCTTTTTCTTCGGTTGATGCTGCTCTGCTCTCCTTTGCCTCCATTGAACACCTCTTGTAAGGTTTAAATCCTGTTCTGCGTGACTTCAACTTCATTTGTCCGATGTCATTGGTGAGATGATCCTTCTCCATGATGCTGCCGCTCGAAGTAAAACAGTTTTTGTCGAACTCTTGAGCATTATAATTATCAGTTGATGCAGAAAATTTGCTGTTAAGGTCAACAATCGAAGGAGCAGCAGCCTCTTTCTCATCGTTGGCCTTCCCCGTTGTCCCATCAGCAAGCGGGGGCGAAAAGCTCTGGGGGAGAACTTCCCTGGAGAAAAGTGCTTGAAAGGCAAGGCGACCCTAGTAGAAAACGTTAAAGAAAGAATCAGATGAGCAGTGATGGATGTCCACAAAAGCTCTAAAGAATAGTTCGGAGAAATTCTTAAATGACAACCTCTTGGGATACTTCTTTCCAAGATTCACCGACATTGTTACCACCCCTTAATCTACGGTTGATTGTATCGCCAAATAAAGTATGAGATAAATGAACATCTTTAGCCTCTTTGTTGCCCTTTTCAATATTCTCCAAAATAGTATCTGTTTCGACCTCACTACTAGAAGGTGTGTTTGAACCACATGAAGAACGGTCCACTTTTTTACTTCGTGCCTTACCAGATTCTTCGAGACCAGAATCTGGGACTGGATTTACCTCCTTTATCGTAGAGCCTTTTGGAATGACCTTTTGGGACCTTCCATCTCCTCTACTCTCATCAGAGTCCGATGATGACATAGGAGATGATTGTATTCCGGGAGCAGGTAATTTTAGATCGGCAGTTTGGTGTTCTCTCCCTGTTTGATTTTGTGTGAGTTCATCCTCCTTTTTCTTGTTATCTTCTGTAGCTTGAGCAGACGCTGTCCTTGGAAATGTGCCAGCGGATGCTGGTGAGAAAGCGAAGCCACTGTGAAAAGCAGGAAGGCAAAATGGTAGGAGTCCATGTGTTGCCCACCATGCAGAAGCTGCAGCAACAGTAGCCGCAGCTATTGCAGCCATACTTGGCGATGCATTCAAGTTTCTCGCAGGAATTGCTCCCTGAAATGCTTCTGAAGTAGAAACTGTGGAAGCTTCAATGCCTGCAGCCGGCCAGAAGGAAGCTGCTAAACTAGCAGCTGCATGTGCTGCAGGATTTTGCATCAGAATAGACACAATCAGACTTGAAAATGTGGATGACATGTTGAGTGATCTATAGGCATCTTGAACACCGCAGAACTGGGCAAAAGGAGGAAAAACAGCAAACGGTTGATGAACAGATGACATTGACGAGCTGGCATGGTGTTCAGCAGATACTGAGATGGGGGATGTCATTTTTATGTCATGATTTGCACTGGAAGCTGCTTGATTAGACAGGGATGTAAGACATGCTGCACCAGAACCTGCAGTGTGAACACTTTCAATTTTCTGTGTATCTAACAAATGTGCAGGAATCCTCTATTTGATTTACGTTACCTTCAGAATCATTCCTTGGCGTGCCAATATTCTCTGTCTGCATCAGTGCAATGGAAGTTTCTCGAGCTAGTTTCATCTGTGTATTTATGCTTAGTTCTTCAAATCTGCCGATGTCTATATATGGATTACCTGGCTCCTTTTCTGTGGCAGCTGGTAAGTATCCATCTGCAGTCTTTTCTTTATTATCCTCTGGGGAGGCAAATTCCATAAAAGCATGCGTCTCTGCTGAACCATTCTTTTCAGGAGGGACAAAGCCAGATGGCACATCCTGAAAAAAGAGAACCATGGAACACTTGTTATCTTAAGATGCCCCTTCTCTGTTTGAATGTGGTTTGTAACATGTTCCTCTTAAAGACAACTTAGAGGAAGAACAAAACCTCAATATGATATGAAGAGGAGGATGATCTAAGTAATCAGGCAAGTCTACCTCACGGGGAGCATCGGTTTCCATCATAATTACTCTTTTCTTTGAACATAATGAACCAGAGCATAGTGATCTATTATTCTTTCCTTCACCAGGCGAGGACAAAACACCGACAGAAGTCTTCTGAGGATATGGATTGTTTGGTTTTCGTTTAGGACGTGGAGGAGGGATCTCTATACCATGAGCTTGTCCCAATGGTATGCCTTTCGCCAGCGCTTCCTTTTCCAGCTGAAGGTAAACACCACTGTTAAGAGTTGCGAATTTTACATCTAAAAAATAGAAAAAAAACTGGGATCACTGGAAAATAGCACTTTTTAGATCACTCTAGTAACACATTCCACAAAAATATGTAATAAATTGACTCGTCACTTAAAAAGGTAAACAAAAAAACAAAAAAACAAGATTTTGACATTTTTTATAACTTAAAAATAATTTCTACAAGCATACCGGTATGTATATACATATAAGTAAATATGTGCAAACATGTAATTTGCCAAAAAATGTTGCTTGGCCAGTATACAAAAATCAGAGGCAAGTCACCTTATCCTGGCATCCAGTTAGCTTCCTATTCAACACCACAGAGGCAACATGAGGCATATGTTTCCTGGTCTCCTTCCATTTTGCCTACAATGGTGATCCACTTTTCGTTCTTTATGTATTTCTTATATTTCTTCTATGTCTTGGGGGAAGAGAAGTATGCATATCAAATTGGTGTAGTTGAGTCATGGTCAAATTTCTTTTATAATCTAGAAAGGTTCATGCGTTAATTTTACAAATTGACTTAGCGCAAGAAGGATAGAAAATACAAATTGGCTTGACAATGGCTACTCGTTGTATAAATGATATGACAAAAGCTGTCTTTTGATGCTAGAAATGATGTACTTGGTTTCTGATGTTTTCCTGAAAGATACAAAATGTAATGAGCAAAACTAAATATGCCCCTGGCAGAAATAGCAGTATAAAATACATTGTAAGATGAAGCTTGAGTAAGATAAAGAATATGATTTTTTGTCCATACATTTTAAAGGGTTTAAAATGTAGAAGTGACATATCTTTAAGAACCCCCCATCATGTACTCAATGAACAAGGAACGAATCAATGAAATTAAAAGGCTGAGACAGCCCTAACTAGGGAGGTGCACTGCCCCTTCATCTCCCCCTGTCTTGGTTGAGTGGGCCATTCTGTCCCCTCCAATCTCTATCTGGTCCTATGTTATCTGAGGCGCTCGCCTCAGGCGCCTAGGCGCTGAGGCGAGGCGAGGCGAGGCGAGGCAAAAACGCCTCGCCTCGGCAGATCTCGCCTCGCCCGGGTGAGGACCTTGTGAAAGTCAAATTTGGTAACCTAAATTCTTCTTCCCCACCCCGAAACCCCCAATGCCCAATCTTCTATCTTGAGACTCCAATATCTTGATGCATTATAGGTTCTAGAAGTGATTTTTTTTGTATTTTTTATGTTCTTCTTCAAAAGTTTCAATGTTATATGTATATTTTTTGAGAAGTTCTTCAATATAAAAAATGTCGCCTCGGGCGCCTGAGGCGCCCGCCTCAAGCGCCTGAGGCGAGGCGAGCCCATCCTCGCCTCGGTCGCCTCTGACTACATAGATCTGGTCTGGTCCTGGAGGCCTACTATCTCTCTTCTTCTGCTGTCAGTCCCTACAGCTTCCACCCCATTCTATTCTTAGATCTGCACCATGCACGCCTCTCTCTCTCTCTCACACACACACACACACACAAATGTCCTGCTCTGTTCCTGAACCCCACACTAGCAACCTCTGCAGAAGGTTGTTTAGCAACCATCTTGGCCATACTCCACAAAAAGGCCTGTAAAGCAGCTACCCTAGATGCCACAGATCTTCCCAGGTGTGCAAATCACAGTCAAGCCTGACTCAACAAACCATGAGTGCCCACCAAGACACCTCCCTCGCCTGAGAGCAGCATCCTCAATGCCCAGCTGCCCGAGGAGTCCTGTCTTGTTGAGCTTAATGTCCACCCCTAGGCA
Organism: Cryptocoryne crispatula var. balansae; assembly: GCA_036172225.1. Classification (NCBI taxonomy): domain Eukaryota; kingdom Viridiplantae; phylum Streptophyta; class Magnoliopsida; order Alismatales; family Araceae; genus Cryptocoryne; species Cryptocoryne crispatula. The sequence goes on along the minus strand of CM069932.1, from coordinate 7,092,245 downwards.
ACCCTGCTTCCGACTCACACTGTCTGGGGGTTGCTCTCTATCCCCAAACTGCCCATCTCTCTTCCTCATGGTCACTCACATGCTACCACCCTTCTCCTGTCTTGTCAAATCTGTCATGGTCCTCTGCATCCAGACCCAGATCTGCCAGCCAGCCTTCTTGCCCTCTGCTAGGCCCCACCCCCATACACTCCCCCTTCTTATCTGCGGCAGTGAACAACCCCCTGCTACCTGCACCCTTCTTGCATCTGGTTCCACCTCTCTCCTATGTCCCGTACCACCCCACCAGGCCTACCCAGCATAGGTTGTGTCTACCTTTCTTTCATGTTCCTTCCTTTCCATCCTCTCTTAGGAGCCACCTTCATTGTCTCGACAACCCCCTGTTTTTTCCTGCACACTGAGCTCTGCATCCAGTGTCCTCCCTTGTACCTTGCAGGTAGGAGCACACCACTCCAGACAGCCTCTACATCTTACTCATATGACACCATTCTTGAGACCACCCCGTGATGCAATCCCACCTTCCCGTGAGAAGCTGTACCACCTGGGAACCCCACACTCCTAGCTGTGGCCTGCCAGCTCCGCTTCCCACTCCGACACCAGCCCCTATAGCTTCCACAGGCAGAAGCATTTTTTTCTTGAGAGCCCTGTGCCTGGGTATCTGTGCCTTCCATCAGGCTGCACTAGAGGCCACTGCAGCACAGCTACACTGCCCATCGGCATCTTCACCTCATAAGCTGCTTGCACCTGCACCTGTGCAAAGCCAGTGCACCTCCTGGCCTTTTCTGCAGCTTGTTATGCTTCTAGGGTCTGTTTGGTACATGATTATTTAGGGAATAAACCTGGTTTATCCCCAAAATTTGAACCAAATGGCACACAATGATCTGCCGCACTGAGGCTGCTGATGCAGTTTTCCCAATTGGATTTCTCTTCTCACTAGGGGTGTGCATAAAACAGTTCAAATTGTCAAACAACCGTTAGTTTGGTTTGACTGGTTTGAAGCTCTTCCAAACCAAACTGATGAAACCAATTTAATTTAAATATAATAAAATATTACTATAGCATTAATAAAAATAATATTTATATTTATTATTTATAACTAAAAGTCAGTGTATATACAAAAAAATTATTTATAATAATTAATTAATTTTTGGGCTCAAATTGAGCCGATCCAAACCATTTTGGTTCAGTTTAAAAAATAGTCAAAACTCAAATCAAACGAACTGTGAACACCCTTACTTTCATTGCAATTGTTCATAACTATTCAACACAGCCGAGGGGTTCCTCCTAGTTGGCAGATGAGTGACTCTTCTACTTTGGAAGAAAATCTAGCCAACTTATTGGATACATCCAAGTAGTCACAGACTCATAGGTATGTTACATCAAGTATCCTAAAGGGTCAACACTCAACAGTGTAATGTACCCATGCTCAATGGATTCTCCCTCTTCATCCCATATCACTGAGTTGTTGACCATCCACATTCTCTTGTGCTTCCCCTGGCCTGCATGACCGTGTTGAGAATGCACAACATCCTGTGCCACCCTTAGTCATAAAATGACATACTTGTAACTGCCATCAGTTGGTAGAGTGCTGAGCTCCTGTGCATCAGACAAGTTCACTTGTTGATCCACGGGCTGTTTACTCACTCTTTGTTTGCACACACCTCATTACGGCTCCTACACTCAAGAACCGCGGCTTCCACAACTAATTGCTTCGACTTTGGTTTCACAAGCCTACACAAGTGCCTCGCAGGCCCATACACATCCACTGCAAGTTGCAACACCGGCATCTCGCTCCTTGGCACAGTTGACCATTGAACTTGGCAACTCCAAGTCATCTTGGAGCCACACTGCACCAGTGACAGATCTAAGATCTTGATCTAGTTCATTTACAAATATGTGGAGCGACCTTCTTTATAAAAACTTATAATTTATATTTTTTCAACAAAATTTCTTTAAGATGATGCCAAGGATTGCCGTCTCGGATCTCGGCTTCATCTCGGAAGGGTGAAAGAGAAGAGATCTTGTGAGATTCTCGGAAAAATCTCGGGAGATCAGATCTCGAATTTCATTTATATAAGGTATGTCTTACTCAAGAATTGTCATTTTGCATCTAGATTGATCTCATAGATACTGAATAGAAGAGATCTCGAAAAAATCTAAAGAGATTGGATCTTGAAATTAACAATCAATGTACATGTTTAGATGTAAAATGTTATGTAATCTCTTTAAAAAGAACAAGAGAATTCATAATAAACATCAAAATAAGATATGAGAGAATTAAAAGTGTAATACAGGGTGAACTATTATTAACATGAGACATATAAGAAATCTTATGTTAGATTAAAACTTCATCTTGAACAATATGGATAGAACATAGAAGATTGATGACATCTTGGGTCAATTGTACATCTTTAGTCATAAAAATATTAAGTTATAAAATTTTATCAAACAATAATATTTAGATAAATACTTATATGGATTCCATAATAAAATTGAAAATATATGAATCAAACTTAACAAGGTCATCTAACAAGTTAGGAATAGTAATAGGCAAAGGAGATCAAGGTACCAAAGATATTATAAGGATATTCTCGTCTCGGCGATCTCGTTTCTCGGACGTGTGAAAAAAAGAGATTCTCGGGAGATCTCGAGAGATTCTCGGGAGATTGCATTCCATGGATGATGCTAATAGATTTCTCAAGAGTTTCAAAACAAGTAGAACTAATACAAAATATAAATATTTTAAATTTAAAAAAATCAAAGGGAAGAAGAGAAGGAGTTAGTTTGGATGCCATAGTATTATCTCAAAATACTCAATTTAAATTCTTAATTCAATTATTTTAAAAGTTGGTGATTGTGATGAGAATATTAATCATAGAATTAAAGTATGATGGATGAAGTGGAGATTGACTGTATGAGTTCTATGTAATCATAAGATTTCACTAAATAAAAAATCTTATATTTATAAAACTTACAATATTGTACGATGGTAAATTTTGGACAAGAAAGAAAAAAACATCTTTTCAAAACAAGTGTTATTGAAATGAGATTGTTAAGATGAATGTGTGGTTATACCATACTAGATAGAATACAGAAAAAATATATTGGAGAAAATATGAAAGTAACGTCAATTGTAGATAATTGAAAGAAAGAAGATTGAGATGGTTTGGACTTTAGACATATCAAATTTTAGACTTAAGGAAACACCGTTAAAAAAGTAAAAAAATATCAAAATAGTTAAAACGAAAAAAAGATGTGGTAGACCCAAATTAACCTGTACGAGAAAATTCAATATGATTTAGATGACTTAGGTATCTGAAGTAATAACTCAAAATCAATGTGAATGGAAAAACAAAATCTTTATGTCCGACCCTAATTAATTTGGAATTAAGCCTCGAGTTGAGTTGAGTTGATTTGAATGGTTAAGAAAATAGATATGTTGGCAATTCTAAAAAGTTTTAACTTAGATTAGGACTATTTTGAAAGATTGAGTATCTTATTGGGCTTATTTGTAAAAACTCTTTCTATACAAGGGATCCCCTTGTAGTTACTTCAAGTGAAGTGGGATGAAATGAAATGGTCTAAATTTGATTTAGAGTGAGAAACTCTTCCGGTGTGAAGCCCTAGGTGCAAAGCTCTACAAATCTTCACTCTTTTTAACATTTACGTTATTGTCATGAGTTTAAGATTCGGTTATCTTCGTGTAAGTGTCCCCGCTAATGCAACTACTAATCCATACTTTTAGACCATGATGAGTGTTATATATCCACCAGTATTAGAAGTCTCAATCTTAAAATACATTTATGAGATTGGTATTAATGTGGAGGTTGATGAATTGAAGTCTTGGATTGATATATTCACTTGGTCTAAAAAGAAAGATTATATGTGATAGATGAACAGGAATTACAATGAGTTTGATAAACTTCGGTGCATTGTTCCTAGAGTACTTTTTTAAAATTTATTGATGTATCAGGTCACATTAAGAATTTAGATTATTTGTTCTCTTTAATAAATGAAGTGGTTCAAGAAATTAGTAAGGAAAATATTGTGTAAATTGTGACTGTAAACCTTTCTATAAGACTACAGGCCAAAAGTTGATGAAAAAAAATTTATTTTAAGTACCATATATAGCAGATTTTATCGACATCATGTTAAAAGATAATGGGAATAAAACTTTTGTCAACACAATTGTCAATCAAGCACAACTGATCACATCATTTATATACAGTCATCCCTATTTGCTTCACAACGTGAGAAGACATTGATGGCCACCATCTCGTTATGCTTGGTCCCACCCACTATATTCACCACCAATTTTATTACATTGGAGAGCTTAAGTAGACAAAGATGTTCATTGGTCTGATTTGCGTGAGTTGCATAACAAAATAGATCAACTTGAGATCTTAACTAAGATGGAACATCTTATTGTTGATATTTTTTTTGGGAGAGAATTCATTACTAATTGCCTATCAAAGAATCCCTTTCCCTTGTACTAATATTGAGATCAGTGGTATCTAATGACAAAAAATGTATGAGATATTTGTATGATGCAATTTCTTTTTCTTTTGAAAAGGTAGATCCAAATTCCAAAAAAGAGGAAACACACTTGACTACCAAGACGGTAGCGAAGCATAAGATTACAGGAAAAAAGATTTGAAAGGCAAAGATCTATCACTGAAAGTAGCACCATCTAAATTGTTCCTAGAGTGTGCAAATGATCAGTCCTTGATATAGAGTCATCAAATGGAGGATCAAAGTAAGATTTTCAAAATGATCATAAAAAATCCATCTGTTCCTTGAACGCCAAATAACCCAATGCATAGAGGGTAAGACTAGACACCATAACATGTAAAAGCCAAGGATTCCAAGTATGTTAGGCTATTGGTAGATGAAATATATTGCCTGGTTTTGGCTATTGAACATTCCAACTTCTGAACAGTGTTCTCATTCTCCAAAGGGATTTGATAATCCCACATTTGATAAAGAGATGATCCATATGTTCGTCCTTCGTCCCATAAAATATCTGGGTGGTGGAAATATCGGAAAAGATTTTATTGAGGTAAAGACTTGGTTAGAAGTCGATATTTACCAATCTTCCATAAGAATATCTTGATTTTGATAGGAGCCGGGGACCTCCAAATAGCATAAAACCATGACACTTCCTCTCCTCTTAAAGAGAGTCTACCCAATGCAAACTTCACGGTGAATATAACTTTATAGCAAGGAAGCCAAATAAGTTTATCTTCCTAACCTTCAATGCACCTGTGATTGCCCAGAATCATTAACAAGTTAGATAATTCACTTACTCATCCCTGAGGTCCTTCCTAAAAGTGAAAGACCACTTTGTTCAATCATCCCAATTATCAAACACCTTTTCTAGTGGATTCTGACTAATGTTATAGAGCCTGGAAAATATATCAGACAAAGGAGAATTACCAATCCAATGATTATCCCAAAAAATAGTTCTTCTACCATTTCCCACCTCAATAAAAGTACAAGAGTTAAAGAAGTTTCAACTGTATAGAATACCTCTCCAAATATTCAAAGTTCTGTCTCTGTCTTGAAATCTCTAATTCATGACCCATTGTCACCAAAATCATATGTGGAACACAATTTTCCCACAAGGACTATTGTTATCCAACTTCCATAAGTATTTAGACCATGGAATGCCGGGTCGTGTGACCCAGCCTGACCCGATCAGATTTTCTCCCAACCACCCTATACAAAGACCCTGGGTCCCTAACCCTTCGTCAGACTTGGGTCAGGCCGTGCAACTTGGAGACTTGGTCCGGCTGGTTGGGCCAACGATTGACCGTAGGGGGGGCTTTAGATTACTCTCTCCTTCTCCCCCAAGGCCCCCAAAGGGCCTCCTCTTACTTCCACCCTCCCTCACTCTCTCAACTCTTCTCACTTTAAGATCACTCTCTCCAAGTGTTCAAATAGTGTTTTCTCTCTCTTTAAAGCACTTCTAGATAGCTTATGTTGTGATTCATTTCAAGATTTCTTAAAGATCAATTTTTGTTTTAATTGTGTTGCTAACTTATTATTTTAAGTGTTATCTTTACTTTTTTTTTAAAGTTTCAACTTTCTATAATAAGTCCTCCAAGCTATGACACTTAAATTTCTGGTGCGATCTGAAACGATTTGGCTTGACTACTTGCAATCTAATATCCATGGAAGAGAGGAAAGTTCAATATAAGTATTATGAAAAGATAATGTTCGGGAGAACATTCCAATTGAAACATCACCACGTCGAGATAAAGGATAACGTTGCACTGTCCACATGGACTCCATCGGAGGTAAGAACTCAATTATGTAAACATTTACAAGCATAAGGATATCATCTCGAAAAAATTTTATAAACCCGTAAGATGCTCGGTTCATATATACAGGACTAGACAGGAGCACCTGAAAATTTCTTGGGGTAAAGGCTTTGAAAATGGCATGTTGCCATTAATGTTTACCAAACATTACCATTGCTTGTATGAGTTTAATATTTAATCACTATTATTACAAACAAATAGTTTGATACAGGCAATAGAGGTGAGTTGCAAGTCATTTGTGCATGAAGACATATATCAACGTACTTTCCGATTTATGGGCCAAAGTTTAGGAAGTGAGAGCGGATGCAGAAGTAGGAGAGAATTGAGCAAATATGAAGAAGTGGAGGGGATTCATGACTTCACACAAGATGACAACCCAAAAGTAGATCTCGAGAATCATGTCATCACACACCTACGACAAACATAAATTTCTATCACGACAACAATAAAGGGTACGTCGATAAGATCGCATGGGTGACATCAAGATGGATATTCCATAGTAGTATACTGGCAAACACTACAAAGGGGCTATATTACAAGTTCATGATCATAGGGGAGTGCCTAAACTGACTTTGAAAGAAATATGCAATACTTATCTTCTAATGAAGGTGAAAGATATCAAATAATACATCAAGTCATTTGAACATATTTTACAAGAAAGAGGATACACGTCGATGCTAGATGGATAGACATGTTAGTAACAACAATTAATTTTCAAACTTATTAGAGACTATCTTTATAAACTTTAAAATTTAGAACTTACGCAAGTCATTCTTCTTAATAGGTATAACTAGGAATACAATGATTAACCTCCTAGTATATAGTCAATCCATGACTATCTTTTGAAAGTCCATTGATGCATCCAGACAGGTAACGAATGTGAACTACCTCTTTGAATTAAATGATTGTGTTGTTAAAGAGATAAAAGATGATCACATTATCTAAGTAGTAATGGACAACACAACTACATATAATGTAACTAAAGTAATGTTGATGGTCAAGAAACCACATTTGTATTGACTATTGAGCACTATGCTCTGCCCACTTCTCAGATTATATGCTACATGATATACATGCCAAGGAAGGTAGGATCCTGGATCGCGACCGGGTCGGCTCGGCTCTGGGCCGACCCGGTTGGACCGGGTCGCGACCCGGTCCGATCCAAATTATTTAATAAATGTTTTTGATAATTCCAAAAAAATCGAAAAAATGTCAAAAAAATTCTAAAAAAATCTGAAAAATCAGAAGTATAACAATAAAAATATTTTCATTCATTAACATAAACTTTACCCAACAGTTTACATAAACTTGACTTGATCTACATTTTCTACATAAGCCTTATACTCTTCCCACGACATTGTATTATATACAGTATGTCACACATGCTGATGAATATTATATTCCGGAGTCCCTTCTACAATGACCCTAATGTCGCTACTGGGTCCTAAAAAACCACCAAAGTAATGTTCATATGGGGATTGAATCGGGGTGTCCATGGGTGATCTATAACTCATCCCACTCCACTTTTGGTCATTTGTAGGAAACCAAGAGCCTTGAGATGAATCATACCCGTAAGTCGGTTGTTCATATCCATGGTACTGATGTCCACCATGTTGGGTATGTTGAGTTCCTCCACCCTGCGACCTCGCCCCATGGTCCATGTCTTGGGTCGCGTGGGTATATAGGCCCCCAAGGGGCGCAAGGGGGGCATCAAGAACCCCCCTTGCTTGCCCCCCACGGGAAGCAATGATCCTGGGGTCGCGCGACCCGAGGGGGGCAAGGATCCCCTGCGGGATCCTGGGGTCGCGCGACCCAGTCGCTGGGTCGCGCGACTCGACGATCGGGTCGCGACCCGAGGGGATCCCCCGCTTGGGTCGGACCAACCGGATCCCGATTGGGCCGGTCGGCCAAAATTTCGACCGGAGCCGGATCCCGATCCGGCATTCCATGCATGCAACAATCCCCAAATTGACTAGGTAGTTAAGATGGCATAATTCATATCATCTTTTATATACAACCATAATTTCATGTTGGACTTAATGAGGGAGCATATGAAGGGTCAAGAGCTCTTATGGCCCAGGATAGCCCGATTCGTTTCTTATTATATTTTCTCGAAGAGTATAATATAATAAAGGCATTCCTTTGACCAAATAATACATTCACTGGGATGGGTTAGATGGATTACTAGGGCTTCTCCTTCAGATAAAAGGAAAATGAAACAAAATTGTAGAGACCTTAAAGAGTGAAGACTTCTGGTGAGTGGTAAAGAAGACACTTCACATAATGCAACCGTTAGTCAACATTCTTAGAATAATAGATGGAGATAGAAAGACATGGTAATCTCTATAATGCACTTAAAAGAGCAAATGATGAAATCGCAAATATAGTGTCAAACTTCAACAAGTGATGGAATATTATTGATCATTGGTGGGAACGAACGCTGTGTCATCTGATACATTCAACATGTTTTCTTTGCCATTAAGGTATATCATGCATCACGTTTATAATGTTATTCTCTCTAATGACATGACTATGCTGCCATTCGCCAAGTCACTTAATAAATCCTATATATTGTTATAGTCATAGTTCAAGCCAATTAATGAACTTCTAGATATTGTGAAAGAGGCCATTCATAAAATGTTCGGGGATGACAATTGACCGATTATAACATGTAACAAAATGTATGATTATAGAATGATGGTATTCAACTTTGGGACATAAAATGGTATAACGAGCAGTTATGCTCTTAAGTCCTGGTGTGTACAATTTAATCTTTTTTTGCGACTTAGATGACTACCTTATTCCAATAATCTTTCAACATACAATGATATCATGCAACTAACTAGTAGATGAACCATGACAAGACATGAGTTAAACCACATCAACTTCAGGATGTGAAGAGAATTGGTCAATGTTAAACCGAATTCATATAAAACATATAAATAGATTGACATTAAGACTAAAGCAATTGGTAAATTGTCATTACAACATGAAGTCGAATTTGAAGAATTTGGAAAGGATGAGGGAGAACCTGAAGAAAGAAAAGAGGTAGAGAGAGGAAGTATCTGTACATCAAAGTGAGTCAACAACTATACAAGATGTTGGCATAGATGTAGAGATCTTCAACGAGCGAAATTCGTTGTAAGCTTGGGTGAGCGATCAAGAAGGATTAGGCAAACCTAAGCTTAACTTATAAGATTGAGAATAGGCTTAAGGAGAACTCGATGATGTACCTTTAGCCGAGGAATTCAAGATTCTTGTTTCTGGGGCAAAGAGACTAAATACAAGACAATATTCTTAAAAAATCGAAGAGTAAAGATAAACATGTAATTAATCCATTGGATATTGTAGATGAAGAAATGATGAACGATGGACGAGAAGACATGTCAAAGTTGAACACTCGAGTTTAATACCAGAAGTCAAATGAATCGACTTCAAAGAGCAGCAACGATGGAGCATTAGAAGTGGATAGATACACTGTTGGTCCAATGAGGTTAACAAATTTAGGGATATATTTTACAATGATGCAGTTCACCATAGAAGATGGTACACATGCGACGCAAGACATAAATCATAATGCGTGGTCGCAAGGTGGTGAAGATCAACACATACAACAGGGCAGAGGTAAGTACTATAGGTAGTCTCATAGAGTTGACTCATTTCAAAACTCTTGATTTTCCACATATCACCAAGAAATTATGGGATGACTCAACCTACGTATGGTTCCTCAACGGACACTTTCATACATTCTACATATAATAATTACAGTGGATCTTTTGAATCTTATCTTAAAATGATTGTCTGAAAGTGACGAGTATAATTAATATGTAAACATTTTCAACATTATGTATTCTTCTCAAATATCATGGAGAAAGTATATAAATAATGTAGAAGAATAATAAAATGTAAAATTTGAATACAAATAAATAAATTTGTTTCTAGTCATATTCTCTATTTTTCCAGATTTCTAACATTTTTTCTATTTTTCATATTTTCTGTATTTTAACATTTTTAATATTTACAAATTAATTTATGACCCAGTTAGATAGGTCTTGTTTAAACCTGACCACCCCAATCCTCGACCTGTGACCCGACCTTTCTTGATTTAGACAATAAAGCGGCATTGATGGTCTCCGACGGGACAAGACCCACTCCTTCCTTTGCTTTGCAAACATATTCCCATGGTCCCACTTAATAAGATGAAGACCCCTTCTCTCATTTGTGCCATGCTAGAAGAATTTAGTCCTGATACTCTCAAGCATGTTGCAAATACCTTCGAGGACATTAAGTATTGAAAAAAAATATAGAGGAATGCTTTGCAACACTGGCTTGGAAAGAATCCACCTACCACCTAAAGATAACATCTTACTTTTCCAACCTTGTAATTTACACTCCAACTTGTGCACCACATATTTCCGGTCTTTAGGCTTTGTGCTTTTGTTAGTGAGGATAGACTAAGATATTTAATTAGTAAAGAGGTCCAAGGTATATTGGAGATACTCTGTAGCTAAGCTCTATACATCTTATCAATGTTCATCCCAATGAGCTCACATTTCTTTTTGTTAATCTTTAAACCTGTTACAACTTGTAACATGAAAAGTAAAACTCTTAAATAGATGCATTTGTCCACATTCCTTGAGGAAAAAAACAGAGTATCATCAGAAAAGTGAACATGTGTGATTTGCTTCCAGTTAGCTCCCACTTCAACGCCTTGAATCAAATCAGCATGTTTAGTTTTATTCCCATGATACTAGGGACTTGACCAATGAGGACAAACAAAAGTATGGATAAGTGGTCTCCTTGTTCAAGCTCTTTCGAGGAGGAGAAGAAACCAAAAGCTTTACCATTTATGTCAATAGAAAATTTTGTTGTGCAAATACAAAACTTTATCCACATTCCATGAGGAAGAAAAACAAAGTATCATCAACAAAATGAAGATATGTGATTTGCTCCCAGTTAGCTCCCACCTCAATGCCTTGAATCAAATCATCATGTTTAGCTTTATTCCAATAAAACTAAGGACTTGACCAATGATGACAAACAAAAGAAGGGATAAAGGGTCTCCTTGCTTGAGCCATCTCGAGGAGGAGAAGAAACCAATAACTTTCCCATTTATGTCAACAGAAAACTTTGTTTCGCAAATACAAAACTTAATCCACCTTACCCACTGATTGTTGAAGCCCATTAGTTGCATAATTCTAAAAAGACAATTTCAACTTACTTTGTTAGACTTTTTCAAAGTTGAACTTCAAAAGAATACATTCTTCATGTCTGATAATCTAATTCTATGATCTTGTAGGCATTCATATACTGCCATGAAATTGTCCATAATATATCTATCTGGAATGAAGGTAGATTGGGAGTTATTAGTAAGTTTATCAATGTGTCTACTAAGTCTAGTAGTTAGGACTTCCGTAATAGTCTTGTAACTATAGTTAAGCAAATTGATTTGTCTCAGATCTGTGATATTTTCGACATTCTTTCTAATTGGTAACACCGGGGTGGTCGAGTTCAAATATCTAATACACCTCAAATCTTCCTCAAATACATTAAAAAGAGCCATTTGATAATATCCTAATAATGGATATAAAAACCGACCGAGAAACCATCCTGACTCTTAGTTTTATAAGGATTTGTATCCTTATAGCGTTCAACACCTCTTGCTCTATGAAATTTTAGGTCAACCATCTTCTACTAATTTCTTGTTCAAGTTGAAATTTAGAAGGGGCATCCATTATTCCTCCTCTTTGAAAAGGTTCTTGTAAAACTCTAAAGCAAGAAGGTCAATCTAATCAATCCTTTCACCTTTGATCTCATGGACAATTAGCCTTTGAACATTATTTCTCTTCTTAATTAAAGCCCGATTATGAAAAACTCTAGTATTCTTGTCACTTTCTTTCCACCATAACTTTCTCGACCTTCGCTTCCACTTGATCTCTCCCTCAAGCCTCTACTCTTTATAAGCATCTTTTACTTTGTGCCACTGTTCCCTTTGCTCATCACTAATCAAACCTTTGTCATGTAATTTTTCAAAGCAATCTATTTTCGAAACCTAATCATTTCTTTCAGTGCTTGTGGTACGAAAAATTGTCCTTGCCCAATACCTTTGTCTCAATCAAATTCACTTAAGCTTGCATACAACTTTTCATTTGGCTGATTAAGAATTGGGGGCTAACTCATTTTACCATTCTTTGACAAGATTTGTTAAGACTAAGATTCCTATATCAAGCGAGCTCAAGGTGAAATTTCTTGGTAGGAACATTGGTATGTTTGCCACAAGTAAAGTCTACTGCATAGTGTTCGAGACCACCTTGGGAACATGAAAGCCCTTTAGGACTCCATACTCCTCAACCCATTGGGGGGAAACAAAAAATCTGTCTAGTTTTGATTTAGAAGTCGAGTCTCATCACGTGAACTCAATATTGAAACCAAAACACTCTAATAAACCGCACTCATGAGTACATATACTAAAAAGATTCATCTCCTCAGTCAAAAGCATTTGGCCCAATCTCTCCCCTGACTTCAAGACAACATTGAAATCCCCAATTAATCATGACATCTACAGGCCCATCTCCCTCGCCTGATAATCACAACGTCTCGTTAGACTTTTGAATTGGTCTCCACCCTTGGAGGCATCAAGATTCTTCAAATGACCTTCCTTAACACCATAAAATTCAATTCTCCTCTGCCCAAACTTGTTAAAATTGAATGGAACTAGAATCTGAATAGAGTAAATTTTCGTCGTAACCAAAATAATCGTGGAAGGCTCCCTAGCCTCAAAAGCAAAATTGTTCAAATTGATAGAGTACGCATCTCCATCATTCCAAATTGGAATAGAGATGCTTGACTTAAAATTAAGATGGCTTTCAATAAGAACCTTGAAACCTTCCAAGATAGGCTGCCGGAGCTTCTTTTTATTGACAGCAACCAAAGCACCAAAAAGAGCAATACTCCTCTTCATAGTGGACTTTGCCCATGCAAACAATGAAAACCCAATACCTTGACCCAAACTAACCGCGGCACCCTAGAGATGGCTACCACACTAACCTTCTCCTTCCAAGGCTTTATTAGAATCACTTGGTCTTCATTATCTTTACCTTGCACATCAAATCTCTTAGTCTCCTTGTACTGCAACTAATTCCTAAATAGTTTTTGATGATGAAATCGTCAAAGGAAAAAATACCAATTGACCATGATATGGTTTTAGGTAAGTTAACATGCATAAAAGGGTGGAGCAAACATTTCTTCTTTTTGGGATTATCATTTCTTCTCTTTGGGACTATCCTCCCCTTCAACAAGCACTTGCCTACACCACCTCAACCAATCCTTCTTTGTACGCATAGCCAGTGTTAATAAAAAAGTAGAATCACCTCCTACAACAGATGAAGGGAGACCTCAACCATTAGAAGAACACCCATCCTTAGTGCCAAGAGCCATTGCCAAAACTAGGCACCCACATTCCTGGTGGCCAACTCTTTAACAACGACATCTCAATTTGTCCCTATAATTAGATGTTCGGTGGTCTAACCCATAACATTTGTCATATGTCCAATGCCAACGAACTCCAGCTTCCTTCTCGAGAACGACATCATGGTTGGATCTATGTAGATAGTTAGGATGTACTCCAACACGATCGTTGTAGAAAGGAATTAGTATGCCATCACCATAGTTGTCAAGGCGCCCGCCTAGGCGGCAATGCGCTTTTCCAACAGCGCCTTGCCAGGGCGCCTTGCTTGGAGCCAAAAAAAGGCCCAAGGCGTTCGCCTAGGCGCCCAAGGCGCCCTAAGTATTTTTGCATGATTAAAAACTAATAATTTTGAGAAGTTTTACCCTCTTGATGCCCCCTCACAAGCATAGTTGTCAAGGCGACAAGGCGCCCAAGGCGTTGAAGGGTACCAATTCCGCTTAGGCGACAAGGCGGCCGCTTAGGCGTCGCCTAGGCGGTCAAGGCGGTATTAAAGGAAGACTGAGTCGGGAGGTTGTTATATATAAAAAAAACATAAATATAATTATATTTGTTATGTTATAATTGAATTTGAGTGTTTTATCAATGCACATAAGTAAATATGATGTGTGTGTGAAAGAGAAGAAAGTTAAATAAATATTTATAAAATTTAAGTATATAACTCATTTATGATTATAAAATTTATATATGTGCAATAGTATAAGTGATGGTAAAATATTGTTATAATATTATTAAATGGGGGGGCGCAGAGTAGTCGCGGATCGAGTTGAAAAAGAGAGAGAGAGAGGAAAGAGTTGAAAAAGAACTTAATTAAGTATATAATATATGTTTATAATCATAAATCTTAAATATGTATGATAGTATAAGTGATAATACAATATATTAATATATTCAAACTATCATTAAATAAGTGTCCCTTGTGAGGGGTATCAAGGGAAAAAAATCCCTCAAAAACTTTTTTTAATGATGTAAAAATACCCAAGGCGCCTTGCTTGGGCGCCTTGGGCGCCTAGGCTGGCGCCTTGGGCGCCTTGGCGGGCGCCTTGGGCGTCTTTTTGGCCCCAGACAAGGCGCCCTGGCAAGGCGCCCTTGGAAAGGCGCCTTGCCGCCTAGGCGGGCGCCTTGACAACTATGCTCACAAGGAACACCAATTTAATGATAGTTTGAACATATTAATATATTTCACTATCACTTATAATATCATACATATTTAAAAATTATGATTATAAACATAAATTATATACTTAATTAAGTTCTCTTTCAACTCTTTCTTCTTCCTCTCTTTGTCACTCTTAAGTCTTAATTTATCAAGATTAACTTCTTATCCAAAAATAAATACCCACACTTTTATAATTACATATATAAGATCACTTATATTATTATATACTTTTTTGGGTTTGGGGGGCTTCGCCCCCCTGACAACTCCCCACAAGGGACGCTGTCCCCTTAACCCCCGCGATCTGACCGCGCAGGTCGATCCGCGACTACTCTACACCCCCCCATTTAATAATATTATAACAATATTTTACTATCACTTATAGTAGCGCACATATATATCAATTTTATAATCATAAATGTGTTATATACTTAAATTTTGTAAAAATCTATTTAACTCTTTTCTCTTTCACATACACATCATATTTACTTATATACATAGATAAAACACTCATATTCAATTATAACGTAAACATATAATTATATTTATGCATATTTTTATGTATCACAATCTCCGACCCAGCTTTCCTTGAATACCGCCTTGACTGCCTAAGCGGCGCCTAAGTGGCTGCCTTATCGCCTAAGCGAAATCGGTACCCTTCAACGCCTTGGGTGCCTTGTCGTCTTGACAACTATGGCTATCACGATCGTCAAAGTCAATGACAGTCACAAAGGTAGGTACTCCTCTAGACAGAGCAGATGACTCCCTATGCGTAAGCCCGCTAGAGATGATCCTCCCCACACCACACAAGCCAACAACCTATCCCCCACCGGCCATTGCAAAACCCTTGCAAGTGTTTCCCCCCACCCGACACCACCAACAAGGTAGAAGAACCCCTACGAAGCCCCTCATAATTGCCAAGCCCAGAGATGCTAGACTTGCTCATCACGAGATTAACAATTTATACGATGTAATTGATAAGACAAACATGAAAATAAAAAAGAAGTATTCAAAGTTGTATAAGAAATAATAGAAAATCATTGATGCAAGATGAGACAAGACTAATGTTTATATAACATGTGATTGTTATGTTTATATAAATATATTTATTTATCAATGTAAATAAAATTTAATTGTATTTATTTATTAGTACATGATATTTGTAAATCCGAGAATATCATACGATAGACAAATGTGCAATGATGTTGAGAAAATCAAGAGGACATCATTAGGGATACAACGTCTTGCAACAACTTAACAAGACATGACGTAAGCTAAGCTAAAAATATGCATAATTGTCAAGATGACAAAATGACTAAGAGTCCATATACCGCTTAAGTGCTTAAGCGATAAGATTAGTTGGGATGATCTGCAGTCATCCAACCAAATACAACAAAAACTCCTAACAATAAGACATATACAAATATAAATTTTATCATTCAAACAATCAATAAATTAATAATACAACTCTAAAGTTATAATAGTATACATTATAGAACATATAGTTAAAAGAATTTTAAATGAAAATGGAAAATAAATATAAGTATGCAGTCAATACAAATTAAAATACAAGTATACATTAAAAAATATACAAGTAGGTCAAATAGGAGATGGAAATAAGCTAAGAGGACAAAATGGTATACAAGTTAAAATAGTGACTACAGTCTTCAAAACCAAAAAAAAGTATAAAAAAGAAGCCAGAAAAAGGCCGGGAGGAACAAGGTGGGGTAATAGGCAGACAGATCAAGGCAGAATGGATCCAGATGAGGTGCTTAAGTGGGCAAAATGCTCAGAGCGGGTGTGATGCGGGACAAAGCGACAAATACGGACTAAATGGATCGAAAATAAACGAATCGATGCTAATTGCCACTAAATGATCTAAACGAACCCAAAACGAAGCGAACTGGACTCGAACCGGTTAAAATGGGCCCGAACCGGTCCAAAATGATTTGGACCAGCCCAGACCACCCTGAACTGGGATGAACCGGCCGGATCAGGCGCTAAACTGGGCTGAACCGGCATGAACCGGGTCTGAACCCAGTTGCACCGGCCAGCCGGCCGGTCTGGGCTGCAAGCGCCGGTGACAGCGAGCTGACGCCTGCCGTTCGCTCGCCCGCACTCGCGAGCGCGAGTGTACCTGCGACTGGGGGTCGTGGCGCGCGAAGGGGAGTGCCGTCTAAGGTTGCGTGGCCGCACGTCGGCCGTTGAAGTGGTGTAGCCGTGGCAGCATCGTGGTGGAGGGGGCTCCCGCGCACGTGAGGACCCGACAAAGGGGGCTCGACAGCGACGTCTTTCGCGTCGTCGTCGTTTGGGTGTTGCCATGCGCAGGCGGTGTAGCAGGGGAAGCAGGGAGCAGGAGCCGGCGATCGCGCGCGGCTGCAACGGCCATCCAACGTCTTCTTCGGCCGTCCATGGCCCTGTCTAGCCATCGACCGCACGCAGGCGAATGGAGCAGGGGATCAAGAGCTTACAACGACAGGGAAGGGGGGATCTTGGAAGGAGCTAGGGCGACAGAGAAGGGGGGGGCTCAGAAGGAGCTCGCGACCACAGGGAAGGGGGGGATCTTGGAAGGAAGTCGGGCGACAGAGAAAGGAGGGGTCAGATCCGGGGATTGCCAGATCTGCCTCCTCCCGTAGCTCCATCTTCTTCTGCTTCTTCTTCTATTGTCGTCCTTCGTCCACGAAGGGGAAGACAGCCCACCGCAATTGTCGTCGTCAATGGGGCAGGAAGCCGCCGAAGGTGGGTGATAGAGGTCGATGCTAGCGCAGCGTTGTCGAACCGGGAAGGGGAAATAAAGAGGAATGACGCGGAGTCCGGAGGGTGAGGAGGAGAGGATTGGCCACCTACCGGAGGGTTGAGGAAGAAAGTGGATATCGCCATAGGGGGGAGGGAAGAAGGGGAAGACAGTGGGGCAACGCCCTTGCTCGAGAGAACCAACCGAAAGGCTCCAAAAATTTCAATTACTGTTGATTTGTGCGTATAGGACATCTCCTTATATAAGGAGAAGAGCTTAGTCAATTTACAAAAAGGCCCAACTCTAAAAAATTGTTTTAAAGCTCTAAAAAAATTTGTCCCCATCAGGGTGCTTTTTTAATGGACAATAAAGCGGAGGCCCACTTAGGGCCTAAAATTCCACTCAGGCGCTTATACACCGCTTTAGTGTCCACTTTGACCACACTGAAAGTATTTTAAAACATGTAATTTCTCATTTTTTTGATACTAATTGAAAACTTTTTGTAATATTCTTTTCTTTTCATACACAATCATATATGATAAGAGTTAGCATTTACTCTAATTTAGATTTTACATATTCATTTGATAAAGTTACTCAGTAAACTTAACTTATTTTACTTTATATTTTTTATTTATACTTTGTGCATCATAAGACTAATGTTGTTTGTATCTTTTTCTTACTTATTATGACTATGTTATGTGGCGGGTAAAAGTAAACACTAAAAGTAAATGAAATATATTAGATGTTAGTATACCAACTCCAACCAATTTGGAGGGTTTAAAATTTAAATATTTAAAAAAGGTGTATCAACATATAATTGGTGATAGTTTATAGGTAGAAGCATGGATTACAGAATAGGTGGAATCGGATCGGAATCGATCAATTCCTAAATCGAATCGGTCGATTTCGATCCGATTCTGGACGGAAGACCAGAGGAATCAGTCGAATCAGTCAGAATCATCCCGATCCCAACGATTCTAACCTAGAATCGGTCGAATCAACCAATTTTGTTGTGACAACTTAAGTTTCAATGGCAGATTGATACCCGGCCCGATGTAGACTTGGTATCTATCTAATTTTGGCTAAATAAGGCCCTAGATGGACCGATTCCGACAACCACCTGCTAAGGCTGAACAACTCTGTTGATTCTAGCTTGGCATTGGTCGATTCCGACAGCGGCGACGTCGATTCCGGTGATTCCAACTAGGATTGGTTGATTTCTGCGACGATTCCAGCGATTTTGGCGATTGTTCTTGGTTTTCGGCGATCTAACTCTCAATTCTAGCAATTCACAAGACATTCCTTCCTCTTTTCATCTTCTTTATAAAATTTCTTTGCCCGAATTCCCCTACTTTCATTTAACGCTTTTCGACGACCCCGTAATGGTTTAAACATGCTGAATAGCCCATCTAAATGGCTATTCTCTTCCTAAATATCCCCTAAACTAATTTTATTGCTCTCTAACAACCATGTTTAATTGTTTACCTACATTGTAGGTGCAAGCAATGGCCGACCACAGCGAAGGTGATGTGCCAACAGCTGGATGTGATGTTAGTTGGGATCATGGACACATGGTAGATGTGATAAAAAAAAGAATTCAATACAAGAGGTGTGGTAAGGAGATGAACGGTGGTGTTACTTGCTTGAAACAACACATTGCTGGACTAGGTGACAATGTTAAAAAATGTGACTATTTGCCTAGGGAGATGAGTGAAGAGATGATAGGTTATCTCACAAGAAGAACCTCACAACGTGAGATTAGGATTGAACAACGGGACCAATTGTATGATGAGTTTCTTGAGAGGAGGAAGGGAGAGGTGCCAACCCACAAAGGAAAGGGAAAAGCAAGGCAAGAGTTGAACCAGAGCCGGAAAGTGAGAACTCATCTACAAATTTTGAACTAAGGAAAGCTAGACATGCAAGTAAGCATGCAAAAGCAATGAAATAAGAGAGGAGGGGAGTAGGAGGGTCCAGAGTTGACCCTATTTTTGGCTAGCCACATTGATGGTTTCGGTGTGGGGGCAAGAGAGAAACCATTGCATCGACTTAGTATTATGAGACATACACCGACAGATGAGTATCTCTTTATAAAGCAGAGTGCCTCGCAGAGGAACATTAAACAAGCAATGAAAGAGATGAAGGAAACGGGAACAATTGCAAAGAGAACAGTGAGGCACATTGTAAATTAATTTTTACATGCAGGTATAAACCTTAATATGTATGTATGTATGTTTCATTTAATTAACATTGTTTATGACTGATAAACTTTTTTTTACCTTAATATAGACATCACATGCAGCCACCAGCCCCTACTTCTAAACTATGCTTGATGTTGTTGTTGAGGCTGGATCTGAAATGCAAGTCCCCACTAGCAGGCATATCTATGCTAATGGGCTAGATGAGGTGGTATAGGAGTTGAGACAATGGATAGAAGGTTTCAAGTTAGTTTAGAAGGAGAGGAGCTACATAGTTATGTGTGATGGGTGGATAGGTATCACTAAGAGGAGCATGATCAACTTTTTGGTGTATTGTTCAGAGGGTACCACTGTTTTGAAGTCAATTGATGCTTCGGGTTAGATCAAGAACGCCGACTATATTTTTTTATTGATGGATGTTGTAATGAAGAAAATTGGGGACGACAATGTGGTTCAGTTCGTGATTGATAATAAACTCTCCTACAAGGCGGCATGGAAGAAATTGATGGAGAAGAGACTATCTCTTTTGGGTACCATAAATAACGCACTCCATTGACCTTATGTTAGAGGATATAGGCAGGGAGGCTGCAGTTTCTACGTTTGTGAGGTAGGTGCATGTTATTACTTCTTTCATTTATTCACAGCTTCTTTGCTGCACAACATGAGGGAGTACTCTACAGGGCATGATCTTGTTAGGCCAGGTCCCACTATGTTTGCCAAGAACTTTATTACATTGAAAATTTTGCATCAATATAGGCATACACTGGTTAGATTCACCCAGTCTAAGAAGTATCATCAGTATATGGTGGACAATTTGCATAACAAGGAGGAGCAGTTGGAGATTCTTGTTAAGACTGAACGACAAATCATTGACAAAAGATTTTGAGAGAGGATTGTGTATTACTTGGTAATCATTGAGTCACTAGTAGTTGTCTTAAGGTTGGTTGACTTAGATGACAGAAACCGGATGAGCACTCTATATGATGCAATAGATCATGCAAAATTGAAAATAAAAAAGAAGAATCCCAGATGGTACAAAAATGGTGGAAGATCATTGATGACATGTGGGATAGGACATTGCATCGTGATGTAATACTGCAGGTAAGTGAATATCTTTGTGCTTATTTACTTTCTACTTAATCAATATTACGTTTGTTGATAATGAAATATGCTTGAATGATTACAGGATATTTTTTGAAACTCCGCATCCAATATAGAGGACATGTGTCCAATGATAATAAGATGTTGCGGGGTACTATCTCGATCATTCAGCATCTGTGCCGATCTCAACAAGATAGGATAGAAGCTGAGTTATAAGTAAAAGTTGAATTGATAATTGAGAGTCAAGAAATAATTGGAAACACTAATCATTTTATATTTATCAATTTTTTGATGCAACACTATAAAATGAGAGTTGGAGTATACTGAGATGTTGATCTAAAATATTCTTGTGATAATGTTTCTCCTTATATGTTTTTTTAAAATTATGTTTTTATTATCTTCTTTTAGAACTTGATTACTTGTCTAGAGAGGATTGATTGTTCACTATTTTTTTGCAGTTAAATGGTTAGTTCAGGTCAACGTCAGAAGTGGATGGAATCTACTAGCTGTTGCTACTATCAGGATATTAAATCAAAACACTAGTTTTTCTCATTGTGAGAGGAACTGAAGTACATTCAACCTGATACACACAAAAATGAGGAACATGTTGACATCTAATAGGTTGGAGAAGTTTGTCTTTTGTCATTATAACATGAGACTGCGCATAAAGAACATTCAAGATCGATAAAAAATCTTAAAGGAGAGATTTGCACGATTTGCATGTAGACCATATGACCAAAGACAGGGAGCACAAACACCACCTGAAGAGGTTGACATGGACCAAATATTTCAAGAGGAGCACTCACTTGCTTCTTGGACAGAGGAGAGGGCAACTAAGAATCATCCAGTTGAGTTTGATCCTAAGGACCGTGCATGGATAAAAGGAGAATTAGATGATGTTGAAGCTAAGGATGTTCCACATACTCCTTAAGTAGTTCCATCTTTTACCCCAACAATCGTATAGCCACCTCCAACCTTAACCCCAACTCCAATCCCAACCTCAGCTACGCAACCCATTCACAGTTTATGGAGGACAAAATAAGTGACATAAAGAAAAATAGGACGCTTTGGATTGTTGAAACTTTTGTAGGTTGTGGGTCATCACATGATGTTGCAGAAGAAGCGAAGAGAAAGAAGTTAGATATCAGGCGATGTCTTATGAGTCTAGATAACAACACATGCACATTCACACTTCTCAGGTGATGATGACGAGGAGTGCATACTGTGGACGCCGAGGGGATGAGGACGCCGAGGGGATGAGGATGCCGAAAGGAGGATGTGGTGTCGTTGGCGGTGACCGCTGTCCTCCCGCGGTGCGTTCGCGTTTCGGTGTGGGGTGTGTGTTTCTTCTTCCTTACGGTTCTGATAGGGTCGGTTTGTGTTAATCACGCCATAGACACGGTCGTGGATGATTCCAACAAACCGGTCTATTACCCACCTCTTCTCCTTCTTTCTTTCTCCACACTCACCTTGGTCCCCGGGCTACTCAACCCTTGATGTCACTTGGGCATCGAAGGACCGGCCCGGGTCGTGAGGAGAATAGAAGGGAAAGAAGATCAGACGGTGGGTGGCGTTATCAACACTAACTTAACCTATGAACCGAAAAGAGGAAGAGATGGTGTGGTCGCCAGGAGCCAAAGAGGCTCTGATGATTAAAAGAAAAGAGGTGAACTGATAAGGGGGGAGAATGACCGGTTACCTCGTTGAATGGGGAGACTGTGTGGGTTCTATCTTCTCCTTCCTCGGCCGGCCGGGGAAGAAGAGCCTTGGAGAAACTCGCTTGCCTGAAAAGAAGTTATGAATGAAAGCACAACGAAACAACGATTAGAACTAAATAGAGAATAGTAACTATTCGTAAGAAAGAAGAGCAATGACAAAATGGATTGAACGAACCGGATTAGGACTAACTCCTAACCCCTCTTAAGGGAGGATCTAAATGACCTAAGGCTAAAGATGCATTAAGTTATACTGGTGCAATATGCATGATGAGACCCAAACGGAAAATGAAAGGAGGATAAGATAAGGAAGAAGATTGTTGGTGAGCCCGGGGGCTTCTGGCTTCTGGAAGTTGCAGGCGCTCCGACTCCAGGTCATCTGGCATCCTGTCGGAGGAGTGCTTAGGTCCTTCGGAGGCAGCCTTTGACACGATCTTCTCCTGGTTCCAATAAAGGGGGAATCGGACTCCTGGCCCGTTTTGGAGACTTCTTGAGGCTCTTTGGAATGACTTTCAATGGCTTTTAATGGTATGAGGGGATTTGGGGTGGTCTTTTGGTTGTGTTGAATGAGCGGAGTGGAAGAGATGTAATGGAAGATTGAATGACTTGGAGATGGAATTGTGGACTCTAGTGTGGCTTGGAAGATGGTGGGAGGGTGTTGGGAGGCTCAAGAAGACTCTCTCTGTGGAGTTATGGCTCTGGGAATCCTTTTTGGAACCTCTTAAATGTGGGAGAAGGGTCTCCTTTTATAGATGCACAAAAGTGACCCTAGCGCTCCGGCCTCAGGACGCCTGGCGTCGCGGTATTGGAGCGTCTGCTAATCCGCCGACAAGTCGGCGGATCAGCACGTCCGACCATACCTGTCGCCACCAAGGATCGCGGGATCGGAATCGGCCACCGGATCGGTGGGTACCGATCCGATCCGGATCGGATCGGTCCGATTCTGAGCGATCCGCCGGAAGAAACAACGATCCGGAATCGTTCCGGATCGGTCCTTCAAACAGTGGTAAAACCTAAAAAAAATACAAAAATAACACTCTATGCAGGATTCCGATCCATCCTAGAGCATTTTGGGGGCGAAATCGGCCTGAAATCGCCCCCAAAATGGTGCCGCGGCGGCCCTGCGGCCGCCGCGGTTGTCTTCCCCTCCCGATCCCCGCCCTATCGGGCGGGGAAGACGGGGCTACCGGGTCCATCGGGACCCGGTAGCCCGGATCCAGTGACTTAAGTCACCGGATCGACTGGACCGGACGGTGACTTAAGTCACCGGATCCTGGGCTACCGGGCCCCGATGGACCCGGTAGCCGGGCGGGGAAGACGACCGCCGCGGCGGGTTGGCCGCCGCGGCGGTCTGTGGGTCGATTCCGGCGGGGGAATCGCCGGAATCGATCCAGAATCGACCATTTCGGTCGATTCCGGCCCCTATTCTACCTACAAACATCGATCCGGACCGATCTTCGGTCCGGATCGATAATTCCGCCGGGAATCGGATCGGAGGGGTCCGATCCGATCCAAGAATCGGCCGATTCCGATCCGGATCGGCCGATTCTGCAATCAATGGTCGCCACCTACCACCCTGCGTGTCAGGCGGCGGTTGTCAGCGGAGATCCCGGCACTCTGACAGGGGAGCACTTACGACCTACGGCTGACACCTG
Source organism: Cryptocoryne crispatula var. balansae (assembly GCA_036172225.1). NCBI lineage: Eukaryota > Viridiplantae > Streptophyta > Magnoliopsida > Alismatales > Araceae > Cryptocoryne > Cryptocoryne crispatula. Next base: position 7,067,904 of record CM069932.1, on the reverse strand, counting down.
CAAATTCGGCGCACGCGGAGCCTGCGGTGTCAGTTGGCAGGCGGGGATCCAGGTGCTCCGACGGCGGAGCGCATGGACCCTCGGTACGATTTCAACAACGTACCGCTGACCGTCCTGAAAAGACGGCTATCACGGGCGGAAATACAGGCGCTCTGGCAGAGGAGCGCTTGCACCATCGTACGTTCCTGAGTACGACGTCGTCCGGCCGGATAAAGGGGTGAAAAGGCGGGAAATGCCAGGCGCTCTGACGTCGCGACGCCTCCAGATTTTCTAAAATTTGGTCATTTTTATATCAAACCGACTTCTCTGATTGAGAAAATACAAGTGTTATCTATTAGGAATGAGATTGTACTCTCTGTAATCTGGCCGAATTCGCGTATCTACACATACCAACCACCTAGTCAGGAGAGGGAGAAGGAGATGTACATGGAGCATATGCAGGTGCAGCAACTTGAGACTTATCTAGTTCACAATAGCCCTATTTCTTTGATGAGTAGCCACCACATCATTATATAGAGCCAAATTCTCCATTATATGATGAGCTCCAACAGTCGTGGATTCCACCTACACAACCCACTTATGTACCATAGTCCGATGTCTATGACTTCAGTGAGATGGCCGATGCATTCTTTTCATATAGATATGCACCCGTATTGACAAGAAGATAAAGGACACCTCAGTCGTGGTAGGAGCAAGAGAAAGAGGATGAAGACTAGTATCATAGATATTAGTAAACATGAGTCATGAGGTGTATAATCATTGTCATGTTATCATGCTACATTTGTTTATCATGTTATCATGTTACAATTATTATCGTCTTATCATATATAGATAACACTTTAAGCACATTAAATGTTACATTCTTTTTTAAAAAATTTGTTAGTGGATACCCTATTTTTATGATTTTTTAAAAAAATTTGAAGAAAAAAGTTTTAAAAAATAATTCCGGATTGGCCGGAATCGGTTTTCCTTATCAGGAATCAACCAATTTCGGCCAATCAAATTCGAATCAGATCAGATCGGTAGTGACCAATTTCGATTCTAATTCCGAAATCCTTGGGTAGAAGATGTTGTAACAAGAATAAAATTAGAAATTAGGAGAAGATCTGAGTCCAAATGACACTACTCAAGCAACATCTTCACTAAGTAGTGACTCACATGACACCACAACATAGAGATTCAGGTGCCGATACAGGTGTTGGTTCAAGTACATATGGGTCAAGTTGAACTAGAAGAATATGATTTTGATCCAATGCTAGCATTCTCGTAGTCATTATCATTGGGCACAAATGAGATTTTGTGATGAGTATACATGATATTCTCATCCGAATTCAAGTTCAGTGTAGACACATTCCACCTACACATCCAGCAGATGTAGAGATAGAGTATAGAAAGATAACATACTCATTATTTGGATATGGATATAGGTTCATTATGAATTAAATCTTATGATATTTATCACATATATTGATGATCTTAAGATACCACTTGTATTATATATCATTTCAACCATGCAAATTTATTGAAGTATAAAATTAATAATTCATGTTTGTGTACTCATATTGATACCATTCAAACAGAAACGTATGTATGCTTAGATGTTTGTCATTTATTTTCTATTTTTCCGATTTTCCAATTTTTTTTACTTTTAACATTTTTTAAAATAGCCAATCCCAACTAGATCCAGATCAAAAGTCTCTTGTTGAATAGTGCAATTTTCCCAATCCGATCTAGACTGATATCAAAATCAAAATTGGCAATTGTCATCCGTGATCCTTGGAGTTTGGTGATCATTTTCATTGCTTTCAACATTAAACATGAACTTTATTATTAATTTGCAGCTATTAGTTGAAGTTGTTTTTTTATTTCTGGGTCTAGGCTCAAAGGGGCTAGTATCCATAATCAATCAACTTCACTCGAGTACATACTTATCTCAATAATAACACAAACAACTGAAAATATTCATCATCAAAAAAAAGAGAAAAGTACATTATCTTGATTTTTTTAAAAGACATGTAAATGCGACATTTATTGTCAATGCTATGAGATGTTTAAAGGTGTCATTTCTTCATTTCTGCTTATACAATAAGATGGCCACCCAGACATCATTTAAATGATAGAATTAGATGCTAACAATACCAATCTACATGACATATACACATTTATAGAGAGAGAAGGAAGAGCTAGAAAAAGTATGGAGCAGCATACACATATATAGAGACAGAGAGGGAGGAGAGAAAGAATTAGAATATGTATAGCACTCGAGCCAAGAGACCCCTTGCCCCACTCCATGTACCTTAGGCGAGTTTTTTTAATATATTTATTATATATTAATTTTAATAATTTATTGTCAAAAAATGCAAAAAATGTTTGCAAAAATTGAAATGAATTCACCAAGTTGATAACTATGTTTTCAAACAAAAAAAAGACAACAACATAAAAATACTACAGCAAGATGAAAATATAACAACATTAAATAAATATCAACTTAACAATAACACCAAAAAAGGACCGATAACATTGAAATAAAGTTTGAAACAAATGAAGTTTGAACAAAATAACAACTAAACAAAATTGGCCCCGGTTCTCTCCACCCCACCATCGGGGACATGCTCTCCACCACTGGTAAAAGGTCAGATACCTTCTTCACCTTGGTAGAGGCCGGTTCTGATTCACCCCTGACAGGGGGGCGATTTCCATTTTTCTCCTCCCTCCCTCCATTCGGCTTTCGTGTCATTCCCTATTCACCGGTTACACTTCATCTTCGGCATCGTCTTCAACCCTCAATTTTACATCAACAACGCCATTGAACCAATCTAGCAAAATCCCAAACGGACCTGGTGACAATGGCATCTTTGGCGATGTCAGCATCACACAACCTCTTGTGTAGCAACATAACCTCACGTAACTCTATTTGCTAATATTTGGTGCACGAGGAGATAGCTTTGACAAAAGATTGATCTAGAGAACCCCAATTCTAGACTATTGGTCTTGCTCGAGGACATTGACTTCAAGCACCCACCGACAATCCCTGGAGTTGTGGAGATCCACTACTTCTTCCCCGCAGTCGCCCCTTCTCTACACCTCTTTTCCCAAGCATCATCTTCCTTGCCTCCCTCCTCTAGTGCCTATGGAGCATCTCCCACAGCCCATCCACCTCCAGACCCCTCGTGATCTGTCCACCTTCTCCCACCATCACCCCCACCTAGTTCAGCCCATTCTAGCTCCTCCCTTCTACACGAGACCACCTCATCTCCATATGCATTGTCGCCTCCCCTGCTCTGCCTTGCATTTGGATAAACACGACGTTGAAGGAGAAGGTTGAAGAGTGAAGATGGAGATGCCCTCGCCTGACGAGTTGTCAGGATTGGCCCAGGAGGGTTGCCACCTTATATGCCCTTGGGCATGCTCCAATGCTGCCATGACCCCTGGCCCCGGGCCAACCAGTGGATAGATCCCCCATGGGGTTAAATTTCAACCAATTTGCGGCCAGCCCAATTTATCTCAGTTCATCTAGTTTAGAACCGGTCCATCAATCTATTGCCAGCTCAAGCCAATTTTCAACCGATTTAGGCCAATTTAGAACCGAAACCACCCGGTTTGGCCCGATTTAGGCTGGTCCAAGGCATTCTAGGGCTGGTTCAGGCCCTTTTAGACCGGTTCAAGACATTTTAAACTGGTATAATTCTGGTTCTATTCATTTTGGTTCAAATTTAGTTGCTTTAAGGTGGATAGAAGAAGCAAGTGAAAAATGGAGTGAGGCAGCCACAATACAAGAAGCAGAGATTAATTTGGAGGAGATCTCCTAAGAGCAAAATCCTTTGCAAGCTTGAGTTAAAGATCAAGAAGGGATAGGTGAACTAAAGTTCAACCCAGAAGATCGAAAATGGACTCAAAGAGAACTTGACAATGTTCCTCTATCCGAAGAATTTTGGATCCCTCAATCAGTGGCCAAGAGATAGAAGACCGAAAAATCTTCTCGCCAATGTAAGTAATCAAAGGGTAAAGGTAAACAAGTTTTAACTAACCCCCTTGTTATTGATGATGTTGAGACAATCAATGAAACTCAAGAAGACACACTGGAACTCAACATTCTAGTGCAATATCAAACATCAGAAGATTCTTCTTCAAATAGCAGTGATGATGGCATTAGAAATGAAGAAGTCAGAGGCACCATCACCGACATCGCTTCTGATAGAAAGACAACCGATCCATTGATGCACCCTCCACAACACTTCATAAAAGAGGAGCATTACACACATACAACACAAGATGCCAACCATGAAGCAAGGAAAGAACATGGACATGAAGGAGTTGGACACACAACAAGGCTTGTTTCCATAATACGAGTATGTACACTCCACTTATGAATTTGAATCCTCCCAAGTTTCTTAGTATCTTACATATCACTCCGCTGGATATGGGGCGAACCAACCATCATATGCAACATCTTCCGATATTTCCATACATTCCATGTATGATAACTATGATGAATCATTTACATCTTATTGTAAGGTAATTACACGAGGTAGTGATGAGTATCATCAGTTTGTATATATGTTTAATGCCTCGTATTCTTCCATGATGTCATGACAAGAGTATATACAATATGTGGAGCAACAATACAATGTAATATTTGAGTAAAAATTCAATGACACATTTTTCTGATCATATTTCCTATTTTTTTTCAAAATGTTCAAATCATTTTTCTATTTTTATACTTTTTTATTTTTTTAACATTACCAAGTCCAACCGACCCCGGGCAGGCCCCCGACCCGGCCTTCCTTGGATTTATATATCTCTGAAGAAATCACTCAAAATCAACATAAGTGGAGAAAAAGAATTCATATGACCAACCCCAAATATTTGAGATTAAGAAAGTTGAGTATATTATATGAAAAGCTTAATTAAAAAAAACTAAATCATATTTTTGAGGCTATGTACTTTATACAAAACTGTTAGCCTCCAAAAGTACAAAAACAATTTTTTATATTATTTTTGTACTAATAATAAAAAGCTTAATTGATCGGTAAGTAAAATAATAAATATGCAAATTAATAGGTAAATACATAGCCTAAAAATGTACATAAATTAGTAACTTTATCAATTGGTAAACACCTTAGACAGTGGAACTAATAACTTGTATCTCATACATAATTTATAAGCTATGCACCCTTCAATTATGTGCTTTATTTACTAAATCACTTTTTGACCTCTATGTACTTTGTCTAAATGTAATCTAATTGCCATGATTGATGATTAAAACAGTTAAGTTAATAATAAAATATTAGTTTTTAACTAATTTACTAGTTTTCCTTAAATTTAAAATTTCAAGATTTTTAGTCATTTGTTAATTTTACTGATCCACTCACATCAGTATTGGACCCAGGTGATACCTGAGCCGATCTTGACAAGAAATTCTGAGTAGGTACTAGGTAGAGAGTAAATACCTCTGTGTTAAGGCGTAAGAGAGACTGCTGGCTATCCTCATCTGTCTGTACAAAATGGTGACATAATGTGCAGGTAAACTCCGACACATTTTGCAGGGAGAAAATGAGCAAAATACAACGTCAAGGCAGAAGTGGAGCAACGTGATGGGCCCACAATCTCAAGTTGGGTAGATTCTAAGAATGATATTAGTCTGTTAGCTAGTAAGCCTGGGCATTGTCAGACAGTGTCAGAGCATTGTTGTATGGGTTGATTGTTATATGCACGCAGGACACGCAGACATGGTGAGCTTACTGCTCCAATCTGGTTGGGTCGCTGATTTTTGCTGCAAGCTTCTGAATGCCATAGGAGGTTGGCAACAGATGATTCTATGATGGACTGACCCAGTTACGGTTCAAAGTTGGCAAGCACTGAATGACACAACACAGTAGGAATTATCACGGCATAAGATCCAAGGCTCAGTCAGGGGCAACCTTGTCTATCAGGGATAAGGAGGGGACTAAGCTTATTGCTGCCCATGGGAGATTATCAACCACAATGATGTTGACGACATGAGGATGATGCTGGCTTGTGTCATGGAAGTGACCAAGGAGTTCATCCCTGGACAACATGTGAAGTAGTTATGAGATGTTTTAGTTTTATCAAAGCCTCTGCACACTTATGTGATGGGGACCCGGTCCGGTCCTTTTTGGGGTTTATTTACGTTTACGTCCATTTGGACATGTTTGTAAATATTTGAGTTTTATTTGTGTTCTTTTATTTTTATTTGGGTCCTCAAGAGGACATGTATGTAATTAGACATTTATGATGTCTTATTTGTAATGGGCTCCTCTATTTAAGAGGGCTCACTTGTTGGAATGAAGAGAGAGAGGTTATTGTCCAATTTTTGAAACCCTAGGGGCTGCCCCTTGTGCTGGGGCACTGCCCCTTCCCCTCCACCCCCTCCACGATGGAGGTCGTCCGACTCCACCTCCGGTGTAGACCGGTCTCTTCACGACCCTCCGGCGTGGGTGCCTTCTCCTTCTCCTCCGTCCCGGCGGCCTCCGAGCCATTCCTTCCCTTTCCCCCTTCACCGGTTCGAGTTGAAGCCCTATCGACACCGTTCACCCCCGTTTACGTCCGTTTCGACACCTCCGACCGCGTCGATCTCCACCCCTCCGTCCACCCCCGCCTCCGGCGATCCCCGGAGTACCTCCACCTGTCCACCCCCTTCTGTTCGGAATCCCTAACACCCCCGTTTACGTCCGTTTCGACACCTCCGACCGCGTCGATCTCCACCCCTCCGTCCACCCCCGCCTCCGGCGATCCCCGGAGTACCTCCACCTGTCCACCCCCTTCTGTTCGGAATCCCTAACACCCCCTTTTGCCGGATGAAGAAGGAAGAGGAAGATGAAGAGTTCCGGCGGGACGGTTCCGGGAGCACACCCCTCGCTAGGGCTCCGGCGACCTCCGATCCTCCTCCTCCTCCCGCAACGGTGGCTCCTTCGACCACCGCCGGCGGCGGCGGCAAGGTCCAACGGCGACGGCGACGGCTCCCCTCCTCCCGCCCGCGCGGCCGCCGCGGCCGTCGACGCGAAGACACCGCGCGGAGCCCTCGCCCTCGCGCGGCCGAAGACGGGCGGAAGGCGACGCGCCCGCGCGCGTCCACGGGCGTCACCCGACGGGGGTACGCGGCGGCCGGCGAGCCGGCCGCGTCTCCCACCCCCGCGGCCAACCGCGCGGGGCCACGACCCCCACCCCACTTAAGTCGCGGGCGAACCGGTGCCCGGTTCGCCCCGCTCGCCCGGCCGGCCTGCCCCTCGCTCGAACCGGCACCGGTTCGTCCCCAGACCGGGTCAGGCCGCCGGTTCAGCCCGGTTCAAGGCCGGTTCGGCCCGGTTTAGACCGGTTCAGGGCCGGTTCGGCCCGGTTCGACGGTCCAGGGGCCGGTTCAAGGCCTAAATCGGCCGGTTCAGGCTGTTTGGGGCCGGTTCGGGCCGGTTCAAGCCATTTTGGGGCCGGTTCAGGCCCATTTTGAGTGGTTCGGGCATGAATCGACATATTTTGGGGCCCGTTTTGACCGATTTAAGTCCGATTTTGCTTGTTTCCTGCATTTCTTAGGTCTTTTGCGCCTCTTGAAGGCTCGCTGCAGCGCCGCGCCGCCGGTCCGTCCCGCCTCGTCCCGCATCAAATGGTATCAGAGCCTGGGATCGGCCCATTCTCATGAGCCGACTCCTGGGATGCTTCCGATGAAGTGCGGCGCTTGGTGGAACGTGACGGCAACATTTGAAGACGTCAAAACTCGAGGACGAGTTTTCTCCTGGTAGAGGAGAATGATGGGGACCCGGTCCGGTCCTTTTTGGGGTTTATTTACGTTTACGTCCATTTGGACATGTTTGTAAATATTTGAGTTTTATTTGTGGTCTTTTATTTTTATTTGGGTCCTCAAGAGGACATGTATGTAATTAGACATTTATGATGTCTTATTTGTAATGGGCTCCTCTATTTAAGAGGGCTCACTTGTTGGAATGAAGAGAGAGAGGTTATTGTCCAATTTTTGGAACCCTAGGGGCTGCCCCTTGTGCTGGGGTGCTGCCCCTTCCCCTCCACCCCCTCCACGATGGAGGTCGTCCGACTCCACCTCCGGTGTAGACCGGTCTCTTCGCGACCCTCCGGCGTGGGTGCCTTCTCCTTCTCCTCCGTCCAGCGGCCTCCGAGCCATTCCTTCCCCTTCCCCCTTCACCGGTTCGAGTTGAAGCCCTATCGACACCGTTCACCCCCGTTTACGTCCGTTTCGACACCTCCGACCGCGTCGATCTCCACCCCTCCGTCCACCCCCGCCTCCGGCGATCCCCGGAGTACCTCCACCTGTCCACCCCCTTCTGTTCGGAATCCCTAACACCCCCGTTTACGTCCGTTTCGACACCTCCGACCGCATCGATCTCCACCCCTCCGTCCACCCCCGCCTCCGGCGATCCCCCGAGGACCTCCACCTGTCCACCCCTTCGTTCGGAATCCCTAACACCCCTTTTGCCGGATGAAGAAGGAAGAGGAAGATGAAGAGTTCCGACGGGACGGTTCCGGAGCACACCCCTCGGCAGGGCTCCGGCGACCTCCGATCCTCCCCCTCCTCCCGCAACGGTGGCTCCTACGACCCCTGCCGGCGGCGGCGGCAAGGTCCACCGGCGACGGCGACGGTTCCCCTCCTCCCGCCTGCGGCCGCCGCGGCCGTCGACGCGAAGACACCGCGCGGAGCCCTCGCCCTCGCGCGGCCGAAGACGGGCGGAAGGCGACGCGCCCGCGCGCGTCCACGGGCGTCACCCGACGGGGGTACGCGGCGGCCGGCGAGCCGGCCGCGTCTCCCACCCCCGCGGCCAACCGCGCGGGGCCACGACCCCCACCCCACTTAAGTCGCGGGCGAACCGGCACCGGTTCGCCCCGCTCGCCCGGCCGGCCTGCCCCTCGCTCGAACCGGCACCGGTTCGTCCCCAGACCGGGTCAGGCCGCCGGTTCAGCCCGGTTCAAGGCCGGTTCGGCCCGGTTTAGACCGGTTCAGGGCCGGTTCGGCCCGGTTCGACGGTCCAGGGGCCGGTTCAAGGCCTAAATCGGCCGGTTCAGGCTGTTTGGGGCCGGTTCGGGCCGGTTCAAGCCATTTTGGGGCCGGTTCAGGCCCATTTTGAGTGGTTCGGGCATGAATCGACATATTTTGGGGCCCGTTTTGACCGGTTTAAGTCCGGTTTTGCTTGTTTCCTGCATTTCTTAGGTCTTTTGCGCCTCTTGAAGGCTCGCTGCAGCGCCGCGCCGCCGGTCCGTCCCGCCTCGTCCCGCATCATTATGTATAAGCCTCTTGAAAACATCTTTAGACTAATAATTAAGGTAAACTAACATCGGAGTATCCAAATAGTAATCAGCAAATCAACTCTCATTTATCTCCACAAGTCCACACTGATGTGTTTCTAAAATCAACAAGTGGAAGCATTAGAGGACTCTGCATGGTGGGGAGAGAATGGTTCAAAAGTTCATTTTCACATATTTAGATGGAGAAGTTCAGGCAAAGGAAGATATGGCCAGTCTAGACGACAGACAAAAAAAAGATAAGAAGATATATCATCTTATTGTAGCACATATTGCCATGAGAACAAGGATATAATTTTCACCTCATCCCAATGACTTTCTTTATGGTCCCCACCTACAGTTCCACCTGAGGAAACAAAAGAAACCTAAAGAGAGAGGGAATCATCTATCAAGGGGATAGATAGGCCCAGAAGATTACAAGAGGGACCTAAGATTTGAAATTTTCCCTTTGAAAGAAGCATGCTCCATCTGCAGTATGAGCCATTGTCCAATCTCTGACGAAGTAAGACATTAACTGAAGGATCCCTTGTCTTTGAATATTCTTCTATTCCTGGTGTGCCATATAGACCACAACATAGCAGGTAGTGTCAGCTTCCACACATTAATATCGGGGGCCAAGGATTCCAAGATGGCTGCTCTTGCATAAATGAGATAATATTAATCGTATCTCTCCACAGGCCCAGGTGGAACTTGTTGATGCTGACGGCAATAAAAAAAAAGAAAAAAAGGGCAATGAAAAAGAATTGGTGGGGGGTGCCATCGTACGTCTTAAAGGTTCTTAGGTGTATGAAAGAGTCTGTCCCTTTTGCTGACAAGAGAGATTGTGTCTCCACTATGTAATGATAATAGCAGATTGAAGAGCTTCATTAGTTGTTGTCCACATCATTTTCTACAAATACCATCAGAAGCCATATGGTCTAAAGCAGTACTTTGTGAGATTATGCCAAATACTCCAATAAGGTTGTGATGTGACTTGGTGGTTAGCGGGTGTTCAATTAAAAGCAAAAACCTGATATCAAGCTCATAGTACTAGTGTTTAGATATATGAAATAGAAACATAGTTGTAAATTACAAAGAAATTCTGAAGTACGCAGACCTTTGAGAAGAATTTCTGTGCGTGACTTCTGATCTGAACTGCAGTCTTTGTGCCAATGTGCTCTGCAGTATATGCAAAAGAAAAGTAGAGGAAAGAGAAAGTTGCACATATGTAAGAAATATAAGTTCTTAAACACCGTGAACTGATGAAAGTGCCAAGTCCAGCAAAGGAAATAAGAAAAAAAAATCCCCTTCGGAAACTATCTCAGAATGAAATAAAGAGATAGATAAACATGCAACAAAAGAAACTAGCAAACTTTAAAAATGACAAACGTTCAAATATATCCCTTCTACGCTGCAGAAACGGTGCACGCCATAGAAAGGGAAAGGAAAAGACTTTCCCTTCCCCTAAAATTAGAATCCTTCTGCGATAGTTTCTTCCAGGATATTTCCTATTTAAAACCCATCATAAAATAAGCACATGTCTAGTTATTGTGAATTCGAGCACATATAAGTACCCAAGGTGGGTGTGCTAGTGCAGTTATATCGATTATAGTTAACCTTCAATTCGCTGCCAAGCTCTGCCATATAGCTTCAATGCTTCCAGGAACTTGTTATGTTCCTCCTCGGTCCATTTCTCCCGCTGCTTCGTTATGGTGTATGGTTTTCTCGTCTATGCTCGCGTCAACAACACAAAATAGCCCGATTATGAGAACTACAACCGTTTACAAGAGAAACTAGGCACAAACATATGCAACTGAGAATTGAGAGCCATACGTAACCACCTTTACGATCACCTCCTCGCCGGAGGAGCATGTGTCCATTACCAGGTTCCGGCGGGATGGCACTTCAGAGGAAGAAGAGATACCCGCGAACTCTTTCATTTCAAGTCCTCGACGACGAGTAGGAGCCCCCCTTCCATGTCCCCTGCCAGCCACTCAATCCGTCGAAACGAGTACCTCCTCATCAGACAGACACACTCGTCTGGAAGCGTCGACGCCACGGAACCAGAACGAACCCCAAGAGACAAAAACACGTCCAGAAATCAGAAAAATTGCAGGGAAAACGATGACAAGATCATCCAATTTCACATCAGATGGAACCACCACGCTAGTTCCTACAAAATCCCCGGAAACCAGGGATCTGGCAGAAACGAGGCGGACTCACCTCCGACGAACTATGCATGGACCCTAAGCGGGGAAAGAGAAGGCCATCGTTAGGAATCCATTCTTCTTCTCCTCGTCTTCATCTCTGCTCGTGCTCTTCACCTCCCATGTTCAGCCCCCCAGCTGTACCTTCCAGACCGAGACAACTCTAAAACTCCCGCTGGGGCGGCGGCGAGGCGGTTACCGCTTCGCGAAGAGTTCGTCCGGCGGCAGAGAAAGCGAAGAAGAAGCCACCACTGCGGCGACCGCCCGCTAAAACCAGGTCGAGGGAGAGGGCATCGCACCCACCCTCTCTCTCTCTCCCTCCCCGTCACTTTCTTTCCGGACGAACTGGATAAATCTCAGCCACTAATATTTTCATCCAAATTTATGAGCATCGGGAAATGATTATTGTGAACCAGAAAAGGGCCGGCGCTCGCCTCGAGTTTTCGTTTATTTGAGGCTGGAAAGGATCAGAGGGAGTGGTCGCCCGGATTTTGCCAAGTGGCACGATCGTAGTGGTCGGATTCTTCTGCCTGGCTGCGCTTTTTGGTGAGGCGAAGAGTCTCTCTCTGCCACAAGATTGGGGGCACGGTGCGCGTGATCCGCATCTGGGTGGCGTACGTTTTGTGAGGCCTCGGACACCTGTAAGTAGCCGCCACGTCAGCAACCGGTCCCCACCGAGGCGAGCCGACGGCCGTAGGAAGGGCGCGTGGAGCGTGGGCCGTCGCGTGCTTGCTGGCCACTGGTTGGGCGGCCTATCCGGCGCCGGCGCGTGATGTCTGAGTCAGCAGCAGAAGTCGGCCACGTAGGACGACATCCGGGTACCTGCAAACTTGTGCGCAGCCAATAGGATGAGAGCGCGCTCCTTTCCCTTTATTGATCCGACCAAAAAAACACTGCATGGAGTTAAAAACTTAAAATACTGGTTTTTAAAATATGTCTACACTATAATCATTGCTAATTTTCCTAATTTTTTCAAATATAAAAGTTTAAATGTCTTACAATATTAATTTATTTTTAAATTAATTCATATGATTAAGCCTTTGAAAATCAATGTTTTGTATGGGTGACATGGCCTTTAGATCTAGAAATGATTGAATTCTTTTTAGTCTTTCATAAATAACTTTTTATCTCTCTACACTTCTCTACGAATATATCTCTCGTCAGTCTTTCTATTTCTTAGAAGTCTAAACAAAATGTAATTTCCAAAATTCGGATTCCACTCATATAAAAGTTAACCGATGCAAAACTTGTTAGAATCAAAATTAAATATTCCGATAATTTATCAAAATCAAAATTAGTTGATTTTATTTTTCTTATCAAAGTTAGAAAATTATATAAAAATAAATTAATTAAATAAAATAAATTATACATTTTGATATATAAAGTGATAAAAATTTAAATATATTATATTAAAATTTAATAATTATTTATAAGTTATTAACTTACTTCTAAATAAAAACTAGTATGTAATATATATTTAAAAAATATTAAGTTTGGTTTTAATTTCAATAACATAATAGAAATTGAATGGATGATTCCAAAATTGTCAAAATCAAATTAAAATTTTGGAATCGAAATCAAATACAAATCCAACTCACAGCCCTACTTTTTCTACCATCTCTTTAATCTCTCTTTACTCCCTCCCACAACTCTCTCTGGTCGATCTCTCTTTACTTTTTTTGTTTATTGTCGATATCTATTCTTTATGCTTCTATCTCTTTTTCCTCTCTCTCGTCTTTATCACTCTCTTTCACCTCTCTCGTTCTAAGTCTCTCCATTTTGTGTATATACTTTCTCTGTGTAAAAGAATCTATCCAAAATTTACATAAATTATACAGACTTATTTAGAGTTAATACGAGACTACTTACATATTTTTCACATTTAACAAGGTTTAAAATAAGTACATGTATCTTATGTTAGTCCAAAATGTAGTAAATACATGGTAAGATTGCCATCAATACAAAATTTACCTTTATTAATGTGGGGGGGGGGGGTGAAGTGATTAACATTAGAACTATGGAAAGCCGGGTTGCCGGGGGTTGCCTGACTTGGCCCGTTTTCGGATCGATCGGGGTGACTTTGCGGCAGCCTAGTGTAAGGTCGCAAGGTCTGGTTGGGGGGTGGGTGACCCGGTCAACATGGTCGTCTGACCTGTCCAATTGTGTAGCTATGTTTTTTAAGTTAGATTTTTTAGATTTTTTTTCTTTCTGGTGGCATTGTCCCTTGACAACTCCGCATAAAGGGGTGTTGCCCTCTTAACCCCCACAACTTGATCGCACAGCTCGATATGCGAATACTTTACGCCCCATTTCTTAATAGTATAACAATATTTTACTATCACTTATATTATTACACATGATTAAATTTTGTGATTATAAATATATAATACATAAATAAAATTTATAAAATTATTTCTTAGATATTTTTACTCTCTCACTTGAGATTAACTCTTTCCTAACATATATTAATACAACATAATCACAAAAAATATATTTACTTATATTCACGGAAGACACTCATATTTAATTTTAACATAAAAATATAATTATATTTATGTATATATTTTTTATGTATGCATAAAAATATAATATAAAAATATATTTATTTCTATTTTTTATTTTTCATGTAATTTTTATATCTTGAAAAAAAAATAAATCCGACCCGATATGACCCGAGTTACGGCCCGGTTCGACTAGGTTGGTTTTGGGGCAACAAACCCGGGCTGGCCAGCCTGGTCCCGACCCGGCCGTCCTCGGTTGGAACATTTTACTTGTTTTGCATTCATCTAATGTGCTATTATATATTGAGTTTAACATGTATTATATAAACTTCCTAAGAATTGGATGTCAATGTGAAAGATGAATTTGTTGTGTGTTCACTTCATGAAAAGAATGATAAAAATGGAGACTTCGGTGCCGTTATCAATTTTGAACAATCAAATGAAAATTATAGATACTTTTAATTGATTAATGATGTAATATATAGTAAGGGTGAATCGGTTCAAAAATCCTCAAATCGAACCGAGCCGTCAGATATGTTCGATTTAAACTAGTGATTTCGTTCGACCAGGTTAGAAACACAAACTAAACTTATTTAATTAAAATAATAAATTTTTTATACTTTATTAATAAGATAATATTATAATAAAAATAATGTTTATTCTAATAACTTTTAATAAAAATGCGTATATATGTATAAAAATAACTAAAATAATTTAATCCCATTTGATTCAATTTGAGTCGTTAGTTCGCGTTCGACTTTATAATAAGTCTAAACTAAAACGTGCACAGCCTAATAAATAAATAAATAAATAAATATATATATATATATAATCATATTGATTTGAAATATCAAGTTCCTGCTACGAAAGAACACATACTATAAAACCTCGAAAGAGTTAATAGAGATATGATGTATATGAAGAAGTTGACAAAGCTTCTATTATATTTTACATTATTTATATGTGTGTTACTGCGTACATCGAATGATTTGACAATAAAAATCTGTTGTTAGGAACATCTGTTTCAATACAACATCTTCTTACAGACATGTTTCATTTTACATATTTATGATTAGAAGACATAAAAATCTGTTCACATAAAAATATGCTGACAGAAAAATATGTCCACACGAACATCTCATCTATTATCTATTAGAAGTGAGAGTTCTTGTTTTGTCAACAAGCATATAAATTCTCTTGTTGTCTAGATACATCATCTCCTCTCACAATTTTGATTTATCGCTATTCAATTGATTGGTGGTGTATACCATTTTATTATTATACCTCAGAAAAATAGTCTTTTATTGCCCATATTTACCATGGATTGGTCGTGATCTTTTTCTTCGAACCTAAATAGTATCTTAGGTTTGTGATAAATAACTAAATAAATAGTTAAAATTTTATTTTATAAAGTACACAAAATAAAAGTAAATATTAATGATAGTAGATTAGATGTAATAGTAATACATTTACCGATAACTCGTGGTCAGTTGATAGAATCTTAGGTTTGTGATAAATAAATATATAAATGGTTAAAATTTATTTATATAAAGAATACAAAATAAAAGTAAATACTAAAGATGCTAAATTAGATGAAATAGTAATATGACATTTATTATTTTATTTTTGTATAGATTAATGTAAATTATATTTTCATAAATCAAATTGTTTTTATTTTTATAAAAAATAAAAATTAGGATAAAGTTTTAATTTATTCAAAATAACTTAACCTTTTCATGATAATAGAAATATCTATTACCAAAATCCACTACCCTCGTCACATTTTA
Source organism: Cryptocoryne crispatula var. balansae (assembly GCA_036172225.1). NCBI lineage: Eukaryota > Viridiplantae > Streptophyta > Magnoliopsida > Alismatales > Araceae > Cryptocoryne > Cryptocoryne crispatula. The sequence continues at coordinate 7,052,148 of CM069932.1, read as the reverse complement.
AAATGATATTTTATGATATTGATAGCTAATAAAGTGTACTTGAACTTTAAACTTAACATATTATTTTTCTTTATACGGTCTCCTTTTGTGTGTGTGTGTGTAGGAAATGCAATGTTAATCACCCTTTTTACAAACATTGTAATATAATAATTGTCAACACTGTATCTTTAATAGTTGATATTATCTATTTTTTAAAATAAAACTAACATTGCATTCTATTATTTTATCGGTTGGTATTGTAATTGTATTTTGTGTAAATATTAATGCTATGTCATTATTATAGTATGATATAAAATTAAAATATCTAAAAGTGATAATCTTATTGATAAATATATTTATTACTTGGTACTTATTGTTGTCAAATAATATTCAGCAATATAATATGACATCAGGATATTTTTTATGAATGTGAAATCAACAAGGGTAGAATAGTTCTAGGACATAGTGATGATAAATTACAAAATATTTTGCTAATAGATTCTCGGGTAACATGAAATTTTGACAGCAATTTAATTATATGTATTCATAAAGTGTTTGGACTTGATTTTTTATTTGTGTAGCTTCATTTTTAAAATTTATAAACTACATTATGCTATTATAAAATTTAAAAAATTGTTAAGTATGTATTCTTTCACAACCTAGCTTTGCTCTTACATCACATAGGATGTTTGGTTGCACAATAATTTTTGTACATTTTCATGATAAAAAATTGTATTAAAATAAAGTGTAAGCTAATCAATAAAATATATTTATCAGGTTTGGAAAGATATGATAATAAAAAAATAGTGGATATCATATATGACTGAACTAGATGAGAGATGACAAGATAAAAAAGGTGTCACTTACTTTTTTGTTCACAAAGTAAAACTCTTTAAAACCATAAAATTGTAATGATTGTCAAACACCTCTCGTAACAAGTTTTTACAAAAATATAAAATTGTAATAGAATCCCAATTTATCACGCATACAAACATCTCATTACGATGGTATAATTATTTGTGATATTTTTTCTATATAAATACAATAAAATCAATAATAAAACTCCGATGGTTGGGTTAGATTTAAATTCTTTCTTTCACAAATTTTAGACTGTCAAGATTTCATGTATCTTTAGGATCTTACTTTTTACGATTTAAGAATTTCAAACCTCAGGGATTTTTGAACTTTTCAAGCGTTTAATTAGTTTTCATATTTCCAATCTTTTCAAATTTTATTTTTTCAATCTTTTCAGATTTTCAAGTTTTTGGAGTTTTCGGATTTTGAATCTCCACCCTTTCAAATTTTTTAGATTTCATAACTTTCAGATTTCTGATGTTTCTATAATATATATATTTTACATTAATTAATTTTTTATTTTACAAATTTTTATATTTTATATTTATTTATTAATTATTTTTTATTCACTAAAGTAGGAGTTAGCTACTTCCCTCTTGAGCTACACAACATTATCTTCATTATAATGATCAAAGCACATTTGACTTATACTATTTCACTTCATGTAAATATACATGTTTGGTTTGCAATACAAAATGTTGTCATTTAAGCAATTCTCTCTCTCTCTCTCATATTTTATTGAAGATGTTGGGAGTTGAGAGAGTCAGATAAATGAGAACTTTGTATTGCAAACCAAGTCATCAAAGTAGTTACTTTAAATCTCATAATATTTTAATGTAACATATTATGAATTAAGTCATCAAAGTAGTTATTTTTGGACCTTTCACTAAATTTCCAAGGTCTTTCATATTCAATTAAAAGCCTCTAACTGCTTTCTAATTCAAACCTAACTAATACATTTAAATAAATAATCAAGAAATCCACAAACTATCTAAAATATTGCCTTCAAAATAAAATATAATACGTTATTTAAACTATGTGAACAGATGTGTTGTCCCTACGTCCAATCGTCCAATTTTCACCTGTGTTACAAGTGCCTACTGGCATCTCTAGCCGTTTCCATCTCCACCTCCCAGCACCATCTCCGCCCCCATCTCCTCACCGTTATCGCCTCTCCCTCCTCATCGTTTCTCTCTCTCCTTCACTCTCTCTCTCTCCCCCCGATCTTGCTCTCCCTCTCACTTTTTGTTGACGATCAGTAGTAGCCCTCTCTCTCTCTCTCTCTCTCTCTCTCTCTCTCCCTCTCTCTCTCTCTTCCTGGTTGGTTTGCTTGGGCGAATGCTGTTTGTTCATCCTATCTCCCCCGATTGTTCAATCAACATTGAGTCGCTCGATTCGTCCTCCAGTTCTTCCGCCAACAGACCTTCTGTTACTACGCAAATTTGTCCATCCCTACGGTTACTAAGCGCAGCCTGCCATGCCTCTGGCCGCAGCTATTTTTTTTCTCTGGAAAATCTCTTGTCTCTCCATATCCTGTCAATGGCATTCCTCACGTCCCTCCCGTACCCGTTTTTTATCTTCCCCTTTACGTATGGCAGTGTCGGTCTCTAGCATCCGATGGCAGTCGATAGTACCATCCGATTAGATTCTGCTATTGTGTGATGTATTACCTCCTTCAACGCTTTCTTGTATCGTCGATTAGGTATTTGTCGATGGAAGGTATGTCCTTTAGCATCTCGTGTTTGTCATTCTTCCCCTTCAATGTCCTGCTTTCTCATCTTGCCATTATCCTTGCCGTTACTCCCTGATCGCAACTTTCCTCCATCAGCTATCTGTTCTTGCAGAACACGTCGCATCCTGCAACACCATAGGCCCTGCATTATGGGATTGGTGTATGCATTGGAGAATGACACCTCGTCCATGTAGAAAATACCACTCTCCTCTATGTGTAAGGCTGCAGTGTTGTCGTTCTAGAGGAGATTTGCTAGAGTGAAGTAAAGAGGATATCTGTAGCCTGTGAGACCCCTCCCTGCCTCTCACCGGTTCATGTCGATTTTTCACCTTCTCTGGACTCTAACTGGTTTCATGATTCTCATCTTTCCTGTCAACAACATCTTAACTTGACACGGTAAGAGAAGTTCTCGCTAGAGCCCTCAATGATGACAATGTCTAGCCTTGGAGTGCACTCAATGGAGTAGCTTTACCCCTTTCCCACGTCTCCTATGCTTTTTCTTTTATATATGTGATTATATTTTTTATCTACACTTCATTGTTCCCTTTTTCATAGAGGAACTTTACTTTCTTTTCTTATTATTCTTAATAAGTTGGTCGTCAACTTTCGTATTCTACATGAAAAAGAGTCTTGACACACCCAAATGTTACTTTTTAAGTATCTAAGGAGACTTCACAGTAATGTTAACAATGTTTTCTCATTCTGTATATTTTCTTTTTTTTTCTATATTCGGTTATCTTTTTTATGTTCTATTTGTTTTACAAAACCTTTTTCTCTTTATGTGTACATTTGGCAATTGAGATGTCTTTAGTCATGTACTACATTTCTCATGTTTTCCCTTTACATACGTTGTTAAATTTTTTATCTTTACTTCTTCGTTCCTTTTCCACCATAGGTTACTCTCTTTTCATATTCTATCCCGCATTTCTCATTATATATGAGAAAGAAATCAAAGAGATAGGTGGGAAATCTCAATTTATTATTCGCCTACCTAGCAAGAAGTGTAATAGAATTAGAGGTTCCAAAAATTGGAAATAAAGGTCTAACGAATGTGACTTTATTTTTTATAAATGCCAATCCAAATGCCCTAATTATATACAATGATTTAAGCTCGATTTTGTACCATAAATGACCTAAATATTCTATTGAAAGTTTCACTCAAAAGAAGGTAGACATTTCTTATAATTAGTATTTTTTGAAATAAATGAATATTTTAATTTTTTCGGTGAATGTAAGATAAAGTAATATATTAATATAATTTATAAAGTTTAAGGAAGGACTTAAGTTGATTTGAAATTGGTTCAAAATATGATTAAATCAAATTCATCTAATCTAACTTGCCACTTCTTGATTATGACCAAGGTAATCATATCTAAAAATTGAAAAATGTCAGTTCATATTGTAAACCTAAAATGTCAAAAGTAAAAATGAAATAAAGTAAGATGTAAGCTCTTAACTAAAAAAGAAATTCTCAAATTTAAAATTTCTATCTCTGAAGTTTAACTGAAAATTTGAATTAGACTTTGTAGACCCAATTAGGATTTGGAGCAATTTCTATAGGTCTCAATAGTGGACCAATCCGAAGAATTAGTCTTTGTAAATCCAATTAAGATTTGGATTAATTGTCATTTCTAATTCAATTGGGATCAGGTGATATTGTCATAAGGTGAGTTTAGTTTAAGTTGAAATTAGACTAGATCTGAATGTTTGTTCCCATTCAAGTTCTTTCGTATGTCAAAAGCATTTGTGCATTGTTATTGTTGACATAAGAGGATCCCACTTTCTTTTTTTTAGGAATTTTTTTTGTGAAGTGGAAAGTTTGCTGCCCAGGTGGGACACATTAAGATTGGCAATTGAGAATCTAACTTGCTAGGATCAAAGTAAAATTTGAAAACACATTCTCGCTCTACCCTCGTTATATAACTTCTTTTAGATGTATTCATGCATGGATGGTAGCTTATCGTGACACAAATTTTTGGTGACTAAGCAAAAGTTTTGTATCAAAAGCATGAGTGGCCTTTTTGTTACTCCACATCTAATTGACGTAATATTTTTGTCCTACCAATTTTGAATTGATCTATGGTAATTTATGTTGTAATATTTACTTTTTGCTAGGTTGTGATGGATGTCTTCATTCTTCGTATCTTATTTTGCTTTCAAAATTATCTTCATTTTCATTTGGAAGGTATAAGTTTAAAAATATAAAAATATATCATAAATAACTAGAATCAATCAATCTTTACATTTGTTGCAATTAAATAAGTATGATAATAATAATATTAATAATATAAAAGGAGTGCTGTTTGTAATATTATAATTAATTCTTATAAATCAAAGTTGTTTAATTTATATAAATGTCGCTCAAATCAATGTCGGTTTGATTACCAATTTATGTGTATATTTGAAGAGTAAACTATAACATTTATAATTTAACTAATTTTTTATAATGTACTTAACTATCATAAGAATTTATCTCAATTATGTTATAAATTTATATCTAATCGGTATATAATATATTATTCAAATACGTGCGAAGCACGTGATTTGACTAGTATATATATATCATAGTTCAACTAAATATTCATTAACATTCAACTAAAAGTATCGATCGATCTATACAAAAGGATATAAGGTCCGTACTTGTTTGTGAACATGTACATACATTTACATAATAATAGAAATTGTTAACATAAAATATTTCAAAATAAAAAGCTAACGACATAAATACCTTCGTGAACATCAAAATATATTCAAAAAATTTGTCTAAAACTTTTGTTTCATACATGTTCGTGCAAACCTACATACACATAACAGTGAAAAATATGCCAACATAAAATCTTTTCAACATAAAAATCTATCCACCTAAATATCTCTATGCACATCAAAATATGCTAGCCTAATTTGTCCACAAAAATCTGTTCTATACAAGTTTGTGTAACCATAACATAGTTTACGTAAACATAGATCTCGTTTTTGCATGTTACTATATACCCTGCACTATATGTCACTAATCCATGTTATATATCACTAACCCCATGCCTTTTGACATCACTAGCTCAAGTTTTATCTTGTTGCTAATATGCGATAGATATATTATTAACATGTACTATATATTATTAACCCTACATCATTCGGCATTGATAGTGTTGTGGAGATAGTCCCATATTAATTATTACAAATTTAATATCAAAATTGATACAATAAGACACTTATATTACTTAACATTCTTTATTTGTACTACAATTTTCAAAATTGACATTATTAACCAAACACCTCCGGTTATCGATATTAATTTTAAAATCGATAACGATAGAGGTATGACACTACCAAACAGAGTTTTAGATAGGGTTTGTTTTAATATGAAAACTTAAACTCTCAAAAATTTTATGTTTAACCTCTTATTTTTATGATAAAATAAAATACTTAATTTAATTGAGATGTCTAGTAACTTATTTTAAGAGGTCTATTAAAACATATGAGCCAATAAATATAGGGGTTAATTTAGACATAAATCAAACAATCTATATGGACCCACCGTTGACAGAGGTTGACCAAATTTAAGGAGGTTGGTTAAGACCAATTAAACTTATTATCCTTTATTCAAGTTAGACTTGCCACAGTTTTTTATTTACTTGATTGTAGCAAATTAATCGATCTAGAACTTAAATAGGAACCCAAACTAAAGTTAAATGACATTTGATTTGACTTAATAAAATATCTAAAAGTTAATTTCATCTCTAATATCTCTTGTGGAACACAAAATCTGAATTACATGTCTCCAAAAAATAAAAAAGGTAAAATCAACATTCGCCCCATTTCATTACCACTCTTTTATCTTTTAGTCCCATTCCTTGTACTTTTTTTTTGGTTCCAAAAACAGTTAGGTTCTTCTGACGGGGAAGGATTATAAACTTTCGGTTGACAGAAATGGAACTAACAAATAAGTAATGAGAAGACCTAAAAATAAATTTAGGTCCTAAATAAGATCTAAAGTTAAAAAATATTTTAAAAACTATGCAGTTAGAATCAAATACATTTGTTAAACTCAAATTCAAGTTTGCCTACGAAGTTGGATGTGCTCGAGCTTCGGTTAAACTCAAACTTTTTTTTTTCATAGGAAATCTGCTTTTCATACTAATAAAGTAAGGAGTGAAAGAGAGACTATAGGAAGAACTTAGGAGTGTTCGTAGTTTGATTTGATTTGATTTTTGAGTATTTTTTCTCAAATTAAACCAAACTAAACTATCTCCCGTACCATACCAAATCAAACCAAACCAAACTATACCAAATTAATTCTGTTTGATTTGGTTTAGTCCGATTCAAATCATATTTTATAAAAGTACAGTAGATATGTCAATATATAATTTTATTTTGAAACATATTCTATTAAAATATTGTACATATGTTTATACATTATATTAGTTTTGTCTTAAAACTCTTGAAAAAAATTTATTTTTATAAGAAAAGATATATAAATATTATATTATATATAACTTAAAATAAAATATTTATTCTAATTCAAGTTATTCAATTTACTGATTTCGTTTGATTTGCGAGATCCTAAAAATCAATTCAAACTAGTTCAAGTTAAACCAAACTAAATTCTTATTTAATTTGATTTTTCGAGTTGAACATAATAATAAATAACCATAGTTGGCGTTAGCGAGGTCATGAATCCTAGCTCCACGCGCGTCCTCGTAGGCCTTATCGACCAAAGACAAACTTAATTTCAATCTATTGATAATTTTAATCGACACCATATAATTTATTGAATATCCTTAGCTTAATTAATTTAAATAAAATTGTAAACAAATATATAATCAAATAATCAATCATGTGCTTGATGAGTTATTCATGAGTTTTAGTGAGTTGAGAGAATCTTTCTCAAGCTCATACTTGTTAACAAATTAAATTTTTTTAATTATCCAAATTACTTGTGCCGGGCATGTGTGATCAGAGTATCTGAAATGATATTATATTAATTTTGATATTCATATTTCTAGTGGATTGAATATCAATATCAAAAATTATACATGTGGACATTTTTGTATGGTGTATCAAGTTTTTATGTAATATCCTGTATTTTTAAATAAAAAATTAGTTAATAGATAATTATTTATTATTATTTTATTTCCACCCTTTCCTATTTATTCCCCTTTTTCCTCCCCGGGAGAAACCCTCCCCCGTACGAACCCTCCCCGGCACTGTTTTTCTTCCCCGCGAGAAACCCTACCTCTCCTTTTTCCCCTCGGTTGCGCCGCCTGCGGCCCCGCCTCCCCGTCGCCTTCTTTTTCCCGCGCGCCCGCCGTCTCCGCCGCCCGCGTGTCCGCGAGAAGCCGCCCGCCGCCTTGGTCCACCACCTCCTCGTACCGCCTCGGGCCGGACGCCGCCCACGCGCCAGCCACCGTCGCCGCCTCACTCGCCCGCGCGACCGCGCGTCGGCCGCCCTCGGTCGCCGCCGCGCACAGCCCGCGGCCGCCCACGCCCACCTCGGTCTCGCCGTCGCCACGTCGCCGGCCGCGACCGCCCGCCTCGGCCCCGCGTCGCCACGTCTCCCCGTGCGAGACGCCGCCCGCCGACGCCACGTCGCCGCCCCGTGCGCCCACCGCGGCCGGCCGAGCGCCACCGCCCCGCCGTGCGCCGCCTGCGCCACCCGCCGCGCGGCCACCGCCTTGTGCGCCCGCCGTGCGCCGCCCTCTCCTCCGCGCGGTGATACAACCTCTCTCCTATAGCCCTCTCTCCTATTATTTTCTATCAAGCTCCATAGTTCATTATTTCTTTTTCCTCCGGCAGTTTTGAAAACACCTACCTGGCTCGATTTTCCGTCGCCGACGCAACCGCGACAGTCTCGTCGTCAAATTCAATCTCCTTGGATTTCCGTGCGCCGTTCGCCGTTGCCGTCAAGGTAGGCGTCTCGGCTATTCTTAGCACTCTAATATTTTTATTAAACCGTAAGAATCATGTTTAGATCATCAGGATTAGAAGATTGTGATTAATGGGCTGTTTTGGATTTATTGGCATGCTTAGATAGACTTAGATTAATTTGTTTAACCCATGCATGTTTAGATTAATTTGGATATTCATGTATGATAGACATCATGATAGGTTGTATATGTTTAGTTTAGCTAGTTTAGCATTGCTTGCATCGCGATGAACCTTAAATGTATATACCCCGATTTGTTAAAAAAAGCCGATGTAAGGTGTAGGCATATGTTGATAGAATTCAGTTTAATTTTCTTTTGTGTAGTAGATAGTCCTGTTTAAGCATGTAATTGTCATATTTAGGTTGTAAATTGCATGATCCCATTTATATGCATTAGTTTGTGATAGATTGTGGTGTGGTATGCAAATATGTGGTGCATAGAACCATGGGTGTTCATCTATGTATTTCATGTTTGATTGCCAATTAAATGTTCATGTGTTTACTGTCTGAGTTAATTATATGCTTGCATGGTGTGGAATGTGGTTAGTGCAGTGAGCTGCATTGTGGTTGTATGTACTTCACCAGACTAAATTAGTGGCCCGTGGGCAGCGGAGATTAGTTGAATCTGGAGCATCCTTCGATCCCAGATACCGCGGTTCATCCTAAGTACTCCCCTGCCTAGGGGTACTATGGGATTTAGTTACTATATGTTACTTCCTACTATATGGTAAATTTGGTGCTAGTTTTGTGATGTGACTACATTTTATCAGATGGAGCATGGTATTTACTCAGACAGGTGTGTAGTTGTGTATGTTGGCATAGATGGTAGTGTTATAGATGTGTCATTGGTCTTATGTCAGGTTGTGTATATTATGAGCATACCTAGAGTAGTTTAATGAGCAGGTTGTGATGGTTTTTAATGCATGTAGAGTCTGGTTATCATATGGGGTAGTTGATTGACTTTGTAATCACTTAATTGGAGATATATAATTAGTTTAATCCTATGTATTAAATCTGATTTTTAGGTTTATTATTCTATCATACCACTAGAATCATTATTATAGTGGGGTAGTTCGGGTGTAAGTCCTACTGAGTCTGTTGTGACTCACCCCTTCCGTTGTTAATATTTTCAGGAGTGCAGGTTTAGCGCAGCAGAAGCGTAGTGGTGTTTTGGAGTCCGAGGAGTTAGTGGATTTCTCATTCAATGTCGGTATTTAATTTGTTAGATAGATGTTTGATTCTATGTTATTAAGTTGTAAAGTTTGGAATTATGAATTTGGATTGTAATTTTAGTCTTATTTGGTTCCAGACCGATATCCTTTCCCGTTACGTCGCCGGATTATCTTCCGCTGTGCATATTAAAAATCCGGGTCGTGACATTTTATGTTATTACAAATTTCAAGATATCAGCAACTTGTGATAATTTATGTTACTATCAATTTCAAAATTGATCATAATACAAGTGTTTAATATTATTACCAAATAAACCGCTCAATATATGCGTACGTTTTACACTTCCAAGAAAAAATAGTAATAACCGGAAGATAAAGGACTCCCCCAAGGTATGAACACTCTTTTAATTTTAAAATTGATATCGATACAAATCAACAATAAATATTTGACTATGAATATCAATATTAAAATTTTTAATGTAAACAAAACATGATATATAATTCAAATATCTACTTATATTGATTTTAATATTAATTTCTAACTCTTACAAGTATCAATATTAAAATTGTTATAATATCATTTGCATACTCTAATGGGGTGTTTGGTTGCATGATAATTTTTTGTACACTTTCATGATAAAAGTTTATATTAAAATAAAAGTGAACCAACTCATGACATAAAATTATTATGTTTGGAGGGATGTGATAACAAAAAAGAGTAACTACCATACATGATCAAACAAAGTGGGGGACCATAAGGAAAAAGAAAGAGGTGAGATCCTCTTTTTTGTTTAAGAAGAAAATTATTTTCAAAACATAAAATTGTTAATAGGGTGTTTGGTTGCATGATAATTTTTTATACACTTTCATGATAAAAATTGTATTAAAATAAAAAGTGAGCCAACTCAAAACATAAAATTTTCATGTTTGGAGGGATACAATAACAAAAAGGAGTAACTACCATACACGACCAAACAAAGTGGGGGACCACAAGAAAAAAGAAAGAGGTGAGACCATCTTTTTTTGTTTAAGAAGAAAATCACTTTCAAAACATAAAATTGTCATAGTTGTCAAACATCTCTTTTAACAAGTTTTCTTACAATTTTTAAAAATTAAAATAAAAACCTCCATTATCATGCAACCAAACATCTCATAAGGTTGCCAAACATCTCTTTTAACAAGCTTTTTTACAAATTTTAAAAAGTAAAATAAAAACCTCCATTATCATGCAACCAAACACCCCATAAGCATAATGGACGACAGCTCGGTTTACTTTTGACTTTTCTGCTTGTGCCAGACCGCACCGGTCAGCGGTGCGTCGGACTGGATCTGATCCCGTCATGCTAACCATGTTGCTTACTTAATGGGCCGTAGAAGCTGTCTGGCCCATCAATGTAGTGTGGCCCAAGTTAATTTTCCAAATAACGCACCCAGTCGAACACTTATGGGGTGTTTGGTTGTATGATAATGAAGGTTTTTGTTTTAATTTTTAAAAATTGTAAGAAAACTTGTTAAAAGAAGTGTTTGGTAACCATGACAATTTTATGTTTTAAAAGTGATTTTCTTCTTAAACAAAAAAAGAGGGTCTCACCTCTTTTTTTTTCTTGTGGTCCCCCACTTTGTTTGGTCATGTGCGGTAGTTACTCTTTTTTGTAATCACATCCCTCCAAACATGATAATTTTATGTCATGAGATGGTTCACTTTTTATTTTAATACAATTTTTTATCATGAAAGTGTACAAAAAATTATCATGCAACCAAACACCCCATTAGATTTAGAAATAATTATAGTTTATCTCTAAAAATTAAAGATAAACTAAGATATAACATACAAATTGTCAAGAAACCTTCTTTGACACGTACCTCTGATCTTCATTTTCTCTCTATTTTTGTATATGATGTGGTGGAGTTTTTCACGAGTGATGCTATTTATGACCAAGTAATTGACAGGGCTTCGTTGATTGTGGAGGTATTGGGTTGTATGGTAAATTGAGTTTTTGTTATAATTTTATGCTTTTGTAATAATAGCTGCCAAAAGAGATATTTGACAACAATTATATATCAATTTATGTTCTTAAAGAAGTTTTCTTCTTGGACAAAAAGAGTCTTATCTTTTTTTTATCTTGTGGTTCTCCCACCTTGTTTGGCCATATATGTTGTTCATTCTTTTTTTGTTATCACATCTCTCCAAACATGATAATTTTATGTCATTGACTAGCTCAAATTTTATTTTATCACAGTTTTTATAGTGGAGGTGTATAGAAAATTATTGTGGAACTAAACACCATTTTAGGTTATTAAAATTAATACTGCATCAAATTTGCTATTTCTCTAAGATGTATAGCAATGACTATATATCACAGTATCAAATGGTCAAAAAAACATGTTATTGATGCCTAATATTATATCCAAACATGATTATAACTTCCACCGGCTGGTGGCCTCCTTTTTCCGTCGGTGGCTATCATTGTTCTACTTCTAGATATGCCGTTGTAATCTCTTTTTTTTCTTTTTTTGAAACACACGAAACCAACTTATATTATATAACAAGTTAAACTGTACAATCACCCGACTACCGCAGTTCGGTTAACCCATCCTCCAAAATCCGAGACAAAACTTCTTCAGACAAAGGCAAAAGGGAATACATCCATTCGCAAGTCGTCCCCATTTGTAGAGCCCATCTAGTGGTTAATCCTATCCTCATCATGTTTGGTTTAACTTACGATAAGTTTAGGGATAAACCTATCCTATGTTTGGTATGTTAACAATAAATTCGAGGATAACCCTATATTTTTATATTTTTACTTTGTTTATATTATCTTATTTTATTACCCATAACATATTCATAAAAATATTAACCAACTTATATATTTATATAATAAATATAAAATATAATTTAAAATATAAATACAAATATAAAGTTGAAGATATAAATAATATGATTTTAAAAATATGGTAGTTAAAGTCAAATTTAAATTTCATTTTTAAAATTTAATTAAATTAGAAAATATTGTAACTAAATACTCTGCGAATCGATCTACATCCGATACTTCAAATTTAATCCCAATCATATACAACCTGTAGCTTGATTAAAATGTTTTCAAATTTTTCAACAAAAAAATAATAGAACATGAAATAATTTAAAATTAGCATATATTAGACACCTACATAAATAATTTATATTTTTTATATTATCTTATTTTATTACTCATAAAATAAAATAATGTCTCCCTCGCCTCTCCCCCCTCCCCCCGTGGAGACAGGTGCCCCCGCTCCCCCTGCGGAGTCCCCCCCGCGGCTGCGGAGCCCCCCGCGCCCCTCCCCCTGCGCACGCGGAGACGGGTGCCCCCCCCCCGCGGAGTCCCCCCGCGGGCCGCGGAGTTGCGAGTCCCCCCGCGGAGTCGCCGAACGAAGTCCCCCCCGCCCCCCTCCCCGCGGAGTTGCGGACGGAGTCCCCCCCCCCCCCCTCCCCGCGGATAGGAGATAGGAGTCGGCTGGAGCTCCCCCCCGCCGGACGGACACCCCCCCACGCCGCGGACAGAGCCCTCCCCGCCGTACCGCCGGACGGAGCCCTCCCGCCCTCCTCCCCGCCGGATGGACACCCTCTCCCCGCCCTTTATCCCAGAAATACCATTTCAAGATTAACTTAACCCAAGTATTTGGTGGGATGATTTATCTCTGCACTTATCCTTAATTTTGGGGATAACCTGGATTAACTTAATCCAGGTTAAACTCATTTTTAAATGTGTACCAAACAGGGGATTAGGGATAAACCAGGCCTATCCTAGGTTATCCCCATACCAAACAGGGCCTTAGGGTATGTTTGGTATGAGGATAACATAGGGATAAACCAGGTTTATTCCCAAAATTTAAGAGATAAACCTGATTTATCCCCAAAAAATTTGGGTGCCAAACAGGCCATTAGGGTTGAAGACCACGTGCGAAAGCAACGAAGCCAAACGTCCTCGACAGTCATTGATGAAAGTCTTAGCTTGTCATACATCCGGACCCTCCCGCCGAATTGCATTCACCACTATGTGCACGTCACTTTGGATCGAGGATGGCCAAATATCAAGAAACTCCTAGGAGTAAGCTTGATAGATGGCTTTCGCTTCCAAAATTAGTGGATCGGTAAACCTCGAAATGCAAGCTTTCCAGGCAAGAACCCTTCCTTGATGATTCCTAACTATTATACCCATTGCTCCAATTTCAAAATTTGTAGCTGCATCAACGTTTAATTTGACATGAGATGGTAAAGGGGGTACCCTTGTTGTAATATTGTGTTGACGAAAGTTGAAAACTTGGGAGAAGAAAAAAAATAAAGCATCTTGTGTAACTTTACGTAATATCCAAATTGGATTATATTCCCCCCCATAGCAGTCTCGCATCTCTGTTTCCATATCTGCCATATTATTGAAAGTCCGAGAACTCCAGAATAGAAAATATTATTGTCTCTAGTAACAATCCAATCAAGAAAATTTGTTAGAATCTGATGCTCATCCTGGCAGCTATTAATAATTAAAACCCAAAAAAGAGCCAAACCAAACAGCATTACTCCGAGCACAAATAAATAAGATGTGATCAATTGATTTTTGTGAAGTCTCACAGACATTACAGGTAAGTGAAATATTTGAACATCGACGGGTTATGGATTGATTTGTAGGCAAGGTCCGAACTAAAATTTTCCATATAAAAACAATAACTCTAGTCGGGAAAACTTTTCCTAACAGTGGATGTCATACTTTCTTCCATATGAAAAAATCTGATGACCTTAGAGGAAAAGTGAACTGGGAAAAAAATGCATAGGCTGATTTGGTACTAAGAAGACTATTTTGAGAATATTTTCAAATCAGAGAGGTCACTTGTTCTTGAACTACTCCTAAAAAGAGTACGCTTAACTTGGAAGATCTTTCAATTTAACATCTAAAAGTGGTTAACCGATATTATTGATAGTCTACTGACTCAATTTCTTTACATTTTCGAGATCCCGGAGTGTCGGTCTCATCTTTGTGAATTATAATTATTTTTCCGTGGAGGAGTTGGTGGGCTAATATATATATATATATATATATATATATATTAAGAAATGATGTTCGCTGTTAGAGTGATCAGACTAATCAACTGCCGCTCCTTTGTCCGATTCCCTTCACCAACTTCTTTGTTTAACACGTTCTTCCCTCTCATAGTCTCATGGGTCTGGTGGGACGTCGACGCATACCAACCCCCTCTTGTTGTGATATCTCTGGCATACGTAGCCCGGGATCCACACAGTCGGGCGAAAGAAGTCGAGTCAACGCATGAGCCGTTTTTCCAAGATGGAAAAGATGGTTGGTCGAGCTAAAAACATATGAAGGGCAAACTTATCCAGATGGTTGGTCGAGCTAAAGTCTGCGCGCATCCACCCTTATTTAGGGGGTCGTTGTTTTTATTATCAAGGGCAAACTCATCCAGACTATCATGTTTGGTATCGAGATAACAACAGTTGATGTACGTATAAATAAATATATATATATATTCTATTTTTTTGAACACTGGTGACCCAGCGGCCAAGAACCCGCCGCGTACGCGGATGGCGAGGGATCGAGGCCTCTCGATCCCCACAAGTCGCCCCCCCACGGGGCGCCCGGCTTGCTGCCGCCGGGAGGCGAATCCCGCCATGTGCCCCCCCCGGGCGCAAGGTGTTGCCAATTGAGCGAAGCTCGGCCGGCAAAATTATATATATTCTAATTAGAATGTGCTATTCAAAATGTTGTTTGGTTTTAAGATAATACTAGTATGTAATAAAAACGTACGGTTGTACCGAACATACGATATTATATTATATATCCTTTTTGATTTATTACATAAATTTATCATATCTCAAGATAAAAAATTAAATATTTTACATGTAATTAATATAGTTTGTCATTAATTGACTTTTACTACCAGAAAATGTTTATAAATTTTTTTATACATGTTCATAATGATTGTATCACTAAGTTATCTAATTTGGTTCTAATAGTATCAAATATCCTAAGATACCGAGGAGCCTTCTAGCTAACTGAGAGGAATATTACGCTTTAAAGCTTGTCATTTTGGAATGAGTTACCATGTAAAAAATGTATGTAATATCTTATTTTACTCTATTTTAATAACTACTCTAGTAAAATATAATTAATTTAGAACAATAAATTACTATTTTTTGTATCATATAAGAAATAGAAGCTAATGAAGGGATTGTCCTGACTTTCCCCCTATCAAACAATTATGGCCCATTCGGTACAAGATTATTTAAGGAATAAATGATATTTATCCCCAAATTTAATATTGTACCGAACACTCCCTTTGGAACTCAAACTTTCACCACAATAACTGTGTGCAATTTGAGTTAGTGGGTGGTCAAACACACTCATACGGTGAGTTAGCGTTTCATTATTGTTAAAACATAAAACCTTAAACCGAGTAGCTCAATTATTTACTGGCTGTTTGGTACAAGATTATGGGGTGTTTGGTTACGTGATAATGGCCATTTTCTTTTTAATTTTTGAAAATTGTAATGAAAGTGTTCTCAAAAGTTTGTTTGGCTCTTATTTTCGTTTTTTATTTTAAAAATAATTTTCATGAAAAGAGCAACGCAAAAAAAAAAGTGGTTGAAAGCGAAACAACCTCTCGCGAGCGTCGACCATCGCCCAGCCCTCCTCTGCGCGGCCGTCGCGCTAATCTCTCCCTCGCTCCCCCCTCTCTCTTCCCCTCAATTGTCCAGCAGCCACCTTCGGACGCCGCCGCCCATCTCTCCGCCGCCCAGCCAAGCAGCCTCGCCGCACTGTGCGCGGCTGTTGGTGCCGTCCCCCTCGCGCGCAGCTACCTCACCGTCGCCCTGTGTCCCCTCGGTCCGGCTCCTCTTCCTCCTCGTTTCTTCTTCTTCTTCTTCGCCATTGACCGTCGCCATCGCCGGCTCCCCTTTCCTCTTCTTCCTCGACCTTCGCCGTCGCCGCCACCAACTGCCGCGGATGTCGCCGCCATCGCAGCCGGCGCCGCGTCCCGATCGCACCTCCCCCTCTTGCTTTCTCTTCTGCCGCGCGCCCCTTCTTCTTTTTCTCCTTCTTCTTTTCCCCTCCGGCGTTGCGGCCGGCGCCGCACCCCCCCTCCTCCTTTCCGCACCCTCTCCCGCTCTCCCGTTCCCTCTCCTGCTCTCCCGCTCCACTCTCCGGCTCCCCCTCCCACCGTGGTCGCCGCTGCAGTCGCGGCCATCGCCGCGTTTTCCCCTCTCCCGCGTTTTCCCCTCCGGCGCCGCGTCCAGCCGGCGTCGCCCCCGCCTACGCCGCTCCCCCCCTCTCTCCCGTGCCCTCGGGCTCCCTCTCTCTCCCGTCTCTTCGATGTCCATGAAATTGATGTAAAGTGAATTTAAAATGCCACCAAACACCTCATTACTCTTTTTAAAAATTAAAATATTTTTGTCAAACACATTCATTGTCACATCTTCATTTTTAAAATTTATCTTGTTTGATATTATATTTTAATTTTTTTATCATGAAACCTTTTTAAAAATTAAAATACAACCAAACACCCTATTAGCTCTCGATGATAAATTTAGTTTATTCTCCAAAATTTAGGGATTTATCCCCTAAAAACCCGGTACCAAGCAAGGCCTTAGTTTATCCCCTAACATATCTCATACCAAGCGTGCCCTAGTGATCCAAAGCGGTGTTCAAGCCTTATAGGGATCTAAAAGGGAGTTCACTTGATCGTTCATACCATTTAATAAATGGTCAGAGAAGCAGCCAAACTTTATCGTTGAATGGTTTTAAAAATACTCTACAATTAATGAGATATTTGGTTGCACGATCAATTGACTTTTTGTTATAATTTTATATTTTTTGTAATAAAATTGGTTAAAAGAGATGTTTGATAATCATGACAATTTTATATTTTAAAATGATTTTCTTCTTAGACAAAGAAAGTGGGTCTCATGTCTTTTTTTATCTTGTGGTCTCCCACTTTGTTTTGTCATATATGATAATTTTTTGTTATCACATCCTTCCAAAATTGACAAATTTATGTCATTATTGATTAGTTCACATTTTGTTTTAATATAAATTTTATGATGAAAATGTACAAAAAAATATTGTACAGCCAAACACCCCAGAGGTGTCCTCAGTTAGAAATAGTCTCAAGATGAAGGATCTTTACTAGGAAAGCTAACAATTAGTATAATTGTTAAGTCAATTAATATGATGTTAAAGCTATGGCTTAACTGAAAAATTATACATGACATTTCAATCATATGAATATACATATATATAATATGTACTATAGACGTATGATAACCTTGATAAGGATATATCTTTTTTGAAGAGAGCAGATTGTAAAACTAAAACCATGTGTAAGAATAAGAATATGTTAAAAGATTCAGAGGTTTTGTTGAAATTTTTTTAAAATTAAGTGTGTTTAATTAGAATAATCATAAGTTAGGTGATTTTTTTTGAAAATATTGTTAATTATCATAGTTATAAGGTTAGTCAACTGATTTTGTTATTATAAGTTCAACTTGACAAAATCAAAATGGATTAAACAACTAAAAGATTATACTTTGATATTGTGAAGCTCTTGGCAATACTTGAGATCAATTGGAACTAAACCGGCCATCATTAGACGAAGAGAACCAAAAAGATTCACGAGTTGGGTATTCTATAATTTAAGTAAAACAAGAAGCTGATAAAAGTAAAAAAAAAAACTTGGTAAAAAGCCTCCGGCAATTTTGATCTGTGCCATCAACTTGATCACCCGTACGTCCATTAAGGTACAGACAGGGGTGTTGCCCTACATTTCCACCACCTTGGGTCATGTTTGGTACGAGGATAACTCGGGGATAAACTTGATTTATCCCCAAAATTTAAGAGATAAACATGGTTTATCCCCCAAAAAATTTGGTGCCAAACAGGCCCCTAAAGTCTAGACTGACTGACTGAGTAGGAAAGGTGATGTGTATCGAGTAGGGGTGTAAACGGTTCGGTTTGGTTAGATTTAGCTATTTTTTTTTCAAACCGAAATCAAACCGATAAGGAGAAGCGAACCGAACCGAACCAGTTCAATGAACACTAAACCGGTTCGATTCGATGCAGTTCATCAGTTTAATGTATATTTAAATAAATAAAAATAAAATAAAAATAAAATATATATTATAATAATTATTTAAGATTAATATGAAGATTAACACTTTATTTATAATATATAATTATATCTTTATACTAATTAACTTAAATTTATTATAATATATATTTAAAATTAATATAATATATTTAAATATAATATAATATGTACATAAAGTGGGTCAATTCTTGTCAAGTCGGGTCAACCGGTTTACTAGTTTGGTTCTGTTTGGAGAGGTGCCAAACCGAACTAAATCCAAACCGAACTAAATCGATAAAAAATTATCGGTTCGATTCGATTTAAAAAACCGAATGGATAGTCCATCAATGGAACCGAATCAGTTCGATTTACCGATTTTCCAATTTTGCAAGGACACATTTGATATTGAGTTCCTAAAACGAATAATAAGGATGTTGGCTACCCGCTCGCACCACCCCCTCTAACCTGACCCTGATGGAACTCCGCCTTGACATTCGGCCCATCCCTCTGTCTATCTTGATTTAGGATCAGTAGGCCTCAAGATCCTATAAATTATATTTATAAATAAAATGGTACTTGATATCTTCGGAGACCCTCCTTTTGATTAATTTTGACAAGTCTCATAAAATTCTTTAAAATATAATTGATATAAATTAGCTTGAAAGTTGAAATGGGACATGCAACCATTTAGTTTTGGGTAGAAGGGATTAATTATAACATTTATTGAAACATAATTTATTTGCCGGCCGTGCGTAGCACGGTTGGCGCTGGGCCCTCCGCCTGGGGGCGGATGTCATCTCCTCGCTTCTCGGCAGCGCCAGCCGGGCACCCCCCGGGGGGGGTGACAGGTGGGGTTCGAGCGGGGGCTCGAACCCCCGTTGCCTGCTACGCTGCAGGCGTAGTTGGCCACCGGGCCACGTGTTCAAAAAAAAAAAAAACATAATTTATTTAAAACAATATTTCCATCCCAGCGGGAACCCAGATATGCACTCTACATTATAGCGGTGTCGATGGGTTGCGCTCGAAGTTAGCCTGAATAAGGTGTAGCCTAAAATACATGTATCTTATTTAATAAATATATTACCAAATTTACTAAACTTAATTATTTAAGATAATATTATAAATTGATAATAAATTTAATTATAACATATTTTAACGAGTAAAAATGATATTTTTAATTAAGGTATACTACAACAGTGAGGTCCGTTTGACCCATTTAAACCCAATTTGTACTATATTCATTTCAATGCTTTAGTCAAAGAGGGCCTTGTAAAAAAAAATACCCCATAACTAACCAAACTTAAAACAGAGCGTGAAAACGCCTACCAAGATTAACAAAAAAAAAATTTGTTACCAAGCGGCTCGGAACCAGCGTGCCTGGCAGGCAGGCAACGGGTGTGTGTAGCCCGGAAGAGGCAGGTGGCACGACTTGATTGGTCGCAGTGACGGTGCTGCACCGCCAGCTGGAGCTGGTTGGACCAGTAGGCCTCGTCGCTAAATAATAATAATAAAACGCGCCGATTGGGGTTTAGTAGGTCGTACTGAAGAGCCGGCTGCTCTCACCCACCCTTGTGATCCCCGCTTGGACACCGGAGTCTGGTCGCGTCTGGTGAGCGGGTAAGAGACAAGCACAAAACCGGGCTTCCCGGTTACCGCTATATATGACACCCCCCCCCCGGCGGTACCGGCACCGATTAGAGCAGAAGCACCGTCCCCCTCTTCTGCTCATCTCCTCTGCCGAGCGAAGCCCACCAAAGCTGATCGAGAGAGCTTGTCCCGGCCGCGGCAGCATGGGATCCGTCCGAGAGGAGGTCAGGACACCCGCGGAGGTGGAGATGGAGGAAGAGGAGGCCTGCTGCTACGCTATGCAGCTGGCCAGCGCCTCCATCCCCGCCATGACCCTCAAGGTCGCCATCGAGCTGGACGTCCTCGAGATCCTCAAGCGGGCGGGCCCCGGCGGGCAGCTCGCGCCCGCCGAGATCGCCGCCCAACTGCCCACCCAGAACCCGCAGGCGCCCGTCATGCTCGACCGCATCCTCCGCCTCCTGGCCAGCTACTCCGTCGTCACCTGCTCCCTGTCCCAGGGCGAGGACGGCAGGGTCGTCCGGCGCTACGGGCTGGCCCCCGTCTGCAAGTTCCTGACGAAGAACGAGGACGGCGTCTCCATGGCCGCCCTGGCGCTCATGAACCAGGACAAGGTCCTCATGGAGAGCTGGTACGCGGCGGAGGCGAGCGGACCTATTTTTTTTCTTCTTCTCTCTGGTTCTCGGCCGTCCCCCGGCCGCTCGGCGTCGATCTCACGGCTCGTCGGCCTCTTCCGCGTTGCAGGTACCACTTGAAGGACGCGGTCCTGGAGGGCGGGATCCCGTTCAACAAGGCCTACGGGATGACGGCGTTCGAGTACCACGGGACGGACCCCCGGTTCAACAAGGTGTTCAACGCCGGCATGTCCAACCACTCCACCATCACCATGAAGAAGATGCTGGAGCTCTACGGGGGTTTCGAGGGCATCCGCGTCCTGGTGGACGTCGGCGGCGGGATCGGCGCCACCCTCAACATGATCATCGCCAAGCACCCGAGCATCAAGGGCGTCAACTTCGACCTGCCCCACGTCATCGACGACGCCCCCGCCTGGCCAGGTATAACTGCAGCAGGA
Organism: Cryptocoryne crispatula var. balansae; assembly: GCA_036172225.1. Lineage (NCBI taxonomy): Eukaryota > Viridiplantae > Streptophyta > Magnoliopsida > Alismatales > Araceae > Cryptocoryne > Cryptocoryne crispatula. The sequence goes on along the minus strand of CM069932.1, from coordinate 7,030,723 downwards.
CGGACCGGAGTCACCGGCCTCGTCCCCCGGATCTTCCCTCGCCTGCTCCGCCCTCGGAGTATTATCCTTCGTCGTTTCCTTTTTGTCGTTTCTCATCGTTCTCTTTTGGGTGTCTCGGCGGATGTCCGACAAGTGTTCAGCCATCGATCGGGATGTGACGTCTCCTTTATTTCCGTGGCGCAGGAGTGGAGCACGTCGGCGGCGACATGTTCGAGAGCGTGCCCAGTGGAGATGCCATCCTCATGAAGGTGAGTGGCGGGTCCGTGGGATCGGTTGTTGTTTTCCTAGCTTCTTGTGTAGATCGACGTATATGTAATAGTTGATATTTAGAGGGCGGAGGGCCTCAGCTCTTCACTCCAGAGTGCATCTTCGATTTTCTCATAAAATGTATTAAATATATCATGATTTAATGATCTATTAAATTATGTATTTAATAAATTTGTATGAGAAGGCTAAGAGTGCATTTTTAATGGACACCTGAGACCCTCTCTGCCTTCTGATATTTGAGTGCGATTTATCTCAGGAGATCACCTCCTGAGAGGAGTTCCTCGAGATCCTAAAAAAAGCGATGAAATGTCATGATTTAATAGTATTAATGGTGATAAGAATTTTTCCCATAAACTTTTTTGAGATTTAGCTGGTTCGAGTCTATGGCTGGACCATTAATTTAACCAAGATAAATGGTTGCCTCCCGTCTGATGCAGTGGATCCTGCACGACTGGAGCGACGAGCACTGCCTGAAGGTGCTGAAGAACTGCCGGAAGGCGCTGCCGGAGACGGGGAAGGTGATCGTCGTGGAAGGCATCCTGCCGGTGGCGCCGGAGACGACCAAGGAGGCGCAGGGCCTGTTCCACGTCGACCTCATCATGCTGGCCCACAACCCCGGCGGCAAGGAGAGGACCCAGGCCGACTTCGAGGGCCTGGCCCGGGAAGCCGGCTTCTCCGGCTTCAGGAAGGCCTGCTCCGCTTTCAACACGTGGATCATGGAGTTCACCAAGTGAGCTGGGCGCGGGGCCGGGGGGTTGTTTGTTGGAGCGGGTGGCCGCCCGTGGGTGTCGGGGCATCGAAATCATGGCATCCGAGCTGTTCTCCTCCTCCTCCTCCTCCTTCGGCGCCGACTGTCCGGAGGTCTGTTTCATGCTCATGTTTTTTTTTATCCTTTAGCCCCCCAAAAAAATAGTTTCATGCTCGTATGGCTCGATTGGATTAAAATAAGTATTTCCAGCGCATTTCGTCTCGACCAGAAGAAAAAGGGCAAAACCAGCGGTAGTTTGGTTTGCTTGCGACCGGGGATCGATCTGGCTGTCGAGACTTTTCAAATCAAATCATTTCGCTGAACCGAAAGCTCGGAATCGGATTAAATATTCATTTTGAGTTGAAGATATGGACAATGTTTATACATCTTTCTCTGCTGAAAATAAATTTGCTCCAAAAGCTTTTGATACGAAACTAATAAAATGTCTAAGTAAATGCACTAAATGTTGATAGAGTATGATTCGAAACGACCCAAATATTGAAATAGCTGTTGACATGTATTATAAGATAATAAAATATTCGTTGACATGTATAATAAGATACGGTTCGAACGAGACTTACCAGCGGTATTTTGATTCGGCTTGATTCGACAAAAAATCTCAAAATTTTTTTTTTTTGAAATGAAATCAAACACCTCTACTTAGGATTGTTCATTAGTTAGTTTAATTTTCGAATAATTTTTATTGAATCAAATCAAACTGAGTGTTTGATTTAGTTCGATTAGGTTGATATAGTAAATATGTTAGTACATAGTTTCATTTTGTATGTTTTAAATCGTAGTGCACTAAGATTTAGTGTATATGCTTATACGATTCATTAATTCTATCTTAAGAACTCGTGAAATAAATTTATTATCATAAAAAATATTTAGTGTAATTCAAGTTATTTTAATATATTGAAGTTAATTGTTCAAGCGCGTGGAAATCCTGCGGTCAGTCTCAGCCTTCCGGCGGCGACCGCTACCTTCGTGGGCCTTTTCTGACTGCCGCCCCACCCTTGAAAGTTGTTGTTATTAAAGTTATTATTAATTTATATTAAGGTTAATTATTACATGGGGCGCCATGTCCCGTCGCTGTCGATGGCCCTCCGCCCACTTGCTTCCCCGAGAATATCTGCGCATGGTCGTTAGATTTGATCGGATTTTCTTATCTTTAAACGTATTTTTACTTCTTAGTGCCCGAATTCTTATCAATACCATCAAATGTTTAATTATCCAGTCTTGCACCCATTCTCTCTCTCTCTCTCTCGCGCGCAGGGCTAGGGGTGCGAATGGAATATGATATTTCGATTCAATTTCGATAAAAATTAACGAGTTTAAAACTTATTATTGTATTCTATAAATTATCGGAATCAAAATAGCATATTTCGATAACTTATCGGAAACGAAATCGGAATAAGTTGATTCTATTTTTGTTAATCTTATTTCAATAAAAATAATTATATATAAACAAAATCAAATCAAATAAAGTTAAATAAATTATAAAATATAATATATAAATGGATAAAACTAAAATTTTAAAAAGATCATATCAAATTTTAATAATTATCTATGAATTATTGACACACTTTTGAATAAAATTAATATTTAATATGTATTTTGGATTTTATTGGATTCGGTTCCGATTTCGATAATGAAATTAGAATCAGATCAAAATAGGAACACGATGATTCTAAAATTATCGGAATCAAAATCGAAACCCCTTAATCTTTATCAAAATCAGAATCGAATTCTGATGAATATGCTACTGAATCTGACCCGTTTACAACCCTACGTAGGGCGGTGATTAATTGGCAGAGGAGGGAATCAGCAACAATAAATATATTATACCATGTAAAAGTGTGCATGATAAGAGTGAAGATTGTCAAATCAAAACTGGTCAAGTTTAGTTGGTTCGATTCGAACCGGTGGTTTACTTCAACCAGTTTTTAGTTCTTCTAAATAGGGGTGGGCACAAAACAGTTCAAACCGAGAAACCAAACCGAACCAGCCCATTCGGTTCGGTTCGGTTTGGTTTGGAAAACCTCCAAACCGATTTAAACCAAACCAAACCGTTTAAACCGGCTTAATCAAAAAAATATAAAAAAATATTATAGTATTAATACAAATAATATTTTTATAAATTTTTTAATAAAATAATATTTATTATTATTATTTTTAACTTAAAAATCAGTATATATGAATAAAAAACAATTAATTTAAATATTTTTATTAATTTTTGATTTAAATCGAACCAAACCGAACCAAACTGAATTGATTCGATTTGATTCGGTTCGATTTGAGAGGGTGATTCGGTTTGGTTCAGTTTGAGAAAAAAATGATCCAAACTGGACCAAACCGAACTGTGCCCACCCCTATTTCTAAATAAGAAATCAGACCAAACCTAACCAAGCTCATTAAACTGTTAAATAAAAAATTGAGGAAATTTACACCCGATTCTACTATCCAAGGAGTGGCCTGCAATACATAGTCCCATGTCGGAATTTCTTTAATCATCAGTCTTGTTTTTTCAAAATCATAGAACATCCGCCCCAATTTTCTGGTGCCAGTTCACTCGGGTGTGTTGGATGGGAAATAAATTGACAAATTTACCCCCTCCCCTTCACATAAGGCATAACCCGGGTGAACATGTCTTGCCTTGTTAAAAATAATAATAATAATTTATTAGAAAACAAATGCTTCCAAATTTTTAAGACGAGTTTGGCACCATAAAATTTTGAGGATAAACTTGATTTATCTCCTAAATTTTGGGGATAAACCAAGGTTATCCCCAAGTTATCCCCGTACCAAACATACCCTTATGACCTGTTTGGCACCCAAGTTTTTTGGGGATAAACCAAGTTTATCTCCTAAATTTAGAGGATAAACTTGGTTTATCCCCAAGTTATCCTCGTACCAAACATGCCCTTAAAGACCAGTCAAAATTGATGAATGTTGACAATATTCGTACAACCAAAACTTGACACACTTTGTATTGTGACATTATAATGTTAAAATATTCTGCAGGTTGGATATATCCTGTTAGCATTATTTACGGTTGTTCATCTGTCAAGTTTACAAATGTATATATTACAGTATTCATTGTTTATAGGTACGAAAACTTTTGAGTTTGAAATTAAAAAATAAGGTATAATTATAAAATTAAGAGGCAATGCAACGGAGGTTAATTAATAATCACCAAAGGAAGGGCATTTTCGGAATACAAAGCATTTTTTAACGAGAGGCAGATGGAATGCAACGAAAGAGACTTGAAGTTATAAAAATTGTTTCTGTGGGACTAGGAATTATAACAATTTGGTCAAGAGATTAATTATTAAGTTAACTTTGTTAATAGGACCAAAAATTATTTTTTTCTAAAAAATTTACTATACAATGTTTATAAAAATATATTTATGTAGTTTTAAGATGTAATAATATTTATATTAATTAATGTAAGTAAAATTTAGTATATATGTAAATAAGTAATTATTTTAAGTTGTTTTTTGATCTCGAACTACCAAATTGAGTTGAACTGGTTGGTTCATTCCGATGGCGTAAAAGATTGAATTGAAATGGGACCAAACCAATCCGTCCACATCCCTAATATTATGTAATACATATATTTGAATTCTATTATTTATAGGATATATGAACTATTAATATCTATTTAATATAAATTAACATTAATTATTTATATAATTTCATATTTTTTACCATGGTGGTATTAACGAAGAGCAAAAGGAGGGCATGCATCTCAAATGTGTGGGATAGAAAAATAAACCAAAATAAATTAACATTTCTATTACAATTATGAGATTGCGTGCATTTGGAAATGATTGATTCTCGTAGGAGAAATTTCTCCTTATAAGGAACTTTGCAAACGGGCCCTAAAGATGTGGAGTTGACCCTTGCGGAGGAAGATATCTTGAGGTGGAGTATATGTGTGTGAGAGAGAGAGAGGGGGGGGTCCTCGGTAGGGCTCTAAACGGGCCGAATTCGGTAGCTAAGTCTGATAAGGGTTAAGGAGTTTCGATTCTAATTCTGATAATTTCAGAATCACTATGTTCCGATTTTGATTCGATTCTGATTCCGTTATCGAAATTGAAATCGAATTCGATAAATTTTGAAATATATAATAAATATTAATTTTTATTCAAAAATGAGTCAATAGTTTACATATAATTATTAAAATTCGATATATTTTTTTAAAATTTTATTTTTAAAATTTTATCAATTTATATACTATATTTTATAATTTATTTTATAATTTATTTAAATTTTTATATATAATTATTTTTATCGAAATCAGATTAACGAAAACGGAATCGACTGATTCTGATTTTGATTATGATAAACTACCGAAATATCCGATTTCGATAACTTATACGATACAAAAACAAATTTTAAACCCGTTAAATTTTATCGAAATCGAATCAAAATATCAAATTCCATTTACACTCCTGGTCCCCCCCGGACGTGGCAGAGTGGGTTAGGGCCGGTCACATTATTTGAAAAATATTTCTTTTATTGGAATAGAAGAAAGGGGGAAGGGGAGCAGCTAGGCTGGACGTGCCAAAGTCCAAATGGATTAGTTAGCCGGTCACATTATTTGAAAAATATTTCAACAGCTAGGGCCTACGAAACACACGGAACTCAGGATAATTGTCTTCTTACACATGAGGGTGTTTAGTTACACAATAAATTTTTACGATAAAATTTATATTGAAATACAATCTGATATGGTAAACGGCATAATAGTGACATGTTTGGGGAGATGAAATAGCAAAAAAAAAAAGAGAGAGAGAGAGAGAAGAGCTAAATGTGATAACAAAAAAAAGTTGCAACCATTCATGACCAAACAAAGTGGGGGACCACAAGAAAAAAGAAAGAGGTGAGATCATCTTTTTTTGTTTAAGAAGAAAATCACTTTTAAAACATAAAATTATCATGGTTGCCAAACACCTCTTTTAACAAGTTTTCTTACAATTTTTAAAAATTAAAACAAAAACCTTCATTATCATGCAACCAAACACCCCATTACACAAGACCAAACAAAGTGGGGGACCACAAGAAAAAAGAAAGAGGTGAGATCCTCTTTTTTTGTTTAAGAAGAAAATCACTTTCAAAATATAAATTTGTCATGGTTGCCAAACACCTCTTTTAACAAGTTTTCTTACAATTTTTAAAAATTAAAATAAAAACCTTCATTATCATGCAACCAAACACCCCATAAGCATCTATTTTGGCAAATTTCGTTAAAAGCACTATTTTTGTAACAAAAATTGAATTTGCCCTTCATCCAAATTAACATCTTATAAAATATGTTCAGTGCTCAGTGCATTCAACACAAGAGTATCGATTTGACCAACGCAAAAGTGTCAACTAAATCTCAGTATATCTACGCCATACAACATTTAGATACGCGAAGAAAGCTAGTAAGATTTTAGACTTGGTCCTAGTCTGTCTCTTTCTCAACATTTCTCCTTGGGTCTCCACTTCCGGCCGGCTCCAAAGTCCAAGCCGGCCAAATGAATAGCTTATTCATAAATGGTAACATTACAAATTGTAAATATATTAATAGATTAAATCACTGAATCAACAACAACACATGCAATAACTATTTTTTCAGTGTTGAATGGAAAGAACTCCGAAATTAGACAGAATGAGTGCCTCTGAGAATATTGTTATTTAGCACGGTTGTTGGATCAATGTTATATGTGATATCCATACATGACTCAGGTGGAAGATATGTAGTGACTCAATTGGATGTGTGATATGTGATGTGTGTGTTGTATTGACAAGAACGTCGAGTCTTTAAGGAGAGAAGATTTTAACATTCCAATTTATGAATATGTTAAAAAATTAAATTAGCTGACTACCAACAACACCATTTAACTACTTTCTGAAATTAGGTTAAAAGAACCCTGAAGTTAAATATACTTTGTTAAACTACTATACTTATATAATCGTTACATAATTTTTTGAGTTTAATTCATAACAAATTTTAATTCGATTTGGCTCAACCTAGTTTGACTTGTTTTCTAATCTCATAAACATATGATGACCAAATTTAACAAACTTCATCAAGATAACACCAAAGTATTAAAACAACCTCAATTACAACTTATTTTCAATGACTAAAGGTGAATTATGAGTTTACTAGAGAATGTGAAAAGAATAGTGATACAAATAGATGGAGGATACCTACAAGGCACAAGCAAAATAAGCCGAAGTATTAAAGCTCAAGTTGTGTTAATGAAGTCTTTCATCCTTTTATCTTATTTTGACAAAAATAGCCCCAACTAATGCAACATTGGTTCAAAAATATGTTAATAAATTAAATTAGTGATTTACTGACAACTTTGATTCAATATTTTTTAGAAGTTAAGATGAAAAAATTTTCAAAATTAAATATACTTCGTTGAGGTGGGCTCATAGGACTATTGGGTCAGTCAAATAACTTAGTCATTAATCATTATACATATAATATCAGAGTTATGACTTAAACATAAAACCAATTATGACCTATCTAAGTACATAATATATAATATATATGATCTTGACAAGGATGAAGCTTTATGAGAATAAATTGTAACATTCCGATTTGAGAATATATTTTAAAAATTAAAGTAGTATCCTATCAACAACTCTATAACTATTTTTCAGGTGTTGATACGAAGAAACATGAAATTAAATATTCTTTATTGAGAGTGATTTGGAGGTGGATGATCTTTAGGAAACACTACTAATTAACATAATCATTAGGTAATGCCTTGTTTGGTATTAGTGTTGAAACTTAACATCAATATTAGTTTTGATATTGATATGAATAGCGATGTTGTTTGAATCATGTTTAGGTACCTACATTAGTTTCAAAATTAATAGTGAAAAGATCCATCAAGACCAATACAAGTGTGGTCTTGTATTCAAAATAATATGATACTCCTTGATCTATCTTGTCAAAGCCCTAGCAGTCATAGTGAGCTCTCTGTGACCGGCCAAAGTTCTCTATCCGGCCATCTCTCCTCTGCATTTGTGCTCCTCTTTGTTTCCACCACTCCGTGATCTATTCTCCTCTTTGTGGCCAAAGCTCCTCCTAACCTCTCGTAGTAGGAAGTTCATTTTGTGTTTGAAAGCCCCTCCACGACCGAAGATTCACTCTCGTTAGAAGACCCCTCCTAGGCGAAGCTCTCTTTGGAAGATAAGAGTGGCATTTCCCATTGAAAAGTGTATCCCTCTTCACCAACTATTCTACCATTGCTAGTGGCGTCACCACTGGCCTTGCGACCTCTGAGTTTGAGAGGAAAGTGGAGCCTTCTTTGAGTGTTTCCCCACTAATTTTTATAGAAAATTGAGAGCAAAGACCTACCCAACACTCCTCCCCACAAGATTAATGTGTAATTCGCTTGTTTCAGAAAAAAGAGAGTCATTGAAGCAAGCCATCAAGATAGTGAAAGGTATTTGTTTGTTTAATGAACATGTCAGTGCAATGGGGGACTACTTTATATGAATATTTGGACTCTCGGAACAAAAGTCATACTTTCAAACATGCAAGGTAAATTCTCTTCTTGTGCAAGGACTGATGTTAGACTGGACCGTTTTGACAAATCAGAAGGAAAAGAGTTTCAACACTTCAATAAGAAATTTAGTTCTTTTCTAACATATCTTGTATGACCTGCATAGGTTCATCGTCAATTTATTATTAGGGGCTTGTTTGAATTTTGAGCTAGTTCTCATGGGGGGTTTCCCTCTAATATCTATCTTCTGGATAGACTTGTTCTACTTATTTTTGTAATTACTCTTTTTGGTTAATAAATTTTACCTATTCTTTGATGAGATCATCTTCCCTTTGAACAAAGTAAAACCATACACACGAAATAAATAAGTATATAAGAAACTTACAGTCTGCCAATATATGTTTTGATACAGATATTTTATATTTTTATAAATGCCATTACTATTTTTATATTCAATGATATGTTTTGATATTTATTTTGACTCTATAATCAATCAAACACTTAATAATTATATTTTTGTAGTGTTATCAAACCTCTAATATCAATTTTAATATTGATATAGTATTACCAAACACCAAGTAAATTTGGTATTATCACTTTTGATATTGATATTCTAATCTCTCTAAATATTAATATTAAAATTGATATTGTAATAAGTCAATTAATTTAGTAGCAACAACTAAAGGCATGTGGGCTTTTGGCATGTTTGGTTCGGGTTTCAAAAATGATACTATACCAATATTGATATTGACATTTCTAGAAGTTGGAGTATCAATATCAAAATTGATACTAGTTGACACTTGTATCACACAACATACTTTGTTTCCATTACAAATTTTAGATTTGATGCTATTAGTCAAACATCTTTGAGTGATTGTCATCGATATCAATTTTAAAGTCGATAATGATAGACATATCTAATAGTGTTACCAAACAAGACTTTATGGTTTGTTTGGTTAGAGTATTAAAAATGATACTATATTATTATTGATATTAATATTTTTAGAAGTTAATGCCCTGTTTGGTAACACTATTAGGTACCTTTATCACTATCAATTTTAAAATTGATATTGATAGGAACCATTAAGAGGTGTTTGATTAGTTGTATCAATTTTAAAATTTGTAATGCAAACAAAACATATTATGTAATACAAATGTCCACTTGTATTAGTTTTGATATTGATACTCTAATATTTGAAAATATTAATATCAATATTGATATAGTACCAAAAATGAAACTCTAACCAAACATCTCTTGGTCCATTGCCACCTCTTGTCCAATTGACATCTAATCATGGTCCGGGACTAGGAAATGGCAATATTTCTGTCTATCCACACTCTAGATGGTTCATACTTGGGATGTATTTAGTTGAGATCAAAAAAGTATTTTAATAATCAAAATATCTAATATAACATCATCTCATCTAGAGCTATCTCATTCTTTATAGCTTTTAAATATCAATGATTTTTATTTTTTGTTTATCTTCTCTTTTAACTTTTGAAAACTACCCAGATTATATAATGATTATTGATAATTATAAATATTATTGTTACCATATAAATATAAAATTTAATTGGAAATTTTTTTGTCCGCCCCTACGTTTTAATAGTGAATTAGTTTTTAATTTACACTGACCTATTAAAGTATTTTACAGTGACAAATAAATTTACTTTTTAACTTCTCCCATATTTACAATTAACACCGTCAATTCGAACCGTTTAACAATTGTAATTTTGATTTTACCCCTCTCTTTTAATTTTTACATTTTCTATATTTTATGATGGCCAATTGACCATTATAATATTTCACCAATTTATCATGATGGCACATTTTACTAGTTTACCTTGAATATATATTTAATTTCTCATCATGAATAAATGACGCTGCAAATAGCATTATACACTTCCCATTTATCTAACGCCCTATTTAATTAGAGTACTACAAATAATTTTATATCAATTTTCACAGTGCTATTTTTTGGAAAATAGAATATCAAAATCAAAATTGATCTACGTGAACATTCATAGTATATAGCATATTTTGTTTATATTAACAATATCAAAGTTGATATTATATATTAACCAAACACCTCCTCCTGATTTCTAATAATACTAATTTTAAATTTAATAATACTTAGTATCGTTACTAAACAAGGCCTAAGATTAATGTCTAAATTTTTTTTATTTTTTGGATGATAATTTAGCAAAAAAGAAGCTAAATGAAGGTTGAACCAAAACAGCCTAAACGTGTGTTTGTGTATACATAACATTGCAGGCTTTGGCGGCGGCAGATGAACAGGTGCTAACGAGTCAACCGCAGCCACTTGTTGTTTATCTCCAACTTCAATTTAAAAACCTAAATTCTTAATTTTATAGTTAATTTTTTAACTTGTAACTAAAATAGATACTTAATTTAATTAAAATGATAGCGTGTTAATCAATTTAATGTTAAGTTAAGTTATATCATGTGTTTTGTTTCTATACGTTATTTAGAGATTAAATATGAAAATTAAAAAGTTAAATAATAAAAATCATTTTAAGAGGTTTATTAATAGATATGAGGTGAAGCTAAAAATAAATTAAAATGTTTTATCAAACAATTTGAATCTAACAACCTTTGACCAAATCAAATGTAGCAATTCAATTTGTGAATATATTAAGAGATTAAATTAGTTGGCTACTAATAACTCTGGTTAATTATTTTTAGAAGTTAAGTTAAAAAACTTCTGAAGTTAAATATCTTTCATTAGGAGTAGGCAGAAATTGTGTGACCATGTTACTAATTAGCACGGTTGTTGTGATAGGTTGATTTAATTGTTATATATGTTGACAGGGCATTGATCCATTGTGACTAACCTGAATATGTGATCTTTGATGTATGTCTGATCTTGTAACACTCCGACTTGAATATTAGGAATACTGTTAAGTATCATGGTTCTTGAACTAATTAGCTCATTTAATCGTTACATCAGAGATTAGAGATGCAGCAAGAGTAATCAAACAACATCTAAATATTGAATAGCAAGTTTGAATCCAATTCAAGTTAGAGTAGTCAAGAATTATCTATATTTCATCTCAAGTTAACAAAGTTACTTTGTTTATTTAGGTTGTGTTTGATTTGACTTAGAATGTCTAATATCTTAATTTCAACTTTATTTCTTTTATAGAACAAAAAATATTAGTTATTCATCTCTAGAAATAAAAATATTATATTGTGATTTATAAAGAAGTTATTATTGAATTTCGATAGTATAGAAAAAAATTTAAAGTCCATTATGTGACCTAAAGTCAAAACAAACGGGCTGAATCTACCCAAATGTCTCCTACAGCTCAGTCCAAACTCGAATACTAACCTGACATGAGCTTAATTATGAATTTTGAATTTAAACTCGATTTAAGTCTACTTATGAAACTAGAATTCAAGTTCTTTCCAAAAGTTGGACGTAAGTTTAAACTTAAGTTAAATTTAAATCATTTTATTTAATAAATTTAAATTAAATTATGTATTCATAAATGTTTATAAATTAATTATTAAATAGATATATAATCAGATAATTAAAAAAATATTTAAATTACATTTCAGTGTTATCAAGTGGAATGAAGTTGTACTCCAATTTGAGTGCATTCGATAATTTTTGAAGGTACAAAGGAAACAAGTGTTTAATTTTTGATGATATGATTTTTGATTCTAATTACTTAAAAATAACTATAGTTGTGATTTTGTTCCAAATTTTATCTTGTTATCATTATCTATCTAAATTTTATAATTTTTAAAAAATATATTATACATTAACTTTTGTTCAAAATAAGTTAATAAATCAAGTATATATATCATGTCTAATGACCCAACGAACAACAGGTCTTCTTCACTTATATCATGTCTCCTTCATCCTTCCCTAACGGGAGACGTGGATAAATCAATATACTTAAGTCACATGCCTTGCAGTCTAACTTAATTATAAGCATGTTTATTGCAACCATTAGAGGTGGCAGTGGACAGAAATGGCGACGGCACTGGGGGCGGTCCGCGACCATCTGTAGGAGAAGAACGGAGAGACAGAGAAGAAAGGAGGATGGAGGAGGAGGAGGAAGAGCGGATGAGGCCGAGCGCCCGAACTGACCATCGAGAGATCGGTCCAGCAATGCCTATCGGGCTCTTGAATGTCACATGAAAATGTAAAATTTGGATATGTTTTAAATCAGGTAAAATTGAACCCAAACTGTATTGCATTTGACACCGCCGGTCGAATATCCAATCCTCTTTTTCAAATTCGGATTCAGGCAGGGTTATGGATTTCCTGAATCCGGTCTGCCTGCAACAAGCCAGCCACTAGTCACTATGTTGATCTAAAATTTCAGGGTGCAAATTTCAGTTGGACGGTCCTTCATTTACAAATATCATTTATACTGATTGGAAATATGATGTAAATTAAGTTATTATTAATCTTATAATATTATCCTAATGATTAAAGTTCGCTAACTTTGATACTAACATATTTATGAAATAGAAAACAAAAGGTCAAGCTGGAACAGGTTGGGTCTAAAGTTTTTTGTGGGCCGGACCAAGTTAGACTAACAAGGTAATGCGGACCAAGTTTAGACGACTAGTCCAAGCTTCTTGAAACCTGGCCTTAACAAAGACGACTTTGAACCGAGTTAGGTCCGGTCTAGTGAAATCCTTGTCAACCATGTTTATGGGGGTGTCTGGTTGCATGACAATGGAAATTTTTATTTTAATTTTTAAAAATTATAAGAAAACTTGTTAAAAGAGGTGTTTGGCATCATTGACAATTTTATGTTTTGAAAGTGATTTTCTTCTTAAACAAAAAAAGTGGATCTCACCTCTCTTTTTTTCTTGTGGTGCCCCACTTTGTTTGTTTGGTCATAAATGGTAGTTACTCTTCTTTGTTGTCACATCCTCACAATTTTATGTCATGAGTTGGTTCTCTTCTTATTTTAATATAATTTTTATCATGAAAGTGTACATAAAATTATCATGCCACCAAACACCCCATTATATAGGTTGTAAAATCCCTCGAGGTGATTCTTGAATCGACAGCAGGTGTCGCATATATTTACTTGTTTGCACTATTAGTGCCAACAATTTAGTAAATGGATATATATGCATTCGGGTAGGCATACATCCCTCTCAAAAGATGAGGCCGAAAGCTAAATATTAGGAGCGGGGCATGCATAACGAAACTCAAGAAAGTAAGGTTATGAGTCATGTAAAAGCACAATTAAATGTTCTTTGACCACCAATCTTTGCGCGAAACTGCATTTATATCATCTAAGCTTAACCCCCTTGTTTAAGAGTGTGTTTGGTTTGAATTGTGAGCCAGAGATTTCTGCATTTATATCATCCAAAGATTCATGTCCATGAGCTGTTGGAGGTTTTCTTGACATGGATTGTGTGTTGATCCGTCTCCGCATTTTAAAATGTCTCACCTGCTGTTTTTTGGACGAAAGCCAAAAGAAATTTAGTAAATTAGGTTAGACTTTTAAGTTGTCCGATAGTTTCGGTAGGTAAACCCTTCCTAATAATTAGTTGCCTTACACGCATACAGGTTGTCTCTCAACTTGTACTTTTAGATTCTTTTAAGAATCTAATCAGACCTGATCAAGTTCTCAAATTGAACCATTTCAAACTAGCTTAATTTGAGTTGAATCTAAAAAATAATTAAATATATAAAATAATTAACGATATATCTTCTTAGTTATAAATTATTTTTCAAATATTATTTTATTATAAATATAGAATAATTATTTTTATTAATAACATGATAGTAATTTTATATTAGTTTATTTAATTAATTTGATTAAAGATGTTATTCTCTTTAAACTACATGAAAGATGTGGATGTTTCACCAAAGGAAGGCGATGACGATCGCGCCTTCGACATAATGGGTGTAGGAGGTTAATTTTTACAAGGGTAGGGACGACCATTGATGGCATTTCGAAATGGCAAGAGGGGAAACGGCGAACAAGAGAATAAACTCCCAAGGGGGGAGGAAGAGGCCGCGCTTCCACCTTCTTGCATGGCTTGCACGGCTGCCATCACCTTTGAGGTCACCTAGGAGAGAAAAGGGGAGAGGGAGAAACATGACGATCAAATTGGAAGATCAAGGATGGTACTAGAATACATATTTGGAAGGATCAATGGATATTAGATAAATTGGGTCTACCCTCTCCTATTTCTGAAGCTGATACTAAGCTGACTATGGTCCATGAATTGATTTCTAATGGCCATTGGAATACTGATGTCTTGAATAGAATGTTTGATTCCAGGTGTATTACAAGAATATTACAAACGCAGGAAGAAGATCAGGACAAATTGGTGTGGTGTTATACACAAAATGGTACTCTTTCTTCCAAATCTGCATATACTTACTATTTTAACCTTAATATACCTTAAGAGTCGTCTGAATAGTCAGTTTGGAGGAAGTTATGGCATCCAAAAGTTACACAGTTATTTCCAGCTAAGATTATTGTTCTATTATGGAAGATCTTGGCTAAAGCCCTTCCTACAAATGCTGATGTTGCTAAGAGATACCAGTATATTGACAACAGATGCTTTATTTGTCAAGATTGCCAAGAGAATATTGAACATATTTTCTTTCGGTGTCTCTGAAGTAGGGCAGTTTGGTTTGGCTCCCAATTGGGTTTTAATGAAGCATGGTTTGTTCAAAATTTTCATGATATTATTATTATCTTTCTTAATTGGATACTTTCTAAAACTATTCATCTTCTTTTTTCAGGAGTTCTTGACATTTCTATCATTTGACATCTATAGAAAAATAGATGTGATACAGCCATTGAAGCAGTGAAACGAAATCCAGGTTGAATCCTAATCTTGGCGCGATGGGATGCTCATTTCTTTCTTTCCCAAGCAAAAATATATGATACTTCTTCTGCGTTGTGATGGGCTCCTCCGGCAGCATCACAGATTAAGCTGAATGTAGATGCAGCAACGGATGATGAGAAAGGGGTGATTGTTGTTTTAATCAGAGATGAGGTGGGAAAAGTAATTACCTGTATGACTCGTATCTCCACATTCACGGATTCTCAAATATTGGAAGCGGAGGCTATTCTTCACAGGCTGCATCCTGGGAGCTATTGGATTGATGTTCGTCAATTATTGAAAGTGATGTGCTTTTAGTCGTAAATGCCATCAACAATATAGGGCCACCTCTTTGGAAAGACTCCTCTTTCGTTTCTGCTTGTCGTCGCCGGTTGAATGGAGTCAGTTGCTTTGTCGCTTTTTGCTCTAGAAGTGCAAGCATAGTGGCACATTGTCTGGCGAAGTGGGCGTTGCGAATCGGAGGTTTGGTTCCTTGGTCTTCCTCGCTGGTTAATATACCTAACGATATATTTGATCACGTTTTTGTTGACGCGTCGTATGGTCAGTAGAGTTTTTGTTGTATATTATGAACGTTTTCTTCTCTTTATTTAATATAAACTGATATTCGTGACCAAAAAAAAAGAAACATGACGATCGAAGTAGCGAATGTGATGGGGTCACTTTGGGCGCCTTTTCTAGTAGGGGCTGTTTAATCAGGAATATAAAAAAAAAATGAAACGGGAGTTGAAACAACAGAAAATGGAATGGACCATGAATTAAGATTAGCCATTTCGGCTGACATCACATGACGTATACATTTGGTTAACTGCTTAATAGTTTAATTGACTTTTCATAACTAAACTATAAGTCAAATTTTCTATTCAAGTATGTACACGTCTATTAAATCTTTCGTACCTTATTATATTCAATGACTCGAAAATTAAGGGTGCAAACCACACGAGTCGAGCTGAGTAATATACTGTTCAATTAATTCGGCTCATTTATTTTACACGATTTCGAGTTTTAACGAATATGTTGAACCTTTGTTCAAGATTACTTTATTTATTAATCGAGTTGAGTCAAACTCGAGTAATATCTGAACTAAAATTCATTCCACATTCAAACTTAAGTTATATATAAAATTGTTTATAAAATCTAAAATCAATAAAAATTATTTGTAAAACTCTAGATTTAACTTGTTTATGAAACTCGATCTAAATTTAAATTTAAATTTTGAATTATTTAATATATTTAAGTGATATTAAATAATTATTAATATTTTTAATTTATTTTTTAAAAATAAATATTCAATAAAATATTTATTCAACTTACTCATAAGTTGATCGAAGTAGGTAAGAATCAGTTGAAACTCAGACTAACCAAACAAATTAAAATTTATTTATTTAATATAATAAATAAATTAAGTCAAATTTTGATGGAGTCGAAGTTAGAGAGTTACTTGTCCAACTTAGTCGATCGTTTGCACCCCCAGTCGGAAACCACTTACAATAGGCGTACCGGATTTCGGCGCAAAGATCCGGTTGAACAGCCCCGGCCCGCACCTGCTGGGGAAGGAGCCGGTCGGGCAGCAGTCAGTGGCGTCTCCGAGACATCCCCGTCATCCAGCAGACGTCACCGCCGCCATCATCAGCAACGCGTCAGCAGCGACTATCCGACCGGGTCATACGTCACGGATGACGTCCGCATGTGGCCGGACAACATCTGTTCCATTCATTCAAGGCTGTTGAAGGAGGACCCAAAGAAAAAAAAAGACCGTTAACGAAAAGGACATGTATAAACATCCGAAGGAAGGGGATGGGATAAGATGATTTCCGAACCACTCGGTATTAACCGGCGGAGGAGCGCAACTCAATATGATTTTCGTGTGTCTGCTTCGAATAATTAATCACCGTGGACGACGAGTCAGACGGAGGAAATAATTTATTCTGTACTTAACAGCTGTCTCATTTCCCAAACACGCCCGAACCGCAGATCTCGGGCGACCTGAAGCTTATAAATGAGCATCTCCTGCTGCTCCTCCTGCTGCAAGCTCTCCCCATCCATCGAGCAGCAGTTCTCTGCAGGTCTGGTGATTGCCGGATCCGCCCGGCGCCGTTGCTGAAGTCGGCCATGGCAGTCGTCCGCCCACCGCTGCTGCTGAGTGACATGGTGGCGGAGGAAATAAGCACGCTTCCCTCCAAGTACGTCCGCCCCGCCGTCGATCGTCCGAACATGTCGGAGGTCGTCGACGGCTCCGTCACGTCGATCCCCTTGATTGATCTGCAGGATCTATGCAGAGCCGGCCGCTCTAATGCGGTGCGGGCCATCGGCCAAGCATGCCAAGCATATGGGTTCTTTCAGGTCCTCTTCTATACTATGCATATGCCCGCGAGTGTTTTTCTTTTTTAATTTTTACATGAACTGAACTGGTAGCTCAAGAACCAGAAACGTTGATGTCATATATATATATATATATAGATCAAGAACCACGGGATACCCGAGAAGGTGGTGGAGGACATGTTGCACGTCGCACGGGACTTCTTCCGGCTGCCGGCGGAGGAGAGGCTCCGGTACTATTCCGACGACCCCGGCAAATCCACCCGGCTGTCCACCAGCTTCAACGTGAGGACGGAGACGGTGGGCAACTGGCGGGACTTCATGAGACTCCACTGTCATCCGCTGGAGGATTTCGTGCACGAGTGGCCGAATAACCCTCCGCGTTTCAGGTGATTATATTCTATAACAACGGGAGCCGGGCCATCTTCACCAAGGGCTCGTTTGCTTGTTATATATATATATAATTAAAGTGTTTCGAGACCACCACTTATTTAGGGTTAAGTTTTAAAACAATAAAGTTTGATTTGTCAAAGTTGTCTAAGATATGAAAATTAAGGTAGGTGATCGCTTGATTAAGATGGTGTAGCAATTATAATATTCACTTTGTGGTTTCCATACCCCTTTCCTCTTGCAATCCGTAACCGGAACTATTTTTATCAAAGTATGACGTTTTAGGCTAATTCAAAAATTGAAAACAGGTACATTAATGTCATACAGAATATTACGATGAAAAACCAAAAATTTCAAAGGAAATTTTAATCATTAAATTCTCTCACATCACATAGTTCGTATGATTCTTTACTTTACTTTTAATCATTAAATTTTAATCATTAAATTCTTTACTTTTAAATTGTAATAGTTTAGATTTTAGAGAGAAATTTTAAAAAGAGGAGAGAGAGAGAGAGATAAACTCATTTCTTACCTTCTCTCTAAACTCCCTACAAACCATCAGAGAATGGATTATTTAATCATCACAAAATTTTAATTTCTTAAAAAGTCAAGAGAGATAGATTATTCTTTATTTCTTCTCTACATATATAATCCAATTCAATCGCACCCTAATATAGGGTTTTTTGTTGTACGATAAATTGAGTTTTTTGTTACAATTTTACGTTTTTATAACAACACTTTTTAAAAGAGGTGTTGGACAACTATTACAAATTTTAGTCATTCATTAGTTCACACTTATTTTAATACAGTTTTTTATCATGGAAATCTATAAAAATTTATTGTGCAACCAAACACCTTTAAGTCTTAAATTTCACCCGCAGAAGAGATGCATATACACATATACATGTACACTGTATAACCTTATATGTTTAAACTCGTGCAGGGAGATTGTCGGCAACTACTCAAAGCATGCAAGGGCGCTTGCTCTGCGGCTGCTGGGAGCAATCTCCGAGAGCCTGGGATTGGAAACGGACTATATGGAGAGAGCGATGGGCAAACAAGCACAACACATGGCTATAAACTATTATCCACCATGTCCTAGTCCAGAGCTAACCTATGGGTTGCCCGGCCACAAGGATCCCAACGCCATCACCCTCCTCCTCCAGGACGACATTGCAGGCTTGCAGGTACTTAAAGGCGGGAAATGGCTGGCCGTGAATCCTACCCGGGGCACCCTCATCATAAACATCGGAGATCAAATTCAGGTAGGTGAAAACAAAGAATCAAACTAGTAATTTAAAAAAGAGATCTACATAAAACTGATCTTTCGGCGACAAGTTCTCTGCGAAATCATCTCAAGGTCCAGGCTAGATATAGCACATACGGTCATCAAAACACAATCTTGCATATATAGACAGTAATGCCATATATAAGGCAATTCTTTAATCATATAGAGAGACCCATATGCAGGTTCTCAGCAACAACCGTTACCAGAGTGTTCTTCACCGTGCGATTGTCAATAGCAGCAGCGAGAGGATCTCGGTGCCGACGTTCTACTGCCCGTCTCCGGAGGCACTCATCGGGCCGCCTCCGGCACTTGTCGACGAAGACCATCCCCCTATCTACAGGGACTTCACATACGGCGAGTACTATGACAAATTTTGGAAAAGAGGGCTGGCAACTGAGAGCTGCTTGGACATGTTTAGGCACACTGTGTAGCCGCCCAAGGGTGTCTTGTCTGTTTAGTATGAAAGGGATCATCCAAGTCTTCCCGTACGTACGTTGCTGATGAATGATACAGAAATTTAATAAATCTCTTGGATGGAAATGAAGATTTGTCGACCCTCTTGTGTCCATCTGTATACAATCATTTCTTTTCCGGTCCTTATGATTGACTTCAACACACAGAGCTCTTACAGCCAAACATTTATCGGTTTGATTGCTATTCTTCATCATCTAATCATCGTGATGGAACTGATTATTTGAAATCAACCATCAGCGTTCTTTTCTTCCAACAGAAAAGGAGATACACTTGTCACAAGGTAGAGGCGTATGCAACCCAAGATGAGGGTTAATTGGAAAAGCGTTGTTCTCGTGTTCTCTCTTACCTACTACTTGGGTTTCTAGATCAACAAATTCCTTTTATCTCTTTACAGGCAAGCTATAGAGCAGTCGAAAAATCTTTTTCATTCCGACCTCACGGGATACTAATCATATGCCAAGGTTTCGAGAGAGAGAAAATGATGCATATAGTGGGAGAGCTTTTGGCAAGGCGTGAGGCCTCTCTCTGATGGCGAATTTGGTTGGGGATTAGCAGAAGATTTTAATCATTTTCCGGGTGTTCAGATACATGTTTTTGTTACAGAAATATGTTTTTAACTACTCGTGTTAAAAACTAGTTAAAAAAAAACGTGCTTCGCACGTGTACTGATGAATAAAAAATATTTTTAAATAATTACATATATAATATAAAACGTGCACCCGGCATCACACTTAGGGTGTTCACGGGTTGATTTTGTCTGATTTTTGAGGATTTTTTTCGATCAAACCCAAACAAATTAATCCGGTTGGTTCGATTAAAGTCATGCTTTATTGAGATATAACAATATAATTATACATGAATTTATTTGGTTCGATTTATAGAATAAAGAAAACAAATCTTACTAAAATGTTTAATTTGATATAAATACTCAATCTAATCGTGGATATTCAATTTACCGATTTGATTTGATTTAAAAGATTTTTGAAGCCCAACAAAACCAAACCTAATCACTGGGTTTGACTTGAACCAAATAGTAAACATCCCTAATCATGTCTTACAAAAAAATGATAATTCTACGCTTTTTAACATTGCATCTTAGATTTTATTTTAACGTAAAATTTTATCATAAAAGTGTATAAAAATAATTGTGCAACCAAAGGGTTCCGTTACAAATGCACGTACAAAAAAGGATCAGTCTCCGTATTAGCTAGCTACGTGCTGCCTTCTGGGATCCAAGGTGGTTTATAATCTGACGCTCTCTTCTTAATACGTGCCCGCCAATATTACTCACTTGAACTATGCATTAGATTGGGCGTGCAATTTGTTGCGCATTTTAGTGGGCCGTAAGTCTGAGTTTTTTTGTTCTCTTTGCGGGCTTGTCCACGCCAGGAAGCACTAGACCCTTAACCACAACGCCAACAATGTTCTCATTTGTGCAAGAAAAGTCGTCAATTATTTACTACACTTTGCTAGTTGGTGAGGCTACAGGTGTAGTAAATTATCTCCAACTTTTACTTTCTTAATGAAAATAGATTACGTACCTCACATAAAACGATATTTATCTTTTTGTTTTGTAAATAATATCAGTTACATAAAAATATGTATACATGTATAATTATTTGAATATTTAGAGAAGATTTGTCCTGAGATCGTAACCAAACTAAGCCAGCTTGATCCCTAGTCCTTATTGTTCGATTTTGAAGAAAGGAGGATGCAAAATAAAACAACCCTTACGTAGAGTACAGTGGTGCTGCCAAACTCGCTGTCCATTTCACAATTTTTAGTGCAATTTTTTTTTTGATTTAAGTATTTATGGGGAACGTTGTAAAACTTCCGCTGTCCATATTATTTTTAATGTGGTAACAAAACCATCTAACTCAACAAACATACTAATCACTAGTCTCTCCTAAATGATACAACTAGGCTCGGCGTCATTGACAAGGCCATAACAGCTCACACACATCACATATCAAATCAAGGTAGGTCGGTTCCTAAAAATATTGAATTTTGACGTTAAATTTTTTTGTCTCGTTTGCCTTGCACCTTGTACGATAATTTTCATCTTATTTTTATTTCATATTATAATATGAACTCTACTTATATATATATATAGAACTTCGAAGTCTAATCTAACTTAATATAAGAAGTAGGAGTAGCATTTTTTTCGTCCTTCGCTTGTCAACCGTTCGATGAGTTTTGTTTTTTTTTTCGGTTGAATTGTCTACCGTCGGATGGATATTTTCTCTACAACGTGTCAATTCTCTACTCCGTTATTTTCACCACTCTCTTGCCGTTGCGCAATCGAACTCCTGCCCTCTGCCCCCTTCGCCGACGGTTTCACCCTCCGCCTCCGCATCGTCCTCCCATTCTTCCGCCAATGGACCTCGTCTCGTCCGATTTTCCGCCTCCACCCGCGGCATCCATTGACAACGGTTAGATCAATTTTCCACCTCCATCGTGGGCACCATCTTTGCCTCATCCCGTGGAGCTGCTTCCGCCTCTCCCTTCTCGCTGTTTCTCTCTCCCTCGCGCTCTCTCGCTGAAACCGTTCGATTTATCCACCGATTACTCTCTCTGCCGAAACCTCAATGCGAACCTTATTTTTTGAGCCGCAAGCGTTTTTCCATAAGTCAGGCTCCGTTTCTCGCCGGTGTGCCTCGTCGTCAATGTCCAAGCCGTTCCTCTCGCGCCGTTTTCCACCTTCCTCCATCCATTGGAGTCGCGCGCTTCCTTCTTCAACCTCCCCTTCATTGCATCCTCATTACTTATTCTTCAATATTTTAGCCTTTCCTCCAGACGGACGTTACGATGAACCTTTTCCTCCTTTGGCCTCCCCTTCCATGTACCTACCTTGAACACCCCAGAAGGCCAACCTCAATCTTTCTTGTCCATTACATGCTCCAACGTTCCTCTCATTCTATGTTGCTTTAGACTATTTGATTCCATCATCAAATTTGCCCATTTTGTAGCCTCCGTCGGTCGATAGTCTTTTCAGATTTGCCCATCCTACAGCGTCCATCGGTCGATTCATATGCCACAAAGACTTTGTTAAGCGCTACGCACTTCTCAGGTTGGTACATTTGGTAGAGCTTCATATCATCAGTTGCATCTTATGCTGAAGTTATTTTTGCTCCCATTCTATGCAGACGAACAATGATTGTTTGAAGCAAAGTGTTCATGGATCTGTCCTCTGTTTGTCACGACGTGTTGTTCTCCTCCGCTGCATCATCATCACTTAACATTAGTTTCAGACATTTAACATAGCCCTTTCTGATATTTCTGCTACTGTAATCAATAGCTTTTCTTTTTTCCTGCATAAAATCATATGTGGTTATCTGTGTGAAGCTATCAAAAATTGAGAGAAATGCTGTTGATTATTATTCTGTTTAACTTTATGGTTTAATTTATTAATGGAAGATGAGTTGGTTACTGTACTCGTATATATGTGTATGATTCTGTCGTATTCTTTGAGAATTCTTCTTCTCGACAGTGACAGGGGTCCCTTTCTACAAATTTTTGGTTAGGAGGTTAAGGCATACTTTGCATTTTTTTACCATAGTTGTGAAGGGCAGATTAGGGCAGGAAAGGACTATAGTTATGGTGACAGACCTTTCACTGTCGGGAGGTGGTTTCTTCACCAAGTTCCATCCGCTCCTCCAGGAACCATCAAGACCATATTTCTTTTATGTTATTTTATTTTTCTGGTGGATTGATTCTGTATAAGTTTATCTTTTCTCATGGTCTCAATGCAAACATATTTGAGAATTCTAATTCCTAGCTTTTCTTTGGACCATTCTGGAAGGAACAAAATAACATATCCTAAGTCATTTTTTTGGGTCAGCATTTGATATTTTGCTCATTTTTAGTTAGCTTGTTTTTGTTCAATTCTTTCTCTTGTTACTTCTGCTTCCTTTTGTTCGTTAATAATATTAAACTGTTGTTCTGCTTACACCTTTGAAAAAAAAACCTTACTGTTGAAGGGAATGTTGAAAAGCTTGCTAAAGAGTCACAAAACCATCCATTTTGAAATCTCGCACAATCAATCCATACACAAAGCCTATTTACCATCTATGGACACTGGCATTCCGAGTAACCTGCAGCTTGCAAGAGAAGCCCCTTATTAGTGACTTTAAGCTTTCCTATCCATTTGTCAAGTACCGATGAATGAAAAATGCTTAGGTTCTTCAGATGGACCCAAAATTCCTTTCTTATTTATTGTTTCTACTTTCGACAAGCTCCAGTACTCATTGTAGGAAGAGGATGAATCTATAGGGTTCATATTGTCTATAGGGTTCATATTGAGACACATCTTGATCAGATCAAGACAATATATTATGCATATATTATCCATATTCTAATTAACCAAGTTATTAACTGAACGCCAATGATAATAAATAAGTATAAGAAGAGGGTGAATCTTAGCAACACTACCCTCATCTTTTACATTGACTCTCTATTTACATGTGGTTCATTTTATAAGCAAACAATCACAGAGTCCCTTACATATATTGCAGGGATTATCTGCAGTGAACTAACTAGCTATCAACGATACATATATGCATTTGGTAAAAATAAGCACAACAAAAATGAAAAATGTCTACATGGGGAGATGTACCCTCCTCTTAAAGATAAATATATATTATGTGTCTATATATCATTTTTCTATAAATTAATTAATTAATCAAAACAATAAAAATAGGAAGAGGATGAATATCAGCACCACAACTATCACCACCACCCTCCTGATCTCAAAGCAGTGATTAGGGCTGCCAACATTGGACTTCAATCATTCAATTGATCTAATATGCTACATTTGTGGTGCAAAAATTAGCCAGAGTATTACCTATTCAACTTTATGGTTTAATTTATTCCTAGAAGATGCGTGGGTTACTATACTTGTATATCTGTATATCATGCTATCTTATCCTTTGAGAATTTTAAAAAAGAGAGTAAACACATGTATATATACATGTATGACTGTCATCTTCTTGTGCTTAAAACTTTAACGAGTTTAATTATTGTTACATGTGTTTTTCTAACTCATTTAAATGTTTTCCCGTAGTGTTTGTAAGGAACAATAGTCGATTGAAGTCGGCATTCTCCTTTCTCATTAGGTACTATCACCTAAACATTTCTTGATTCCATTAATTTTGACGT
The DNA here is from genome assembly GCA_036172225.1 of Cryptocoryne crispatula var. balansae. Classification (NCBI taxonomy): domain Eukaryota; kingdom Viridiplantae; phylum Streptophyta; class Magnoliopsida; order Alismatales; family Araceae; genus Cryptocoryne; species Cryptocoryne crispatula. The sequence goes on along the minus strand of CM069932.1, from coordinate 7,005,707 downwards.
GAATAGGTTGATAATGCATGTTATTTAATAGGTTAAACCATACAACATAATTTTAAGAGCTATATTAAGATATGTGTCTAGAGTTTAATTAGGATATGAAATCAAGCAATCTAAATCTACAAACCTATAACCTAATCAAAGATCAGATGTGTTAACCCAAAAAATGCAAGTCAAGTCTTGGCAAATGATACTTTTACAATGATTGTCAAACATAGTTTTTGACAATTTTTACCAAAATATATTTTCAGAGAAGGTCTATTTATTGAACTTTTCAGTTTTTTTATCTATTTATTTTTTTTGAATCCCCTGATTCTATGAGAGTTTTTGAACTATTCAATATTTTCTATGTTCTAGATTGTTAGAAATTTTCTGAACAATTCTGTAAATTATGAAACTAGATAACGAAAGTTGTTTGTAATTTACCAATGTAATATTTCTGCCTAATATTTTTTTTCTCGCAGGTCTGTTCACGTTCTAGTATTTTGCCTATATTTGTATTTGGGTCTCTTATCTTTTATTATGTCACTGAAATTGTAGTACTTGACTCATCTGACTGGGTGTTGTTTGTATTATCTGATTCTTTTGTATGTATTATGGTCTTCGTCTATCTTGTTGTTTTCTTCTATCTTTTACATAGTTGTTTTCGATTTTACGAGATCGTTAGTTTGAGCGGTATTCACACTTTTTTAGTGTGTTCATCCGGTCTCGTTACAGTTGTCTAACTTCTTTTATGGAGTCTCTATTTCTGTCAAGCGACCTTATAGATATTTTACGGTGCAAGTTATTTTATGACTATGTTTTAATTTACTGAAAATGACTTTTGACAGAATTTTGATTATTTTAAATGTATGGTATGTCTTCTTGTTATTTTTTCTATCAGTGTTTTTATAACTAAGGTCTATATATTTTAAGTTTTATTACGAATGAAAGTAAACTATGATGTTCGTTAAAAAAAATATTTCTGCCTAAAGCTGACATTCGCTCCTATCTTTTTTTTTTGAACAAACAAGATCACACATATATATATATTCATACAGAGTACAAACATGATAATACGACACTAAACTTAAACCAGAAGTAACACATAAACAACTTAAGAAACAGTAAAATTCGATACGAACGTATTCGTTCTAAGGAACTCAAACGTAGCCACAAATCGACCAACACACAGAGATGTTTATAAGGTCGAACAACAGATAAAGGAACTCCATAAAAGGAGTTTGACAACTGCCATGAGACCGGATGATCACACCAGAAAAGTGTGGATATTGTCCAAACTATCGGTTTCAAGATAAAGTGAGTGGCCATGAAGAGAACCCGAAAAGAAGATTTTAAAAAACAAGACCACATGACAACGAACAGAGACAAAGAGCCGAACAAAACAAGCTTATGTAAATAAGCCAGACTCCACATTTCTAGTGTAACAAAACGAGACAAATACCTAAAAATATTTTAGGTAGAACGCTAGAAAAAGAGTGTGGGAGAGAGGAAAAATCCTCCCTCCAAAACAGAAACAACTACGAAATAGTAAAAAGAATTTACTCTGGATAACGAAGGCAAAAGTAAAGACTCTAACTCTTAGGGATCCAGTACAATCAGGCGTAAGATGAAACTGCTCAACAAGGTGCCGGAGGAGGGCTTTCAACCGCCGGATGAAACCTGCAGTCAAAATTTGCTCGAGATGACCGGCGACAGTGCCTCGTTGACAGCAAGCAGGTGCAGTCTACTCCATCTATTTCCCAGGTCCACAGACCACCGAACAAGTAAGTGGGTACGGTGCAGACATAGCCCGAGTGCCAAGATACGTACGAAGGAGTCATGATCCGGTAAAGATAAAGATGCCTGTCCACGAGTCCGGGCGACAGCCATGGGTCCGGTACGCGGTACGCAGGACGCGGAGGGACCCGAACCAGAAGGCATCGCCACGTGCCGGCGGCAGGCGGACGCTTCTTCTTCGTTATTAAGCATGGCTTCTGGCTGGCAGTGATCAGGTTACTCGCCGGTCCTGCCCTGCCCCAGCGGCTCTCTCGCGTCTTCGAGCTGTCTTCCTGCCGACCCTGCCGCTGTGTGCGGCGGACGCTTCTTCTTCGTTATTAAGCATGGCTTCTGGCTGGCAGTGATCAGGTTACTCGCCGGTCCTGCCCTGCCCCAACGGCTCTCTCGCGTCTTCGAGCTGTCTTCCTGCCGACCCTGCCGCTGTGTGTGGCTCTCGCATGGCGAAGCCGCCGGGGCGGACGCCGGAGAATGGTCCCAATATTCAATCGGAAACCAACATAATTTTTAGGTCACTTAAATAATAATTCAATAATAATTTAATACGAAATTAATAAAATATCATTAACAGCTCAACACAGTTTATCAACATTGAGACTGTTCTCTTCACCGAGGAATTAAAACAATTCGAACTCCATTTGAAGCTGTTGATTTGCTGCTGTGGTCTGGTGGTCTCGTCTGGTTCCACGAGAAGAGACAAACTTTAATTGGTTAATTTTGATCTAATCTATATGATTGTGAGGGACGTGCACACAAATGCAGTGTGTTTTGCTGGCTTACATGCAGATGTCCATAATAAAGCGGGGGAGGAGATTTCAATGGTTAAGAATAATTTTATTTCTTAAAAACTTATCCAATTAATTAAACTCGCAAAAAGTAGAACAGCACTGTTTATGTAATGCAAAAATTCATTCGAGTATTACTACTCCTGTATTATGTTTCACTATTTACCGTTCGCATTTAAGTACAATTCGGATTAATCACTTGTACATATGGTATTAATTTTTTATCGCTTGTCAAGAGATCAAAGTTGAAATTAAAATTTTAGATTTCAGATTAAACCACGAATCAAACATCACCTGAGTCAAATTTAATGGAGCGTTAGTACCCGGATGTGCTCATGTTGTCTATCTCGGATACGTACTGATGTGATCATCTCTCTCCGCGAGCATATATAGCCTCTCTTTTATCTAAGTAAAATGGCAAACAACATCACTTACTGTTCTTGACTCTCCATCGGTATAACATTCTCTGGCTTATGATCTTGACTCGAGTGTAGGAGAGGATTTTTTTTATAACACACGCCTCACAACCCACACATCCCCGAGTGTACGTAGATCATTCAACTATGCAGACATTGATATGTGTATAACGTACTTTCTTTGACATTTTAATTTTTACCGGTGTATATATATATAGTTCATGACTGTCTAAGATAGTCCTATTAATTGGATTAAACGTATTTCTTTGTACCTACAAATTGACTCACCATGTTGAAAGAAGGGCAATCTCCGCACAAAAGAAGAGTGATTCTTACTCTGATATCAAGTTGAGAATAACAAGATGACACCCCGGAAGAAGGAGGAGGGGTGCCCAAAAGCGAAGAAAAAGGTCCGCAAGAAGAATCGAGTCTTATGCATTGTTTCAACGTTTGTGTATGCGTGAATGTATAAGTTATATCGCCGACCGAGCGTGGCTCGGTTGGCACGATGCCACCCCCGCGGGGGGGGGGGTGGGGGGTTCGATCCCGGCTGTTGACAGCCGGGACCACCCCCCAAGGGGGGGTGGTATCCTGTGGGGTTTGAGCGCTGCCGGTCGAACCCTCTGGGGCTGTGCTGCGCCTGTGGTTTGGCCATCGGGCCATGGTGTCCAAAAAAAAAAAGAATGTATAAGTTATATCCTTATTTCCAATTGAGTCACATATATCGGTCACTTGATATATTTTTAGTTATTAAATGGTTCTTATAATTATTGAGTGGTGTATATAATTAATAGATCTATTATTTTTAAGCTATTAACTTCTCTAAAATATTATAAAATTAAATATTTTAGACAAGTTAGTAATATAAAAATAATAAATTTAGTAATTATAAACATTATTTAACCATTATAAGAACAATTTATATTATTAAGTAATTAAGAACCTTCACTCAAGTGAGAGGAGCAAGGCTTTCTGCACTTCCCCAGAGCCTCCGAGGCGACATTAATTCCTCGTTTGCCGGTATAATTTATTGAGAAGTCGCGGAGTAGAAAAGGGCGGCAAGCGATGCAATGCAAGATAGGGCGTGAGAACTGGGTCGAGCGACTGGATGGTCAGATCCTGCCGCTGCTGTACCACGTCAAGATCCCATCCATGTCCGGGCGCTCTGCTTCTTGCAGCTGCTCTGCACACCTCCGGAGCTGCAAGCTAAGCCACATCCACGACAGAGTAAGAATAAATACCCCTGACATCCTCTTTAGGCTGCCCCAGCCCGGAAGCTGGCCGAGACAGTGTTTTCGTACGCCGGCCACTGATCCAGTCCCTCGACTCGGCTGCCACTGCATGCGCCGCGCCCGACTCGCCCTCTTCGATGTAGGAAAAGCCTGCAGAGACGTGGACGTAGACGAGCCACTGCCTTCCATCTGATCTTGCCTTCTCAAATCAGGTAGGCTGCTGTGCCCCCCTCTTGTCATAAATTCCGATTTATTTCGAATGCGGATAGAAAATATTTTAAATTCTTAATAAAAAATTATAATATCAATTATTTAAATGATAAATAATAAATTATAAGATATTCGTAACAATTCAACTCTCATCGATAATGGATTAATAAACCAGTGAATCGTTATTAAACTGTTATCGATATTCATTATCGAGGTAATACAATTCGTTATTGATAGATAGTGAGTTGACCCAATAACGATTTAATCTTTTCCGATAATGATTCACCGTTGATCTGAAATCATGATCGATTTTTATTAAAATTGAGAATACTCTCCCCACCCGAAAACTAGATCATCCGCTCTCGTTTACTTCTCTTCTGCACGCTTTATTTGAAATTTTGAACGACTCGGCCGCAACGTGAGCGGCGAGAACGAGGAAGGGAGGGAGTACCGGTAGATTGCCGAATGCCGCGTCGCCGGGGTATCCCCAGGGGCGATACGTCGCGTGGCCGCGGCGGAGAGGCCTCGGTTGCCGGCCGAGCAGACACCGGCGCCACCGAGATGACGAGGAAGAAGAAGAAGAAGAAGAGGTTAAGGTCTTCCCAGAAGAAGAACGTGGAAGAGATGGAATGCCAGAGGATGACGCATATCGCCGTGGAGCGCAATCGACGGAAGCTGATGAACGACCGCCTTTTCTCCCTGCGATCGCTCCTGCCTCCTTCCTTCGTACCACGGGCAAGCGGGAAATCCATCTCTTCTCTCTCCGTTTCTTGCCTTGACTAGTACTCTCTCTCTCTCTCGGGTTGCCCTCCTCGATAAAACTTGTGCTTTGCATATGTGATATGTCGTCGCAGGGCGACCAGGCGTCCGTCGTCGGCGGGGCTATCGAGTATATAAAAGGGCTGGAGCAGCTACTTCACTTCCTCCAGGCGGAGAAGCGGAAGAGAGCTGCACAGCGCCACGACGATGCATCTGTCTCGACGGATCTGCCCGCAGGCCCATCGCCTTTCGGAGACTTCTTCACCTCGCCCCAGTACACAGCTTACACGTTACCGCCGCCGCCGCCGTCCTTAGCTTCATCGCCTTCGTCGACGTGGTCATCCGATGCGATCGGAAAGGGGGAGGAAGAGACGTTGGAGAGGCTGCGCGAGGAGGAAGCGAGCAACCCTCGCGGAGGGGCACCGGCAATGGCGGCGGACGTGGAGGCGACCGTGGTGCAGGCACACGTCAATCTGAAGGTGCTTTCGCGACTGCGACCGGGGCAGCTGCTGCGTGCGGTCGAGGCGCTGGAAGGCCTCCATCTGACTGTCCTCCATCTCAACGTCACCACCTCCGGCCGAACCGTCCTCTACTCCCTAAACCTCAAGGTCGCCTTCTACTACGTATACGCCATTAGTGACGATAACCACGCATCATTTTCGTTCTAATTGGTGTTCGCAGCTGTCCGTCGATGACGCCTCCCGTCCCCTTCTTGGCAGACAGAGGAAGAGTGCAAGTTGTGCTCCGCAGATGAAATAGCCGGCGCGATGCATCAGATTTTCACTGATCACATGAACGTCAGCTAGATTTGGCGTCGGTAATGGCTGCACTCGTCTATCTTTCTTCGCTTACTCCGAGAGACTGGAAGGTTTGGAGGTGCAGCCGACGAGTGAAAAGATGGTAGTAGCTCCTTGAAGGTTTGAACGAATGTATTCTTCTGCGTTACTACGCTCTAGATATCGAAGAAAGTTAACGGTTACCGGTTGGATGTTGGTAGGTTTGTAGGAAGCAACGTCGGTGCCGTAGTATGCGGTACTACGTCGCTGCAATTGCTCCAGAAATCGGTCTGTCTTTCCATGCCGATGAAGTCCGAGCAAAGGAAGAATCCCTTATTTTTTGTTTTCAAGAAAAAAAAATCTTTGGTGATTCGGGAAGGAAGAATCTCGTATCTTACGTAGTTTTGTTAATCCGAAATTTCTTTTATCCTATACGCCAGATGTAAACTGTTTGGTGACGTTTTCTTGGGTTTAATCTAAAAATTCTAACGCTTTATCTTGTCTCTTAACTTGTGATGAAAGCAAATGTTAAAATATTTGACATCAATCAATTCAGTTTTTGCTTTAGTTATGTAATAGTTATTTTTATAATTTATATTTGAAATTTAAAACGTAAAAATGTATTATTTATTTTTAATAGAATTATTAGTATATTAAAGTAAGGACTCTGAATTCACCTGAAAAGTGTGATAAGACCAATCAAAACACATCGTCAGAACTCGTTCGGTCGTATCTGTCAAAGTGTCCTTACGTCTTCAGTCAAAGTTTGACCGAGCGACCGATACCGAAGAGAGTGCAGTGCCTCCTTGCGCTGGAAACTGCTTGAAGCCTTTTCAAACATTTGATTTAAGATAACAAAAAAATACGCGAGTTATTCTAGTAGTTAGGTATAGCAATCACTACTTTCCGTATAAAGCATTACATTTACAACTCAAAATTGGTCCATGGTTTGATTGATATTCAATGTACGACTCATAAGCTTTTTTTGAATTAACTATAAGTTGATATCTTGGGTCATCTGAAGTGACGGAGGATGGTCCTCACCCCCCCCCCGCCTAGATTAGGAGATCGTCAGCTCCTTTTCTCCCTTCAACGACCTGTCACACTCGTTACTAGGGGTGTCAATGGGCCGGGCCTGGCCCGGCTCGAGGTCGACCCGTTCGTCAGCTCCTTTTCTCCCTTCAACGACCTGTCACACTCGTTACTAGGGGTGTCAATGGGCCGGGCCTGGCCCGGCTCGAGGTCGGCCCGTTTAGGGCCCGGTCCAAAATATATTGGCCCGGTCCAACTCGGCCCGCACTATATTCTTGGCCCGGCCCGACTCGGCCCGCATAAATTATTGACTTAACCCGACCCGGCCCGGCCCGGCCAACTATATATTTTATAAATAAATATTTAATAAATATGATAAATTTAATTATTTAAGATAATATTATAAAATTAATAATAATTTAATTAAAATATATTTTTAATAAGTAAAAATAATATTTTTGACATAAAAAATTGAAAGTTATTAGGCCCATTTTAGCTCGCGTCGACCCGCTTCGGCCCGTATGTCGGCCCGACTAAAGCCCGCGGGCCAAAATGTTTGACCCGTCAAATAACCCGCAACCGACCCGGCCTACGAACCCGTGGGCCGGCCCGGCCCATTGCCACCCCTACTCGTTACACCCATCTTCGAGTTGGTCAGACACTGCTGTCGGAATCCTCCGCGGATCTCCTTGTCTCCGGGGTCCAATTGCCCATGATGCAACCGGTGGCATGATCCTCTCCACCTTCGGAGGGCTTCTGTTGATAATTGAGGGACGACACCTTTACAGAGCAAAGCCCCATCCCAGCACTGCAGCTGTCCTGGGGTGATTCGGTCGGTTTGCCTGATCCAGGACAGAGTGTCTGAACGTCTCTTGGCGCATATCAAAGTTTTTTTTGGATTGAACTAACTTCTTAACTATTACTCAAAAATCAAATCAACCAGGCATGTGACTTTGTGTCTCCAAGTTTATATAACTAGTTATCAAAAACATCTTTATACAGTGTTCTAGAACCAAATCTCTCTATTTCTCTCTAAAGTGAAGTAGAACTGTATGAATACAATTTCCGATAGATTTAAGTAGTGTAGTGCTTCAAGCATCTGTTTAAGAGGAGGTGATAAGTTTACATTTTTACCGTGCCATTTCATTGATAAGATATATATATATATATATATATATAGAGAGAGAGAGAGAGAGAGAGAGAGAGAGAGAGACATAAGATCCGATTTCACTTTTTGACAGAAGTCAGACGGGTTAAATCCCACTTCTTCATCTTGTATCTTGAAAGGCAGATTTGAGCAATCTGACTTCTAAAAATTTGTTATATAGTTTAGAAAATAAAATATTTTATGTTAGATTAAGAAACTAGCTTTTGAAGTGTGTTACATTAAATTTCCCTTCGGAACTCTTCAGCCGACAAGATTCAATAGTCAAAAAGGAAGTGATGACATCAAATTATGGGGCTGGGGAGGGTTTCGCCGCTCCGCCGCCGGGAGGGTTTCGCCGCTCGTCCGTCTCCGCCGCCGGGGGGAGGGGGGGTTGGGGGAAGCTCCGCTCTCTTCACCCTCCCCCCCCCCCCACCCACTCCAGTGCCTGCCAGGGGCTACCCTGGTTCTGCGTCGGCCTTGTTCCGGCGGCTTTTGTGGTGTTCGCTAGGGAAAAGGGCGTGATAGGACGAGGGACATGCGCTTCCTTTTGGTTTGCGTTTATCTTCTCTTCCGATCAACCTGATTTACTGGTGGACACGATAAATATTCCTCTTTGTCTCCTCGAAACTCTTCTTTTTGGGAGTTTTGGAACTCATCAAGGTTTTTTATCTCGGAACCTTAGTTTTCCCTTCTCCTATTTCAGTGTTTTTTTAGGTGTCTGCTTTGACTAATCCATCTCCTTTGTTCTCTATTTGTGGTCCATTTTATGTTCGGAGGTGAGTTAGTTTTGTCTATCCACAGTTCAACTGTCGAGGTTTCTTTCTATTCAAGTTTATTGTCATGGTGTTATCGGCGGGGGCTGTTAGGTTGGGCATCATCCACGTCTTCTGCGCGTGATCATCCAGCCTCCTTGCTTATATCAAACTCTTGGAAGAGAGTCCGTTTACTTGGACCGTCAAAGCACAATATTGCGCAGGTCCAGCACTTATCATGGAAATGTTCGGTTGAGTTAGTGTCAACGCCTCGGAGTTGTTCTAATGTTAGTTTTACGTCTAGTCTTGTTGGTGTTAGTATCTATCTTTTGTTTCTTTTTGTTGTGAATAGTTTTGTTAATTTGTGTTTGGGTCAGCGGTTGTATTATCGTCTCTGTACTTCGTTCTTCTATAAATGAACTAGTTTGTGGTGGTGTTGTTCAAAAAAAGACATCAAATTATGGGATTTCGTTACATAATTCGGACTCTACTATTCCTTTAAAAGTAGATTTAAACCCATACAGTCTTGAATGCGACGACCCTAAGGGCTATGCTTCAACGGGATCGATATATCTTGATGTAATAATATCTAAAATTTATACAGTTAAATATGTTAAAATTAAAAGCACTTAAATTTTAGAATACCATTTATTTATCTTTTGAACAAATTTAAAAACAGAGAGTTAACAAAACCATCATCATTTTTCCGTCTCTTTCTGTCATGGTGGATTTGATTGAGATTATGAAATAGAGATTAATCATTAAAATCTTTAAAAATGCATAATTTTCTTAGCCTAACATTATCCTTCTTTTAACTTTTAGATGATAATGATTGAGCTCGGATGTTCATGAAAGAGAAGGATTAATCATTTTTCTTCTCTCTCACATAATCAGGTTTTTGTTTAACTTTTAGTTGGTAATTTTTTTGATCGAGCTGTAATCTGTTATCGGGCGATCCTAATCTACAGTTGGTCATCCAAATGAGTCACATCTGACGTTGCTTAATTAAGTAAAAATTTGTGTTTACCGGAGAACCTTGTGCAAACAGAGGGCTCTTTCTCAGGTGCCCACATAAAATTATACTCTCAATTCCTCTTACAAAACTATTTTAAATATATCATTAAATATATGATTTAAAGATCTATCAAATCATATATTTAATAAGATTTTATAAGATGACTAATAATATAATCTGAAGTGGGCACATGAGACCTCTCAAATATTAATTGTGCGTTTTACACCCTGAACTAGCTTTAATCTATATATATACGACGGTCGGCATCATTTTGAGTTTTGATACGACCAAAGCCCATCAAAACGCAGCATACCACGCTTTTATGTAGCTGGAAAGAATTAGTGAGAGGAGAAATATTAAAGGAAATGCATCCTCTTTTAAGATGATTTTCAAAGTTCCATTTATCAAACTTGTTCTCCCAGTACAAGCAAGAAAATCTGTCAGAGCCTCGGAGTTATTGTATCCAAAAGCAGCCAAAGTATTTAAAGGGCGGCGACATTTTCTTATTCTAAATAATGGGAAAAAAAACTAGCGCTTGAACAGCTCCAAACAGTGCTGTTGGTCGAGGTTCCGGCTCCAAAACCTCTCGTAGTACTCGGCGTACGTGTAGTTGCGGTACACCGCCGGGGAGTCCTCCCCTATGAGCATCTCCGGCGGGCGGATGACCACGGCGTTGCAGGGGCAGAGGAACGACGCCACCGACATCCTCCCCTTCTCCGAGTTCACCACCGCCCGGTGCCACACGCTCTTGTACCGCCCGTTGCTCAGCGCCTGCATCAGGCAAAGGCTTGGAGCGGTGAGGACGCGTAAGAGAGATCCAGAAGTTCAGAAAAAAAAACAAAAAACAAAGCGAATCTGATCGATCGGCGCCTCTCGCACCGGCCCCTTTTCTCCTGTCTGTCGAGTATGTTGATTAATTAACAACGAATCATATATTATAACAATAGCTAATGAGGAGTGCGGTGAGAGGCAATCGTGGAACCTTCTAAGACACGAATTCTGCACATTTCTATGCAAGTAACCACTTGTAAGGGGATGCATATATATACAATATAGATATCGGCAGACGACCTTCACACGCGTATTCAGCTCCATGAGCTTCTTAAATACTAATCAGTCGAAGAGAATTAAGTGCGGCAACACTCAACGCCGGCCGGCGACGAGATGGACGGGGCATCATCACATGGGGGGGAGCAATGGTTTAAGTGGCAGGGCAGGTCAGGTCACCGGTCCGGTTTCCCAGATGCGACGACTCACCTGCAGCTGGTCGCCGATGTTGATGACCAAGGCATCGGGGTGGGGATCAACCCGGATCCACTTGCCGTCTTTGAGCACCTGCAGGCCAGCGACCTGCGGGTCCGGCATGAGGATGGTGAGCGCGTTCGGGTCCGTGTGGGCCTGCAGGCCGTAGGTGAGCTCCGGCGCCGGGCAGGGAGGGTAGCAGTTGATGGCCATGTGCTGCTCCTGCTCGCCGAGGGCCTGCACCAGGTAGTCTTCTTCCAGGCCCAGGCTCTCCGAGATGGCGCCCAGCAGCCGGAACGCCAGCTGCCGAACCTCCTGGCAGTATGTGCTCACCACGTCCCTGCAGCAGCCAGAGCAGAAGAAGAGACGTAGGCGAGAGCCGTGGTCAGTCATCTCCAACAAGCCAATATATATAGTTCTGAGACGTACGTCCAGAGCGCGAGCTGATCAGTCTTGAAGACCATTAACGTGACCCGAGGAGGACATCCGTAGTGAGACTTGTGCGTATGTTTCTCACTTGAGAGTGAGATCACGTCCATATATATACAGCTGGAGGTGTTTTCCCGATCAAAGATAGTTGAAATACACTGCACTAAATTGATATATGTGAACTTGGCGTTCTTTTAAATTTATGCAACTTGAAGGGTTCTTTTTTAACGTTGAAATGACTAAAAGTGGATCTTCATTTCTCACTCCTAATGTATTTAAAATTTATGAATGGGGTGGCCATGAAATCGCTCAAACCACCACTAACTTTATATAATTTTTATTTTAATAGTGTATAACTAAAAATAAGATATATAAAAGTGATCAATTACTTTGAATACTTGTTTGCTTTTCGGTCTTGTACTGAACCAAACTAAATTGGACTGTTTCAATTCCATTTGATTTTAGCTAGCTTTTGGTTCGATTCAATTCAATTTGGAACAAAATAATCCTAAACGGGACCAAACCTTGCACACCCCTATCTTAGGGTATGTCTATTTGCCTGTCCGCGGGGAGAGAAACATAACTTTGAGGGTAGGATCATTTAGCAAAGAGTTCGAATCATCTCAATCTCCGGGTGAAGAGAGTAGTCTCAATCCCTAATCAAAAATAATCACGATCCTAAGTACTTAAGTGACAGTTTAAATAACAAGTTCAGTGAATCATTACTAACGTCTTACTAACTCGTTACCCATTCAGTAATAGATTGTATTAAGTTCGATAGTGTGTTGGTAAAATGTCGGTAATGATTCAGTAACGAATTACTGACTCATTAATTCATTACTGATAGAGTTGAACCGTTACCGACGTTTTACTAATTTACTATCCATCACTTAAATAGTTGGGATCGTGACCATTTTTTATTACAAATTGAGATTACTCTCTCCATCCGGAGATTTGAGCTGATCCTAACTTTTTCATCGAATGACGTTTACTGTTCATGGTGGAAGTTCCACTACTGCGTCAGCCTGAGAATACGCTCGTTATAAACAAAAATGCATGAACGCGTACCCAACAAACAGATGGTTGTGTTTACCTAGGGTGCTCCATGTAGGAAAGGAATCGACTTTATCATAATCTGAGATGCATATATCAACTTAAAGTATGCACAGTTCTACGTGAACTGTGATTTTTTTATATATTTATAAATCTTCACATATTTATATCTAAGTTAGATGGTATTAATTTTCTTTTGAATGATGACTGGCGTAATAGTTATTCCTCTACTCGGTTCAGGAAAACCGAAACATGTCAGCCCATTTGCTTTAGGAAAGTGAAGTGAACTGCATGGTTATGTCCTCGTCCACGTCCTGTTTCTCGCCCGTCCCCGTCCAACAGTCGGGGGCCACGTATGAGATAAGAACGGAGATTTTTTGAACTACAATATTCATGGACGGCCAGGATTGTCTCTATGCGATAGGTGATGGGGTCGCCCCTTGTCGGTCAACCTGGAACCGGCAACTCTTTATAGGGTGTTTGGTAGCTCTTTTAATTCGGAGTCAATCTCGTTTTTAAAATCAAGACTACTTGACTGCACATTTTTAATTTTAAAATCAAAAGAGTCTAATCATTTTGTGTTTGACAAAATTGTCACAATTTTTAAAATTTATAGAGTACTGTTTGGTTATGATTTTAAAATCAAAATAACTCTATGACACACTGCATGTCAATAATCTTCATACACAATTCTCAAACACACCACAATTTCATTGATGAAAAAAATAGCGTACAGAACCCCCCCCGTGCCAATGGAGCCAACTGAATCCTCCCATTCAGCATGAAAGTAATAATGATTGATTTAAAATACTTAAAAAGGTATAAGAGATATACCCTGTAACATCGATGATCCTCCCCCCCTCTCAACAATTAGAAACTGGCAAAAAATTTAGTATAAACACAATCAAGTATATATTACATAATATAAATTTTTGAAAAATAGAAAAAATAACACAAATTGACTTATAAAGAATATTAACAATATTAATACACAATTATCAATTAGAGTAACTATGCATACGTACGTACTGTACCTGACAATCAATCGGTATGTGTTATTCTAAATAAATATGGCGGTAATCATACACACGCACGCTCAAATGATAAATCGATCTCAATTCGTAGGCAGGAGGAGAGACCAGGCAACAGAAGATGAATATATCGACGGAGTCTCAATACTCAGATCAGCTGTCGCCCCACTATATATATCTATCATTTATTTGTCCTGGTAGATGCGTTTGGCACGGGGCTAGTTGCATGTCCTTCCTCAGTTTCTCAGCGCTTGCGGCGTCACAAGGGGGTGGCTTGGGGGGCAGAAGGGAGTAGCAGAACCCCTTGAGCAGGCGGCCGAAGGACGGGTCGAAACCTGGCACTCCGAACATGGGGAAGCATTCGGCATCGAGCTGGTCGATGGCTTGGCAGGGTTGGCAGCACACCCACAGCGTAAACTGGTTTCAACTTTCAATCCCCTCTCTCTCTCTCTCTCTACCAAACTCATCGCCCAGCTCATGTCCCCTGAACACCCCACCCCCCTCATCGCTGGGCTCATCTCCCCCGAACGCCCCCACCCACAGCGTACAGCACCCGACGTTCTGTCTTGAACGGGTGGAAGGCGCGATGGCCTTGTCGTCCTCGGGAGTGAGTAATGGCTGGATCCAGCCAGTCATGCCGATAATAGGGGGTCCCGCCGTCGGATTCCAAACAGAGATGACTTCCGGTCGAGATGGCTTCCGACGGAGGATGAAGTCGAGGGGCCTTCCGGCGGAGGGGAGTTTTTGGCGAAGAGAGTCGAGGAGAAGGGGCGGGCTTCCCGGCCGAGATGATGAGCACCAACACGGTGGGCCGGCGAGGTTGAAGATGGGGCTGCGGCGAGGTTGCAGAAGGGGCTGCGGCATCAACGCGGTGGGCCGGCGCTGGGAGAGGGAGATGAAGAAGGTCCTGTCTACGATGAAGATGGGCCGTAGAGAGAGAGAAGATACATGCTCCGGCCGCTGAGAACAGAGGAGTGCGCCGTGGTTGAAAGAGCTTGTCGTCGTGTGCTCGTCTGCCTGAGAGGAAGACGTCGAGCAGGTCGTCCACCACTCTTTCGCCGCAACAGGGAGAGACGAGCAGGTCCGGGCAAGGCGTCCGTCGCGCAAGGCGTGGAGCAGCTCCGAGCGTGGGGGACAGGACAGTCACCAGGTCCTGTCGCGCAAGGCGTCCGTCGCGAGAGGGAGACGACGAGCAGGATTGGGTTGGACGATAGGGAGATGGCGAGCAGCGAGAGGGAGACGGCTGCGTTGAGAGAGAAAGGCACGGGGGCGTCGGTGGAAACCGTCTGGATGCGGGGACGAGAGATCGGCCACGTCTCTCTCGAAAACAAAACAACCCCCGCCTTGTTTTGTTTTCGGGGGAACCAATACCGCTTGACTTTCTCATTTTCAAAAATTGTGGAGCTCTCTAAAAAAGGAACCAAATGGGATTCCTTCTCCGTTTTTAAAATTTAGAGAAAAAAAGTAAAAAACTATATCCAAACACCCTATTATGGGCCACCTTATTTCAAGAAGGCTTGTTAATTAGAATAATCTATTTAAGGAATTAGTCAAAATACAAAAAAGTGTCTACTCTAATTCATAAAAGGATGGATAATCATTTACTTAACATGGTATTAGAGTTTATGGTACAATTCGGGTTTTCATGCATATATTCTTGTTTTTGATTCACGCGATGAAGTCAAAAATTGACTTGAATGTGAGAAGACTTGTTAGATTAATAATCATATATGAGAAATATTCAGAACATTGATCAAATATAAGAAAGTATTTACTTCACCTGAGGGTTGTAAGGTTTTGAGTTGGATAATCATTTATTTAACAAAGCTGAGGGGTGGTGTCGTGAGGTGACCTCTTGGTTACGAAGACAACGTATACGTACGACGCCGTTGAGCGCGTCGGCCGTTTTTTTTTTCTTCCCATATATGAAGCAGTATGGGGAAGAGATATTTACCTGAACATAGGCGGATTGGACGGCCAGTCAGGGGCGTACTGCTCCAGCGGATAACAGTGGAGGCGAAGGAAGTCTCTCCAGTTGCGGACAGTCTCCCTGCGCACGTTGAAGCTCGTGGACAGCCTCATCTTCTTCGTAGGGTCGTCGGAGTAGAGCCTCGCCTTCTCTTCCGCCGGCAGCTTGAAGAATCCGTCGGCGACCGCCATCATCTTCTGCATGGTCTCCTTGGATACGCCGTGGTTGGTGACCTTTGGGGGCACGACACAGAGAAGCGGAAGCGGTGGCAACTTCCTTCCGATTAATCCGACGGTCAAGCGTGGGTACCGGAGCAAGGGTGCGCATACATATACATGGGTGCGTACCTGGAAGAAGCCGTAGGAGACGCAGGCGTCGCCGATCCGCCGCACGACGCGGCGTCGGTCGGAGCATCCCAGGTCGATCAGAGGGATGTCCTCGTCGCTCGCGACGTCCTGCAGCCTCGGCCTCTGCCCCTCCGGCCGGACGTAGCTCTCGGGCAGGCTCCGGTACCGCGCAACGGTGAGCAGCTCCGCCATAGGCGGTAGAGAGCGACGCGGAGAGGGAAGGGGCAGACGAGGGACCGTCTCGGGAAGGGGGGCGCACCGGAGGATCAGCTCACGCAGAGTTGACGAGAACCTTCAAGACTCCACCGTTGGTAATCGTCCGGATGGGCCGTCTCTCCCTCTTATTATGAAGCCATTCATCGGCGCGGGCGCCGTTGTGGGAACAGTGCTACAAGCCATATACGTTCGCTGAGCTCATCGGTGAGATCAGCCGGTGACGCAAGTCCGCCCCTCTCCAACTCAGAACAAGTCTATTTCATCTACCGCATGATCGAGGGGAATGGAAGACAGCACTGCTCGCCGGCAGAAAGTGTTACCCACAGTTTGAATTGTGGGACGAGAGAACATGACGGTGCTAGGTTGAGGCCGCGGACGAAGAAAGAGATGCACCAAGAGAAGAGATCATCTTATGTGGGCTCCAGAGAGTTCACTCAGGTCACTCACAAAAATATGTTGAATGCATGACGTGATAGGTCTTAAATATATTGACATGACGGATATTCAATATATTTTTGTGAGTGACCTGAGGAGGTTTCCTCGGGAGCCCACCTGAGAAGATCTCTTCTCGATGCATCAATCCTCTCGGATCTCTTGAAATCTCAGCCGATGTGGTCGACTCGAATATATAGCTCTGAACCCGAGACTCGATGGAACTCTCCCATCTCTTGTAATCTCAAAGGCAAATTTTACAAATAATTTTACACCAAGTTCTGTGTTTTGTAAAACGATTTTTTTTTGTCGTGCAGCTATCGGAGATAGGCTAAAAAATGACTTGATATATGCAGTTTAAACTCGCGATTGAGTTTTGAATTTTGATTGAATTTAACACTAGCTAGTTGGACTCAAAAGAAGGTTAATTCTATCCCCGACTCAAATTCAAATTCAAAGTAAAATAAACAAGGCAAGAAGATGTGAGCAAGTTACTTTCCTTGGATAGTTTGCACGCGTTGTCCCAATGGAGTGATTTGATAAGTGAGGGTTTAAATAATGGGAAGAAGAACATCGAGCCTCCCAAAATTTCTGCCGAACCTAACTTGCTGATGTCTCCTCTGTCCGTAGGAATGTTTACTATTAGGTTTAACTCATAAATTTTGATTTGAACTATCGATCCAGTTAGGTCGATTTCAAGATTTGTTTCTAAAGATGTTTAAAATCAAATCAAATCAATAAAATCAAATACTAGAATTAAATTAAATATTTTATTTTAAGTCAATTTAATATCATACGCATGCATCTTTGCTTATAAAAATATATTTGTTTCGATATTTTTTTAAGATAAAATTAAGGAATTATATAAACATATATACTAAATTTTAATAGAATATGATTTAAAAATAAAAAAATTTATACATTGACATTTCTATTATATTTTAATTAAATACGACTCGATTCAATTTAATTCGAGAGATTGTTTTATTTAATTTATCTTAAAAAATATTTAAAATTTAAAGTGAACAAAGCCAAACATCTCCTACGGGTAGGGGTGTTCATGGTCTGGTTTGGTTTGATTTTTGAGTATTTTTTCTCAAATCAAACCAAATCAAAATATCTCCCGAACTCAACCAAACCAAACCAATATATAATTTTATTTTTTTGATTTAAATCACCCTCTATTAAAATTTAGTGTATTTATTTATACATTTCATTAATTTTTCTTAAAAAGTCTTGAAACAACTTATTTTTACAAGAAAAGACATATAAATAGTGTATTATATATAACTAAAAATAACATATTTATTCCAATTCGAATTATTCGATTTAACGGTTTGGTTTGATTCGAAGAGTTTTAAAAATCAAATCAAATCCATCGATAATTTAAATTAAATTGAATCAAACGAAATTACGGATTTACTTTAATTTTTTTGAATTGAATCAAATAGTGAACTCTTCTACCTAAGGATCCGCATGACACCGCGCAGGAATTTTAAATAAATACACGTGGCCAGCTCGCGCGCTGACGTACGTAGGTGCTCGTCCACCTGCCTGGTCCCCCTGATGTTGGCCTCGAACTTAGCAAGATCAGCGCTTGGTGTCCCGCCACGCTCCGAAGTCTCCACATCTTTGTATTGTATGTGACCGCAAAAAATACAAACGAACTCTTTAAAGTATCTTCCAACCGGCCAAAAATATTATCGTCGCTTATTTGACCGGAGGAAAAGAAAGGGTGAAGCGCCCACGGTGTCGGCGAGATGGGTGGAGGAGGACGAAACCGCGGCTGCGTGGAACATCATGGGGCAATCAATGAAGAAAAGTTCGGTTTGGTTGGGACTTGGCAGGGCAAGTAGAGAAATTTTTAAGTCTTGTTTCTTTTAGAGATTTTCTAACATCTCAATCCTTCCAAAATATTAGACATTAGATTCTTTGGTAACACGTGTATATATGAATATAACAGCAACTTCCCGACAAATCACACATGTTCAAGTGGTTCGGTATAATTTTTTATTATTTTTTGGAGACAAATAATTAATGGGGTGTTTGGTCACATGATAATGAATTTTTTTTTTAATTTTTAAAAATTGTAAGAAAACTTGTTAAAAGAGGTATTTGGTAACCACGACAAATTTATGTTTCAAAAGTGATTTTCTTCTTGAACAAAAAAAGAGGGTCTCATCTCTTTCTTTTTTCTTGTGGTCCCCCACTTTGTTTGGTCATGTGTGGTAGTTACTCTTTTTTGTAATCACATCCCTCCAAACATGATAATTTTATGTCATGAGTTGGTTCACTTTTTATTTTAATGCAATTTTTTAACATGAAAATGTAAAAAAAAATATCATGCAACCAAACACCTTATCTAAGTTAAATTAAACATCATCTTATTTTATCTGAGTTGTTTTAGATCTCAAAAACTTTTCACTGCTTACTTTTTTTCCCCTGAGGTATTTTCACGGGTGACTGTCGGAAAATATTTATAAGTTGTTTGGTTATATTTCTTTTCCTTTTCATGTAATTTTAAAAAAAAATAAAAAAGTTGAAGGTCTTGATTACTCTCTTTAATTTTTATTTTTATTTTTTAAAAACGTGAGATAACTTATTTCACTAATCTCTTTCGAAATAAAAACAAGAGAAGATTTATCTTTTTTGAGACAACACACGGAAAGGCGACATGCAGAGCCCTGGACACCAAGAGCCTCTGCGGTCCCTATTCTCATTGCTCTCTCGGCAAAACTCGCGACAAGAACTCGCGCTAGGCCAGATATAGAGAATGTAATTCTCGAGAAATGTTCTGCTCTTCTTTTTTTTTCAAATAACTTTGTATAATTTTTAAAATTTATTATATTTTTGCCAAATAACAAAAAGTTTATGGTTCTGCACCTTGAAGAGAACAACCAATTAAACACGCTGTTAACGGAAAGTTTACTCTTTGCCATTTCTATAACTTCTGCCCCAATTTTTTCCTAACGTTCGATGTCAACTTTTTTCAAATGACCCAATCACTCACGTATTGGCAAGAGAAAGAAGGAACATCTCACAATCCACCTTTTATCGATAAAATTAACTTTTGATAATTTTTATCTTGGATCAGTGAATTTTTTTACTGAACTAGGTTTCTTAACTGGGTTTATAATTAATTTTTCCAAGAATTTTCTTTTTACTTTGTTTGGTTGTTTTTAGTAAGATATCTCTAGCTTCTTTAATCATAAAGCTCAAGCCAAATAGGTAGTGGGATCCTTGTTGATCACCTTAATGTTCACCTCCTGTCATCGTCTCAAAGCTTAAAACATATCAGTTCTGTTCCTTTGGAACGTCACTACCGCTGCTGCCAAATGCCCCCTCCTCCTTTGGACCTCAGTACGTCACCCCTCCCCCCTCATATATATATACAAGAGAGAGAGAGAGAGAGTCATGTCCCACGGAGAGTGTGCATTAAACGGTTCAATCAGTGTGCATTAATTGGTTCAATTTAAAAAATTAAATCGAACAAAAGGAATGTTTAATTCGATTTGAGTCATTGTCTGTTTGAAAATTCTTCGGATCGATTTAAATTAAACTAAACAATTTAAATTAATTTAAATATTATAAGATATAAAATATTATTAATGAAAATAAACTTTATATAGCTTTTATAACAAAATAATATTTATTTTTGGTTGTTTTTATCTTAAAAATAAATATTTATAATTTTAATTAATTTATATACTTTATCTATTTTCAAATTAAATCAAAATAAAATAATAAAAATCATTTTAATCGATTTGATTCGTTTCGATTCTAAGAGATCTATTGAATTAGATTTGAAAAAAATAGCTCAAATCGAACGAAACGGAACCAAGCACATCCCAGCCGCATCTCCCCCTTCACTGAGATCAGATCCTCTGTTTATCACGGTGTGCACCCGAATGCACACCTCAACGTCATTCGCCCACATATCACCATCAACCGGACACTATCAAACCGGCAGCCCGCGCAAGAGAGCCGAAAATAGGGAGAGCACGCGCGTGAACCAAAAATTAGCCCGGAAACCCTGGGTGCTCGCCGACGATCTCTCTCCCTTGGTGGCGGTGCTCACCGGAACCCTCGGCGTGCTCGTCGGTCGATCGACGTTCTGGCCGGCTCCGTCGCCTTTCTTGGCGGTCCCCCCTTCTGTCTACCTCCAGTTCCGGCAATCTCCTCCCAATCGCTACCATCCGATCTCTTCAGTGGAAGTTTCGCCTAACTCAGCAGCTGCTGAGCCCGGCCGAAGCTCCGTCGGTTGAGGCTGGTGGCTCCTAGTTAGGCAACATTTCTAGGCGGAACGTTTGCTTGGCGGGTCCTCAGCGTGCC
Organism: Cryptocoryne crispatula var. balansae; assembly: GCA_036172225.1. Classification (NCBI taxonomy): domain Eukaryota; kingdom Viridiplantae; phylum Streptophyta; class Magnoliopsida; order Alismatales; family Araceae; genus Cryptocoryne; species Cryptocoryne crispatula. The sequence goes on along the minus strand of CM069932.1, from coordinate 6,984,759 downwards.
CCTCATTCGTCTGCCGCTCCTCCCTTGCTCGCAGAGTCCACCATGCAGCGGAAGCTTTGGCAGTCCCGAAGCCCCTCGTTGCTCCTTCCGACAGAAAGTTTCGCTCAGTAACACCTAGCCGGCAGCTTCTGTACTCAACAACACCCTCGTTCAACACCCTCATCGCCGCGGAGGTCTCACTGTGAAGCTCCTTTTTGTTATTTTGTAGTCGTTTTTGTTTTGGGAGGGAGGAATGTTCCTCCCTCTCATACTCTCTTTACAGTGCTTCACCTAAATTTTTTTTTAGGCCTTTTGTCTCGTTTTGTTGCACTGGTAATACGGAGTCCGGCTTACTTATGTTGCTTTGTTTTATTAGTTTCTTTATTTTTGTTTGAAGTTGTCGGGTCGAGTTCCATCATAGTCTCTTTTCTGGTTATCTTCGTAGTTACTTCTTTTTATTTCGAGATCGTTAGTCTGGGCGATATCCACACCTTTCTGGTGTGATCTTCCGATCTCGAGGCAGTTGTCAAACTCCTTTGATGGAGTTATTTTACCTGCTGTTCGACCTTAAGTGCACTCTTTTGTGCTAGTCGATTTGTGACTATGGTTGAGTCACTTTGAAAAGTTTAGATCTATTGGAACTCTTATTTTCTCTATTTTGTTCGTGTGGTCTTCTAGCTTGAGTCTTGCCTTATATTATCATCTTTGTACTCTTTTGTGTTATCAATAAATTAGGAGTTTTGTCCATGTTGTTCAAAAAAATACCGAAAATTAGCCGGCGCACAACATAAAAAAATGCGTGAAATACAAAACACATTTTCCATCTCAACTCAGCACTATATATGAAGTATTATGTAACACATTTTTATTAACACAAACCGCCCTTGGTTACATACGTGTTGACATTTATCATTATTTGTTACAGCAGTATTTATCATTATTAATATTTTTAATCACCGTCTATCTCTCTCAAATAATTATATTTAATACACAGACAAATTAAATCTTTCTTCAAATTAATAACCTCGTAACTTTATTATATAGATAAATATTTTTTTTCTCAAATTAAGATCGAACTGTAAATTATCATTAATTAACTTTAAAATTTTTAAAAAGAGTGGAGACAAAAATATTATTTCATAGAATAATTATACACCGACAGAACTTAATTATTTAGTTAACAAGTTTAAATATTATTATTCATTGCGTGGACCTTACTCAATTTAGATAAAATAAATTTGGTGACAAACTAATCCATACAATCAACATGTGTGTCAATCTACGTACTTCAAAAATGATAAAAACATAAAAACATTATGTTGATAAATTTCCTTCATCCAACATCATAACAAAAAACTACCTAATGTCTTTATATTATAATTTTTGATACAAAAGCATAAATTCACTTTATTTTTGTGAGTACGTCTCATCCTTCGTAACATCCTTCTCTTTTGATTTGTTTGCCGCTACGTTACATTCGAAAATAAGTTAATATGAAACATACTTTTTAAATCAACAAATTAAGATAGGATTATTTACCTGTAATAATTGCATATACGAATTTTTTTGTTGAGATGCTGGTAACTCAAAATCGAACATGGTTGGAAAATATATCGTTGGATGGATACGAGTATGATTTGTGTGCTGTACAAAAATAATTTTTTTTAAAGAACTAAGATAATATTATAATTACTAAAGTCAAGAAAAAACATGTGATGTTCTAATTGGTAAAGTAAAAAAATTTAACCTGTGCATATATTTTTGTCGTATTTTTATTTGGGGTGGATCGTGTATCATCTGAAAAACTATTTTTAGTAGATAATTTTCTTTTTTTCTCGGCAAAAATTTTCTCTAAAGCACTTTTTTCTTCTGCGACTACTGCCATCACTTCGTTGCCTTTTACAAATTTCCGTGACAATGTTATCTTGAATGATAATAGATTCGGCAATTTCATTTGTTTTTATGCGTGGAGTATTCTTCGACTAACTTCAACCGTTTTCTTGTGACCGTTAGCATCTAAGGACTGGCTGATCACATTGGGTGGAGTTGACGAGGGATAGGAAGGGGGGAGAGGATGACGGAGAATAACAGCAACGAAATTTTTTTTTTACCGTTGACTCTCCAGAGGGGACGATCCACTTTTGGTCGTTGCCTGCGTTGAAAAACACAGTAGCGGCGGCAACTAGCTAGGTTATCTGTATTCCATCCATTTTTTTATATTGTGCGTCACTCTAGTTTCCGATTCTCGCTAGCACGGCCGATTTTTATCGATTTATTTTTTATCTTGTGCGCCGGTTCTGTCCCGCACGGCCAATTTCCGGTTCACACTTTTTTTATGTTGTGCGCCGGGCCAATTTCTGGTTCACGCACACGCTCTCTGTGTTCGACTATATCTCGCGCGGGCTGCCGATTCGACAGTGTCCGGTTGACCGGTGATACGTGAGCGAATGACGTGGAGGTGTGCATCCGGGTGCACGTCGTGGTAAACAGAGGATCTGGTCCTTCACCTCCTTCTTGCCCCGGCCATAACGTCCCCCCTACCCTATTCCGTCGTTTTGAAGGTAGGCGATGAGAACAAGAGTTAAATAATCAAGGAATAAAATAAGATTGATATTCTATGCTCCTATCATCTTACAAATCGTTGAATTATGATAAAGTAAGACCACGACAGATAAATTGTCGAGACTTGATTATATTCATCCATGTGAGATAATATCCATCCATAGTTTCGACACCTTTCAAAAAATAAATAAATAAAGAAAAGACACCCTTCACTCCTTTCAAAGTTTGGTCATGTGTCCTACTTTGAGTTTACTGTAGTTGTATTATGGTTCATGGACCCTTTTTCATTATAAATGAATCAGGTTGTGATGCTGTTGTTAAAAAAAAAAATTACCGAGAATTTCTCATCCTTAATTGGCGTGTAAACCTATATTAATAGCACTTGACTATCATTCGTACATGTGAATGACTTCGTAAAAGATTTATGATGCATTATTGATGGGGGTGCAACAGAGTGTAAATGTAAAAAAAGAAAAAAGAAACTGTTGTAGAGGAGAAATCAAGATCGTTTAAAGCCTACATCGAAATACTTTTTTTTTTTTTTGAAAAATGTTTCTCGCTCAATCGTTCATACACAAGTCGGAGTCAATCTAGATCCAAAGAGAGGAGTGCCGGAGGAGCAAGTTAATTAATTAATTAATTCATATCATATGTAAACTGATTTCAAACGCCGCAGTCTTCGTTAATTAATGACTGTTTACATGCATGGATCTTCACGGCTCCGTGAGGTTGCCGGAGCTTCTCTGATATTAATTAATTCTACGCCTGCTTGTTCACGCGGCCGATCGATGCCTCGACGTACCTCGATATATCGGTTGTGGCTGTCCGTGAGACATCATTTATAAAGGCAAGCATCATGTTCATGTGGCCATATTTTCAGGCTTCCTGTTAGGGACGAAGAATCCAACACTTTGATATTCTGATCTGATTCCCACCAAAGCAACTGTTTCAAAACATTTTCTTACACTCTATGCATTATCACTCAACTAAACGGTGAAGTCCAGGGAAATATCTACGTAATTTAAAAAATATTAAGAGTAGAAAAGAACTGAGCAACTCATAATCTTAACCAAACTTTAAACCATTCTTAATCAAACCTAAAATCGAAAACGCATCCTCCCCCCCCCTTTCGTTGCGTTCAACACTGATGGATATATAGTGGTGAAAATTACCAACAGATGTTTAGTCATAAATATCAATATTAAGATTCGAACGCGCCAAACAACAAAACACGATATATATATATACATGTTGCATGAGTGTCAAATTGCATTTACAAATATCAATATTGAAATTAATAAAGTATTATTTTTTATGTTCTAACCAAACAGAGTACAAAGAACCTTTTCTCCGTGGAGTTCGATATGTACTCGCACATGATGGCGGAAGGCGCCTTCTTGTCTACGGTGGACAGAAAAATATATATAAAAAGAAGAAGTACGCGGTGTCGTGTGAATCACGGATCGCACATTATAAATAAATATATATATATATTTTCAGTGAGAGAAAAAAGAAGAAGTGGACGACAGCTTTGTTGCACAGACAAAAAAAGAGAGATAAGGACAGCGTTGATTGCGAGGATAATATATTGATAAATAAATCTTCTCCCCCTCCATGTTACGTCAGCCAATAGATGCAAGCGCTGACGTCACTGATTAGGGACGGCAGACAGAGAGCACCTTTGAAGTAGCTGGCATTTAGAAGTCAAGGAGCAGACCGGGTTTGGTGTTTGCTTACATATCCGACCTGTGTGGGACTAAAGTCTGGCTTTTATTTTTCATATCATGTGTACCAGCTTGCTTGACAACTCTCTCTCTCTCTCTCTCTCACTCTCTCTCTCTCTCGTCATAAGATCATCTAGAAGTCCATATAATATTCATAGAAAATTTTACTAAGTTACTATACAATTGGAGACTTTCGGTAAAGGTATGTTTGAGTAGAGTATTAGCCATACATGTCACATTACCTTAGATCATCTAGAAGTCCATATAATATCCATAGAATTTTTTTCTAAGTTACTATACAACTGGAGACTTTTGGTAGAGGTGTGTTTGAGTAGAGTATTAGCCATAAATGTCACATTACCTTTGATGCTAAGCTGCGTGTTCGGTTGCATAGTAATTTTTATATATTTTTCGTAAAACTATATATTAAAATAAAATTTAAGACAGTTGAACATATATACAAATATCATGGCACTATTCCTCTAACAAGAGGACATCTCGGGTTTGAACTAGGTACATATTTGCCCAAGTGATGATTTTGTGGGTTCGGGGGTGTTACACTCTCTCCAAAACAGACAAAAAAATGACCAGTTTCTGAAAAATGGGCTCACCCTATTTTGTCCGAGAAAGAAATTCTTCCATCATGAAACCATATATCTGTTATAATTACATATTAATTTTTAAAATCTTAATAAAAATATATACTTTTTATAACAAAGATTGCGACCGAGCACTTTGGTGAGCCAGAGCCATGCTTCCTCCTCATCACACATTATCGGATGATGCGTGCGAGACATAAACTTATTATTCAGCCGGTCGACGGTGCTCGTCGTCGTCGTCGGCGGCGGCGGCGGCGTCCACTGCAGGTTGTCTTCACCCCGGGCGGTGGCCGCCGGCGACTTGCGCGGAGTCCTCCATCCGCCAAACCAGGGAGGGCCACGTTGAGGGCAGATGCACCGCCGGAGAACACGACGACCTCCATCTCGTTCCGTGGTTTACCTTCCCATCACGACGTCTCCGGTTGCCGGTGATGGAGATTAAGCTGCTAGTTTATCTGTTTCCGACGACCCAGGACGCCGGACTTCTTCGACGTGGCCGTGAGCGCCGCTGGGGACCGACCGTTCTCATGTGGTGACCATGACACTCACCGCCAGCTTTGATGACAGAACTGGCTGCACAGATGCGGAGCTTCGGGAGATTAGTTACTGTTATCGTGCATCGCAGAAAAAATACAACCGGCCTGATGGCATAAATTCACGCTCCCCAGCGTATCCAGCTCGTAGAAAGCAAATGTCCCCAAAATTAGTCATTATCTCTAAGCTGCATTAGATTTCCTGTTATTTTATAAGAAGGGAAAGAGAGAATATTTGTGATATTTTGATTTGTGAATATATTAAGAGATTAAATTATTCGATTATCAATAATTTCGATTAACTATTTTTCAGTTGATACTCTGATGTTAACCATGTTTTCTTGAGAGTAGACCACGGAAGGATGATCTCCGAGGAAAGATTGTAACAATACTCCCATTTGTAAATATGTTAAAGAGAAAAAATAAGTCGACTATCAACAAGTCCTGTTTTACTACCATCGGTCAGATGTTTGACTACTTCAAATTTAAACATGTTCCCATGAAAGTAAGTCAATAATGCATGATTTTTTTGAAAAGACTACTAATTAGAATCGTTGTTATATGTTAATAGTAGAGAAAGAGAGAAAAATAATAGATAAATATAAGGGCAACTACGTAAGAAAAAGTAATTAAGAATGTGTATACTAGTAATATTCACATACGTTTATGGCATCTCATGAACAAAGTAGGTAACTTGTAAAGGTGTTAAGAGTAATGTTATGGACATTTAGGGACTGTTTAGTACAAAATTATTTAGCAGATAAATATACTTTATCTCCAAATTAATCTTGTGAGGGGCTATGTGGCACAAGACTAATTAGGAGATAAACTATTTAGTTTAGGATTTAAGGTTTAGGGTCTATTTGATGCCGTCATTAAAGGAAAACTTAGTTTATCTGTTAAAATTTTGAGATAAACAAGATTTATCCCCAAATTAATCTTGTTCCAAACAACTCCTAAAAATTTGGGGCTAAACTTGTGCCAAACGTACCCTATTATCGTATGTGAGTGTACGTCTACTATGCGGTCAAATCCTGATGTTCCTAAATACTGTAATTAGGAATTGTATATATCTACACTTGTTAGATACACACTTGTAATTATTCTATCTACAAGTTGTATACACTCTGCTAATGAAATGGTTGAGCAATACTTGTGAAACGGACAAGGAAATCCGAAAATGGACCTTAAGGGGATGACCGACCCATATGGCGGGCAGCATCTCTGATCACTGGTTAAGCGACATGCAGAAACATCTTAAGGCTCATACTTTCATTGGGAGAGCTTGACTGAGGAGGATTAAGCCAGAGAATAATTAATAACTTATGCCCTGTTTGATAACACTGTTAAATATCTCTATCACCATCAATTTCAAAATTAATATTGATAGGAACCATTAAGAGATGTTTGGTTAATTGTATCAATTTTAAAATTTGTAGTGCAAACAAAATATATTATGTAATACAAGTGTCAAGTTGTATTACTTTTGATATTGATACTCCAACATTTGAAAATATTAATATAAATATTAATATAGTATCAAAATGAAACTCTAACCAAACAGGGCATTAACTTACATATTTTGCCTCGATAAACTTCTTAAAATTTATCTATATATTTTGCCCTTTTATTTTTCAGGCCTAATATTTTTAATTTCATTATTGTTCTCTAGTCAATGCATTATGTGAAATATTCAAGCGCTGTGGAGCTCAGAAAAATGAATTGGATATTAGGACACAAAATGAGGTTGAAGAATGGACATTAGTTGGTATAAAATATAATTATTTGTCAATATTAGATACATATATATGTTTTTTTCTCTTTGAGTATAAGAAATATTAATTCTTATTTGTTAATTAGCTATACATTTTGTCGCACACATTGGGATATGAAGATGACTATTTGTTTGACTATTTTTGATGATTATGTTATCACCTTTATATTTTTTTGTAAATGAAATAATTCATCCCTCAATGTATTATATATTATTCTTAGTGAAAGGAGCGCATCAAGATAACATAGTGACTGTACTAGCACTCCAGGATTTTACAATAGTCCTCTGACAACCTCTTTTCGATTGTGTGGCTGCTAATTTGCACTCCTCCTTGGTGCATCACTCTTGAACACCACACGCAGAGCACCTCATTCAAGTACACTTATATCCGATGAAACAATCATTTTGATCGGCTTCTCATTTTGGTGAAAGAAAAATTAGAACTTTTTGATCATGATGATACTGTAAAACCAACAAACTAGCTATTAAACATAATATTATTCACTGATTGTGGTGCGAGGTTACTTTGGATTGGACCAACCACTATTCTCTTAGCTCAGTTTGATTCAGTAAACTCATCTTTGACCTCTAATTGGGTCAGAGGTTGATTGATTCAGGGTTTTTTTATTTTTTTATCTTAATTAACTTTTAAACTTACCACTATATCTTAATAAACCTCTTTAGAATAAGTTAGGATTTAGCATTTTCTATTTTACATGTAATCCTTGATAGAGGATAGAAGCAACAAATATATATCTTTAAATAAATACCATATTGATTAATATATAAACATCTTAAGTACTTAATTTTACCACAAAGCAAGAGGTTGGACATGAAATCAAGTAATAGTGTAAAATTTTAGATTAAGCCAAAGAAACACCACCTGGTGGTCGGTTGTTGAGATTTTCAGATCTATCGATAGAACTTCAAACCTCTGACATTATAGAGCCTAATGCTCCATTTGGTTAAATTAGTAAAAAATAATATTATATCAAATTTGATATGTTGACATTTCTAGAAGATTTGTTGGTAGGCAGTTATGTTACTAATATCATATCATGTTTGCGCATTCAATTTCAAATTTGGTATTAATAGAAAATCAATTTTAAAATTAATAACGATAAAGAGATGTTTAACATTATTACCAAACAGGATGCAAGATTTCCAAACTGGCATCTGTATGTATATATATATATATAACTAAAGTCTTAGATCAGTACAATTTAATTATTGTTTTCATGAGAAGAATATTTCACGTTTTCTTTTCACATGAGATAGGTACTGATTGGGGTGAAATAAAGAATTTGGATATTCAAGCTTAATCAAATCAAATAACACCTATATATCTCTATTGTACTCTCAAACAAGAAAAGACAAAGTATGAAGTAGCTCAATGGACAATGGTATAGATTAAACTTTTTCTCTTCAAAGGTATCAATATTTGACATCTCCTGGTTATTGGGTCTTCCTTTGCATCATTGCATGACGCAAATGACAGGTGGTTCCACTAGCTGCAACTTATCTAAACCATCTTTCCTTCGGTGCTAAGGAAGGCTTTTGGATTGAAACAGGATCCCATGGACCCCCCCTCCCCACCCTTTTTTACAAGGACGGACGCTCGTACCAAATCCTCTCATGAGATTCCATGTTACAGTTAGGGGGTTGTTTTGGGGCGTTGCATTTTACTGCTTTCGAAATCTATAATTTTAAAATCTCCAAATTTCATGTATATATACACACTTGAACTTTTGGTTTGCTTTGTTGTTTAGTGTTACGTAACTAAGTTAGTTACGTACGTACGTACGTGGGTTAATCCCCAAGTGAGGATAAGAATCTAGTAGTTGTTAACCGGATAAGCATCGAAACTATTCAACTCGATCAAGACTTTGGATAGGGACTAGGAGAGTCCTAATCGGGATGGATTTGTCGAGTTGTTCTCCTTGTAAATAGTCCAGGTCGGTGGCTCATTCGAGATGTCAGGTGTCGAGAGAGCCACTGGGGGAGAGATTGTATGTCTGCGGTTTAGTAGAGTTCGACTTCTCTAGAATCTCGTTGTCTTCATGGTGTGCACGTCTTGTTTCGTGGGTGATTGATTGCTGGGTTTTTGCAACAGTTTAGTGTGATGTAAAACTAAATCCAACACTAGTGGGTTTAATCTTCTCGGTGAGTGTGAAAACCAAAGTAGTGTCAATTGACAAATTAAAGAAGACATCTTAAATCTCTCTCTCTCTCTCTCTCTCTCTACATGACTACAACTACCTGCAGCATGTCCTTCATTTTAATTTACTTAATTACCTTCTTCAAGTGGTTCTTGAGCGGCTGTTGCATTGAAACCTGGATGGTGATAATGGAAGAATATCCGCTACAATCCGATATTGGTCTCCCATCTCAGCGCATGCTTTGTCATGGATCGTCTGGAAGAACTCGATCAGCATATCTTCCTGTTCCTGATTATTTCTGCAGGTATGGCCTTGTATGCCTTCGAACCAATATCAATCAGACGAGCAGCAGTAAGTCTTGACGTGACTGCCTGACGCTGGAAAAGTTGGAGTTTGTCCTCTCATCCATCGATTCTCACGGGCAAGACGTCTTCATTATGTGTGTCCAGCCAACTTGGGAGCAACTATGTCTAAAAATGCTTCTATCTACAGTTTAAGAATGCTTTGTTAGAACGAATTATCTCATTTTTACACAAACATATACGAGATCTACATGAGTCGGATAGAATATCTTTCAACTATCAAATGAGGAGATCCTCACACTCTCGCTAGGCCTTTTCCCAGTTGCCCAGCATTAAGCAGACGGCCGTAAGTCAGCAAGACATGAAGCTCTCTTCTATTCTGCACTTTGTACAGTCCCCTCCCATAAAGGCCGAAAGCTAGCATCTTCGCATCTTTACACTTGAACTTGATATCCCTCTTGATCACTCTAAGAAGGAATCTTTTCCTCTTAGGACTTGTTTTGTTTTGATGTAATTCTCATGCATCCAAAATCACTCGTTCTAAAACAAGAGTTTTTTATTTTTAAAACGTCTTAAATAAGATTATTTTTTATTTTTTAAACAATAATTTTGTTTGGTTAACTTTTTAAAATACATGAAAAAAGGTAGGAATCAGATGATTGAGATGGTTTTACAACTCTAACATATGATCTTCTCTTTTTGTTTCCACCCCCTCGTATTTTAAAAATGTTTCAAAATGCTGTAAATAAGTGAATTATGTTTTAGAATTTTACAATCAAACAAACAAGCCCTTGGACACAAACATCATGGGATCCCTCTCCTCTTAGACACAAGCATCATAAGAACCACACACATTGTGAATATGTTACATGATAGAGTGCAGACTTACGTTGATTGTGTCTAGATATGAAAAAAAAAAAGATTTCTCCACGGTGATTATGAGAATCCTTACTCTTGAAATTAATTTAAGCTAAGTTGTTCTAAAACATTTGTTCTGACATTAATACAAACTGTGTTGCATGCTAAAATATTATGCTTTTGTGCTGTGTAAAAATATTGGGATAATACAGTACATAGTCTTTGATGTCTTTTTTTTCAATAAAAAAAACACCTACCTCTTTTTTTCTTTTAAAACAAAATGTATATATTTAAGATTACATATAAGAAAAGTAAAACCGAAACTCTCAACCAAAAGACTTAGAAAAGAACAAATACACAACCAAGACAAATAATGTTTCAACCCTAATGGAAGACATCTTCACCAACACACTCGAAAAACGCCACATAATGATCTGCATGTTGAGGAGCATAGAAGATCAATTAGCAGAGATATAAGGTTCACTTTGAAAGAGTTTGACAATTTTTGTGAAACCGGATGATCTCACCAAGAAAGTTGTGGATATCATCCGGTAGGACGATTTAGTTAGAAAGATCATGGATATGCATAAGATTTGGTAAGAGACCGAACAGGTCCATATGGCAAATTGGAGATAAAAACAAAAACAAAATTGAAACCACTTAGGTAAGTGGAACGCCATCACTACGTATACTCTACATCGCAACAAAAGGAAAACACCTAAACATATATAAGTGGAGCACTATAATATAGGCAAAAAGACAAGAAGGAAACTTTAAGAAGGGGGGGGGGGGGAGATTACAACGGATCTGTCTTCCTCCCTGCACAGTAACTACCTCAAAATAACGTAGAGAACATGTTGCTGCCTATGTCCGCGAAGCCTAGGTCACCCGGAGGGAAAGCGTTGCCTGGAGCGACCTCCGTCGACCAGGCTCTATCTTCCGCACTTGTCCATGAGGGCTCCGCAAGGGCTCCACGGTTAGGGCACACCGTCTTTGATGTCAAGTTGTCAATCAAAATTTGATGATTAAAAAAAAACAGTTAATGTGTGTTTTCTCCTCAGGCCTTCTATTTCTTGAATTTTATCGTGTTGTGGAGTCCTTCAATGCGTTCTTACGCATGATAGATTGTGTTTAAAGTGCAAGAGATTTTTCTCTTTACGTGTGATTAATTTAACTGCAACTGGTGTTGGATATAAAACTTTTGCACTGACATTTAGTGCAAACTGCAAACTGCCTTGCATATATATTAAAACACTACGTTTCAGCGCCGTGTGAAAAGTACATAGTGGACGAATTAGAGTTATGTATAAGTTACATAGTGGACGAATATGCGCTACATACTTTGATAACTTTATTAAGCACCTCTACGACAGCCAATTTTAAAATTAATAATTTGTTACATAAGAGGTGTTTAGCTAACAATATCAATTTTAAAAATTAAAGTACAAACAAGACATGATATATAATACGCGTGCTCCCATGTATCAATTTTTTTATCGTTATTTTTACTTTTTAAATGTATTAATATTAAAATTAATATAGTATCTTTTTTTGATGGGAAAATGATATAGTTTCTCATCTGAGATATATATAGTGGCCGGACCCTACTTGCTCTTGTAGTATTCAATAAAGTGAATGGCAATAATGGGCACCTGGGCTTTCGACGGCCGAAAAGCCAGACCAACTCTTTTATTGGTCTTCTTTATCACTTCTCATGCATATACTTTGAATCTCATCATCTCCCCTACCCCATTTCCGCCAGTATAATTAAAGTGGAGTGGATATCACAGCCTCATCCTCACCCACTGCCCCTGCCCTAACACACCACTGAAAAAGCGGTATTCAAAAGCCAAGCTCCGTCACCATCCATCGCCATTCCACCATGCTCCGTTGTCGAGCAAAACCCCACAGTTGCATGCATGGGACTAAGTAGAGCATGACTAGAAGTACCTAATTTGAACAGTTTATCTTTCTCGTACTCACCTGAGCATTTCCAGGATAACATCTAGAGGAATAAGGGTACACATATAGCATCAACATCAACATTGAGAAGATGGTTGATACACAGTACGTACAGAGAGTTGAAGAAGTTCAATCCCAGAGCTTCAACACGCTTTTTTTTGTATATGTAACAGTACACTTCTTTCCCAAGATTTTAAATATAGCACACTACAACATTTCCCCCCCCCCCTAAGAATAGTACATTTTGGTGTACTCTCACCCAGAAAATGAAAGTTAAATTTTTTTTTTTTTAGCCCAACTTCGGTCTCTTTGAAGCCGACTTTAATTTTTCTATTTATCCTCTTAAATAAAATCGGAGTATATTTAAGTCTGGATTTTTTAAGTCCCACTTCCAAAGAAAGGCTGGTTCAAAGAATTCAACTTCAAAAAGTGGAAAGTCGGACTTTGGATTTTTGGGCAAAGCGTGCTATCCTTGCAATTTAAAATTTTAATGTGTTATTTTTAAAATTTTAAAATAAAATAAAATATGCTATATCAATGAAAACACCCCGAGCTTACACCACGCAGAACGATCGAGCCTGTGGATCACAATAATACCTACTATAACGGTAATCAGCGTCGACAGTGTCGTATACGTCGTTATAATCACACGGTAGTGGAGCACTGACTGCCCCGGCTAGAGATCAGCTGGCGAGACGTATCTCCGGGTGCAAAGCCGACGGCGGCGGCGCAGTCCACGACGAGGGGGTACTGCCCCGACACCCAGGTGGCCACCTTCCATCGCACCCGCCCCTCGAGCTTGAGCCGTATCTCGAGCCTTCCGGCCGTCTGGTCCCTGCCCACCTCGTAGCCGAAGGAAGCGGCGACGGGCACGCCGGTGCCGGAGAGGGAGGTGGACAGCAGGTTGGTGTCCTCGTGGCCCTGGTAGAACGGCGGGATGGCGGACTCCGCGGTGATCTGCTGGCCCTTGCATGCGGCGTAAGCCCGGAGCTTGTCGTAGTAGACGCCCACGCGGGCGTTGGGATTCTTGGAGACGAGGGTGAACTGGATGGTGGCGTTGAGGAAGCGCGGGGACGAGAGGCTGAGCTGGGAGACGTCGGCGTCCTGGAGGTAGAACTGGGGCTTGGTGGGGTGCAGGATGAGCCAGACGAGAAAGACGACGGAGAGGACGGTGAGGAAGAAGGTGAGGAGGGCGTAGAAAAACTTCCTGTTGGGCTTCCTTGCCCGGAGTACGCCTTGCCTAGCGCAGTGCTTGGGGGACGATGCCGCGGTGAGAATCTGAGACATTTGCCGAGAAAGGAAGCTGGGTTTTGGGTACGAGAGAGGCTGTGTGGTGGCGGTGCAGCCTTGAGAGGGCGAGCTTTCTATGGTGTGAGATGAGGAAGAAAGGGAAGGGAAGAAAGGGCCTCTATCGATTATAAAAAAAAAGGAAGAGCCGGAAGAGGACGATTAGGTTTTGGTGCTCCTCCTCAGCTTTTGAATGGCGGGTATGAGTGGAGACGTCCTCCCGTCCCTGTGATGGGACGATACCAGTGTCCACACTTCGGATATGCAGTATATGCATGCCAACAGATGCGAGAAAACCCTACGAATCAGCTCTCGTCCAGTGACGGAAGAGATGACGATCCCTCTGGTTCCTCCGTCCCCCTCCCTCGTATCTTACCCTAATAAAATAGCTGAATCCACAAAAGATGTCTGTCAGGGGTTAGTAATTGGTGTAATACGTAGAAGAGGGCGTACGTCATATAAATAAGGAGAGCAAATCATCTCAATTTCACAACGAAGAAAATATTCTCGGTCCTCGATCAAAATATGTCACAACTCTCAAATTTCTTAAGTGACAACTGATTCACCATTACTAAATTGTTACCGAATTTGTTCACCGTTATTGAATATTATCGAAATCTTACTTGTTACTAAACTATTACTAAAGTCTTAATGAATCATTATGAATATTGTTGAAAATTTTACTGAACTGTTATTGAATGTTACTGAAGTCTTACTGAATCATTATTGAAGTCAATATATCTCGTTACTGAACGTTATTGAAATCTTACTGAGCCATTATTGAAGTCAAAATAACTCATTATCAAACCGTTACTTAAGTCTTAGTGAACCGTTAATGAAGTCGGTGTAACTCATTATTGAACTGTTACTGAATCAATTCAATAATAAGTTATACTGGCTTTAATAACAGCCAAGTACATAAGGGTTTAGTAACAGTGAACTGGTTGTTACTAAACTATCGCTTAAGTGACACGGGGGGTGACATGTTCTAATTAGAAATTGAGTGTTCTCTCCAATGTGAAACTGAGGTGATCTGGACCTATAAATAAAGGGAGAGGATCCCCTCGGTCGCTTGACTAAGAGGAGTTTTCCCCTCGTCAATAGAGATGGTTTAATGATCAGTTAGAGTGGAGTTCACCGTTAAATCAACATTAAATAGATATTAAATCATCACTCTTTGTGAGAGGATTATGGAACTCCCCCTCAATCGAACGACTGAGAAAATCTGCTCTCGTAAATAAAACATGCACATGGTTGAGCCCCCATGAGAGATGATTAATTAAGAAGGGCATTAAATGGAGGAGATACGAGCGGGGCAATTAGGGGACCGGATCCTCTGTGCACCTCGGTGTGCACCTCAATGCACACCACTTCTTAAATTCATCTAATTATGTGATCAAATTAGTTATTTTAATCATTTTTAAGACCGTGAATATACATATATAATATGTGATGTTATATTTTATAAAAATCAACATTAAATATATTTTATACATATTTATTTAAATTAAAAATATAATTAATTTACAAAATAGTATAAATTGAAAAAACATTAATATTACTTTTTTTATCAATACATAATATATATTTATATTCACAATTTTAAAAATAATTAAAATAATTAATTTAATCACATAATTAAATGAATTTAAGAAGTGGTGTGCATTGAGGTGCACACCGAGATGCACAGAGGATTCGGTCCCGGCAATTAGAGGACAAAGAGAAAAAAAGATGGAAAATCTCTAGAAGCACTTTTCTCCGTAGGAGAGAGTTGTCGAGACTTTAGATTGGAATGCCATAGAAGGAGATCATCAAGTAGCAAAAGCGATCACCATCTCTTTTCTTTTTTCAAGGAGATAAAAAGAACGGTTGCGAAGAGGAGGCAGCCAGGCGGCCTTGTCGAGGACTCGTATTTGAACAACGCGTACTACAGCTTAATTACAAGTCCCAAAACACTGCCGCTCGAAAGTCAAATATTTATATCCCAGTCGATTTTTTCGCAAATTAGCTTTTGTAGAAGTTGTTTCTTTTATGGGGTTGTTTCGTTGCATGATATATATTTATACATTTTCATTATAGGATGTTGTATTAAATTAAAGTGTGAGTTACCCATGACATAAAATTGTCATGTTTGAGAAAGATGTATTAACAAAGAGTGTGTACCATATATGACTAAATAATAAGGTGAGGAACCACAAAATAAAAAAAGGTGAAACCATCTTTTTTGTCCAACAAGAACATTTTTTCAAAACATAAAATTGTAATAGTTGTCAAACATTTTTTTAACAAGTTTTATTACAAAATCATAAAATTGTAATAGTTTCTAATAGTGTTACCAACTAAGGCCCCAAAAGTCTATATTTTATAAGAAAATCTTTTTTTACATAAAAGACAAGACCTTCTCCTTTTTTCTCTTGTGGCCCTGTGTTATCTGTTTTTTCAATGCTAATTATATATATTAATAACTCTCTTTGATTTTATTTCTATCACAGAAATAAATAAACGATTATCATGCAATCAAATTAACACCCGGCCACCATCAGCCATCACGCATGTCAGAGGAAAGGCGCAGGCTATATATATACATAGAGAGAGAGAGAGAGAGAGAGAGATATCTCCATGGGCACAGCGTCGACATCTCCATGGGCACAGCGTGAATATGAAGCTTCACCCGTCCAAGCTAGGCCCCGCAGGATGTAAAGAAGAAAAGGCTCAAGATTCCCCCTCCAACATCGATCTCTATAGATGGAGATTGCGACGGCACGTTGGTTGGGCTGTGCCCAGGGGCGCGCGATTCTTCCTGATCCTACGAACGCCAGCTCTGGAAACGTAGTCGATCGTCGACGACTGTTTGACCAGGATGAAGTTGATCCACTGATTTAAGTTTGTCATGACCCGGAAAAACACAATACACAACCACAATTACACAACGGAAAACTCACAACGTCGTGATAGGGGAAGAAATCCATCACACGGATTTCATAACCCAACAAACATGAATCAACTCCAAACACTAAATTCATACTTAAAATCACAAAATCTCAACATAACTTTAACAATTAACAACCAAACACTAATCCAAGTTCATTCACCAATTCTAACTAAAAGAAAAGGAAATAACTAGACATAGCTCAACTACATATCAACCAACAAGTTCTAATCAAGCAACCTATCATAAGAAAAAGATCTCTATGCCTCAACTCCAGGGGATGCTGGTTCCTCCACGGGCTCCTCCTGAGCCTCCAAGCCAAGCTCTTGATCTCCAATACCTGCTAAAAAATTTATCCCACAAAGGGGTGAGTCTGGGGACTCCGTAGGATTTACACCCGTTTCTCGCCAATCGGATACTAATATATAAACATGCAATGATAGATAACATATTTAAATTAAGATGTAAATACAAACATATATAATGTCTTCTATATTAAGCTCACAACCCATATCCAATCCATGAATTAACTTTAAGGAAACAATTATGCCAATGCTATACACTTTTAGACCAAACACACAAGAACATACAAACTATTCAACTATCATCTAAATGACCTCAAGACTTAACTTAACAAGACCAAACTAACATAGGATAGATCTGATTTTTCTAACTTAAACATGGATTAACACCTATACATGACATGCAATTAACAAAAATTCATATTACGTTCAAACACCTAGTCAAATAGCAAGGAATTGACCATCTTGCTTCACATCACATGTACAAATGCATTCACCAGCTCTAATATATATAGAAGTAACATATACTAAGCTAGCTCAAAGTGCACATAGGCAGTGGTGACACCAAGGGAAAAACCGCGGTAATTCGGAATCTGTGTGGGAAGGCCGTATTCAACTAAGTGACCCGCTGCCCACGGACAATTGACTAAATTAGGCTGGTGAGACCTTCATAACATGCCGTAACAAGAATTAATAACAAGTTTCAAATAATGACACACATGATGCACATAAGACATAAACATGACTTTCTAGTATCTTTCATGCAAAACAACTATTGTTACCACAAACTAGACAAGACTTGTAGTAACCAACTTGGTTGACATACCTAAATCAAACCTATACCAAACTTGACCATATGCACATAACCACACCATGCATGACATAATACATAATCTGAAACTAAACTAACCAAAATTTACATGACTTACATACATGAAATGACAAACCGAACTAGACATACTTAATTACATATGCAAGACATTTAACCTAAATCAAGCTTGGCATAAACTAAACAAATTAAATTATGAGATAATCAACCACAATCTGACCTAAACAGGTTCTAAAAGGTATGATTTGAGGATCCATGATTTTTCCGAATTTACACATAATTATATTTCAATTCTAGGTCCAAACTAGCATATATTCATATACATAACTAACATAAGATCAAAACTAATGAAAAATATTTCTACCCATCCATAATCAAGCTAAACATGTTCCATAATATACAAAATAGCAATTTCAAGTTCCTGGTTTCAATGATTTTTAAGAAGAATCACTAATCTTAATCCAAAGGTTAAACTAGTCAAATCAAGGTCCATAAGTTAAATCATGCATATTTTATAATCAAAATGAAATCAAATAAAAAGAAGAGCTTGAGAAACCTACCCGGAAGTTTCTGTGAATTTTTCAGATTTTTCTGAAATTTTCTGCTATTTTTATGGCCTTAATTTTGATTTCTGGATTTAATAAATTCGAAAATCAGAAAAATGCTGAACCGGCACCGAACCGGGCGGTTCGACCGGCGGCTCACGGCGCTGAGCCGGACGCTGGACCGGGCGGCTGGACCGGGCGGCTGGCCGGCTCGACCGGCGGCTCGCGATGGCGGGCACGGTGGCGCTCGCGACTGCGAGGCATGGCGGTGCTCGCGACGGCGGCGACGGCTGGCGGAGCTCGCGGCGGAGGAGGCTGCCGGCGACCGCTCGACGGCGATGGCCTGGCGACGGTGACGGGCAAGGGAGGGCTGGCCCCGGCGGCGACGGCGAGAGGAAGGCTCGCGGCAGTCGTTATTTTTTAAAATAACCAGATATTACAAAGTTCTTCAACGATTTCGATGACCAGGTAGACAGCAGACGCCATTCCGTCACGTACTGACTACATCTTTATAAACGTCTCCGATTTTTTGTTATTCCTTTTTCCTTGTCAATATTGTTCTACCTTACGGCCGGCGTTTTGCCTTCGGCCCCGATGCCGGCCCCAACAGGTAGGATCAAGTAGGAGTCCACGGAGAAGATAGCTTTTGAAGTTTGAGCCGCCGCCGCCTCCTCCATTCACATCTCCACTAATGAAGAAGAAACGGTCCATTTTAAAAGCCCTATGTTTGTCATGATTACTACGTTTATTGACAAACTTTGTCGCAAAAGTATATAGTTTTATAGAGCAAGCATGCTTGCACTCTGCAAATTAATCATTCACTTTGACCATCCTCAGCTCTTCCTTCGAGCCCTTTCTAACATCTCTATCCCCTCTTCATCGCGAATATTGGTAGCTGCAGGTTCTTCACTCGCTAACTTCATTTCTCTAAAAGTTTCTTCTCCATTTTGGTGTTACGTCTGCTTAAATATTTTTTTTTGGTATTAAAGTGGTGGTACTTGACTTATCTAAATTATTATTTTTTATTTTATTTTTTATTTTTTATCTTGTGGTCAAGTTCTATCTTGTAATCTTCTCGATTTTTATTCGTAGTCATGATCTTATCAATTAATGAGATCGTTAATCTGGATAATTTTTACATATATCCGATGTGATCATCCGATCTAACGACAACGGTTGAACTTTACTATCAAAGTTCAAATTCCTACAAATCAACTTACAAAACATCTCAATATGCATGTCATTTTAGTTATGTGATTATTTTCAAGAGTGTTGAGAAGATAACTTTGAATATGATTGAAGTTATGTTTGTATACGCGGTGTGTAAATTTTTATTTGAGAGTTTCAGTCTAACTATCGTATTTGTAATCTCGAAACTATATCATTTTGTTTTAAAAGTATGAAAGAGGTAGGTTTTATTTGTCTCAAAAAAATAATAATAAAAGCTTTGGCTGGCATGACTCTTGTTAGATGCTGATCTCCCCTCCGCCCTCACTCAAATCAAGCTACTGCTATTATTCAAGCACCATAAACGCATGTAAAAGGACTCCACTTTCTTTTCGGTCACAGATTTTGGTAGTATACACACCACAAGAAAAATAAAAGTTATTCGGTAACGTATCTTAATTAACATTTAAATTTATCTTATCTTATCAGTGAATAAACTCTTAAATTTAAATTTTATATCTTAACATTTTATTTTTCAGACATAATTTTTTAATAGAGGATAGAAGTAACATATATAGCATAATTTTAAATTAATTAACATATAAAAAATAAATAAAATAATTTTTACTATAAACTAAGAGGTTAATTGGAAGGAAAATTAAGAGTTCTAAATTTCAGATTAAGCCAAAACAAACACCCCTTAGTTTGACTCCACTCCACAACATTAAGCCTTAATTAGGAGGGTTTACTATTCGATTTGGGTTAAACTAACGATCCATTAGGTTTCCAAAGGACCTTCGAACCAAATTAAATTGTTAAACTGAATAACCTGAAATTTACCAAATATTTATTTTAACTTAGACAGATAAACGATGTCTGTATCCCTTTACGTGTAAAATTAAATATTTTAAGAGTTTTAAGGTAAAAAAACTGATCTTTTTATAAGTATATACACTATATCACAGTAAGATACACTACAGGAAATAAGGTCATTAGCGACGGCTGACCGCCGTCGCCTCAAATACAAAAGCCGTCGCCATAAGGCAATAGCGACGGCTGTTCCGCCGTCGCAATCCTGTCGCAAATAAGCCCGTCGCCAATTTTAATGGCGACGGCTAATGATAAGCCGTCGCTTTTAGTATTATTTGCGACGACTAACGCCGTCGCAATTAAGTTATTAGAGACGGCTGAAACCGTCCCTCATAAAGTTTTTAGCGACGGAACTAAGCCGTCGCAAATAAATTTAAACCCGTAATAGCCATTAGCGACGGCTCACAGCCGTCGCTAATACCCAATTTTCAGCCCCGGCAACCTCCGCGGGGGTGCATTTTCTGGTTTTGCGACGGCTTAGAGCCGTCGCTAATACCCAATTTACATCCCCGGCAACACCCGCGGGGGTGCATTTTCTGGTTTTGCGACGGCTTAGAGCCGTCGCCATTACATACACAGTCGTCGCTTAAACGAACTTTAGGGACGGCTGAGAGGAGCCGTCGCAAATAACTTACAGTTTTTAAAAAAAAAATATTTTTTCACACAATTGTATTCTCGTAGCAAGACCTACATACACAAATAATTTGTCGGTTTGCCCGATCGAAGCCATTAACATTCATTCATACATAATAAACACTGACATTCTTTAATAAGAAAAGTTCATATTTATAAAACGTATCATTACACAACAACTATCTCAAATACAAAGAAATAATAAAATAGAGAGTAAACTCTCTCACTCATCCTCCCCAAAAGAACGCTCATCGTCTTCTGCGTTCTCGTCATCGTCCTCCTCCTCCTCATCTCCCCGTGCGCCTCTATAGCCTTGGGTTGGCCTCGAACTAGACGGATGCGGTGGGAGCCTCTTGTTTAATTGGGCTAACATTTCTTGTGTTAGCCGTGTCATCGACTCTTGAAGCGACCGGACGTTGGGGGTCCGATTGTTGTTGGAGCGAGTCGATCATCGAGTTTTGTTTCTCGATTTGTGTAGCTTGAGCATCGACTTTGTCCACCAACTCACAGTAGCCCGGACCCGCAGAGGTACTCGCACCTCCACTTTGCATACACCACACCGAGTGTTGCGGGTCTATCCTCTCCCCCCACATCGGATCCGTCCCGGCTTTGTCTCGAGACACGGTGATGAATGCATCCTCGAGCGAGAGAATGGGCGCAGGAATTCCGAGCATACGATTCCTGCGGCAGGGGGCATTCATCAACTGGCGCATCTCATCCTATATAATGTAAATATAAAGTCAGTTGTTATATGAAATAAAAATTGTCTAATGTGATACAAACAAACATATTGCGTACCATAACTTGATGACTTTCCTCGTTGCACCATACGAGGGATCCATCCTCTGCCTTTTTCGTTTGGGTCATCTCGAAGACCTCTGGACGGGTAGGACGACGCCCTTCTTTGTTTGTCTGTTAAGAGAAAACATTATGAACACATTAGTACTATTATCAATATATACAATAGTGAATAATAAAAAAAATTATAAACTTACAAAATCAATCTGCAGCTTCGAAGCTATCCGGCCGGTTTCCCCGATCAAAAAAAATAAACTTACAAAATTATGCAATTTTCCAAGCTATCCGGCCGGTTTCCCCGATCCAAGCCGGAATCCGGCTTCGATCGGGCAAACCGGCCTTGGGGTGGGGTGTTATGCATTTTTCCAAGCTAACCGGCCGGTTTGCCCGATCCAAGCCGGAATCCGGCTTCGATCGGGCAAACCGGCCTCGGGGTGGGGTGTTATGCATTTTTCCAAGCTATCCGGCCGGTTTCCCCGATCCAAGCCGGAATCCGGCTTCGATCGGGCAAACCGGCCTCGGGGTGGGGTGTTATGCATTTTTCCAAGCTAACCGGCCGGTTTGCCCGATCCAAGCCGGAATCCGGCTTCGATCAGGCAATCCGGCCTCGGGGTGGGGTGTTATGCATTTTTCCAAGCTATCCGGCCGGTTTGCCCGATCCAAGCCGGAATCCGGCTTCGATCGGGCAATCCGTCCTTCGGGTGGGGTGTTATGCATTTTTCCAAGCTATCCGGCCGGTTTGCCCGATCCAAGCCGGAATCCGGCTTCGATCGGGCAAACCGGCCTCGGGGTGGGGTGTTATGCATTTTTCCAAGCTATCCGGCCGGTTTGCCCGATCCAAGCCAGAATCCGGCTTCGATCGGGCAAACCGGCCTCGGGGTGGGGGGCAAACCGGCCTCGGGGTGGGGTGTTATGCATTTTTCCAAGCTATCCGGCCGGTTTGCCCGATCCAAGCCGGAATCCGGCTTCGATCGGGCAAACCGGCCTCGTGGTGGGGTGTTATGCAATTTTTCCAAGCTAACCGGCCGGTTTGCCCAATCCAAGCCGGATTCCGGCTTCGATCGGGCAAACCGGCCTCGTGGTGGGGTGTTATGCAATTTTTCCAAGCTAACCGGCCGAGTCCTAGATGTTATGCAATTTTTCCAAGCTAATTTGGCATATATCATGATTTCCTAAAAAAATTACATGGTCTCAAAACACACGAGTGCTAGATGATTGACCACACAACTAACCCTAGCCGATATGAAATGAAAGATTTATCAATAAACATCCACTTTTCATAAGACTTTAAATAAAATTCAAATAGAAACTAATGAATAAAATAATTTCAGTTAAAATATACCTTGGAGGATAATGCCCGAACGGATGTAAGCGAGGGGAGGCGCCGGCCCTAGCGGCGGCGGCGCAGCAGGCGCCGGCGCCGGCGCAAGGTGGCGAAGCCGCGGCGGCGCAAGGAGGGCGGCGCGGCGGCGGCGGCGGCAGCGGCACCGCGTCGAGAGGAAGCGGGGGGGGGGGAAGAGGGAAGGTGCCGACGGGGTTTTGTAAACCCCTAATGTATTGGCGACGGCTGAAGCCGTCGCATTTTGGTACGTTTAAGTACAACGGCGACGGCTCGGGCCGTCGCGAATTAGTCGACCGTTGAACGGGCGAAAAATTTTATTGCGACGGCTTCGAGCCGTCACTATTAACTAAGTTGGCGACGGCTATCGGTAGCCGTCGCCATTACTCGGACCGATGGGTGTTCCGGGTGCATTTTCTGGTTTGGCGACGGCTTAGGCCGTCTCTAATAAGCGATATTGCGACGGTCTCATAGAGCCGTCGCTTATATCTTTGTATTTGTCGACGGCTTTAATAGGGACGGCTTAAGCCGTCGCAATTAACTCTTATAGAGGCGGCTTAGTAAAGCCGTCGCCATTAAACCATCCCTAATAACTTTATTTCTTGTAGTGATATATTTCAAATCAAACTAATAGAATCTATATATACATAAACATATATACTATACTGTAATAAAATATGGCTTGAAATCAAACTGAAGTAGTTATCTTTTTTCGTAATTTGGTTCAAAAGACATATTTAGTTTGATTTCATTTAAAAAAAAAATTCCCAAAATTTAAATCAAACCAAGTCAGGAAAACCTCTCGTCCTAATTCACCAAACTCTTCGTAATGAGAGGGTCCATTTCTGCCTCTGCATTGGAGAAGGTGAATCGTTGACGGTAGTGGGCTCCTCTGGCCCAATTTGCCCACTTAAATTTTAGGCCTGCTTGGTGACAATATGAGGTATTTAGATGGTTATCAATTTTAAAATTTATATTGACATAAATCACCACAAATATTTAGCTACTAATATGAATTTAAAAATTTATAATACAAACAAAACGTGTTATATGATACAAGTGTCTATCAATTTTGATATTGATATTCTAACCTATCATTTTTGATACTTTATGCCCTGTTCGGTAACATTATTAGGTACCTTTAGCACTATCAATTTTAAAATTGATATTGATAGAAACTTTTAAGAGGTGTTTAGTTAACTGTATCAATTTTAAAATTTGTAGTGCAAACAAAACATATCATGTAATACAAGTGTCAACTTGTGTTACTTTTGATATTGATACTCTAACATTTGAAAATATTAATATCAATATTGATATAGCTCCAAAACTGAAACTCTAACCAAGCAGGGCATTAATCAAACTGGGCATCAAGGCATATTTTTTCTGTAGAAATAAATAAGAGTAAGTAACTTTTTGCTATAAGTTATCTTATACTAGAAAACTCGCTAGATTGAGGTTATGTTCTAAACTAACTTGTTTATATTTTTTATATGGATAGCTTATTCGAAAATGACAACAAACCTGACAACACAAAGCATGTTCCTCTCATTTGAAAATTCATCACTTCCCATTTTTGATATCATAAGAATGAAATTATATTATTAAGTGATACTTTTTATAAAATAAATAAAATTTATTTTGTAAAATATTTATTAAAAGTATTAATTAATTAACAAAAAAAAATTCTTTTGTATGCCCCGAGTAATGAAAATAGGACATTCTCGTATGAGATGTCTTTTATACATTCTAAAATGATATGAAAATCGCATGTTCTGATAGTATATGAAAATCAGTGGATTGTGACCAGACTCTTTGATTTATTTGATGATATGCTTTTGTATTTTTTTTTCATTTGAATCATTGTCTTTAGATTTGACTTTACATTTTATATTGACCGTCATCTATTACAACCATTCTCTTTTCTCATCTAGACTTTACAAGAATAAGTGAATAAGAAGTTAAAACAATACAAAGTTAGGATGGTGGAAAAAAATTCGAGAATAAGAGTTTCAAGATAAATATAACTAAAATATAATATATGCATTATAATTTTAAAGAAAAGAAAAGAAAAATAAATAATGTTGTTAGTTTGGAAAGGGTAATGTTATCTCAAATAGTCCATTTCAAATTTCTTGAATCAATTATTTAAAAAGACGTATAATGTGATGAAGTTGTTAACCATAAAATTAAAGTATATTTGAAGAAATGGAGATTGGTACACGAGTTCAATGTAACAGGAAGATTTCACTAAAGTTAAAAAAGTATTATATATATACATATATGAAATTTATAATGTTGTGTGATGGCAAATGTTGGACGATAAAATAAAAATATATTTGTAAATTAAGTGTTGATGAAATGAGAATGTTAAGATGGATTAGTGATGGTACGACAATAGGTAGATAACAAATGAATATATTATAAAAAAATATAGGTGTAACGACAATTATAAACAAGTTGAAAGAAGAGAAATTGAGATGATTTAAATACATTAAACATAGATTCAAGGAGACTCCACTTGGAAAAGTAAAAAATAAAATAAATTTTAGAAACAAAAAAGACATGATAGTCATAGGTTAAATTAGACAAGGGTAATTCAATATAATTTAGATGTTGTAAATATTTAGTGACTCAAAATTGGAGAAAAAGAATTTATATGACTGGCCGTAAGTAATTCATATTTTTTAAAAGATAAAATTGAATTACTCCACCGCCTCATCTCGGAGCCTAAGGACGGGTTGCTCTGCTTCCTCATGCATAGGGATGTCAATAGTTATCGATTATCCGATTATCCGACCCGTTCGTTAGTTAACGAACAGCAAGTGGATAGTTTAAATTTTCCGAATAAGTTATCCGCGTTCGTTTACCGATTAACTATTATCTTAGCGGATGCGATTATGGATACACCATAAACCGAACCCGAAAACCGTTATCCGTATTCGCTAACTAATACATAATACGATATAACTCACAATTTATGACATCTAAGTATATACGACCCATCTAGAAAATCTTATTGTTCTTAACTCACCGGTTTACCCTCCTTTTTGAGATCTTAACATTGGATAAGCCTTGTCTTGACATCTAACAGTGATATTTTCATCCTCTTCTGCTTCTTGATGGTGCAATCCACGTACGCACTTTTGCTGCAAATCGACTATCTCATATTTTATATTGGATATGTATTATTTTGGACATGTAATTAAGATTTTTTTTTCTATCTCATATTTTGTGTTGCACATCTAATTATTTACTACAGACTCACAAATTAATTTTACTATGGACTTGTAAATTATTTTTCTATATCTCATGTTTTGTGGTAGATATATAATTAAGAATTTTCTTTTTGTTCATTGCTATAAATAGATACTTTTAATCGTAATATATATATTTTTTATGTGTGTCTTTATCGGTAAAATTATCTTTACTTCATTATTTTGCTAGGTTGTATTATACGTATGTTATCTCTTTATATATTCGATAACCGTCCGTTATCCGACCGTAAATCGTTTTTAAGCGGATAGAACAATGAGGTTCGCGGATACACCCGATACCGATAGTTAACGAACAGCAAGTGGATACACCTTTTTCTTATAGGATACAGATACGGATAATACTATTATTCGATCCGTATCCAACCCGTTGACATCCCTGCTCATGCAGCAGCCTTCCATGCGACAGAGTTCACCACAACTTTCAGGCCTATCACGTAACCCTGGGATCTACGCATATAGCCTGCAATTCTTAGTGCCGTGGCTTTAAATGATATATATATATATATATAGATATATATTTATATTCATGTACACTTTCTGCCTTGTTATCATGGAACTTTGTATATTTTATTATATATTAGTATATTAAATTAATGTTAATAAATATATGATAAAATTTATATTTTATACTATTATTCTTATGTATTTGTATATTATTAAATATATTAATCAAATAATATTTAATTAATATTTCAAAGTGGATATTATCCGTATCTATTCTGAATCCGAAAATTATCCGACTTAGAATATTCTATTTGTATTCGTATCCGATTCAGACCGAATACGAATTATCCGACTAACTAAACAGAGCGGATATAAAAACACCGTATTCGTTCCGTATCAGTTCCGTTTACTGCCCTACTGGCGTCATTGTCTTTCATCCTTCAAAGCTGTGTGATGATACATAGCCCACGCACCAGGCCCGCCGGCGGCTGCTGATAAGGGGGGCGGCCTGCCGGGCCGGTTGAGGGACGGGCACGGCCCTTCGACGCCGACGAAGCGGATCATCTGGGGTGTTGATCGAGTGGGTCGGGCGGTCATAAGCCAGTTGGGGGGAGGGGGGAGGGTCACTTTATTTATATAAAAGATATTAATTCCTAAAACTTTGATAAAAATCTCTTAAAAATGTTAATGAAAATTGACTCTTGCCAACCGTGAACAGAAGCGAAGCAGGGCGCGTGGTGCTGCATCGTCAGAGGCGGCTACACTCTCAATCAGATTATTGTTAAGGTGTTCGGCGCCTGATTTCATGAAAATTAAAATAAATTCAATCAAGGCAAAATAATTCATCAAAATTAATCTTATGTTGTAAATTTTTTTAAAATAAACTTATCTTAATATATTTAAAATCAATTATAACAGATAAATAAACCAAATCAAGTGATTCAAACTAATTTACCATTGCTGGTTAAATATATGTCAAAAGAAATGAAGGTAGATAAAAATAAATCTAGGAACCTAGTTCAGTTCACATTGATCTACTCGTTTAGTGCTAACACCCTTAGCGCCCCCTATTGCTATAGTAGTTAGGAATGCTGCATGCAGCTCATGTGATTTTCTGGAAGACCAAAGTTTATTTATCTTCTACTCCAGAGAAGTTGGAAATGAAGACTATTTTTGAAGCCATTTCTTAGGCGTGCTCATCTGACTTGCCCGTACAAGTTGAGAGTGATGTTTTTTTTGGTCAATGTAATTGTTGAAGCAATCAATGGACAACGTCCCTTTCCATGGAAAGCTCAAGACTTGATAGCTAAATGTGCTCGACTGTTAAATTCTACTTCAAATATAACTATTACATATGTTAGTAGGGAATGTAATTATTTAGCACATTCCTTAATTAGATGGTCTGTGAAACTGCGTAAAGGAGATATGTCTCATTCACCGTTGCCTAAGGAGGCTTGGGCTCATTTTTGTAATGACTTAATTACCTGCTTTATTATAGTGTACTTATCCGTTGTTTTCAAAAAAAACCCTTATGGGATGTTTGGTTGCATGATAATTGAGGTTTTTATTTTAATTTTTAAAAATTGTAAGAAAACTTGTTAAAAGAGGTGTTTGACAACCATGACAATTTTATGTTTTGAAAATGATTTTCTTCTTAAACAAAAAAAGAGGGTCCCACCTCTTTCTTTTTTCTTGTGGTCCCCCACTTTATTTGGTCATGTGCGGTGGTTACTCTTTTTTGTAATCACATCCCTCCAAACATGATAATTTTATGTCATGAGTTGGTTTACTTTTTATTTTAATACAATTTTTTATCATGAAAGTGTACAAAAAATTATCATGTAACCAAACACCCCATTAGCGCCCACTATTGTTTTATGCTTACAAAAATGATGAGACCTTTTTTCTTATCTAGTGGTCTCCCCTCCCCACCTCCTTTGGTTTTGCATGGCTCCAATTCTTTTTCTTTTTGATTAGCACGTCTTTCCAAAACATGATAATTCTACGTCATTCTTCACCATATATTTAATTTAGTATAATTTTTTTGTGCGTAAAAGTGTATAAAAATTAGTGTGCCACCAACTTATTAGACTATCTTTTAAGCACATCGCAGACAAAGTGATCGAGCTCCGTGCATTTTAATGTCAGCATGCATCTCCAGGCCGTCCCAAGCTGCTGCGCACATGAGTCCAAGCCCCCAAATGGCGAAGGTAGTGCGAGGTGAAAGAGGTAGGACCGTCACGCAGCTCTCTGGTTGATTATAATACATCGTCACCACCAGTCAGCTTTGTGTCACTCCGGGCGGAAGACGAAGGAAGGAAGGAAGGACGGCCGGCCGGCCGGCTGCAGACGTGGAAAACGCCGACGACTGGCCGAAAGGAAGAAGACGACCTAGAGGCCCTCGATACCGCTGCCGGAGGTGGAGGAGGGGGGAGTGTCCTCCTTTTCCTCCTGCTTTTGCCGAAGGAGAGAGCTGACGGCTCGTGATCCGAGAGGCGGCTGAGGAAGAGATGAACCGGAAAAAAGAGGACTTTACACTTCAGCCTAGCTAGACGGGGACCGGAGAGATGTGTCCACGCCCGAGGGCGGCGAGCTTGCATCTGATTCCCCTCCACCAACAGAGGCACCGCATGCCGCTGTGGGTATTAGATTCGGATCCGGTACCAACTTATCCGATTGCCGTATGGGTGGGGAATCCGGGTAGCTAAAGCAAACATGCACCAAATAACTTCAATTCGAAGCAGAATGTCAGTACGGTACTTACTGACTCAGGGACACATCAGATCGTTCCTTGAGGAATTGAAGCATCGGTGACTCTGTTTTAACTAGCAGTTTTTTTCTTCAAAAAGAGAAAATAAAAAGGCTCTGTTTTAGCAGCAGTCTGGACTCTGGATCGTCTCAGAAGACCACTTGCTGACCATACGAAATCTGGGAGCATTCTGCCGACAACATAGTTCTTATTACGGTGCACTGTAACGGAACATGGAGGATCGATCTACTACGGAGCATCCGAATTCAGAAGGTAACATCTCCGGAGAAACGACGGTGAGAAATGGAGAATATGGTACAGGAAGAGTGCAGCTTGGGCATGTCTAGTGTTATGGACCCTCCTAATATATAGCTCTGGTATTATTTTGCCTGATACCCATCCTCGAAGTTCCTCTTCCTCCATATATCTATGAACATAACATAACAAGTGAAACCTGAGAACACTTGGAAGGTGAAGATAGCGGAAGTGTCTTGCTGATCTTTAGTTGCTTGATAACTTGCTGCCTGCCTATACTTCTGCTACATGGCTCGAAAGGTAGTGGCGGCCGTGAGAGCTAGGATTCCGGCGATCAGGTTTCAACGGAGCAGCCGGCGGCGCCGAGGATAGGCACCTGGCCGTACACCCCCTTCCTGAGACCCACCAGGAGGTCGCACCTCGCGTACATGCTTGTCCAGGCGCCGTAGAAGGGCCCCGCCTTGTACTTGAGCCGCCCCATCATCACCAGCCGCAGCGCCAGCGCCCCGTACGCCTGGTCCGTCACCAGACCCCCGGCCACCTCCGCCGACACCGGCACGAATCCGCCGCCCAGCACCGGGGACACCGCCACCGTGCTGTCCTGGTCCTGGTACAGCGGCGGCAACGAAGTCGGCGGCGTGATGGGCTGGTCCCGATACACGACGTACGCCGTCAGCCGGTCGTAGAAGACCGACGATCGCTCGTTGGGGTTGCGCACAACCACGGTGAACTGCATGTTGGTGGAGATGGCGGTGGGGACGGCGGAAGTGGCGTTGAGCTGGTAGACGGCTGCTCCGACCACCGTGAAGCGGGGCTTGGTGGGGCGGTAGACGAGGTAGAGGATGAGGGCGGTGAAGCCCGCTAGGAGGACGAAGACGAGGAGGCCGCAGCCGCAGGCTCGCGCACCGCCGGCGCCAGGGGCGTAGCGGTAGGCGGCGCCGGCCCTGGACTTCTTGGACTCACCATCGCCTTCTTCTCCCATCTCTGAACCAGCCTTGCAAACCACGGACGCCGGACTCCCTCCTTGTTTGCGGTGCGGGCGTGTCGCGAGGAGGCGGTGGCGGAGGCGGAGGGTTTTATAGAAAATAGAGTGCGGTCACCGCCCGCCGGTCGGTGGTGTGCTCGATGATGGGTTGGACTTGGACCTAGCCGTATCCAACGGTAGCGAGTCGTTGCTCGTAACCGGTGAGTGGTGAGCCCAAGGAATGGTGATGCGCGGAGTAAACGGAGCGGATTAGAGTTTAGGGTACGTTAAATTCAAACGAAAATAATTGTCAAAAAATATTTTTTTCAATAAAATAGAAAGTAGGTACACCACATGGTTACTCATACTTAATTTTCGTAGTAACACAAATTTTTACTCGACTACAAATCATTTTTTAATGTTTTAGTTATTTGAATATTTTTAAATTATTTTTAACAATTTAATGTCTTAAAACTTGATATAAAAAGAGTTATAAAGTAATATAAATTTTAAATATATTATTTTTATAATTTATATCATGTTTATTATTCTAAGATATTATATAACAACTTCTGTTCAAACGAAAAATCGATAACTAAGGAAATCATCATTTATGTGTGAATTGTGAGAAGAAACAAATACGTGATCGTTTAATCATTGTAATAAATCATCATAATAAAATTAATATATGTTATATGTTGGTCCTACGTACTTATTGTGTGCGATTTCAGGACAATCATCGGCAGAATCTTTTTTTTTTTTTTGATAGAACCCTCTCAGCTGGGCCTTCTTGCGGAGGCAAAGACGACTTCAGCGAAATTATAGAGGTAACTTTCTTCTTAGGAAGGGAGATAAGCTTCTCCTTTTTTTTTCTTTTGTGCTCGTGGGTTGTTTAAATGTTTTCCCTCTTTATGTTAAAGGGATGAAGGTCAGTTTATACTAGTTTTTTTTTGTGCTGGTTAATTAGGTGTTCTCTCTTGTCATGTGCGTGTTTCTGGCACTACAGGAAAAAGGGTCAATGGCGACGGATTATTGGCGACGGCTTTAAAGAGCCGTCGCCTAAAACGTTATTTGCGACGGCTACAATTAAGCCGTCGCCAATATAAGGTAAACTTACGACGGCTTAAAAAGCCGTCGCTAAAAATCTTTTAAGCGACGGCGCTTAGCGCCGTCGTAAAGTGCCGGAACCTCGTTTGACCGTTCAACGGTCGGAACTAATGCGGCGGCTTATAGCCGTCGCCAATACCTTTCAACGGTCGAAAATTATTCGCGACGTCTCTTAAGCCGTCGCCAATGTAACTTAATCCACCATTGGCGACGGCTACGAAGCCGTCGCCATTAGTTTTTATATCGCCGCGACGCTCCTCCTCTTCCTCCTCCCCCGCGTGCCTTGGTCGTGCCCCTGGACGCCCGTCGCCGCCAGCCGTGCCGCCGCCGCCGCCGTCGCCGCCGCTGCCCGTGCAGCTTTGGCGCGCGCCGACGCTGCCTCGCTGCGGCATCCGCCGCCGGTGCCGCCCCCGATAAGAGCCGTCTCCACCGCCGGTGCCGCCGTCGCTTCCGGCGCCGCCCGCCGCCGCCGCCGCCCCGCCGCGGGCGCGCGCTCGCCCCCGCCGTCGCCCCGCCGCCGGCGCCGCCCGCCGCCGGCTGCAGTGCCTCGCCGCCCGCGCCGCCGCCGGTGCCACCCGCCACTGCTAGTGCCGCCGAGCGCCCTCCTTTTAGGTAACAACTTATTTTTTTTAGATAAATGTAATATTTATTTAGATAAATTGATTAGAATTAATGTGATATTTGTTAGTTAAATGTGCTAGTTATTATTTACGTAACCTTAAACAATCAAACCAATTTACTTTTAGGTGGTAATTTGAGGTGTTTTTATTGGATTCTAAATTTGGAACAAATGTGGTATTTGTTCAATATCTTTTTAAGATGACAAAAATAAAATAAGACAATCATGTATCCGTTTGGGCAATCCGGCATAGGGGTGGGGCAAAAATCTCCAAATATCAATCCGAAACCGGATTCGCCAATATGAAGCTCATTCCGGATTTGAATCGGGTAATCGGCCGTCGGGTTGGGCCAAAATCCCACCTCCCGAATCCGAAGCCGGATTCGCCATTCCGAGGCTCGTTGCGGGTTTGGATTGGAAGATTCGGCTTCGGGTTGGCCAAAATTTTCCAAGTCTCAATCCGAAGCCGGATTCGTCATTCCGAAGCTCGTTCCGGGTTTGAATTGGCAATCCGGCATCGGGTTGGGTTAAAATCCCCAAGTCCCCAATCCGAAGCCGAATTTGCCAATCGAAGTCCGTTCCGAGTTTGGATTGGGCAATCCGGCATTGGGTTGGGCAAAAATCCCCAAGTCTCAATCCGAAGCCTTATTCGCCAATCCGAAGCTCGTTCCGTGTTTGAATTGCGTAATCCGACATTTAGTTTAGCTAAAATCCCCGGTCCCCAATCCGAAGCCGGATTCGCCAATCGAAGTCCGTTCCGAGTTTGGATTGGGCAATCCGGCATCGGGTTGGGCAAAAAATTCCCAATTACCACTCGCCGGATTCGCCATTCCGAGGCTCGTTTCCGGGTTTGGATTGAAAAATTCGGCTTCGGGTTGGGCAAAAATTTCCAAATCTCAATCGAAGCCGGATTCGTCATTCCGAAGCTCGTTCCGGGTTTCAATTGCCAATCCGGCATCGGGTTGGGTTAAAATCCCCAAGTCCCCAAGTCCATTCCGAGTTTGAATTGGGCAATCCGGCATCGGGTTGGGCAAAAATCCCCAATTACCCAATTCGGAGCCGGATTCGCCATTCCGAGGCTCATTCCGGGTTTGGATTCGACGATCCGGCTTTGAGTTGGGCCAAAATCCCTAAGTCCTCAATCCGAAGCCGGATTCGCCAATCGAAGTCCGTTCCGAGTTTTGATTGGAAAAAATCCAAAAGTTTCCAATCCGAAGGGTTTCATTGCCCAATCCAAGTCTGTTCCTATGACATAGGGTTTATTTAAAGAGAAAATTATGTTCTTCGATTGATTATATGTCTGACAGTATATATATTTGTTTTTTTACCTTGTTGTCAGGAAGCTTCAAAAGACTTGTATTCACTTGAAACTTGCTTCCTTTGGAGGACGTCCGGTTAGAGTAATCAAGTTATTACATTGTCATTTATTTTTTTGAGATATTTTTATTAGAAGAAATGAGTTCATTAGACAAATCTTGGATGCTTATTCGTAATAGATTAGATTCTATGTATGTACGAGGTGTCGAAGAATTCTTAGACTATGCTTTTGATGATTGTAGGATACAATATAGACATGGACAAAATAAAGATTTAATACAATGCCCTTGTAGAGTATGTTGCAATACATTCATTTTAAAAAGAAATATTGTGAAAGAACACCTAATATGTGATGGCATATGGTTAAATTATCAAACTTGGATATGTCATGGTGAATTAGAACTTAGGTCTTGCAATGAGGATAACACACGATTAAATGAACGGCAAGAGGATAACATAGATGATGATTTAACGGAAATGCTCGAAGATATTCAAAACAATGAATTGAATACCCGACAAAATGAGGATGAACCAAATGAAGAAAGTTTAAAATATTTTAGATTATTAAAAGATTCGGAAACACCTTTATATGATGGTGTGAAAGATGTATCTAAACTAAAATTTATTTTAAAGTTGATTCAACTTAAGTCGATGAATGGTCTCACTAGAAGATGTATGGATACGATCTTATCTTTATTTAAGGAAGTGCTACCTAATAGTGCATGTGTCCCCGATAATTGGTATGAACTTAAGAAAATAGTTAAGGAATTGGGACTTACTTATGAGAAAATTCATGCATGTAAAAATGATTGTATTATTTTTTGGAGAGATAATAAAGATGAAAGTGTTTGTCCAAAATGTAACACTTCCGGATATAAAGATGATCCTCAAAACAAAAATAAAAAAGTAGCACGAAAGTTTTACATTATTTCCCATTACGAGATAGGTTGCGTCGTCTATTCATATCATCCAATACGGCTAAATGGATGACATGGCATTGCCAACCACGGTCATACCAATTGGGTCAGAATGCGTCATCCTTCTGATTCTCCGGCTTGGAAAAGAGTAGATGAACTTTATCCGGACTTTGCGTTAGAGAAACGCAATGTTCGGCTTGGATTGGCTTCAGATGGGTTCAATCCATTTGGTAACATGTCTTCAAGGTATATCGTGTGGCCTGTTATAACAATGGTATATAACTTGCCACCATGGATGTGTATGAAGGCCACGTACACAATGATCTCAATGTTAATACCCGGTCCAAGAGCTCCTTGAAATGATATCGATGTATTCTTGCAACCATTAGTAGAAGAGTTAAAAGATTTGTGGGAGATCGGATTGGTGACTTATGACGCGGCAAAAAAAAAAAGTTTTTATGATGAGAGCCATACTTTTGAGCACGATAAATGATTTTCCGGGATATGCAAATTTATCCTGGATGGAGTACTAAAGGGAAATTGGCATGTCCTATTTGCAATGAGGAAACACATTCTCTTCGACTTGCTCATAGTCGGAAACAATGTTACTTGGGTCATCGTCGATTTTTGCCAGTAGCACATCGGTGGAGAAAGAATCAATACAATCATCTTTTCGATGGTCGTCGGTGTCCGAAGGGAACACCAAAGTTGCTTACAGGATATGAGGTATGGAGCCAACAAAAACAAATGGATGTTATTAGATTCGGAAAATCATTTAAGAAGGATTTAGAAAATTTAAGGAAGAATTTGTCAAAAAATAGAAATTGGAAGAAAAAGAGTATATTTTTTGAGAAGCTTTCATATTGGCCATCTACGATCATTCGGCACCATTTAGATGTCATGCACATTGAAAAGAATGTGTGTGATAATATATTAGATATTTTTAACATATCGTGAACCGATAAGGACAACATTATCTCAAGGAAAGATTTAGTAGATTTAAACATTCGTCCGAGTTACATCCATATGAGGGTTCATCGAGGTTTCTGATGCGGTTTACAAGCTTAGCAACGAACGAAGTTTAGAATACTTGATTTCATTAAGAATATTCGAGTACCCGAGATGGCTATTCCTCAAATTTTAGTAGATGCGTAGATGTAAGTAGCCGAACAATTAGTGGGTTAAAGAGTCATGATTGTCATGTCATGATGCAAATGATCATTCCTCTTGCATTTCAAGGGATAGTATCGAAGGATGTACTCAGGCCCATTGTTGATTTATGCCGTATTTTAAGATCATTTGTGCAAAAGTGTTGGATAGTAACATTTTAAGACATTGGGAGTCTAAGATTGCAAATAACATTGTGCAAGTTGGAGCAAGTTTTCCCACCATCATTTTTTGATGTTATGGTCCACTTGGTTGTGCATTTGGCTTATGAGTCCGAATGTCACGGACTATTCAATATCGGTGGATGTATCCGATTGAAAGATATTTAAAGAAGCTAAAAGATTATGTCGGTAACAAGGCGAGAGTCGAAGGTTCGATTGCCCAAGGTTATTTAGTTGAGGAGTGTACACATGTTTATTTCAACATATATGAAAGATACAAGTGAATATAGTAGAGATCGAAACTATGATGGTGTTCCATATGAGGATGATCATGACGACGCTTCTATATTCAAACCGGTTGGTCGATCATTGAAATGTAGGCGAGTGCCTAAAATTTTTTGACGAAAGAGAGCAAGAGTTAATCCATACTTATGTGTTGAATCGAATGCCGATATCGATTGTTTTCGTGAAGAGCATACAAATGCTCTTAATAATGGATCAACAATAGAAGCAAACTTCATGGTGTGGTTTAGATCACATTTTGGAGTTAAAGAATATAGGTTCTTCCGTATACACGAAGGAGTTAGATATATTATCGCTAAGTCCATCTAGATTTGTATCATCACTATCTGGATACATATGCAACGGATTTAGGTTTCGAACATTCAATGCATATTCAAATAAATCAACTCAACTATGTGGTGTTCTTGTCAATGATCAACTCCAAATCGGTTGTGATGGTTATTATGGACGGATTTTAGATATACTTGAGATATCGTTCGAAAAGAATAGTCGTTTAATAGTTTTTGAATGTGAATGGTGGGATGTGTATAACAAGGATCGAGGTTTTAAACTTAACGATTATGGTTTTATATCCTTAAACACACAACGAAAATTAGGAACTGATGAACCGTTTGCACTTGCAAGTCAAGTGGAACAAGTATTTTACGTGGATGACAACTCCAATAAGGGTTGGGTTTTTCGTAAGATCTTTACCTCGTAACTACTATAACATTACCGAAAATGAGAGTGATGATGAATTAGAACCATATCAAGAAGAATTTGTGGACGTACCTATAACATTTGGTGTAACTGATGAAGAGGTACAACTCCAAACAACACATCCATTAGAAGTAGAAATTTGACAAACCCTATCCAAGGTTGGGGGAAAAAATCCAAACACCCTATCCGAGGCCGATTTGGCCCATCCAACCCGTTGACGGGCTTGGATGGGGCAAATCGGCTTCTGGTTGGGGAAAAAAATATAAACACCCAATTCGAGGCCGATTTGGCCCATCGAACCCGGTGACGGGCTTGGATGGGGCAAATCGGCTTCCGGTTGGGAAAAAATCCAACCACCCTACCGGAAGCCGGTTTGCCCCGTCCGAGCCGACCCCGGGTTCGGACGGGCCAAATCGGCCTCCAATTGGTAAATCAAATCCAAACACCCAATTCGAAGCCGGTTTGCCCCGTCAAAACCGGGTTTGGGACGGTGCAAATCGCCCT
This sequence comes from Cryptocoryne crispatula var. balansae, assembly GCA_036172225.1. NCBI lineage: Eukaryota > Viridiplantae > Streptophyta > Magnoliopsida > Alismatales > Araceae > Cryptocoryne > Cryptocoryne crispatula. The sequence continues at coordinate 6,947,124 of CM069932.1, read as the reverse complement.
CCGATTGAGTTAAAAATCTGCACACCAATTCGGAGGCCGATTTGGCCCGTCCGAACCGATCCCGGGTTCGGACGGGGCAAATCGGCCTCCAATTGGTAAAATAAATCCAAACACCCTATCGGAAGCCGGTTTGCCCCGTCCGAACCGATCCCGGGTTCGGACGGGCTAAATCGGCCTCCAATTGGTAAATCAAATCCAAACACCCCTGAAGCGGTTTGCCCCGTCCAAACCGGGTTTGGACGGGGCAAATCGGCCTCCGATTGAGTTAAAAATCTGCACACCAATTCGGAGGCCGATTTGGCCCGTCCGAACCGATCCCGGGTTCGGACGGGGCAAATCGGCCTCCAATTGGTAAAATAAATCCAAACACCCTATCGGAAGCCGGTTTGACCCATCGAACCCGGTGACGGGCTTGGATGGGGCAAATCGGCTTCCGGTTGGGGAAAAAAATCTAAACACCCAATTCGAGGCCGATTTGGCCCATCGAACCCGGTGACGGGCTTGGATGGGGCAAATCGGCCTCCAATTGGTAAAATAAATCCAAACATTGGAAGCGGTTTGCCCCGTCCGAACCGATCCCGGGTTCGGACGGGGCAAATCGGCCTCCAATTGGTAAATCAAATCCAAACACCCTATCGGAAGCAGTTTGCCCGTCCGAACCGATCCCGGGTTCGGACGGGGCAAATCGGCCTCCAATTGGTAAATCAAATCCAAACACCCAATTCGAAGCCGGTTTGACCCATCGAACCCGGTGACGGGCTTGGATGAGCAATCGGCTTCCGGTGGGGGAAAAAAATCTAAACACCCAATTCGAGGCCGACTGGACCCATCGAACCCGGTGCCGATCTTGGATGGGGCAAAGCGGCCGCCAATTGGTAAAATAAATCCAAACACCCAATTGGAAGCCGGTTTGCCCCGTCCGAACCGATCCCGGGTTCGGACGGGGCAAATCGGCCTCCAATTGGTAAATCAAATCCATACACCCAATTCGAGGCCGATTTGCCCGTCCAATTCGAGGCCGATTTGGCCCATCGAACCCGGTGACGGGCTTGGATGGGGCAAATCGGCTTCCGGTTGGGGAAAAAAATCTAAACACCCAATTCGAGGCCGATTTGGCCCATCGAACCCGGTGACGGGCTTGGATGGGGCAAATCGGCCTCCAATTGGTAAATCAAATCCAAACACCCAATTCGAGGCCAATTTGGCCCATCGAACCCGGTGACGGGCTTGGATGGGGCAAATCGGCCTCCAATTGGTAAAATAAATCCAAACACCCAATTGGAAGCCGGTTTGCCCCGTCCGAACCGATCCCGGGTTCGGACGGGGCAAATCGGCCTCCAATTGGTAAATCAAATCCAAACACCCAATTCGAAGCCGGTTTGACCCATCGAACCCGGTGACGGGCTTGGATGGGGCAAATCGGCTTCCGGTTGGGGAAAAAATCTAAACACCCAATTCGAGGCCGATTTGGCCCATCGAACCCGAAGTGACGGGCTTGGATGGGGCAAATCGGCCTCCAATTGGTAAAATAAATCCAAACACCCAATTGGAAGCCGGTTTGCCCCGTCCGAACCGATCCCGGGTTCGGACGGGGCAAATCGGCCTCCAATTGGTAAATCAAATCCAAACACCCGAGGCCGATTTGGCCCATCGAACCCGGTGACGGGCTTGGATGGGGCAAATCGGCTTCCGGTTGGGGAAAAAATCTAAACACCCAATTCGAGGCCGATTTGGCCCATCGAACCCGGTGGACGGGCTTGGATGGGGCAAATCGGCTCCGGTGGGGAAAAATCCAAACAACGCAATTGGAGGCCGGTTTGCCCCGTCCGAACCGATCCCGGGTTTGGACGTGGCAAATCGGCATCCAATTTGTAAAACAAATCCAAACACCAATCTCTTTATAGTATTGCGAGATGAAGGGGTTCAAGAAGAGCCGTAGGACATCTCGGGGGGGTACACCATCGCAAAGTGGTGGACCACCCAATCGGTCCTATCGATCACATGCATCCAGAGATCGATCTCGGTCTACTCCTTCCGGCTAGGAGTGTTGCGGCTCGGGCCATCGCTAGAGGCACCCCGTGAGCTTGTTGCACCTCGGCCCGCCACCTACGGATGGAGGTAGTCCATCTTCACACGCCTCAGGTATATGTTTCAATATTTTCAATTATATCAATTGCTTAGATAATACCTTGTATTTGAACTAATTTGCTAATTTATATGTAAATAGGTACATCAGCTCGTCGTGGGAGAGGTCCAGCAAAAGCAATGACTGTGCGAACTCTGGGACCTGATGAGTCATTTAACGTCGAATTAGTAGGTGGCTCAGGTGTGGGGTCACATGGTCAAGAGTTTACCTCCTATGCAGGGGTATGTAATAGAGTGCATTGTAATTTATGGGAACAAAATTACATGACCATCCCACAGGAGAAGAAAGATGCCATCTTCCGTGATCTTGAGGTAAATTTATTTATTTTACTCATTTATTTTTAAGAAACTTGATTCTCATCATTCTTTTTGCATGTAGCAACACTTTACATTCGAACGGAATGCATCTATAGATGCTCAGATTTTGAGACATATGGGCGAAATGCAAAGAAAGAAGAAAAGCACCTTAAAAAGAAAGGTAAATTTTTAATTATTCTATTCTTTGCAAGTAATGTAAAAAATTCTATTCTTTGCTGACAACATTTGTATTCAGTATTTTGCAGGACGACCGTTCGAGGAGGCCGTCGCCAATGTTCCTCCGCAATGCACTGAGGAACAATGGCTACATATGTGCAATTTATGGGTTCGAGACGAAGCAAGGGTAAAATAAATTTTTATTTCGTCGATATATATATATATCATTTCAAAGTTATTGAAACAGTTTATTGAAGTCTTTATGTATAAGCGTATAGGCGTTGAGTGAACGAAATCAAGGAAACAGAAATAAGTTAACAATGCCGTATAGAAGAGGAAGAACAAACATACATGAGTTAGAGCGAGATTTTGTAAGTATAAAAATTTATATTTTGTTTGAATTTTTCAGTTTTCATAGATTTATTTTGTTCATATTATGTTTAAACAGTACAAAAGAAGGACGTCGCCCTACTCGTCCCGAGGTTTTCCAAATGACTCGACAAACGAAGATTTAGATGGAGCGCTTATTTGGGACAATGAGCGAGTCGTCAGATGATGGTATACAAAAACATCCAATCTGATTTCTATCCATTTTTTTCATTTAATCCCTATTTCTTTTAATACAAAATTATATTGTAGGAAAATATGCAACAATTGATGAATCCCCCAGCATCCGATTCCTCTGATGCGGGTAACTCTGACACTTACTCTGAGGATGCTTTTATATCCGTCTTCGTAGAGATAGACCGGACGGATCCGATGTGGTGGGGGCGAGGTGAAACTCGCAGACTTGGTATGGTGGGTCAAGTGGAGGTTCTTCTTCCTCCACGTCCCAAGAGGTCCGGAGCTTAGACGGCGAGGTGGAGAGGCAAGCTCGGGTCAACGTTGAATGTCGATCGGAGATTTCCTCTTTGAAGCAACGGTTGGACGATCAACAAAGATCGTTTCTAAGAAACCTCCTACGCCGACACAGATGTATGAAAATATTAGTCAAAGACTCCCGGCCGACATACCATCCACATCGAGGCAATCTCCAACACAATCTCATCAGGACGACGACGGAGACAAGGACAATGAAGAGTACGAGGATGATGAGGAAGGATCGTTTGGAGACGAATGATATTTATATATTTTTTCTTCTATTGTACTCTTTATGTCCAAAACTTAGTGGACATTATGTATGTGAGTTGTCTTTCTTGTGAGTGTTGTAGAACTCCAAGTGGATTGATCGTATTTCTATGTATTATTTCGGATATGTGGTTGATTGTTGTTTCGGAAATGTGTTTGTGTTTGAATATGTTGTTTCGGATATTTGTGTTGAATGAATTGAATATTGGGTAAAAAGAATATGAGATGAACTTGTGGGTTATGTAAATGTATGAAAGGGTTGATGGAAACATCCCCATAATGTATATTCATGTATGGATGTCAACACCGCATGGATTCGGCGAGCCAAAAAAAAAGCTGTTTTTTACATTGCGAACTATTGGCGACGGTACATAGGAGCCGTCGCCAATAAACTAAGTAGCGACGATTTTTAGAATTTTGGCTACCGCTTATTGCCGTCGCGAAACCAGGAAATTGCACCCGCGGGACATATAATGAACCCCATTGGCGACGGCGCAATTAAGCCGTCGCTAGTGGGGATAATTAGCGGCCGTAAACGGCTTGAAACCCGTCGCTAAACCGAAGTTTTGCATCCGCGCACATAGATTGAGCCTATTGGCGACGACGGCGACGCGTAAGCCGTCGCTAGTACACTTATTAGCGGTACGCGTCGCCAAACCGGCAGGAGAAATGCACCCGCGGGACGTAAACTAAACCTATTAGCGACGTCTTTATTAAGCCGTCGCCAGTATTATTATAAGCGACGGCTATGAAGCCGTCGCTACTAAGCACTACGGCGACGGCTTCAAGCCGTCTCTGATGCGTTTATTGGCGACGGCTTTCTTAAGCCGTCGCCAATATTATTGCCGACGGGTTTATTTGCGACCACTTGGCGACGGAGGTTCAGCCGTCGCCAATAATTATTGGGGATGGCTTTTTGATTATTTGCGACGGCTTCCAGCCGTCGCCAGTTACCTTATTTTTTGTAGTGTGGTTGGGTTCGTTGTATTTTGGAGTGTCACGATCTTCTTACTAAGACTGTCTGTTTGGATAATATTTACATCTTATCAATGTAATTATGCGATCTCATGCATGCAGTTATCAAATTATGTTCATATCTCTCCTAATTTGTACGAATCAGTATATCGCGAAGACGGTTGGTGAGATTTTATTTATTCTATCTTTTGTGATTGTTCTAAGTATCTTTTTGTTCTATTGTTATAAAAAGAGAGTTTAGGGCTTTAGGCTAAATGAATACAAGATCCGCTTCAACACATCTTCTTCAACACTATGTCCATTCAAATGTTCGTTTTAACACAAAATCCGTTTTTCTTTCAAATATTTTCATACCCACTCCATTTTTTACATAACTACACGCGTGGAGTTAAAAAGGAAGATCAAAAGATAATTGTCCCCTTCCGTTATAGGTCTAGGTGAGAGGTCTTTTGTTTCATACCAAATTGTTTTCGAAAATAAAATTATTAATTATTCATTTAAATTTTTTTTGAATCTACTTATATTTGAAAATATGATAGCCTCGTGTACATTGACATTAAACCTTGAAAACAATATTTTTAATAAAAATATTATATACAATAAAAATTGCTATTAATACTATACAATATATAATAAAAATTTCGATATTTTAAGATGATGTTAGATAAAGTATTGTGTCATATAAAATATATTTATTTTAATTTCCAATATTGGTGGACAACTTTGCATCCAATAAAAAAGTAAATTATTATAAAACTTTTAAATACATCATAACTTATTGTGATGTAGGGTATTTTGGAGATATACATTAACTCTTGAACAGACGTTGCTCCCCGACTTAATAAAACGGACACAACTTTAAATGAAAAATGAAAATCAGATCCAACATTACTGAGGTGTTTGGTTGTATGATAATTTTTTGTATATTTTCATGATAAAAAATTATATTAAAATAAAAAGTGAACTAACTCATGACATAAAATTATCTTATTTGGAGGGTTGTGATAACAAAAAATAGTTACTATGATTCGTGATCAAATAAAGTGAGGACCACAAGAAAAAAGAAAAAGATGAGACCCTCTTTTTTTGTTTAAGAAGGAAATCACTTTCAAAATATGAAATTGTCAAAGTTGTCGAACACCTCTTTTAACAAATTTTCTTATCATTTTTAAAAACTAAAATAAAAATCTTTATATATTATCATACAACCGAACACATTTTCTTTAATAGACATAATGTTAAAGTGAAAAAATAGAAAATTTTTTTATCGTGATTTGAGCCTTTGTGGGTAAAGGCCAAAGTGATATGCACTGTTGGGTACAGCCAACAGGATCTTGAGGGCCGTAACACTCAGGTTGTTCTAGAGCTACCAAAAAAAAAAAAAAAACCCAACCGCCTTTTCCCCATCCTTATCTCCTCTCGACGCAGTTGGACACGTTAGCATTAATGACCCCCCATCTCCATCAAGAAAATAAACATTTTATTTGAAATAGTCATAAGAAATCACATAATTACAATCTTCTTAATCTCCTATCGGTATATTATCTTAAAAATGATTATCCTGAATATGCAGGTTATTTGTTATTCTAATGATCAATTGATATGTTTATTATGATTCTTTTGATCATTTGTCACATATTCTGATTTATTTAATCCACTTGTTATCATGTTCAATCAATTTATGTGCGTTGATAATTTAACTTATTTTTATTTAATTATCATATAGTTTGAGATATTTCACATATACATATCAGGTAACTTTTACAATGCAACGATATCACTCTAATTCCACACAATACCCACCTTACTGTTTTGAGTTCAGATCACCCTGCCCCCGGTGGAGAGAGTACCCTCAATCACCAATGAAAATCGGTTATGACTCCAGTCACTTAAGTGACAGTTCAAAGAACAAGTTTGGTGAATTACTATAAACAATAGTTGAATCGTTACCGACGTCTTACTAATTCACTGTCTATCAGTAACGAATTGTATTAAGGTTGATAGTGAGTTTGTAAAGTATCGACACTGATTTAGTAATAGTTCACTGACTCATTAACCGTTGGAGTTGAATCGTGATGGATGTGTTACTGACTTACGATGTATCATTAAAGGGACTCGTATCGTTATTTTTTATTGAAAATTGAAGATACTCTCTTGATTTAGTAATTGAGGTGATCCCAACTCTACTGTTTTATGGTGGGCAAACTAGTTCCCCTTTACGACTCATTCGTGACCGTCGACGAGGGCGTCACTTCAGGGGCCAGAGCACCCTGGACCGTCCGATGGCCTCCCTTGGAACGCACTAAGCAGCCTATCGCCGTCCCTTCCACGTCATGACGCCACGTCAGCAACCCCCCGGCTACAGTGTCATCCATTTCCGCCTTTTCAGTCCTCGCATCTCGAATCAGTTTCCTCGCCGCACCGGCCCCGGACGGGGCAACGAAATAGTGGACGGAAAGGCAAGGAAACCGGGCGTCGGCAACGAGACGGAGGCCCCTCGTCTTCTGCTCCTCCCATGGCGATGGCGACGGCGACGTCGTCCTCTCTTCTATCCTCCAACCTCCCGCCAGCCCCTCTTCGCCGGTCCCCGTGCGTCCTCCGCCGCCGGATTCTCCTCCGGATCAGTTTCAGAAGGTATTTCGCTCCCCTTCCGGTTTCTCTGTCGCCCAGAGGGTCGTGATCTCCCTTGGTGGAAGCCCCTCCTGCTCTCGGTCTTGCGTAGATTGGACAGCGCGGAGGAGACCGTCACCGTCACGGAGGAGAAGGAGAGTGGGAGAAAGCGGTCACTGCTGACTGCGGAGAAAGGCGAGGATCCTGCGCAGGAAGATGCGGGCGACTCGAACTTGGCACGGTGCCATGTACTGTACCACTCCGTCATCGCTTCCCGCCAGGCGTCACCGGGCGATCCTTGATCCTTGATCCTTGGCGCCGCCCCTCGATGTCCATATCGCTCCAGCATTAAATCCATCCAGCAATATCGTGTAAACAAAGGTTATCGCCAAAAAAATAATTCAGGGAATCTTTAATATTTCGGCTTCCGTGTGAAGTAAGTGAAAGGAAATTAGGGTGGCATGCCATCCCAAAAAATAAAAACAAAACCAAACCAAAAGCTAGAAACTCGTCCAAACGAGTGTTTTTAGGATTCTTTTTATGGAATCTTATTCTCCAGCAGCGCCAAAAGCACCCCCTAATAACCCCTTCGACATGTATTTCGAAGTTACCCACTAAAAATGATGTATGTTGACAGTAACAACTCTTATCGGTGATCTACCAGACCACCTAAATGAGAGAAAAAAATTTGCAGTCTCTCAATAATGCTCACCAAAACTGCCTGAACAAGATCATTGAACGTCAGTCAGCCAGGTTAGTTAACTTTCATCGGCCAAATGTCTAGTACTTAATCCCAGTTTCGTTTGAGTGAAAAAGAAATGATACAATACTAAAGTTAATTAATACTGGTGGTAGACACATCAACGTTAAAATTGTTGGTACTCCATGCCCGAAGTAGTATTATTACAAGGGTCTAATATAGTAACTGTAGGATCTAAACTGATGTTTAGCAGGCTTAAGATTTAGTATAAACCCGGTTGGCATGCTCTAATTTTGGACCCCCCAGGCAGCTGGTGCAGTCATTAATAACTCCCAGTATCGCTGGGGTTAACCTGTAGTAGTTGCTACTTCATTGGCAGGACATTCCTTCCCGTGCTCAGTTGTAAGTTTAACTTCAAATGATATTCTATTTCAATTATTTTGTATGTTTAAGTGGCATAACATGATCATTATTATTCATAATTTAAAATTTAAATAAATAGTTAGCAGAATGGTTTATCAAGATGCCACGAGAGTCCATCAAGTGGAATAGGGATCTACTCCAACTCAGCTGGTTTATGAATTAAGTTTTCTTTTTTGTTCAAATTTAATCGTTTAACATGATAAACGAGCTGCACTCCTATCGAGCCAAGTTTCAAATGTACTGGTTCATTTGCACCCCCACATTGGAGAGACTATCAGACTCAGGGCTCTAGCTAGAAGCCCATTAAAGGCGTCGGAGAAGAAAAGAAGAGCCCACGGAGGAAGAAATAAAGGATAATTAGGTCAAACGTCGAAACTTGTGGAGTGATTGTCATTGTCAAAGGAATATACGTTTGTGCTACTATCAAGATAGGCATATCACGTATTTGAACAGCATACTCGCACAGACCACATCTATTCCAAGGAAATGAGTAACATAATTATGAGCTCACAAGATACTTTTACACGATAGAAATAATTTGTTTTTTTTCAAGTAAAATAATAAATCTGCAAATTGTCTGTGTTCCTTTTCTCCTTGGGTAAATATCTTTCCTCCCCTTGATAAGCAACGAGGATAGTATGGATATTACATAACAGCTTGAGGAAGTTTGTAGTTGTTGCTTGTTAAGTAATAGTACACGATTTGGCCTCCGAAGATTGTCTCACAACTCTCAAGAGTATCAACCTATCACGGCATCTGCATAAGTCAAACTTGAAAGAGGTGCCCTTGAAATCTTTAATAGGACCATAAATCAACGTAAAATGTGAGCACATTAGTGGCACACTTCACTACCTGGTTTGATCTAAACTAATCTTGATAAGGATGCAAACAGGGAAGCCTGGCTTTCACGCAAGAATGTATCAGGTCACCGTTTCTGACAAGAACGGTGTAAATATTCTTTGTTCTCTTTACATTCTTCGTACCTACATTTGCAAGCTTCACGAACTTTACTAACACATGAAAAAAAATCATCTTAGAAGTATATATCCGTTTGCTTTGACTGTGCTTTGAGTTCTTTCAATTTCTTCAGTATGTTAGTGAAGTAATCCTGCAAATAGCTTTCTAAGGTGACAATGTCATTCTGATCAACACCGAGAAGGTTATAGGTTTCTGCCATCGGAGTTGAGAACACTACATCGCTCGAAAGAACCTGAAAATCAACCGAAGCACGGTTCTTAGTGCCTCCACAGCTTACTTAGCTTCAATGAATAAAATAATTTATTTCATGCTTTACACTTTAGTATCCTCTGGATCTTAGGGCCATGAAAACTCTGTTTGAATGTTCATTTATCAGAAGAATAATGAAAACAAACTGAACATTGAAGACAGTTAACATGCTGAAGATTGTTTACCAGGGTACTATAACACTAAGGCCTCGTTTGTTTTGGCTTAATTGATATCTAATCTCTGAACCAGTCAGAGGTCAGACAATTAAACCCTTTGGTAAAAGCTCTAAATACAATACTAACCTCTTGAAAACCACTTAATTTTAAGTGGTTTATTATATTTTTTTATTTTTAAAGATGGATGACTAGGATTTTGTGTTCCACATGAGAGACTAGAAATGAAATTAAGACTTTAGACATTTCGTTAAGCCAAATCAAATGCTACCTAAGAAAATAGCATGAACCAAAATTAAAAGACCAGCAGAAAGGATTATCGCTCTAGCAGACCGATCTGGTTAACAGCAATGCAGATCACCTAAGATGCAAGATCGTAGTTTATCAGTAAAGAAATATGAAAAAAATATGTGAGCAGATAATTTTACCTCTGAAAAGGCCAATCTATCCGCAACATCATTGGTCCACTGGAAACATCTGGTTAGCAGGCGAGTGAATTTTAGAATTGAAACAGGAACAGTCGTCACGTTTGCATCCTGCCCTGCAAGTCTCTCACACAAGGTAATAACCTGGGAGAGAAAAACAATTAGTCCAAGGAAGCTGACAATCCACTTTCAAAACATCAACTGCATAAGATATAACATTATGCAAGAACCTTGAATAATGTATTGGGAGGAGGATAGTATAGTTAGTTACTATTCCATCTTGACAAGGATCTTGATCTCTTCTCTGATGGAGCAATACTTTTTCTTTTCAGAGACTTCTAAAATTTAATGTTTGAACTGGTTTATCAAGATGGTGGATAGAGTTTATCCACATGGAGAGACTTCGACATAAGATCATGACATATAAAGGAAAACATTTTATCTGGTTAGAAGATCAAGTAAAATTCTTACTAGCTAATCTTGAACACAAGACACTGTTCTTACAGAAGCGTGTAGGCAATGTAACTTATCCAGAATCAGGATGATAATTAAATGTCATTGAGACAATAACGGAGATGAAACTCACTTACCTCTTGAGTTGTCCATGCACGTGGTCCGGCAAATGTTATCAAGTTATTAACAACTTTCTCATTACGAAGAGCTATAAATGTCAATCGGGCAATATCCTGCGAGCATCATGGAAAACTGAAGTCAAACAATCAGCGTTGTTGCACAAATATGAAAGTTCTAGTACAGTGGCTGCAAAGAAAAAAACTCGTGAACCTGAGTGTCCATATATGCTATTCGAGTTGGTGCATCAGTTCCCCAAACAGATTTCTCTTCTAGTATAGGAACAGCATATTGTCCAATTAAACCCTGTAATGTCATAGTTCGATTGCAAAACATCAAATTTCAGAATTGTCATTACCTGACGAATCTAGATCGATACATAAAATAAGAAATGCATTAAGCACAAACAGCCTTTCCTGATAATGCCCACAATGAATTTTATATGAAAAAGTTCAAACTTTGGAGCACCAATGAATCCCTTTGATTAATAACTAATTAATAATCTACATGTCCAAGTATATCAGTCAGAAGTTCATGGAAGTTAAACCCAGAAAAAAAAAGTCAATGCATTTGGAAAAAATTTATTGATAATGCATCATGCGAGGTCAAAACACAGATATAATCCTTGACTACTGTTGGCAACAAAAAATTTCAATGTTATTGGGCTAGGATTAAATCAGATTCAATCCCCATGGGGCCGCAATACTCAATTCTTAGAAATAGGCCAACAATTGGGGTCCACTTCAATGTCTATCCACAGAGAAATGACCCAATTTTGATGCTTTTTGCAGAGCCACGTCATGCTATTAATGGACTAAGTTTCATTACAAGATGGGCCCATCTTGGTCTTAATCCAATAAGAAAATAGGCTTTCTCATATGCTATTTTTGCATCCCATCATTTACATGCTTAATGGGCTGATTTAAAAGAGAAACAGGCCCATAAAATATGTTATTTTCCCAGTCCATCTATGCCCCACCTAATGGGCTATCTAATCCATATAAGGGCCCTTTTGTATGTTAAAAAGATGGCTCACTTGCCGCCTATTGCGTAGCAATCTTTTGATTATAAAAATATGGATCTGATGGACACGGGCAGGCCTCAAGATGCCTTCTTGCATCAGCACACATAACAGGTCAAAGAAATGGCGCTGCGACCCCCTACATATCGGGAAGACCCTCCACGACATCCACATTTGACAGGGTCTTCCACTACCCATTGTGGGTTTCCTACAAATCAGCAGTGCGCCCATGGCACCAACAACTTACCATGTATGCCACTAGAGAGTCCACCAAGGATAGAACACTCCCACTATAGCTAGAAGATGCACATGAAGGTCCCTACGTGGCCACCTGTCCTCCAGAGCTAAAGCTTTGCTTCCGGAGACTCCTACAAATCATGAAGGTGGCACAGCCTTCTCCATCTGATTGGAACGGCCAGCGAGCAGTTATCCTGAAGGCAGGGACTTCTTCCAATGGTGCAGAGGCCATCTCTCTAAAAGAATAGATGTTGGGTAAATAAGTAAAAGGGTTGGAGACCATAAGTATACACTCCAGCCACCGCCACCCTCTCCTTACTACTCAGCCAGGCCTTGCACACATGGAGGTAGAAGCTGATGCTTACTAATGATGGTGCTCCCAATGCCTTTGTTTCTGCCGCATGGATGGAGGTAGATGGAGAAGCTGATGCGCACAAAAAATGCTAGATGATGAGACCGAGGCCTCTTCTGATGCTCTTGTTGCCATCACACATCGAAGATGAGAGTAGAGAAGTCGGTTAATGCCCTTGCTGATGATGGTTTCCCCCCACACCTGCTGTTACCACTACCGAGGCCGACAGAAGCTCCTCCAGGCCCCAATATCTGCCCATGTACATGGTGAAGGATGGAGAAGAAGATGAAGCCGATGGCCCTTCTTGATGCCTCTCATCCTCTTGATGCAGCGGTCCATGAGAGATGAAGCTGAAGTCTGAGGATGATGCCCACGCTGATTTCTTGACATTTATGTTATAGCCGATGCCTAAGGAAGATGGAGAAGGTGCTGTCAGTGACCCCTGTTGAAGCCTCTGCCACTGTCGATGGAGGAGAATGATGTTCTTGACACTCAAGCAGCCAAAGCCACCCCTTATGCACAGCCTATGCTCGGTCCATGCCCGGCGGCGTATCTTTCATGGCTATATGACAACCTATACAACCCCTATCCTGTCTCTTTTCCATGGCCACATGATACCTTATGGTAACTGCCTACCTGGCCTACCTTCCATGGCCAAACGGTGACTTATTTTCATGTCCCATGATAGCTACCTATGTGTACACTTAGATCCATAGAAACCTGACCATACTCGCCCTCAAATGCTCAATATGTTGAGCTAAAAAGAGACTCGAGTAGTCTTGGTATCATGCCTATACATGGCCTTCTTTATGGCCTATATTCCTTCAACTCAAGTCTCTCTTGGACCTGGCCTGAAGTATACTTGTGAAGCTGGATTCAAAATCAGCTCTGGGTCTTACACAGTCTATGAAGATGGCAGTGGATTCCAAGATGCAATGGTGATCCAAAATCAGCTTGCTTTGAATATGATGGCATGACAGGCATGATGATAGGCCATCTATGGCCGATATGATATGATGACAATTGGCCTTCATGACTTTGGACAAATGATCATAATTATATTGAAATTAAATGAAAATGCTAAAATGCTAATTCTATTAAGTTAGGCCCCCTCATAATATTGGATGGACATATGGAAATAACCCTGGGTGTACCGATCTCGGATGGGTATGTGGGCACGTCCCCATCATACACTGATCAATTCCCACTTGACCTAAGGAGAGGTTATGCCTATCACCATGCTAAACCAAACCTAAGATTTAAGTAAAGAATTGATAATATATCCTATGCCTATAAAAGGCTATGAAAATATTCCACATGATATTATTTGAGGGATTATGATTATATAAGCCTCCACACATATTGATGTAACCCAATGTACTGTACTCCATGTTATATGAATGACATCTTGTTGTCAACGTGAATATATCTTTGGTCAGGGAACATTATGTAACTCATATGAACCACATGGAATGTAAACAAGAAAAGATGAACTTAAAATAACCAAATCCGTAACCTATGTTGAAAATATGTTTTGAAAGATGTCTAGAGTCTGAAAGATGTGTAAATTAGGCTACCGAACTTATGACAATCAGATCATAAGAAAATTTTAATATAAAAACATACTCAAATATGAATGTTTAAATCTGGAACTGAAGGGTTGTTAATCGGATGTCAACACGATGATTTGAGATCCATAAGATCCCTATGTCTAAGATAAATGATGCTAAGATTAAAATAATTGATAAAAACACTTAGAACATGAAAAATGAAGTGATAATGAATATGTTTTAGTCAGATATCATAAAAATGATTTGAGATCTGATTCCACCAAGTGTAACATGTCAAGATTTGGACAATAGAAAATAAATGAAATTGGAAGTTGAATCTAAACATAATTCAAACATGAAGATGGATTTGGATATGTCCTCCATAGGGCTCGAATCCAAATAAACTCTAAAATTTAAAATATGCCTTATGTTAAGACCTTGAATTAAAAGAGCTGAATAGATGTTAAAAAACCAGATATCATAAAAATCTGATTTCACCAAGTCTAACATGCCAAGACTTAGATAGATAAAAAATGAAATCATGATAAAATCTCATGATTGAAACATAATTTCAACATAATTTTAATCTGAATCATATCTAGTTGAGACCTCGGGTCCAAACTTAACACTAATGATCCTCACCACTTCCCACTGTCTTCCGGATGGCCACGAACCCCTGTGCCTCTTCCTGAACATTGACTTCTCCACCTCCCTCCATTGGATCCTCTGAAGCACTCCCTTCATGCCTGCGGGCAGCTTGCCGATTGCCATGAGCCCGAGTGAGGGGCTCACTACTTCTCGCAGTTGGTGACCCGCTGAGGCCACCTCATGTGGCCATAACGTCCTCACCTGAATGGAATCTCGATTGAGCCCCTTCCATTTACGTGGAGGATTTGAGGTGTCCACCTTAGCCGTGACGGCAGCAACAGGAGATCGGCAATCCAAGGCCTGTTAACAAAGTGCCATGACCCCCTCCTCTTGCATCCGGGTCGTCCTGCACGAACCACGCCTGGTCCAGGGTTGAGCCATCTTCAGTGGACCTGACTGGTTCAGTTTCAGATGGGCCGGATCTTGTGTGGGCCCATAACCCAGGCTCAAGAATCAAGAGCTGAGCAAACCAACAGTTTCGGATCTGATTCAGTTCAGTCAGCATTAGTGTGAGTTTCCAGCAGTCAATTTTGCACTTTCGATCAACTTTACGTATACCGATGGCATCTCAGTTTCTGTCCCACATCACTCATTACTGAGACACGATAATCTAATTGTACATATTTTGGCATTCACAATGATATTTACTCTAAATATGAATAATAATGTACAAAACCGCATGAAAAATCAATGTGCACAGGCAATCAGTCTGTGTAACACATTTCTTCCTGCTGTATAGCATAGCAGCTCATGTACGCCACACCAACACCGAAGCAGTTGTTCATGGCATTTATATTCCATTGAAGAGAAGTTATAAGTGATGAGTGACAGAGAAAATACTTTTGCCATGTTAGCCTGCAGTAAAGTGCCTTTACTTCAAGAGTGACTGTGGAGTGAAAAAAGAACATAAAAATTGTGCTAATACTATATTATTCAAGGTAAACAGTAGTAGAAAGTAAATTAATTTTCATGAAGAGAAGAGTGCATAGAAAATCCCATGATATTACCTGCATGAAACCACATAATCTAATTATTATGTGGTTCAAACCTGAGCTTTGAAGATATTTCTCAGTGCAATGCTTGATTTCCATTAGTGGAACCTCTGGATGCTTATCACAGTTGTGTATGGAAAAGAACACATATTTCTGGATGCTCATCGCCTTTGCACATTGTATTAGAGAAACTTTTCCTTCCCAATCTACCTAAATGGTAACAGTTAGTCAGCAAGTGGTAGAAAGAGATGAATTTGCTAGCTACAACTGCAATGAATCAAAAAAGAATGCTGCAACATGCTTGGTTGCCATATATAGTGCTTCTCAAAATGCTTGAAAATGGTTCATAGCCTAGAAAAAGAAAAAAAGAGGCATGGCAGTAAGTTTAAGTATCATTAAGATGTACTGTGAATCTTACTTTGCGGATGGGTTCCTCTGGCCTCCCCGTGGCACAGTCGATTATCGTATGAACACCAACTAGTGTTGCAGGTATAGTCTCGGGCTTGCTTAAGTCACCCTGCAAACATCATTAAAAGCAATGAGACATCTCCTAGAAATGTTTTTTTGTGAAATAAATAATTTCATGCTTTAAGAGCTTGCAAGGCAAATATCAAACTCTTCTCTGTATTGTCCGAAAAGTTCTCCCTCGTATGCAGTAATAGAAAAATCTCTTATGTGAAAGGGAAATGGAATGCAAAGAGAGAAATAATTATTAAATGGTTAATAAATATTAGTTCATTATCACATCATGTGCAAATGAAATGTTAGCAACCTTTTGATGATGGGATGGAGTAATGAAATAACTAACAAAAAGGTATTGGGTTCAACCATGAACATGATTTACACCAAAAGCTACTACCTCCAATAGCATGAACTTCAAAGCAAGAACTTATGTTACTAGCTAATGTCCAGATCTCAATATATAGAATAACGGTAGTTGTAATCTTTTGTAGGTGGACCTGGTCAACCTTGCCCTGGTAAATGATCTTTTATGTGGAGAAGATAAAAGATAAAAAATAGTGATACTGCATCAGTTGCTCTAAGAATGGGAAAAAGAACGGAGATCAGAAGTGGTGTCAAAGGGACAAGGAACACAAAGACTAAAATGGTTGTAAAGAACCAATTGTTTACAATATACCAAGTCCATAAAATTGGCAGAAAAGATTCAACTCTTTCATCAACACTCCTACGAACTCCTTAGACTAAAGTATTAAAAATAAAAATAACTTGGACAAGTTCAGCCTAAAGACAGAAGGAAAAGTAATGGTTACAGAACGAGAATCATGTAATTTGCAGAAAGAAACTACAGTATTCAGCAAACTGTGAATGAGGTCTGAACTGATTCCTGTGAAGATCAATTAAGCTGATTGAGGGCCAATTAAACTTCGGGCATGCAAGGAATTCTGTATTGGCATTGGACCTGATACTGATGTTGATTGGATCAGCTGGCTTGGTTGAACCACAGAAAGCCAGGTCGAACAGATTGATATCAGAAAAATAAAATAAAAATATTATAAAAATTAAGGAAAATCAATAAAATAACTTATTTGATAAGTTTTATTAATTTAAACAACAAGCATGACGATCAAAGTGAAATGTTCAATTCACATATTATATTAAAATCCTAATACTTAACCCTAATTAAGGTTAATTAGTCAAATAATCAATTACATATTAACTGGCAAGTTGGAAACGATATCACATTCAAATTGCATTTAATTGCATCAAGATTACAAAAGCCTTAATTTTACCATAATTAGCACTAATTATGAGCTACAATTAATGGCCTTTTATCTAATTATCTACCATATGATTAGAAGACAATGGCCACAATCCCTAAATCTTCATTAAATAATCAAATTATCCCATAATATTCAAAATAATTACCTTAAATAGGTGAAAAACTGAATCATTTTCAAAAAAATCATGACCATCAAATCGATATTTTTTTACTTTTTTGGCTTCAGATGGATCAGCTGGGAGCAGCCAGAACCAGCCAATTCTGGTCCAGATGGGCCAATATTGGCTGATCCAAGTCAGATGCAGTGGTTTCAGGTAGACCCAATCCTAGAGTGAAGTTTATTTCACTATCAGCCTTAAATGGGGTACTGGGTTGGCTGGTGCCAGTCCTATCCAGATCGGACGAACCTGCAAACCATGTTAATATGAGTTCTATCTCACTTGGTCCAAATATAGTTAAGTTAACAAGAACCTGAATGCAAATTATCCTCTTGACCATTTTAAACCTCTAAATGCAAGGATGCGGTAATAAGCTACTGATGAAATGAACTATAGTCCATCAGATACTGGAGTCATGGACCTCTAAATCTGTTGTTATGTGATATCAAGAACATGGACAAGTAAATTTCCTCCTATGTAACTCACCTCTAGCTTTAATCCCAAATTATTTGGGGTCAGCCAAACATATTACCTTTCTCCACTCGCATTTATTTTAAGTTAATTTTTAGAGATGTTGAAACCATCCAAATTATATTGAATTACCCTCCTCCAAATTTACTTAGGTCTATCATGTTTTTTTTTTTGCTTCAACTATCTTGATATTCAAAATTTTTCACTTTTCTCACTAGAGCTTCCACAATTTCACGTTTAATATGCACGGGCATTTTAAATCAGTCAAAATTCTAGAAGCGTCAGCTCAAGTATTAAAGAAAGACTGATCTTCCCCGCAAGTTAACATCGAAGACAAGGTTTGACACCTTGATGTAGGCTCTTTGCCCCTGAAGCAGCATTGCAGTTAAATAAAAAACTACTGACTTAACTAAAATGTATTTAGTTTGATATTGTGATAGCTTATCAAACAGCAAATCTGACAAACCATAAAAGTAGGAATAATCAAAGAGAAAACACAGGGCAAATAATGTTCTCAGAAAGCAGAGTATGCAAGATTTTTCAAAAAAATTCAGAAATATCCTCGTAGCGGCATGCAATGCAGGAACTTCTAATTTGGTTGACAAGAATGTGCAGGGAAAAAAAAAGAGCATCAAGCAAGTTACTTAGCAAAGCTTTCTTACATTTACAACTATTGCACCCCAATCTCGAAGAAAATCTGCAGGAGCTGGCCTAGGCCTTACAAGACATCTAACATCATACCCTTCATCCAGTGCCTTTCTAACAATCTGTCGGCCCAAAGTTCCTGTTGCTCCAACAACTAATATACTTGTGGATCGTACTGGTGTACCTGGTGCCATATTAGCTGCAACTACTGACTGTGAATTACATCTAACAACCAATGGAAAATGTTGCATTCCTGATAGTTCATAAAAAAGAAGTCAGTATTTACATTGAAATCAAGAGTCATTCAAAGGCCAAGAGGAGCAGATTAGAAGATATTGAAATGTCATAATTGACAAGGATGCAGTAAAAAGAAACAGAAACTCTAAACATGTCTAGAGAGAAGTTGAAGTTCTTGATTCTGAAAAGAACAGGACTAATCTGTAGGTTTCATCTTATTACAGTTGGGAGTTTGTGTACCTTCTACTTGAATATGAATTATACTTCACTAGACTCATGCTCAGATACTAATACATCAATCTCAATGAACCAAACTGAATGCACCTATCCTATTTTCTCTGATATAACGTTATAGGACCTACATTAAAGTCTTCAAGGATACTGGCATTCTGTATTTTACCTTCCCATGCTTTCAGCGCATGGGCCCAAGCATTCTTATATCTGCTAAATAGTAGTTTTTCATATCATGAGATGCAATCTTTTGAGAACCGCCTGAGATATCTTGAGAATCTCTCTCTACAAGCCCGCTGAAATTTAATCCTTGATGTCCACTTGATCCTTTAGGTATCTTAGGTTCCATCTTCCAATTCTACATTTCTGATTTTTCAAACTTAAAATTAGCTTGGATTACCTACAGCATCTTTATTCATTCATATCCTTCTACCATTTGTAATTCAGACATATATTCTTGTAGAGCATGTCTCACATGTTGAATAGGGTTACTATTACTACATATCAACCTTATTCTTCTCTTGCTATCTCAATTTATACCACTTTTGGGAAGCCATCAATTCTTTGTCACAGCATGCACAGGAAAGTGTCCTTGATGTTATGCCAATTTCCATAGATCTTTCCAAGATCTTTCTCACCATTTGGCATGAGATGAGGGTGAGATCCTAGCTGGCATTCCTTGTCAAGTATATTGGTTTCTCTCTGAAGTCTACCCATTCAGATAGTAGCTGTATAGAAACTTCCTTGAGCTTAAACCAGATGCACTGATCAAGAAGAACTGCAAGAAATATTTGTACTTCAGTGATGCCCAGCCATGCATGCGAGAACTTCTTGAATCTCTCCATGCACTTGAAAATTAAAACCTAGGAACTGAAAATCATTATTTTGATGGATAAGTAGGACAACTTAAACATGGATCACTGTGGAAAGTTGTTATCTTTGCTTATGTAATTTGAATGACTTGTATTGGTCAGATAGACCACACTGTAAAAAGGAAATGATCCCATCACATCACAAGTGTCTGGCTTGCATACAACTCTATCATGTAGGGCTAGGCGTTGCCATTATGTGTTGAGGAAGAATTTGTACAACAAAGAACAATGTGAACATGTATGAAAAGGAAAACAAATTCAGCCCAGGTTATTTCAGTTAAATGATTTTGGTAGCTAGGTTGGCAACATCTTTCCATTTCTTCATTACATTTCTCTGGTCTGTCTTCTAATAGAACTCCTACTGCCTAAAAAACCTCCCTCCTTAATTTTCTTCTTTTCAAGAAGACATAGGGGTGCAAAGGAGCCGAGCAGCTTGCTGCTCGAGCTTGGCCCATGGATCTCTCCTCAAGCTTGAACTTGGCTTGATTCTCATTGAGCATGCTAGACCTAAATTTGAGCTCAGCACATCGAGCTACTCATTTATTTGATTGAGCCGAATTCCAGCTCGTGCTCAACGTAGAAGCTCAATTTAAGCTCAAGTTCGATCTCATTTATGAAGTTTGAACTCAAGCTTGTCCATGAAACTTGAACTTGAGTTTCATAAATGAGCTCAAATTTGAGTTCAGTTTAAAGTTGAGTTTAAGCTCAAAAAAATTCGAGTTTAGGTTATTTAGTAGATTTAATCGACACTATGAGTCTATGACTATTGAGTAACAATAATTTATTTCTTAAATAAATATTCAATCAAATAATTAATTGAAAATTTAATTGAGTCACTCATGAATTTTATGGAGTTGAGCAGTCTGCTTAAGCTTGGCTTGTTAACAAATTCTTTTGGTTGTTCAAACGTACCCATTTAACAAATAAACTAGCTGACCCGAGCCTTTATACATCAAGTTTCAAGCTAGTCGTCGAGTGTATTGGCTAGTTTGCGCCCTTAATATGACATGACCATGACTTTCCATTTACATTACCAAGTTGCTCTGTCATAAATAGTATCCGGTGGAGGCAGATGAGTATCATGTAACTGAACAAGGAACCAAAGAAGTAGAATACTCAAATGATTTGATGTCCACAGAGCCCAAAGGCGCAGAAACCACCATGGTGGCACCCACCATTGACCATTACCCAGCAAGATGTCCGGAGTGAAATTAGCTCTTCAGACAACGACAAGTTCGGGATTGCGCGGCATAAACGAGACTAGGTAGTCAATGCGAGACAAACGTCGTCAACAATATGAACAGCAAACTTGCCTCGGTATGCGCGGGCGGCGTTATCTAGCAGAGGAAAGCAAGTAAAATGGTCATGCGCCGGTAACAACGACCCGCGCCATGACAGGGCAACGTCCCTGGCTCCCCGGCTGCGGCGCCGACCACTACAGGCAACCTGGAGAGGTAGAGAACTGCAGCCCAGCGCCATGGAGGGTGAAGATGCGAGAAGAGGAGCGAGAGATGGAGAATACGGGTTCGTTCTGGTCCGTCTGCAGCCATTCCCCCCGCCCTGCTCCAATAACAGGAACAGGAAGGCTGGGAGGCCCCACGGGAGCGCGAGGAGGAGATCTCAATCCTGCCACGTCGAAGCGGATCACGCCATTACCTCTCACGCCCCCGGCTTCTCTGTCTTCTCCGTTTGCCAACGGATTGGGCTCACCCGGTCCAACAAAAGACCCATTATGAACAAAAGGCCCATTATGCTTCCAGCTTGGTATTTGGCGCTGTCTTTGGCCATGGCCCAATATGGTCTACTGGGCCAAGACCCAAAAGCGTCCGTGCTACCAGTCCAACTATCATCAAGGCGAATAATATTATGGGCAAGCTTGAAACTCAACGTGTTGGTACAAGGAAATGTCTTAGATGGGCCCTCTGAGTGGGGGATGAAGTTCGGTACATTACAAGATGTCTTTTTCGCCTGGACCCTCTCTCCTATTGGCATGGCTGAAGAGCTCCCGGAAGTTGTTGTCAGAACAGGAGGGGCTCTTCACTCTTTAACCGCATTTTATTAGATTATTATTACCGCGTTGCCGTCGCCAACGCGGCTGTGGTCGACTCGGCACGGCGGCCAAACTCTGACGCGGCACCCGACTCTCGGCCTTATCGCCTGTCCCTCCGAGCCACGAACTCGTCGCCACGTGGCGGGCGCCACGTGTCTCCGCTTTCCTATCCATACCCCGGTGGAGCTCCCGGCCACGGCCACCCTCCTTTCGGATACCCCGGAAAACGCGACGTGGCTCGGGATGCGCGGTCAAGGGGACCCCTCTCGTGGGGGGAAACGCCTCCTGCTTTTGGGACTTTAGGCGCCTCCTAGCCGCGTGTGACGGTGGGTCCAGTCTGTTGAGGATCCTGCTGTGCCGCGTCAGCATGTCGGCGCTCGGGATCCCGGCAGAAAAGCATAAAGCGAGCGGAATCCAAGACATTGGCCATCTGATGTCGCCGAAGAATTCCTGGCCGTTGGATGTCGCCCCCGGCAGTTCCCGGATCACGTCTAATGATGCGCTTAACCGCCCGTTTTACCCGCCACGGCTCCTCCTCTTGGGGTGGCGGTGGGTCCACGGAATGGACGGCCGAGATGCCGAGATCGAAATGGAGTTGGCTACAGTGGCGCTCACGTGTATTTTAAAGCCCCCCGTAGGCCGACTCTGATCTCCGTCCCCCTTCCTCCTCCGTTCTTGCTCTCTGGTACGGTGGGTGGCACCGCCCACTGCAGAAGAGAAACTCACCTCCCTGCGCGAAGCTGGCCGCACCGGCGGCAAGGCGATACACACATTGCCCCCGAGTGTGGGAGTTTTCGAAGCCTCCTCCGGTCTGCTTCGTCTTGACGCTCGTTTCGAAGTATTTTTTTTCTTCTCCAAAACGGAAGTGTCGACCGGTCATTCCACTTCGGATGGACATCACTGTCTAGGGTTTCGGTTACCGACCCGCAACATTGCCAATGGCGTTCATGTAGGTTGATGCAAAACTTCGATGGGCGCCACATGTAGGGCGCTCTCTGTCGCTGCTCCATGGGATTCGATGATCAGGACCAGGGGCTGCGCGCCGCCCCTGTCGCCGCCATTTAGTGAGCTTAGCCTTCGGCGGGGGAGTTCTGGAGGATCGAAGGGGGTGTGGCCCCGGGGACTCGTTCTATGCCGTGGGGAGGCTCGGGAGTTCGGGAAGGTGGGGAGGGGTAAGACCACGGAGGAGGACAAGACGGATGAATGGCGCCTCGACTTGATAAAGAGTATTCGGAGGGTCCGGGCTCAGGCGCTCCCCGGTCTTCCCTTCCCGTCGACACGGTAGTGCATTGCGTCTCTTTCGTCATTTTCTTTTGCTCTTTTTGGGACCATTGCTTTTGCATCTTCCGGTGTGCGAGGTGAAACGACCTGCCAATAGTTTAAACTAGCTTTAAAGTATATGACTCTAGATGTTTTATCCTAGCTCCGATGACGGTAGTCATCCGCCGGCAGTTTTCTTGAAAATTACTCACTTTCTTACTATGGCATTGGTACTCAAAACTCTAGTTTCCTGCGGAGAAGTTAACATTCGCCATAAACGTCATGTCGTCTATTTTGCTGATGATGCCACTTTTGGTCGATGGATAATTTCTGATATTTGGACTACAAAGTTATAGCTTGTTGCCTAATCTTTTACGTGAAAAAGAAAATATTTCTTTCAAGGGATCTAATTTCAAACGCAAAAGTTTGTAAATTGCATTCTGTGCCGGTTGGCAACTCTAACTAGCTTTTTTGTTTTTATTTTCATCTCTCCTTTCCAGTGGATGGGTGTGGCTCTGTGGTTTGGCCCTTTGCTTTGAGCTATTTGTTCGTTCATGGTGACTATTTGCTGCTTGCCCATTCTGTACATTTCAGAGTAAAAGTAGTCTTGCATTTTGGTTTCTTCTCTTTGAGAGTGAAATCATCTGTTTACTTGACATGCCATTTATTTTTGGGGCACAACAGATTATAGAGCATGTTGTGTCTGAACTTGTTGTTTCAGACTCAGTGCAATGCATTTCCTTAAAGCTAGATATCATGTCTATATGTCATTGCCCCCTATGTCATCAAAAGCAGTTGAGATGACTACCTTGATTCAGCCCCCTTCCTCTTTGATTCAGCCAAGTCACCTAGGCTGTCATCACCTCTGTTGCAGCTGCTGGGGGTATTTCAGGCACCTCTAGCACCTTAGACACTTCATTGGATGCTTTAGGGGCTAGGCATAGTTGGGTTGGCCACTGATGGTGAATGGGGCATCAAAGGGCCAACCATTTGTGCCCTTGTTCTTCTTCTCTCTCTCTCTCTCTATATATGTATATATATATATCCATTAATGCAGTTGCCTGAGGTGCCTGAGGTGAGGGGTCCCCTTCTTCACCTCAGGTGCTTCATGCATCTGACAACATAAATTGACATGTTAATCTAATTTTGAATGATAATTGCTATTGTAACATGATGTTGATGATATAATTTACCTCTATGTTGACTATTTGATATTATATTCACTGTATCTATCATAACCTAATTGTATTATGTTAACCTATTCATCTACATCAATCTGCAACAAAATTTGCTTCATTCTGTCTTTTCTATTAGACAGGACAATTAAGGTTCTGATAATGCTGAGCTATGGATTACTCATGGATTTTCTTATTTCCTCTAATGATCAGAATGATTGGAGATTGATGGTACCACCTGCTGTCTACACATACATTTGCTTTGAAAATATGAATTTATTTGCTTTCTCAGCATTATTGAATCACCAGGACTTATCATGGTGCCATATACCAAATCAGAATCACATTTAACAATTTTTTCTAGAGTTACAAGCCTGATCCTCATCCTGCTAAGTTATAACCTACTGTATTGGTATTGAGCTAATACGAACTATACTGATTTTCTCTTTATTTTTATCTTAATAAACTTTTGGTACTAGTACTATCCAATATTCATTAAAGGTTTTTATGCATCAATGAAGTTCATTCTTCTTCTTTTGGTTCCTCTTTTGAGTACAAGCTCATATTCTTATGGGGCCATTGCCATATGTCTTGAAGTTATATATGTTGCTTTTGTTATAAATTTCTTTTTCACTTGGAGATTAGAAGATGCCATAGTGCCTTTGTCCACTGCTACATTTATTTTAATTACATTACTGGAACATTTTAATAGTTGGATTAGAACTAATACTAATGTTAACTTGTTATATCTTTTAGACTTAGAGGTGCATCCAAGCAAGAAGACTTTTATGCCCGTTGCAGCCCGAGAAATGCTGCTTCTCAATCTCGTGATACACCTCCTAAAAGAGGTCTGATCTTCTTTTCTACCATTTATCATATTTGGCTAGTTGGTTAGCATCATAAGTTCATTGCTTCTCTGAGCTTAGTTTTAGTATTACTTTCTGAAAGCATCTTTCTATGCATGAGTCTGATGTTTGATATCCTTTATGTGATATTTAGTTTTTAAATGTCCAAATATTAACACACATTTTGAGAAAATCTATCTTCTGGTGCACTTACCCATTGCCATTGTACTAGAAGAATAAACTTACTCTTTATTTAGTTATTTTTGTAAATTTTAAAATAGTTATTTCAGAGGACTCGACCTTGAATTAATATCGATCAGTTTCCATTGAAGGTGAAAAAGGAATACTGGCTTGATTGAGCTGCTTTTGCTGGTTGTTTTCCCTTCTTACTGTTTTTTTATATTTCCCACCATATTGTATGTATATGGCGAAATGATGTGTTGATTTCTTTGTAGATACTGGTATTGCCAATGAAAAGGATTGGGGAATCGATCTGTTGAATGAGAGCATAAATGAGTCAGGCACAAATGAAGATGGTAGTACCTGGTTCCAGGAAAGTGGAGTTGATCTTGGAGATAATGGATATAGGTGCCGATGGGCTAGAATGGGAGGCCAATCCCATGATGGTTCCTCAGAATGGAAAGAAATGGTATTCTTTTTGTTATTCCAATAGCTGTTTTACTTTGACCTTCTCCTTGCGATCCATTGTCTTCAGAGATAAGAGAACAGTGTTGTCACCATTCTCTAATTGGTTGCATACATTGTTTGTTTGGTGTTCTTTCTTAAGGCCCCACCCCTCTGTTGCAGTATTGGAATTGAGAAACGTATCAACTTTTCATTTACATTGCTTTTAGTTGGAGAAGGAAACAAATTTCTAAAGGGGAAAGAAGAGTTCCTTCTAATTTCATTTATTTTAAGGATGGACCATGGTTGTCAAAGTGGCTGCTTACCGCAAAAGTACCCTGCACCTGTTAGAAGGTGACCGGATGCTTTTTGAAGGTCCAATAAAGTGGCCTAAGCTGCGCTTAAGTGCCAAAGCAGAAGGTTCACATCCTTAAGTGGACTGGATCCACGTATAAGATACCCTTCCAGCATCTGCTTACCTGCCTCCCCCCCCTCATTTGTCCCCATGACTACAACTTGGTTTTTGAGGTCGTCTTGCCATTCTCTCACTGCCAGTGGCTGCCCCAAGCATTGAACTTTCATCCCCTCTCTTTCTCTCCACCCTTCTTTTTCTGGTGGTCCCCTGCCCTGCGGCATCCTCTTGGCCCTCTTTTATTCTTCCTCTTTGGTCAATCCTTTGCCGACTCTTCTCCTGCTCCCTCTCAAGACTGCCTGGTGGCCCTGCTGCATCTATTCAACCCCCTTTGAGTCTCTTCTTCTCAGCCTTTTCTCTACATCTCAAGTCGGCCCTCTCTCATTTGCTTTCTATATTTTTCATATTGGGAAATAGGGATTGAATCTTGTATATTGTGGTCAAGTTTTTTGCAGATTATTTTTGAAGAAGTTCAAGATATTTTGTAAGTAAATTTTTTTTATTTACATACAAATTTTAATTTTTTAAGTTATCACATTAAGACTAATTTTAGTAACTTCATTTTTTTGAGTGAAATGCCAGATTTTGTGTTTATATATCTTCCATTGCTGGATTTTTTTATTATATGTCTCTATTAGTTTTACCACTTAAGCGGACACTATGTTGCTTAAGTAGACAAAGGCCCCTTGGTCACCCCAGTAACTTTGTTGCTTTAAACAACATTGGGATGAAGTGGACCTACTTAGTCATAGGGTTTATGTATTTTGCTATCTGCTGGCTTTTAATGTGATTTGCATTTTCTCAAATTTTTTTATTGGGGACACATGATCTTTATAATTTGCATGTTCCACGTATGATGTTCCTGATATTTATGTATTCTGAAAGGAGTACATTAGTGTAATTCTTACTTGTTTTTTAAAATTGACCTATTATTACTTAGAAAATCTTTAATATACTTCATGATCTCCTTGGCAGTGGTGGGAGAAGAGTGATTGGACCGGATATAAAGAATTAGGTACGCAAGTTTCTTCAGAGTGTTTCTAAATGGTCAGTTCTTTGTAT
This sequence comes from Cryptocoryne crispatula var. balansae, assembly GCA_036172225.1. Lineage (NCBI taxonomy): Eukaryota > Viridiplantae > Streptophyta > Magnoliopsida > Alismatales > Araceae > Cryptocoryne > Cryptocoryne crispatula. Next base: position 6,919,691 of record CM069932.1, on the reverse strand, counting down.
GTTCAGAGAAATCTCTTCTTCTGTAGTGGATAAGTCACCTTTTTATCTGACTTGCTGTAGCTTAGCTCTAGTATTTTTTATTGCTGAACATCTAATACCTCAAGGAATTTTAAGTCTATGATTACAACTTCAGGTAATTAAATATCTGCTACTATTTTCATAACCTATGACCATATCCAAGAAGAAATCTAGATGGCTAGTCTGTGGTAATTCATTCCTCTTCTTTATTTTGAAGTAAATAAGTCAATTCATTAATCAATAATGTGAAATCTAGAACTACAATATTTATACAACTCAAGTGCCTTTACACATCAGAAGATGGGTATCGTGTGAAACAAACACCTCCAAGAGATCAATAAGGGGTGAAACCCTCAATTAATGCACAACAAGCTATGAAAAAATTTTTTTTTTTTGCAATTGGAATCTGCCTTTAAATCCACTGTTCTGGTTTCAGCCTTGAAAATCCTTCTATTATTCTCAAGCAAATAGCCAAAGTAATGGCACGGAGGATCACCCCCCCCCATTATATTAACATTTTTGCATTGTCTACCTTCATTTTATTTCTCAAAAAGATGTTCAGACTTCAGACACAGGATTGCCATCTTGCATCTCATTTCCATTTCAGGGTATTGACGAGAAGATATCTTAGAAAAATCGAAAGATTGAACTTCATAAATGTTAGTCTAAGTGCATATTTAAGTGTAAAATGGAATGTTAATATCTTCGAAAGAGGATGATAACTGAGAACCAGGACTGGGATAGGTTGACAAGGGAACCAGGATTAATTCATGGAAAATGATCATTAAGCAAGGATTTATGGATTCTGATCATTTGCTGGATTGGCCAGGGCTGATCCTAATCCATATTGGGTGGCTGATCTGAGGGAAGAGAAGTTGATTTAGCATATGCTAAATTGGTTCTCCAAAACTTGAAAAACAATGAAAATATCATAAAAATGATAAAAGAATGTTCTGTTGGAGGTTCTTGACTGATCCGGCATGGACCATGGTCAGATCACTGCTGGGAGGTGGTGAATAGCTCTGGATCAGCCATGGATTTGTCCAAAATTGGCTGATCTAGACTAATCAGACCGAGGCTAACATGATCCCTGCAGAAGTCAGCCATGGGATCGGTGCCCCCCAAGATTAGGATTGGCACTTAGTTGATCCCAACCACGCTACTAAGGGACACATCAAAGGATCCCAACTTCAATCTTGGCTTCATCTCTAGTAATATGGATATAGAGATCTTAGAGTGAACTCTGAGAAGAATCACTTGTTACAGTCATATAAAAAATATTCATTCATAAAATATAATGGAAAAATGAAACAACATTACCTAGATAAGGCTTTGGATTGATGAAAAAATGAAGTTAACATGTCAACCAAACTTAACGAGGTCAGGTCATCCAACTAAAATAATAATAAAAAAACAGAATGAGAGATAGTGGGAATGCTATAGACATTTCACATTAGTATGGAGCTGAGAAGTTACTTGCTAATGCTTTATCAAGAACAATGCATAGCAATCTTTTATCAATGTTTTAATCAGACAGCTTCCCAACAATGGCTTAGCATCACTAGTATGACAAGTTTCAACATGCCAAAGAATTAGTATTCTTCTTTTGGAGTTTATACTTAAAACATTCAATCAATATAGTGACAAGTACCTAGCTGTTACTTGAAAGGATAGCTGCAATTCATTCAACTACAAGGTTGAAGTTAGCAACTAGTGTTTAAGTACCTAGCTGGTAGCCTGGTACTGTGAGCAAAAAAGAGACTAAGAAAAATAATCTAAAAGATCTACATCAGCAAAGCCAGTGTTTTATGCATTAAAAAAACACTAAGGCAGTGTTTCTTGTTATAGATCCTGGAAGGCACTTTTACAATCCCAATAAAAGACATGAAACTTAGAGAAGTTACATTAATTCACAAAATACACGACTTTAAAGAGAATGTCCTATTCTCTGCAGATTTTATTGAAAAATTTTCATTCCTTTTTGTCTGTTATGTCCATAGTTGTCAAGACGTCCAAGGCGTTGAAGAGTGCCAATTCCGCTTAGGCAACAAGGCGACCGCTTAGGTGTTGCCTAGGCAGTCAAGATGGTATCATTATATGTGCATATATACAAATATAGATATGAATATATACAATCATATATGTAATTTGATATTAATACTATATATATTTCTACCAACATACAAACAATACATAAATATAATTATATTTGTATTTTATAATTGAATGTATATGATTGTGTACATACATATAAATGTGATTTTATATATGTAATTATGAATGTGTGGGTATTTATTTTTGGGAAAGGAGTTAATCTTAATAAACTAAGTGAGAGTGAGAGAAAAGATAGCTAAGAGGGACCTTTATAAATTTTAAATATATAATATATATTTATAATCAAAAATCTTAAATATATATGATAGTATAAGTGATAATGAAATATATTAATACATTCAAACTGTCATTAAATAGGTGCCCTTTGTGGGGGATATCAAAGAGGGAAAACCCCCAAAAATAATTTTATTAATTATGCAAAAATACCCGGGGCACCTTGCTTGGGCGCCTTGGGCACCTTTTTGGGTGCCCCATAAGGTGCTCTGGCAAGGCACCCGGGCAAAAGCGCCTTGGTGCCTAGGCACCCGCCTTGACAGCTATTGTTATGTCCACAGGATTCTTGGTAAGCAGAAATTCCAAATTCCAAATTCCAAACTCCAAATCATCTTGTTCCCCCTGCTACCAATTCATGGATTGCTCTCCAACCAGTCTTGGAGAAGCTTCAATAGAGAATCTTTGTTCTCCCCATACCTTCCAATATCATGAAAAATGTTCTATATAAGGTTTATGTGGTACCACGTTTGAGAAGCATATGATCAATACATTTTGTCATGCATGCTATGAAAACACACTTGTATATCCTGCTTTTTCATTCATTAAAGTCTATCTTCCATTGGAAACTTCCCCCATGCATTTTTGCACAAGAAAATTCTGATTTTTCAAAAAAATCTGCAGAGAATTGGACATTCTCTTTAAAGCTCCTCTCTTATTTTTGTCATTTTACATGTGGACCATACCAAGAACCTTCCTTTTCTATCCCAGCCCCATTTCTTATGATCCTTTCTATCTGCAGATAGAGTAACTTGGTTCATGAGCCTGGAAAACTGAATAAACTTTTCCATCTTATGGTCTCTGAGATGCCTCTGTTCTCATTCATGGTGATATTTGGACTCATCACTGTTATACTCATATGTTGATTGATTATCAACAAATTTCTGGACACCACGATGTCAGAGGACTGTGTAGATTACTTACATATTATAGTGATGTTGTGGAGGTTCTGTTCAAGAGTTTACTTCAAACGTAAAGATAACTTGCTATTGTCAATTTGTTTAGATTTCTAAACTTCATAGAAATATGAGATCATGGAATGCTGGGTCAGCTGACCTGGCCTGATGCAGTTAGATTTGGACCCAATCGATGATCGGGACTCAAATCAGCCCATCTGGCCTAGGGCCAGCGGGATCAGACTGGGTTGGGCTGCATCAGCTGACCTAGTTCCACCTAGGTCGGCCTGATCGGCTAAGGTCGGATTGGGTAGTCCAACGGCTCCAGGTTTACCACGCTAGCTCATTCCGATCTGGGTCAAGCGGTCAGGGTCAGGCCAATTTGCTCCCAACCCTAACCCGGCCTACCTTGGATGAGATGCTCTATTTCACCACACAAAATTTGACTTTTCTTTTAAACTCCATGTGAGAACCTCATTTTTTAATGTTTTGTAAAAATATTATGTCTCGAACTAAATAAGAAAAATAGGTGATATTCTATAAGAATATTAGATTGTTGTTGGCACACGAATTTGTCAAAACAGGGGAAGGTTATTTCGTTTGTTACGTAACATACCCCATGTCAACATAAATGGACGCCCGCGGATCCCCCAAAAGGCAAGGAATCCACCTCGCCGGAAGCTGCCATCGTGCCACCCCCCAAGGAGGGCAAGCGGCCGCAGCACAGAGGGGGACCTTCCTCCATTACCGCAAGGCCAATGGGGGCAAGCCGCACCGCCCGCGGATCCTCCATCCCGCAATCAGCGCCGACGGGATGAAGGCAGGTCGGCCTTCTATTTCTTGGCGGAGGACTCTCGGCCTATAAAGAGGGGACTCGCGGCACCCAAGGAAAAGGGAGGACGGGGGGGGAGGCTGATAGAGAGGAGATGATTCGGAGGGGAAGCAGCGCGAAGAAGGAAGGGACAGGGGGAGGCTGATAGAGGGAGAGAGCAGAACCTCCGCCGGAAGCCGCCGGGACCTCTGCCGGTATCCCCTCCGGTGCAACTCGACGTCGCGGGAAGCCCTTGCGGAAGCCGCCTCCACCGAAACCTCCTCCAAGACCTGTCGTCGCCGCCGGAACCCCCGCTGGGAGCAACCGTCGCCGCCGGAACCTCCGCCGGAAGCCGCTTTGCAGTCGTGAGCCTCTCACGCCTCCGCCGTCGCCGTCGGACGAAGCCAGGGGTCCGCCGGGAGGGCTGCGCTGCCGTCGGGTGCCGGAGAGGGTCGAATGGAGCACCGTAGCAGCCGAGAGGGGGAGAAATAATGTCCAGGGGACTTAGGTCCACGCTGGAAAATCGTGGGCCAGGCGAGGCTCGCGCGGGATCTGGCCGCAATGGGCCGCCGGGAGGCCCAATTTCTCCATCGACTGAACAGTGCCTAAACAGGCCCCTAAAAAAAAAATTTCAAAAGGTGGGGTCTTGGGATAGCCACGCGCTAAACCATAGACCGACGAGGTGGGGTCCTTGGGAGATCCTCCACAAGTCCTTCTGGACCGGGGCTACTCTCCCTCAATTTGGTTAATAATAAATGTGGGGTTAATTTCCAATTTCCCCAAAATCCATTCAATTTTAAGTCTCTTAATGCCTATAAAAGGCCATATGAGATTTAATTTTCATTGTGGTCAATTTCTGATTCCCCAAAATCCATTCAATTTTAAGTCTCTTAATGCCTATAAAAGGCATTATGAGATTTAATTTTCATTGTGGGGTCAATTTACGATTCCCCAAAATCCATTCAATTTTAAGTCTCTTAATGCCCATAAAAGGTCATATGAGATTTAATTTTCTTTGTGGGGTCGATTTTCGATACCCAAAATTCATTGAGATAAATTTCTTGATGCTCGTAAAGAGCTATGAGAAATTTAATCTTACAAAAAAAAGAGTTGTTATTTTTATGCCCATGCAGGGCCATGAAAAAATTAGCTCGGAGTTAAGTTTTGTGAAATATCTCCATACATGCAGGGTATTCATGTCTCAAAATCCAATTTCAACTAAATAAATTCAAAGAATTCCAAATTAAATAAATTCAATTTAAACCAAATCAAGTTAAATCACAACACATGTAAATCAATTTTAACCAATAACAACCCATAAATAAATTATTAAACTTAACTTCTCAAAAAATAAACTAAATCAAATTCCCAAACAAATTTTAATAAACAAACCAAATCCAAAGATAAGTCAAGCAAATTTAAATCAAACTTCTTAAAATTCAAACACCAATCAAATTCAATTTAAATCCAACTCTTAAATTAAACTCAAGATAATCAAACAAAACTAAATCAAACAAATTTCAAGCCAAATCTGACTTGAACAAATTTAAATCAATCCAAATCAGTTCTTTTAAAAATCAAGCCCTAAAACAAGTTAACTTTAACCAAACAAATTTAAATTAAATCAATCTATAAACAACTTTTAACTCAAATCAATTCTAACCAAATAAACCCAAATTCAAAACCTGCAACCAAAATCTGAAATAAAAAATACAGCAATTTGTAATTCTGAATTTGAAAGATCCGAAAATTGAACTTAATCCTTTTAAAAGCCTAAAACCTGAAGATGGGAGGTGCAGGAGCCGCAGCAAGATCTGAAGTCTGCAGGGTCTGAACTAAAAAAAATCTGTAATTGAAACTCTGAAGATTAAAAATCAGAAATCTGTAAGTCTGGAAGTGGTGCAGAATCTGGACTTCAAAAAAATAAATCTGAAATATGGGAGATAAGGTTCGGAATCTGAAATCTGAACACCCAGATCTGAAATTGAAAGTCTAAAAATCTGCAGTTTCTAATTCAAAATCTGAACTCCAAGGATTTAAATCTGAATGTCTATCCAAAGATGAGAAAATCTGCAAATCCAGAAAATTGTAAAATCCGAAATCAGAATCTGTAAAGCCCAGAATCTGAAATCTAAATCTTCACATAATGTCCAAATCAAACAATTCCAAACAAATCACAAACTCAATTAAATTCATAAACAAAATCTGAGAATCTGAAGTCTGAAATCTGCAGGAGATCCGAACCAAAATTCTGAAATTTGAATTTCAAAGATTGAAACTAGTACAAGTCAGAGGCTGATCCGTAGATAGGTGGTCCCAAACCATTCAAACCCATAAGAAAATTCAAATTCAAAGTTGTTCCAAATCATTCCACATAAAATCTGAAAATTGCATAAGAAAATCCAGAAGTTGTCAAATCTATTAAATCTAAATTCCCCAGAATCAAACAACCAGAATTTAATTAATTTCAACCAACTCCAATCAAACTAAATTTAAATAATTCAATCCCAACAAAAATCAAAAAAAAAATCAGCTTTAACTAATCAAATACAAATCAACTCAAATCAAATTAAATTCAAATTAACCAATCAAATCAAAATTCAAACTAACAAATTTAATTAAACTAATTAAATTTTAATCAAATTCAATTCAATCTAAATCAATCAAAGTCAATCAAATAAATCTCTCAAATTAAATTCAAGTAAATCAATTCCAAACAAATTCATTCCAAACAAGCTTAAATCAATTAATCAACCCAAATTGAATCAAATTCAAATCAAATTAAAACTCACACACTAAAATCCAAATTTCAACCAATTTAAGTGAAACTTAAATTTAAACTAAGTCAAATCAAACTCTCCAAATCAAATCCTAATCAAACTTAAAATCAACTCAAACTAAATTCAAAACAATCAAACCAATTCAACTCAAATCAATTTTAATCAATTCAATTCAAATCAATTCAATTCAACTTAAATCAAAATACAATTCAAACAAAATTCAAACAAATCAAATACTTGCTTTCCGTCAAATTCATGGGACTGTTTTCTCCTGTGTGTGTATGTGAATGTTTATTTTGCGGATGTATGTTTTCTGTTCCAATGGATTGCTATGACGTTTAATCAAGGGTATTCGAGAAATCTCGATGTAATTAACGTCGGATCTTCGCACCATCCGACGGGGAGAGATCAAAATTAATTTCAAAGAACCTAACAACCTTAACACATAATTTTGACCCTAGTTAGTACTTTTATGAAATATCATCTATTTTCTTACAAAGTCAATGCTAAGGTCAAACCTAATTCAAATTCAAGAGGAAAATGAATTTCCAAAACAACAAAAGAAATAAATATTTTGAGATTTTTGAGGTTACATCAATTGTCTAGAGATATTTTAGAAGTATAGAATTGAGGTTCAGGTTCTGTGAAAATTTAATCTTTGACCCCTCCATGTCGGATGGTGCAATCATCCAGCGTTAGCTTACATCAAGCGACCGCTCAAACGCCCTTGATTAATTGTCATAGCAACTTGTTTTTGAGAACATGCGCATCCATAAAACATTCTTGAAGTCAAAAGGGGCTGCAGCCATTTGTGCTTAATGTGATGTGAACCAGCTTGTCTATGGTTGATTTTTGTTGATTTTTGTGAGTTTGTTGATTTGATTGATTTTTGTTTGTTCGATATTTCGTTCGGTTTGATTTAAGTTTGGCTTGACTTTAGCTTGGTTTTGGTTTGTTTTATTTTGTTTGTTTGTTTTGTTTTGTTGTTGTCTCCTTTTTTATACCAGTTTAAATATGTTTCATATGTTTTAAAGTTTGGTTCGGTTTATCGACTTTAAAGCTCCATATTGTTTAATATTCTGATTTTTTGTTTTAGGGTTGATTTCGATGTGTTTTAGGTGTTTGAGAAATTGTTCATTTAGTTCTATCTGGGATTATTTAATCATTGCTTGATTGGGGGTTTAATTAAATAAGATCAAGTGGCTTTGAAATGGATTTTCCAGATTATTCAAATCTGATTTTTCATGCATTTTGAGATTGATTAAAGTTTGAATTTTCTTATTTTAAGTTTAGTCTTTGTTATTTCTTAGTTATGGTTTACTTTTCATTAAACTTAGGTGATTTTAATTGTCTTTTTCAGATATGTTTTAAATCTTATTTTTATTTAATCTTCAGATTTGATTAATTGAGTTTTATGTTTATTTTTGTATTGTTTCTTTAGTTTGAGGTTCGCATTCTATCTGGTTCGTCGGGCTGCCATTTAATGCCCGATTTCATCCAATCCAGGTCGGTTTTTGAACATCATTTCATTCCATATGCCGATGTACAAGTGATTATGTAAAATAACACTGGGGGGAAAAACATTGTTCCTTCTCCTGATGTAAATTTTCATATGGTCGGAAGAATTTAGCATTACAATGGCATGCCGGGTCATTCCAACCGATACAAAATTTACCCATCCAAGATGACAAGTATTTTGAGTTGTCATATTGGGGGAAAGATCGCCGACTATGGGAACCGGGCCGCTTCGTCGTCTTGATCGATATTTCGGGGCATACTTGGGAGAGCCATCCAAAAAGGTGGAGTACATAGTGAAAGGGTGTTTCACTCCTTATTTTAATTTTGCATTTTGTATTTTCAGATTTTGTATTTTTATTAATTTTTTGTCAAGGCCCAATGGGCCGGTTCAAGCTCTATCGGCCCGGATGGTTGGTCTTCAGTCTTCTTGGACTTGGTGGGCTCGTTTTTCATCTTGTATGGTCCGGTTGGCCTGTTGGAGCTTCATTTTCTTTGCTTCACAAACTGCTTGGCGGTGGGGTGAATATCTGCTTGGATGGACAATTCGCCTGTTGTACGGATTCTAAAAGGACCTGGGACATCACCCCCGCTCACCGGTATCTCAAGTGGAGAGATTTCTGCATTTTTTTTGAAGTCGCAATGGTGCTGCATTTTGGAACCACAAGGTGCTGTTTTTTGTAGGCCGCAAGGGGGCTGAGGGATAGGCCACGCAAAGGGGCTACTAGAGGGCCTGGATAAGGCAGGAAAGGGATCATAGAAAAGGCATTTTGGGACTGTTTTAAAGGGGGAAAACAGAACCTGTAATGGGGCTGTTCGGATGGGCTATGAGGGGGCTTAAGATTGGCCACAAGGGGGGCTGAAAGAAGTGGCCGCACAAAAGGAACTGTTTGGATTTTTTTTGTAACGCTGGACAAAGGGGGCAGTAAGGGATCCCAAAATGGGACTGTGCTGTAATAGGCCGAAATGGGGCTGTTTAGCAGGGCTTCTGGAGGGCCAAGGGTGGCCTATACAGGGGCTGTTTAAGTAAGCCGCAGGGAGAGCTAACAGGAGGTCGAAATAGGACCTGTTTAGGGGACTTAAAATGGTCTGTTTAAGGGGCATCTAAGTGGGCTGAACAGGTGTCAGAATAGGGGGTAAAGGTGACCTGTTTGGGGGCTGCGCAAAGGGCTGGACAATGACCCGTTTAAAGGGGCTAACAGGTGACTGTTTGGGGGGGGGTATTTGGTCTGAAAATAGGATGTGGCTGGAAGTGACCTGTGTGAAGGTCTGAAGTTGAGCCAAAAAGAGACCTATTTTTGGACCTGCATGGGGGGTCGAAATGGGATCCGTTTAGGAGATCCCCGAGTGAGCTGAACAGGGGTCAAGTTGGGAGTGGAAATGGCCTGCTTAGGGGCTGTGTAAGGGAGCAAAACAGACCCTGTTTGGGGTATGTTCATAAGGCCAAAAAGGGGCTGTCCAAGGGGACTTTAGATGAGCCTAACAGGTGGACCAAAAAGGGGTGGTTATGGCCTGTTTAGGGGGCAATCTAGATGGGTCAAAATGAGGTTGGCAAGGGATTTTGTTTAGGGTCATGGGTTGCAGATGTCTATGAAGGCCGGTTTGGGCCATAAGAGGGGTTGAGAAGAGAATTTAGAAGAGATGGGGAGGTGCCCTTAAAGGGCTACATAGTTAATATGTATCTGTTCCCTACCTTGTTTTCTTTGCGTTGGATGCAAGAGAGGACGAAGAAAGGGGCTGTAAGCATCCCTGCACCAAGGGGATTAGTGCACCGAGGGAGGCTGCAAGGGGACTCTTTCCTTCTCCTTCTTCTTCCTTTCTCCTCCTTCTTCTTCTCTCAGCCGCAGGCAGGGCGACAGCAGGGTGCACAGCAGCAGCCTGACGGTGTCCAAAATTCCCATTATCCCTTGGGCACCCTTCTCTTTCTTATAGAAAATGGGGGAGATCAAGGGATGGCCTTTCCCATCTTCTAGGTTGTTTTAATTGGCCTTCACTCTTGAATTCTTCTAGGACATTAAGTTCTTAACTAGTACTTTGAGTTTTCCCATGGCATTCATTAAGTGTTGACTTATCCCTTGAGTTCTCCCATGGCATTAATGGGTCAAGGATGAGGTGGCGGCTGACATGGCCTGGGCGATGTGGCCAGCTGAGGTGGCCATCTGATGTGGCAATTTGACTGGGCCAATGGGGTTGACTGCGACCCATTTCTCCCTCCTCTTAATGGGCTGCGCACAATGGGTTATTGAGAGAGCCGGAAATGATTATTTTAAATAAAAATAGGGGCTGGGCCAGCTGGGGATTGCGCCCATGGATCAATTCCGGACCTGTTTTGGGCCCAATTAGGGGCTGGGCTGACTGGAATTTTGGTCTGGTCCTCCTTTTTTTATACTCATATCTTTTCTTTGTAAAACATTGACGCCAACACTCCAATATACGGATCAATGATGGAACCTTTCCACTAATAATTGATGTTTCCACAAGGTTTATAGATAATTCGTAAGTAAAACAAATAACTGAAGTAAACCATTCCTTCTTATTTTTATTTTCAAAGTATCAAATCGGAAGTAATCTTATCACCATCTTCATCATTCCTTATTTCCCAGTCCTGGCACAATGATGAATATCTTTTAAGTTATCACAACGATGTATACTCTGTATAAAGTTTATATGACTCTTGATCCTTTTATTAGTATTCATACTTCAATCTTGTGGAATATCGTGCATGGAAAATCATAAATCAAATTGAAACAACTATTACCATTTCATAAACGCATACTTGATCAATATATACATAAATTCATATTTAATATTCTTTCAAGAACCATTCTTTACATAAAGTTTTTTTCTGATTTTTATGCATGCATGGTGATCATTCACAGATGGCTGGTCCTAGCAACAAATTTTTTTTTTGTTCACCAAAGAATGGGGTTGAACTATCATTACCTCGGTCCAGCTGCCTTGTGGCACCTGATGATTAGGAAAAAGTTATGAACCTCTAGATTTTTTTTATTTGCAAAAAAATTAATTCTAGAATTTTATATATGTTTTCTATGGTTTTATAGAGTCCTTGGGGAAAATTTTGAAGAACCTTTATGAGTTTTCATGTTAGGAACTTTGCAATTACGGAGATTGTGTAATACTTTTTGCAAGAATTGCATTTTAACTTTTAGGTCTTTACACTACAGTTTGCACGTGGCAAGCAGTGTTGCTTGGCTAAGTGCCCGTGGTCCATGTTGGATTCTTCCCTATTCACTTGTAGGGTCCTTTGTTTTGGCATCATCTAGTTGTAAGAGTTCTTTTCATCTGTCTCTTATTGCTTTTGCCACCTTTCATATGTACATCCCTTTATCTTTTCTTAGTGAATGCCATCCAATTTTTATAAAATAAGATCATGATGATGAGTTTTTCCTCCTTTTTTTTGATAAACAATAGAACAATATTGAAAATTGGAATTATTCATCTTAATTGATGGTCTTACAGCACCTATTACTTCTTTATCTTTATGTTTGGTTTCTTTAGGTGTTGAGAAGTCAGGGAAAAATGCTGAAGGAGATTCATGGTGGGAGACATGGCAAGAAGTCCTTTATCAAGATGAATGGAGGTAGTTTAATTTTATGAAGATTAATTTTACTTTTATCAATCTTCCTTTTTCACATTTTAGGATTCTTATTCAGGTTTTTCCGAGTCAAATGATCTGCCCAGATCAGGATCAGATCATTTGACTCCATCAGGAACATATCATCTCGCTCAGCCAGTGGTGGAAGAAAAACCAATGCAGGATGGATTGGTTCCTCTAAAATTGGAAAGAAAACATAAAAAGATTCATGATCTGTCTAGGGCATATCAGAGGTGCTTGATTGCCACCGAGGTGTCAGGTAGGATGAGAAAGGGGCAGGGTGGCAACAACCACCTCTTCACAGCAGGGAGGTGGTGATCCTGCTAAGATCAGTCTGGAAGCCACCGATCCAGGCTGATCCAATGGAACCTAGCCCTATCCTGGCAGAAATTGGCCTACGATCAGGCTCCTCCTGGATCCTAGATCGGCCAATCCTGCAAACCATGATTCTTATGGAATCTCTTTAATATATAGATGCAAATAGGTTATAAAAATAATAGAGTAACGGATCTAAAGAAATGCACTAAATGATTAGACAGTTTTCACACATTCCTAACAGAAACAAGAAAAAAATCATTTGTACTTGCTTGCTCATGGCCGTGCCTGTTAATGGAGCATGAACTTTGTTTTCACATTGTCAACTAGAAGTGTATAATATGGGATGATCAATTGGAAATTAGATATTTTAGTCACTAGGAGCAAATAGCGCACAATAAAGTACTTTTCTTTATAACTGCTTGTGTCCTTCTGACAAAGTTATCTAATTATTAGAGGTGATCATGCCATTGTTACCTGTATCGGCAATGAAAGGCTAAATGCTTACCCTTGCCTCTTATGCTTTTCATTCACCTCTGCCACATTTTCTTAAATAAGGTAAGTGATTCTTTGCAGGTGAGTTAGACATCTGGTGTCACCGTATCTTCTTTGTTTTCTCGAATTCTGAGACACTTTTGGTGTCACCGTATCTTCTTTGTTTTTACGAATCCTGAGACACTTTTGGCTTCTAAGTATCATTTTTCAAATATGGTATGGGAATAGATAATATGATATAAGCAATAGGCATAAGGTTGCCATTTTTGTGAATTTTTCTTACATAGTTTTCTTACATTTTATGATAGTATGATATAATCAATCGTACAAAGTACATTGCTCATATTCCTGGGCCCTTGCCCTGGCACTTTAGGATGAACCTGATTGCCTCTTGCCTAAGAACAAATGGAACCACTGAGATATAGAATATGGCTTGATTTATGTTTGTTTCGATCTTGTACACATAATTTTTGATGTAGCATACAAGCATCTCTTTTGGATGTTTTACAATCCTAAAATCTTGTCCTCAACTTCCTTAGCCATAACCTCTTAAGCAGATTGTCAATCAACTAAGTGCATATTTTCTATCATTCCCTCTATGCATTGTTGGTCACATTCATCTCAGGTGATCTCTGCACTGGACAGCAGCAATAAAGCAGTGGCTCTATGGAGGATGTGCTCCTATGCAAAATTTCACTTTTGTGAAGTTTTTGTTTTTCCATTGTCTGGGGGGTTTATTGACTTCTTGAAGGGAAACACAAACAGCGACTCACATTATTATATGTATTTAATCAGAGAAATTGCTCAATTTATTAAACACTTTCATAAATGAAAGTAATCTAGGCTTCTAATATCCTTACAACTTCACCCAGTCTGATTGTGATTCTACCGCTGCTAAGTGCAGTAACCTTGCAAGGATAGAGAGAAGTGCTCAGAAACAAGCAAAATCTGGGTCTGAAACTGCTGGATGGTATGAAAAATGGTAAGAAATATCTGGTTTACCTGTTATACTTTTGAGTTTGGTATCTGATTTATGTTCATGTTCATGGAGTTTTTATTTTGATTCTGGATAACACTATTCTTTACTTTGGCCACTTTGCCCAGGTGGGAGAAGTATGATGCTAAAGGCTGGACAGAGAAAGGAGCACATAAGTATGGTAAATTAAATGAGCAGTCATGGTGGGAGAAATGGGGAGAGCACTATGACGGCAGAGGATCTGTGTTTAAATGGTTTCTTCAAGTTCTTGCCACTTGTCATTTTAATATAGTCATTCAGTTTTATTGTTGAGAAATAGTGAGAGTTTCAGTCATCGAGCTTTTACTGTTGAGAACAAGCCTCTAATTCTTATATTATCTGTTGATCTGCTTGATGTGGTAGAATTGTGAAGGTGGATAACTAACATGCATGTTTGAACCATGACTTTTACTGGCATATATTTTCTTTTAACATTTTACTTTAGAACATAGCATTTCTGCTTTACCTCATCTGATTGTTTTCGATTTTGGTAAAGGTAGTTCTATGATTTTGGTTAGTGAGAGGAGTAGTGTTGGCACCCAAATTTTCCAAAAAAAAAAAGAAGAAAAGAAGAGAAAAAGGAAGAATAAATTAGAAAGAAAGGGCATATAGAAGGGAATATCCCACTCGAACTCCATGCTACACAAGGGCTCCCAGTCCAAGTGGAGCCCTTCGCAGGGTTCATCTAATCCATAGGCATCAGATCTGTCATGAAAATGTCATTAGATAGCTGTACCTAGTAAACTGTACATTTACTCAGCCCAGCCAGCTTCATACGAGGCTAAAAGGACGAGATGTGCATACAACTAAAAGTCTGTGGGCAAAAAAAAAGTCTGTGGGCACAGGCAAACAGCCTGGTTCTCTGCATGATAAATGTGCCTGGTATGAGTCTTATGATTAGCCTGTCAAAAGAAAAAAAAAACTGAAAGTGGCTAGCAAAGACTATAATTTCTGGTAGAGAGGGATTGATGGCAAGAAGATAAGGAAAAAGATCCTCGAGAATATGCTGTTTCAGATCTCTGGCTAATCTAGAATGATGGTGATAATGAATGAAGAAATCCATTTGGCCCATGGGCTTTAAATTGCCATCATAGGGGTGAAATAGGATGTTTTCATTTCCAAAGCTGATGTGCACACGGAATTACACTACATTAGATGGCAGAGGATGGAAGGGGATGCAGGAATATGGCCTCCTCCAAGCCCTGCCTGTCCAATACCTTACATCCAATCCAAAGGCTGTTACAGCTGAAATACTAGAATCTAGAAGAAAGATCAAGAAGAGATGTCACACTTGCCACTAAGAAAGTATGATGAAAGGAGAGGCTATTCTTACCCTCTGCAGCAATTAACAAGAAGAAAGCCATACACAGAGGGCCCAAGCCCTTCTCAGGTCCAAAAATGCTCAGATAGCTGGTGGGTGGCAGAGGAGGCAACCTGTCCTAGTAAAAGCCAGATTGATAGCCTTTTCTGATGTGTCTACTTTTTTTGCACATTTCATGCTGTTTTATTATTCCATGCAGAATTTACTGATTCAAATCCTTTCATAGTGGATCCTTCTTTTCTCATTTCTCTTCCTGGATTAAATGAATGCTTGAAATTTGGCCTACATTTATGGAGAGATAGTATTACAATAATCAGTATTTTATGTTGATTAAGTTTTGTTTCAGAAATAAAAAAATTGCAACTTGTATATATCTTGACTTCAGAAACTGAACTTTGTGAAAACATAACCATTCACTTTTTTAATTCATGTTCCATTTCATCACACGTTAAACTTAGGCCCTTACATAAATTTGTGAATTATGTCGATCTGTAGTCTGTTTTGAGGTCCTCGGTAAAGATTCTAAAGAACCAAAACAAGCGAATGAACATACAGATGGACAAAAAAAGGCATGACAATTGACAACCACGCTGTCTCTGCATTGCATCTACAGTAAATGAAAATTGAAAGAGGGCAGCTTACAGCCGAAACCAATTTAATAGGACACTAGACAATTTTATGGTTTGTGCTTTGTATTTGCAATGTAGAAAAATATATTTCTATACTTTATGGTAGTGACTACAGAATGATCCAGTTATGAATTTGCAGTGTAATTCTAGTAGAGAGCTGTTATGGGTTGATTATACACATTTAAGTGAATTCATGATTTAACATCTCTGAATGCATGCCTTTATTTTTCATGCATGGTCAAAGTTCTCTTGCATGAAACGGCCACTCTAAAAATTCACTTTAAGCATGCAAGAAAGGTATTCCTTTTCATTACTGAATCAACTATAATAATCGATTATGTGATCTCCAGTTGACTTTTTCCTATTTTGATGACATTCCTAGGGAAGGTGATGTAGAAAGTGAATATGTTTTAACTTTTTTTCTTTTCCTTTCAGGACAGACAAATGGGCGGAGACCGAATTAGGTGCTAAATGGGGGGACAAGTGGGAAGAAAGATTCTTTGCTGGAATTGGTTCTCGTCATGGGGAGACATGGCATGTATCACCTATTGGGGACCGTATGTCACTTTTCCTTTTCATTGACTACTTTTCTGAGAAGTCACTATTTTGTTTTATAGTTATCCATTTATCGTTATCAGGCTGTGATTGTTCTGAACGTTGTACGCTTTGGTAGTGCATCTGATAAACTGCCTAAATGATATAAATAAATTGTTCTTTTTCTGACCTCCAATTTAATGATTGAAGTGATTGTCTGTCAATGTATTCTAGGTGTTTTTTGTTTTTTTTATTTGATCAATGCAAGAACTAATTTGTTTACATGATTGCAATATTTGTGTATGGATTTCTTATTTGGAGTCATGATAGATGGGTAATGGAGTTTTGCTACAACTTCAATTTGAAGGAACTCAACGTTTTGATTCTTCATCATGATCAAACATCCAATAACCTCTTGTAATATTGTAACGACATTACTTGGCCATTTTTTGGTGCTTGGTTTGTGATCGAAAGGGATTCCAGATGTATCATTATTATGAAGCTCACAGGCTATAGAGCAGGAAGTAGCTTCAATATTTGAGAACTATGAAGTTTTTTCATTATAAACTGGAACAGAGGTAATTCTATTTAGTAGGACGAGAAGTGCAATAAAGGAACCTGTCAAAGATCCAGTTATGGTCTCTAACTAGATGGTCACATCCTTCTGCTACTGGAATCTGCTTGAATGTTGCAACGAGGGTAAAAAGTGGAGGACCACTTGGGACTTTCTCATTGGTTTTTATAGCATGTCTCTACCATCTGAGTCCAGTTCTTGCCTTACCTGTCTGCCGGGGCCGGAATTATGTTTAGTTAAACTTGTTTCCGATCACTCCACAGCTTTTTCCACTTCACAAACTTGCATTGAACATCTTTTGAAAAATTTACCAATACCCTAATGCATTAACTTCCTATGTTTTAATTTGGTATATTTTTTATTTTTTTATTTAATTCTCTTACGTTCCATGTTCTATATTTGCTGAAGCATTTACTTGAAAGTAGATACTGGTTTGAAGCTGGTATTTTTGCGACACCATATCTGAGTAGAAATTAGTATACACTGCATGACCATGTTGTTCCTTTTAGAAGTCTGCCTTGTCAGTTGTCATTGGGTTTGTTGAGTATTTAGCTGGAAATCATCTGTCAGTAATAAACTGCTTCTTTATAATAATTGAGCTTATTGAGCAAGTACTCTGGTTTGCTACCTTTCCCTTGAGTGAACTTTATTCTTTTTTTGGTATATGTTGGTTAATTCATTCTTAGTTGTTGCTAGGTTGGTCGAGGACGTGGGGAGAAGAACATTTTGGAAATGGGTAAATATCCCACAATTCTCTGATTCTGATTGTGTTTTATTTTTTATGCATTTTTTCTCTCTCTCTATATATACATATATATCATAGATGTGCATGTGCATGCTGCGTGACTGGTTATTATCACGGTACCACAATTCCATTAATGAAAAAACAAGGGATTTTTAGATATTGGTCTCTACAATTGCTTCTATTTTTTATTATGTTCTAAAATTTTAAAATTTTAACGAATCCAATTTTCTGTTGCTCAAAAATAAGTTCTTACCATCTGAAAACTGTCAACATGTTGCTAGGTAATTTTTATGACAAAAATACCCCACTCAAATAACCAAGGTAGGCGGGTCGGGATTGGGACAGATAGGCCCTAATCGTCCGGGATGGGATTGGGTCAGGTTCCGGGGGTAGGATAATTTGAAAAAATATGAAAAGAAATCAATAAGACGGATAAATATATTGAAAATATTAAAATGAAAAAAATATTTATTCTTATTCAAAACTTACATTTTGAAGACAATTTTTATCCTTGACCTTGTTTCTTCCAGCATAATTTATCCAAATTTTGTGTAAATTTATGTTCCGATGTTATTTTCACCAATAATTTTTATTTTCTAATTAATATAATACATATATTGACCATAAAATTCTAAACAAGAACGGTACCAGAACCCAAATTTCTAAAAAATGTATCAAGTCCGATAGGAAAACAAAAACTTCAGCCCAAAAAAGGCTGTTGTTCAATGCAATAGAAGCTCTTTGGTGGGGACACCCGATTTCATAATCGGTATGGAAAAGTCTATAGTCGTCGGAAGGACAATTTATGGCTGGGAGATTTTTGAAATATCCGCTGAGCTATATCACGTAACAAATTGGGTTTCTGGACAGGGCTAAACACTGTGGCCGCTTTGGGTTAGAAGCCACCTGCGCATTATGGGCTTGTCAAGTGAGCAGTTCGGGGTCCATTACGCCAGCTATGTACTGGGCTTTAGTGATGTTCGGGGTCCAATACGCTCAGCGATGGATTTCTTTTCTTTTACCTGCTTTATATAAATGCCTTGTACATGGTTACGGAGGGGACATGAAGGAATGGAAAAAGTATACTCCCGTTGAAATTTTTCTCCCGTTTTGTCTTTAGCTCCGTAGCCTTTTTAGCCGCGACTATAGTTCTCTCTCCTTTCACTTTATCCGGTCGCTCCACCTTCGTGAGTGAACCCTACGGAGCTCATCCATCGCCATGGCTGTCTGCGTCGGCCTCCGCTCTTCCTACCGTAGCATCGAGTGCTTCTTTAGAGCCATTTTAGTCCTTGACCTTTTAGTTTAGTGCTTGCGGACGATTCTGTTCGTCTATTGGAGGTTCGCGCTCATCCTCACACCGTCGTCTGCCAGAGGATCTGCTCCTTACCTTCACTCAACGCAACGCCTTCAGCTCTTGACTCTTCGGTGCTGAAAACGTTTTCCTCTTCTCCGGTATGTTGCGACTGTTACACTCCTGCGGAAGCTTCCTGGTTCGATCCCTTTGGTGGCTGGACATATCGGCTTCGCAGATCTGAAGCAGCATCCTAGTCCAGATCTTTAACATCTGCTACTACGCGGAACAGTTCCATCTGGTTCTTCGGCTGTTGATCCACTCTTTGCTCTTGGGAGATCCATCTCGGATCTAGCTCTTTTCAATCCCACTGGTCTCCGTCAGATAAGTTTCACATACTCGGGGACCATTGAGGTTGTTCTGCTTACTTCGAGTTCCCCGTTCTATTCGCCGGTCCTCAGGATACATGGTGGCCGGCCTTGGCGTAAGCTGCGTCGAATGGCTATTAGAGCGGTCCGATTTTCGATCGGTCCGTGGTTCGTCACCGAATCTCTAGTTCAGAGGAACGTCCGCCTTGACACCGGGCTGGAGACTAATCCCGAACTAGTCCTGTGGTCATTTACCGTCTATTATTGGTGATTCGAACTCGTTTGTTTGGCCGCACATATTGATGAGCTCATTGAGCTATGACGTCAGTGCCGGATGAGATCTTAATGATCAGTGATCTGAATGTCCCTCCCTTCGGTTTATGTTCGTGAGTCCCTCCCTGAAGCCGGGAAATGATGTTTGGTGCTGTTCAAACGAATCTTCAATGATTCTGGTTCGGATATATGATGACAGATTTCTAGTATATTCTTCTACACTGGTCCTTCTCCAGTGGTTGCCCTTCAGTGATGGCCAGTCCCCTGATTGCTGGCAGCGGCTTCTGATTTCAGAATTCTAGTGTCCACTCACTACACTGGTCCTCCCTCCAGTGGTTGCCCTTCAGTGCGGACTTAGTCCCCTGATTGCTGGTAGCGTTTTCTGTCATTTTGTTTAACTTGTTGTCGATCTTGCTGAGTGACTCCAAGGAGCTGCCAGTCGACGACAAGTTCAGCACCACCCTGGACATCAGGGTTCTGATCCCAACCATTTCAACTAGCTACTGGTCAGCTTATGCTATATGCGGATTGCACTTGAGGATGATTCATAGGAACCGGATTTTTGTTGATGACAGCTCGTCAATCTGGCTTTGAACACCCCCACATTTGATTTGTTGATCCTATACCGTCCTGCGAGACGTGGATCTGGTATTATTTGAGAATTTGTAAATCCCTTTAATCCATCTAAGTGTATAAGGTTGGGTGTTCTTAGCCAGCCGAGCCGACACCCACGTTTCGACGTGGAGGTACATCTCTCTCCTTATCCTTGGATGTTTACTTACATTCTCATTTATGCGTCAAACGCCATGCTCAGTATGCGTAGGTTTTCTAGCCCGTGTATTCCAAAGATGTCGGCGTGATGTGCAAGTATATTAGAGTTGACCTAAATTCTTGAAAACTACTTAAAATCAATTTCGTTAATTGAGGATTTGGTTACCTCGTTGGTAGAGGACGAGTTTGTTTTAAGATTTCTTTGGTTAATCTTTTAGGAAAAGCTACTGGTCCAATTTCTAATAATAACATTTTAAAACTGATTTTGAACTCCAAAATTGACGATTAAATGGATTTGTTGGAAATTCTAGTGAGCCAAAGTAATTGCATGTCCTTTTCTCTCGGTCCTTGATTGTCCCGCATCAACTTGGTATCAGAGCACAGTTAGAGTCTAGGACGTTGCATTGCATCTGTTGTGTTTAAAATTCTGTCTCCCAAATTTCATTCATATAGTTTGCGCGACCACTTTGGAGGGAACAACCTACCAGGTCAATATGTCTGGGTCTAACAGTGAACCAACCTCCATAGAAAACCATTTAGCCCAACTAATTGACCGATTTGAGCATTTTGAGGGTTTTATGAGAGGAGTGAATGAGAGGTTTGACCACCTTGACCAGACTCTTCATGAACTCAATGAAAGAGTCACTGGATTAGAGAACAGACCTGGTTTGACTGAGGTTGTAGGACCTAGAAATCTGAATTTTCCAGTTAGGCCTGAACCACCTAGATTTCCTCAGGATCCTAGGAATTTGAATTTCCCAGGGAGGAATCCCAATTTCTGTGAACCTCCTCCACAACAACCTCCTTTTATTCCACCTCCTCCTTTTATTCCTCAGCCTCGGGTTTTCCAAGACCACCGTTTCCTTTTCAACCACAATTTCAACCGCCCAATTTCGAGGTTCGGGGAATGGGGTGCTAGACAAAGGAGAGAAGCAGAAGTCGAAGAGAGATGCCTTAGAAACATTAAGGTGGATGCCCCAAACTTTGAGGGGTTCGTTAGACACTTAAGGTGCATATGGAGTGGGAGGCGAGGGATGGACCATTACTTTGATTGGTATGACTGTCGAAGCCGGAAAAGGTTAGGTTTGCAAAAATGAAACTCTTAGACGGCTAAGGTTCATTGAAATAACATAGAAACTTTGCTTAGGCGAGACAACGGGAACCAATTCGGGAATCGGGAAGAGATGAAAGCCAAATCGAGAGAGAAATACCAACCCTCGTCTGCAGAGACGGATGTTAGTTGATAAATGGCAAAATATCACCCAAGGAAACCGTAAGTGCATCCAAGTTATATAGCGAGTTTGATGATTTCCTCCTTGTGTGTGGTATCCAGGGAAGATGAGATGATGACACTGCCCGGATTCGGGGAAGGGACTTAGGCCGAGCTTAGGAGAGTTGTTTAGACGATCTGTTTCAACCCTTGATCATGCTTATGAGATTGTTACACAATTTGAACGAGTTTGATGCGCGTACGAACCTCCTAGGCATAAGTATCTTCGGGCTCCTAATCGTGATTCTCGTGGTCGAAGATTCCCTCGACCGGCTCACCAGAATTTCGATTTCACTAATCCGAGACCTTCGTTTCCACCGAAACAAGGGGAACACACGAGAATATTCCTCGAGATGCTCTGTCCCATTCCTTCTCTCAAAGCACCTGCGGATTCCACTTATAAGAGAAGACAGGGAAAGCAACTCGTTGTTGCCGAGGGTAGCAAATAGCGAAAATTCGGTGCTTTGGTTGTGGGAAAATGGGACGTTACTGAGTCTCAATGCCCACAAAATCGTTCATTATGCATTGAGAGTTTTCCTGATGAGAACTAGGATCCCAACTTACAACCTGTAGTGTATGAGGCTGATCAGGAACTATTAAAAGAATTTGAGGAAGAAGAGATTGACCCAAGTCAACTGGCATCCTTAGAAGATGAAACCAGATTAGTAGTGGTGAGGTGTACCTTTACCCAGTCGGTTTCAAATGATGATTGGAGGAGGACTTCAATCTTTCATACTTTCTTTAGGGCCAAAGGGAAGGTCTGTAAGCTCATAATAGATAGTGGGAGTTGCGTAATGCCATTTCCCTTAATACGTCTTGAAACTTGGGCTTAATCCCCGTGACCACCCTAACCCCTATAGAGTCTCTTGGGTAGACTCCACCTCCATTCCGTGCATAGCGGATGTTGGTTCCCATACAACTTCCTCGTTATACGCCCGCAATATGGTGTGATGTACTTCCTATGGAAGTGGGAAGTATCATTTTAGGGCGACCTTGGCTTTTTGATGTTGATGCTACCTTGCATGGTAGATCAAACATCTGTGAGTTCACCTCTGATGGGAGACAGATTATTCTATCTCCTACCCCACCTTCCTTACCTAAGAATTCAAATGATTCTTCCGAAACCGGCGACCCTTCGAGGACTGGGTTGACTCTCTCAAGAAGTTGGGGAAAAGCCACCTACTCAAAAATCTGTTTGGAGATCGAGGGCCTAAACAATCCAAAGCGGTTAAAGCTCAACAAAATCCAACGGTAGAGAGGTTTCTTTAGCTCTTATAGGGACACCGGGGCTTCTTCATATCCTTGGAGAGCGTGAATTTGAAATTCGAGTAGAAATGGTCCTATCTTTCTTTGTGTGGTAGCTAAGGAAGGCAGACAAAAACCCCCAAAATGTTGAGGTTAAACCGGAGAAGTTCAAGAACTTTTACGTGAGTTCGGCGATGTTTTCACGATGAACTCCCTACCGAGTTACCACCACAGAGAGGTACAACATGCCATAGATGCGGTACCGGGATCCACCTTGCAACAAATCGCCCCACTATGGGATGGATCCAAAATCCCAAGGGAACTCGAGAGGCAAGTAGAGGAGTTGCTTGAAAAGGGTTACATTAGAGAGAAGCGTGAGTCCATGTGTCGTTCCGGCGATTGCTCGCTCCCGAAAGATGGGACATGGCGTATGTGCGTTGGCGGGCGATAAATGGGATAAACAGATGCCAGTACCGTTTTCACATACCTCGTTTGGACGACATGTTCGACATGTTGGCCTGGGGCGATAATCTTTTAAAATTGACTTGAAGAGTGGATATCACCAAGTGAGGCTTAGGCACGGTGATGAATGGAAGACGACTTTCAAGACCGAAGATGGTCTCTTTGAGTGGCTCGTAATGCCATTTGGGCTTTCAAACGCCCCAAGCACCTTTATGAGGTTGATGAACACAGTCCTTAAGCCTTTTATTGGTCGGTTGTGGTAGTTTACTTTGATGATATTTTGATATATAGCCTAACACGACCGAACATTTGGGACATCTTAGGCAGTGCTGCAAGCCTTGAGGAAAGAAAAATTGTTTGGGAATTTTAAAAGTGTTCTTTTCTCATCATTGTTACTTTCCTTGGTTTCATAGTCTTAAGGATGGCGTTTCTGTACCCGCAGAAGGTCAAAGCCATTCTGGGATTGGCCCACTCCCTAAAAAACATCCATGATGTTAGGAGTTTTCATGGAGCTTGGCCACTTTCTACAGACGTTTCATTAGGGGATTCAGCACTGTTACAGCCCCTATCACAGATTGCCTTAAGAAAGGCAACTTTCAGTGGTCTAAGGCAGCAGATTCTGCCTTTGCTTCCTTAAAGCAACTTATGACCCAGTCTCCTGTTCTTAAACTTCCAGATTTCTCCTTAGTTTTTGAGGTTGCCTGTGATGCCTCTGGAATTGGCATGTGAGGAGTTACGTGAAGGGTCATCCTATTGCTTTCTTCAGTGAAAAGTTATCTGATGCCAGATTAAGATATTCTACTTATGATAAAGAGTTTTATGCCATCATTCAGAGTTTAAAATATTGGCGGCATTATCTCTTGTCTAAGGAGTTTGTCTTATTTTCGACTACGTAAAGCTTGAGGTTCCTTCAGGCCCGAAAGAAACTTAACCCAAACACAAGGTCGTTGGGTTGAGTACATCCAACTTTCACTTTTGTCCTAAAGCATAAACCTGGAACGAGAAAACGAGTTGCGTCGCTCTTGCGCTTGCAAGAGTCATTATGCTAAATTCTTTTAGTGCTGAAACTGTTGGATTTTCTCAGATGTTGGAAGAATATCATGATTGCCCTGACTTTGCTGACATATATTCCAGTTTGACTAATGGACCATCTCGAGATTTTCCAGGCTTTCTCATTCATGATGGTTACCTCTTCTTAGGTAATCGTCTTTATATACCTCGTACCTCACTAAGAGATTTCTTAGTGTGGGAACTTCATTGTGGGGGTCTTGGTGGTCATTTTGGCCGCAATAAGACCATAAATTAGTTGAGTTACGGATTTTATTCGTCAGTGTCGAGAGGGATGTGGCCAAGGTTGTTTTCTCGATGTTATACTTGTCTTACCTCCAATTCGGGGAAACGGAGACACGGGATTATACACTCCTCTTCCATCTGCATCGTCCTTGGCAAGATCTTAGCATGGACTTTGTCTTAGGTCTTCCCAAAACTGTTAGGAGGTATGATTCTATTCTGGTTGTTGTAGACAGGTTTTCTAAGATGGCACATTTTATTCCTTGCGCCAAGACTTCTGATGCGTCAATCATTGCTAGGTTGTTTTTAAAGGAAGTGGTTAGACTTCATGATTTGCCTATGACTATTGTGACTGACAGAGATGTGAAATTCGTCAGTTATTTTTGGAAAACACTGTGGCATTTACTGGGCACAAAGTTAAAATTTTCCAGTGCCTATCATCCTCAAACTGATGGGCAAACAGAAGTCGTGAATAGAAGTCTAGGCGATCTATTGAGATGTCTTGTTAGAGAGCATGCAAGAACTTGGGATTGCATCCTACCTTTAGCAGAATTCGCCTACAATGACTCTGTTAATAGAACCACTGGTTTGTCCCCTTTTGAGATTGTATCAGGCCATAGGCCCAGGAGACCTGTTGACCTGGTTGCTACCCCACTCATGCATAAAATGTCCGCATTCGTCGAATCACTTGCCGGCATATTAAACTCGTGACCGGTCCGAAAGCATATAGAGAGTCGGTATGCTCGCTATAAGAACCGTACGGATCTCTACGTAAACGTCAAAAGAGTTTAAGGTTGGTGATTCCCGTATTATCAGGATCCGTCCTGAACGGTTTCCCACGGGAACCGTTAAGAAATTGCACAACCGGGGTGCTGGACCTTTTAAGATAACTAAAAGAGTCGGTAACAATGCTTATGTTCTCGATTTACCAACGGACTATGGTATCAATCCGATTTTTAACGTTTCGATTTAATAGCTTTTCAACGGCAGAGCTTTTCTTTACCTAGTGAGTTCACTAAACCATATTTTCCCAGTTTGAGTGAACCTTCGGAGAGTTCGCAAAGCCGATCTTCTAGAACTGAGCATGAGCAAGTAGACTGCATAATTGATGAACAGGTAACTACATCTAAGGACGGTTTGAGTCATCGTTACCTCGTACGTTGGAAAGGTCGGCCGGACAGTGACGATTCATGGATATCCAGAGATGAGTTACAGAGTATTGAGCCAGATATGGTAGAAAAATATGATTCGACGGAGTCGAATTCTTTTCAGCCGGGAGGAGTTGGTGGGGACACCCGATTTCATAATCGGTATGGAAAAGTCTATAGTCGTCGGAAGGACAATTTATGGCTGGGAGATTTTTGAAATATCCGCTGAGCTATATCACGTAACAAATTGGGTTTCTGGACAGGGCTAAACACTGTGGCCGCTTTGGGTTAGAAGCCACCTGCGCATTATGGGCTTGTCAAGTGAGCAGTTCGGGGTCCATTACGCCAGCTATGTACTGGGCTTTAGTGATGTTCGGGGTCCAATACGCTCAGCGATGGATTTCTTTTCTTTTACCTGCTTTATATAAATGCCTTGTACATGGTTACGGAGGGGACATGAAGGAATGGAAAAAGTATACTCCCGTTGAAATTTTTCTCCCGTTTTGTCCTTAGCTCCGTAGCCTTTTTAGCGGCGACTATAGTTCTCTCTCCTTTCACTTTATCCGGTCGCTCACGCTTCGTGAGTGAACCCTACGACTCGTCCATCGCCATTCTTTGTCTGCGTCGGCCTCCGCTCTTCCTACGTAGCATCGAGTGCTTCTTTAGAGCCATTTTAGTCCTTGACCTTTTAGTTTAGTGCTTGCGGACGATTCTGTTCGTCTATTGGAGGTTCGCGCTCATCCTCACACCGTCGTCTGCCAGAGGATCTGCTCCTTACCTTCACTCAACGCAACGCCTTCAGCTCTTGACTCTTCGGTGCTGAAAACGTTTTCCTCTTCTCCGGTATGTTGCGACTGTTACACTCCTGCGGAAGCTTCCTGGTTCGATCCCTTTGGTGGCTGGACATTTCGGCTTCGCAGATCTGAAGCAGCATCCTAGTCCAGATCTTTAACATCTGCTACTACGCGGAACAGTTCCATCTGGTTCTTCGGCTGTTGATCCACTCTTCGCTCTTGGGAGATCCATCTCGGATCTAGCTCTTTTCAATCCCACTGGTCTCCGTCAGATAAGTTTCCTATACTCAAGGACCATTGAGGTTGTTCTGTTTACTTCAAGTTCCTGTTCTATTCGCCAGTCCTCCAGATCTATAGCTGACCGGCCTTGGCGTAAGCTCTGTCGGAATGGCTATTAGAACTGGTCCGATTTTCAGTCAGATCCGTGGTTCATCACCGAATCTCTAGTTCAGAGGAACGTCCGCCTTGACACTGGGCTGGAGACTAATCCCGAACTAGTCCTGTGGTCATTTACCGTCTATTATTGGTGATTCGAACTCGTTTGTTTGGCCGCACATATTGATGAGCTCATTGAGCTATGACGTCAGTGCCGGATGAGATCTTAATGATCAGTGATCTGAATGTCCCTCCCTTCGGTTTATGTTCGTGAGTCTCTCCCTGAAGCCGGAAAATGATGTTTGGTGCTGTTCAAACGAATCTTCAATGATTCTGGTTCGGATATATGATGACAGATTTCTAGTATATTCTTCTACACTGGTCCTTCTCCAGTGGTTGCCCTTCAGTGATGGCCAGTCCCTTGATTGCTGGCAGCGGCTTCTGATTTCAGAATTCTAGTGTCCACTCACTACACTGGTCCTCCCTCCAGTGGTTGCCCTTCAGTGCGGACTTAGTCCCCTGATTGCTGGTAGCGTTTTCTGTCATTTTGTTTAACTTGTTGTCGATCTTGCTGAGTGACTCCAAGGAGCTGCCAGTCGACGACAAGTTCAGCACCACCCTGGACATCAGGGTTCTGATCCCAACCATTTCAACTAGCTACTGGTCAGCTTATGCTATATGCGGATTGCACTTGAGGATGATTCATAGGAACCGGATTTTTGTTGATGACAGCTCGTCAACCTGGCTTTGAACACCCCCCACATTTGATTTGTTGATCCTATACCGTCCTGCGAGACGTGGATCTGGTATTATTTGAGAATTTGTAAATCCCTTTAATCCATCTAAGTGTATAAGGTTGGGTGTTCTTAGCCAGCCGAGCCGACACCCACGTTTCGACGTGGAGGTACATCTCTCTCCTTATCCTTGGATGTTTACTTCTGTTCTCATTTATGCGTCAAACGCCATGCTCAGTATGCGTAAGGCTTTTAAGGACCGAGAGAAAATCAAGGACCGAGAGAAAAGGAGTTTAAGGCTTTGAATGTCCCACACGTTTAACAGCCTTACTTTCTGCAGTATTTTAAGGCTTTTAACAATTTCAACTTTTTAGGGACATTCAAAGCCAAATAACTATGATGTCCCACACGTTAAAAATCCCATAAACAAACATCCATAGTCTTTTTGCTGCCATTTTTGTTTCTGTTGTTGGCTTTCTTTTTTATGCTCTTTTGTGGTATTCTTTTTCTTATATGCATGTTTCTAAATTACATTGAGCTGAAACCAGATAATTAGTTTTTTTTTTTGGAAATTTTAAGCCTCTGTTGTATGGTGCTTCTACTTAAGTTTTATGAAAAGTTATCAGGGAACTGAATATGTAATCTACAACAATGTGAGTGGACTCTTGTTATTTTTCTTGCGAAAATATGTCCAACACATTTTAAACTTCCTCCTGAAATTTAAATCCCTAAATTTCAAATGTGTTTTATGATGTATGTACTACTAAGTCTTTACTAACAAGTATCAAAGATCTGATGTTTAACCAACACATTGGGCTGTAAATGCATTTGGTCATCGTTCTAGTGAAATGGTAGAACAAAATGATCCCTCTAAGGCAATAAAATTATATTGGTTCTTTTAAGATTACTGTCATTTTCTGAACTTTCTATGATTTCATCTACTTTTGCCATAAATTCAACCATTGACATTTTCTTTTGCTTCCACATTTAGCTTTTATTAAGCAAAATGTGTCCTATAGGAGAACATATTTAATTGATATGCTACAGATTTGTATATCAACTATCAACAGCAAATGGTTTCCGTCCTCGTATGCAATGAGAACGTCACTTTAGCACTTTACTCTTAAGCAATCATGGATGCTTGCATCTTTAGAGTAAACTCTTTCTAGTTTAATTCAATGTTAGCTTTATCATGAGCTATAATGGGTGTTACAAATTCCAGGAAGGTTCACAAGTATGGCAAAAGCACTACTGGGGAAAGCTGGGACATCGTTGTGGATGAGGAAACTTATTATGAGTAGGCTACTTTTACCTTTTAACATTAACTCGGCCCAATTGAAGTTTTAAAATGCACATTCTGCATGGTTACTTTGTGATTGACTTCACTCTTTAAAGATGAAGTCCGAAGGGAATACAAAGTGGTAGATGAAGCTTGCTTCAATTTCAACAACCAAAACGAACGTAAAGTTGATGTCTGATTCTAATCGTTTAATCCTCTCTTGTGAAGGTCTGAGCCACATTACGGCTGGGCAGATGTTGTGGGGAATTCAACTCAGCTGCTGTCTATTCAGCCTCGAGAAAAGCCGCTGGGGGTCTACACCGACGTTGACTTCGGATCATCCTCTTCACCTCCAAATGCCTCGGATGATCCTTCGTCTTAAGTAGGAAACTCGTGGCATGTAGTTTAATTCCAAAAGACAAGTTGTGGAAGAGCAAAATTAAATTTCACCATCAATTCCTTTCATTCTTTCACTTGTCGAGTTTGCTTAATTTCCAAGGATGGTCATAGTTCATACCATGGTTCGCCGGGTCGCGACCCGGGTCGCGACCCGGACCCGACCCGGTCGGGTTTGGGGCCGACCGACCCGGTCGCGACCCCAAGACCCCGACCCCATTTTTAATTTTTTATTATTATTTTTCGCGACCCGGGCCGACCCCGTCCCGACCCGGGTCGCGACGGGGTCGCGACCCGGGTCGGTTTGGGGCCAAACCGACCCGGTCCCGACTCCCGACCCCACCTTCCTTGGTTCATACCATACTGTTCATGGATTCTTCTGGTCTTGTTTATTTTTAATATTCTGCTGCCATTGACTTGTTTGGAAAAAGTTAATTAACTTTTTTTTAAAAATATGCTTCACGTTTAGGTAAGTTAACCCTTGACTACCAAGTATCTATTTAATAATTATCTTGATTTTGATCTACCTATTTATCGTAAGGAGAATCACAAGCTCTTCGCGTTTCTTGCCTGTACTTTGGTACACGGCGTAATGCTAATAAGGTACCTCGTATTTTTATCGTCATCGAATCGACGTACGAACTGGTATCGAATGTCAGAGTTGATAGTTTCGAAGTAATTGTTTGCAGTGCTGTTGGGATTGAGTTTTGGTTTGGTTTCAAAAGTTCTTCAACTCAAGTTAGATTAAGCATCCATTTTAACTTGGACGTTAACAATATTAACGTAAAATCTGCAAATAGAATTAAATATTTTGAGAGTATTTGATTAAGATCATATATGTGTTATCCTTTAATAAAATATGATTAAATAAACTTAATTAAAAATCATATGTTGACAAATATACTACGCTCTGACAAAAATGTAGTTCAAAAAATCGAACAATATCTATATTCAGAATTTGAGGGCGGCGAATATCTATATTATCTAACTAAACATATATCAGTCTCAAAAATTCGTCGGAACTGAGCCATAAATTATATGCCGGCCGAGCTTGACTCGGTTGGCATCTCCCCCTGCTCTTGTGAGCAGGGGGCTGGGTTCGAGGGTGGCCTTAGGTGCTCGGCCCTCTCTCCGGGGGAGGGTTTTCAGGTAAGGATCGAGCAGTGAGACTCGATCTCTCATTCCGGTCAATTGGGTCATTGTGTAAAAAAAAGAAGAGTCATAAATTATAGAATGCGCAGATCACTTCAAGAGGGTGCTAACCTCAGGCTCCTCATATATATGATCTTATTTAATGTCTCAGGAGTTGAAAAGTCATTAAATAATTAATTAAATGAGATCATTTATGTGAGAGGCCTGAAGTTATGATCTCAGACACCTTCTTGAGGTGATCTGCATTCTAAATTATATATACCGACCCTGCAGGTCATAGAGCAAAATTTAATTCGGACTATTGGAAAGATGATGAGTTCTGTATTCTATCTGAAATTTCGTGCCCTTTGTTGTGAAGTGCATATGTGGGATCTTTATTTATCCCTTTTTAATTACGTACATAAAAGTGCGTTCGTGATATGCCCCTAAATCCGAACTCGAGCAAACATCGATGTCACGAGCACCGGAATTTCAGACGCTCAGGATGTGGAGGAGATAGACCCTGTTGTCGATGAGTTGCCGGAACAGGCAGTCCAGTCCTGCAATGACTCCGCGGATCCCCGTCTCCATCTCCTCCACTCGCTTCTGCAGGCTCGCCGTTTTCTCTCCGCCGGCTTCTCTTATGCGAATCCTATCGCAGAACGCAGAGAACGCCGCATCTGCGCCGTCCGCCTCCGCCGCGGCGGGGAGTAAGTCTTCGGGGTTCACGGCGCTGACGGTCTTCCTTTTCTTGCCCATGGCGTTGAGCAGCCGGCAGCGTCTGCTCGGCTTATCGGGCAATGCAGGCACGGCGGCCGGGACCGTGATCAGGTCGAGGGCTGAGCAGATGAAGTTAAGCGTGGCGGCTTGCACCCGGGACAGCAGCCTGATCAGGAGCCAGAACTCGTTGCTCTGCTCGGTGCTGGAAGGAGCAAATCCTGCAGGCCGCTCCACGTCCATCCCTCTCAGTGCCGCAATTTTATTTTCAAAACTAACACATTTGGGAAAAGTCGCTATCATAGTCAGCGACTAAACCCTAAACTCTAAACCCTAAACCCTAAACCCTAAACCTTAAATCAGCGACTTTCACTATTTTTTTAAAAAAAAATGAAACGAGGCAAAGTCGCTGGATAAACCAGCGACTTCCATTTTTTTTTTTGAATCACTCATCTTATATATATATTATTATAAGTTAATATATATTATGTAGTTAATATGTATAATTATTTTAAACCAAATTATTAAATATTAATATATAATTGGTATTTTAATTATATAATAATGTTAATATATAAAATTTATTTAATTAAATATAATAATTAATTTACATCTATATTTTTATAAATATTCTAGATATTCTTTTAATATAAGATATTATATTAAATTTATTTTATTTATATTTATTTAATTTATAAATATTAATATTATGTAATTAATTTATTACTTTATAAAATATTTATAATTACTTTTCTATAATTAATATTCATAACATTTAAAGTTAATATTCATAAATTATACACTATAATATATATATTAATATAAATAAATTATTATCCTATATAGTATTATAATATGTTATAAATATATAATATACTATTTAAATTATTTAATAAAATAATTTGTATATACTACTTAAATTTATAATTATACCTATAACATTTGTAAACATATAGATATAAATTAATTATTACATTTTAATTAAAAATTATATATTAATATTATTAGTTATTTTAACTATCAATTATATATTAAAATTTAATAATTTTATTTAAAATAATTATGCACATTAACTACGTAATATATATCAACTTATAATAATATATTAATAAAATAAGATGAGTGAAAGTCGTTGGAGCATCCAGCGACTTTCACTTTAAAAAAAAAATGGAATTCGCTGTTTTATCCAGCGACTTTGCCCGTTTCATTTTTTTGAAAAAAAAGAGTGAGTCGCTGGTTTATGGCCCGTTTGGTTAGAGTTTTAAATTTGATACTATATCAATATTGATATTGATAATTTTAAAAGTTGGAGTATCAATATCAAAATTGATACAAGTTGACACTTGTATTGCATAATGTGCTTTGTTTTCACTACCAATTTCAAAATTGATATTACTAACCAAACACTTCTTAGTGATTACTAGGAATATTAATTTTAAAATTGATAGTGATAGAGGTGTCGAATAGTGTTACCAAACAGGCCCTTAGGTAGTGACTTTGCCTCCGTTCCCCGTAGGTAGCGACTTTGTCCAAAGTGTGTTAATTTTGGAAATAAAATTTTTTGGGTGTTAGTTCTGGAAATAAGATTTTAAACCATGTTAGTTTAAAATTTTTCTCTGCAGTCGTTGACGTCCTTCTCCGCCTCCCTTCTGGCTAGGATGTAGGCATCGATGCTCTTCGCCGCTCCGGTCATTTGATCCCCGCTCCTGCGGAGATCAGCCTGCAGATCCCGCACCTGCTCCGCCATCGTCGATGTTAACCAACCCAAAACTGTAGTACTGAGTTAGAGAGACCCAGGCTTATAAGCATAGGTACCTAGCCAATATGTCACTATTCTAACTCGCCCCCTCACGTGCAAGCTCTTCTGGCTTTGACACGTGTACACTGTTTACGGGTTACGGTTGACGGAGGGGGATCCACAGCCCTTGGCTCTGATACTATGTTAACCAACCCAAAACCACTGTACTGAGCTAGAGAGGCCCAGGCTTATAAGCATAGGTACCTCCCCTACCTAGCCAATATGGCACTATTCTAACTGTCGACAGCGGCTCCCGCGCGGTTCCCGACAGGTCCAGAAGTCGGATGGATTCGTCCAGCACCGCGGCCACCCACTCGGCGGTGCCGTGACGTGCCAAGGCCTGCCGCGCGGGCGGCAGGCGCAGGAGCTCCTCGACGGAGCTGTGTAGCCGCTGCAGCCCCGCCAGGGACGCGCACACCGACAGGGCGGTGGAGGGAAGCGGAAGCCGAAGCTCCGCTGTGCTGATCAGCTCCTCCTCGATTCTCGCCGCGACGGGGTGCATCTGGGAGGACGCGCCTTGGAGACGCGAACGGTGGGACGACCGGGACATCTGTGACTGCGCTTGAGGGTGGGATAGCTGCCGGCAGACTTTCTTGAGGTGCTGACAGATGGGTCGGGCTCCTCCTTTGCTGGCCTGCCGCTTTATAGCTCTCTCTCTCTCTCTCTGATAATGTGGCGAAGTTGGAGATCAGTATGAAGTAGCTCGCCAACTTAATTTCACGGTGTCCTTCATGTTTACCTTCCTAGCTAGCTCGTCGATCTCTTGTCTAATTTTCTCTACATGGGTCGGAGTCGGACACGTGCGGACGGCGTGGTGGCAGCCGGTTGCTGTATGTCTCTCCTTCACAAGCACGCACCAGCTGCCAAGCAAACGCAAAGAAGAATTTAATAGACAGACGAAGGAAACGGAGACGAAGCCTCGCGCTGGTATCTCGAGCGACAAGGGAAATAGATGGCGACACCGGCCATGGACAGGCAGGGCTACGCCGCGGTTTGTTCATAAACTACCAAACGGAAGACAGGAATCTGATATATTCACCTATATACATATATATATGTTGTATGTTCTGTAAGCACCAAGGTATTAGATATATAGAGAAGACAGTGGTGTGTTTGTTTACAGAACGAGAGCTTCTAACACGGACACATGTAGACCGTACACTGCCGCGTCTAGCCGTGCAGGCAGCAAGATTTTAGATTATGTGCACAGTTTTTGGTCGCTACTCCAAAGACAAATTAACGACGCTCCCATGTACGTATATGTTCCTTAAATAGTTAATTAATTATGCCCCCGATCGAATACAAGGACAATCGTATGCATCGAAACATATATTATTCCATTGGGAAGATGAAGCTTCTTCATGTGGCCGGCTTCCCTCTCAAGTGCCTCTTCTGTCGTCCGGTTGGTAGATGAATCCAGTGGTTTCTGATCTGGGGCGCCCCTCAGCTCTTCGCTGGAACCCTCCGAGGTCTCTCCTCGTCTCCCTCAGCTCTTCGCTGGAACCCTCCGAGGATTCTCCTCGTCTATCACTGTCTTTGCCTCACCATTACTGTAGCTCCTCTTGTCTCCTTGCTTTCCCGTGAAGCGGGAATACTGTGAAGCTTCAAAATTGCTCTGTTTGGAGCGGGGCCCTCGCTCCTCCTGTTGAGGCCCCATCCCGCTGGAAGTGCTCTTCAAAAGTTGGTCCGTGCGTGGGGCAGCCAGAATCTGGAGGGCTCCAGCAAATCTAGTCGGTGTTCCTGTCTTCGCTGCTGGCTCCTGCCTTCGTGGCTGCCGAATCTTGGAGGACTCCAGCTGGGGAGCGTCTTCTTTCATACTACTCTCAGCTCCAACCGAAGCCTGTGTGTAGCTTATCCCAGGTACGCTGTCTCTATCTCTACACATCTACCCCACCTCTCTCTGTTTCCACCTGCCTCTCCTTCTTCGATGGCAAACCCCCCCCCCCAACACAATACTCCAGAAGATCCCATTCTTCTCCAATTCCAGCAGCTTCTTTCCCCCCGCCGTCCTCGGAACCCCATCCCCATCCAAGACCTGCCAGTCGGTGACATAAGCAGATGGAAGAAATCTGTCGTGCTCTCCGTTCTCACAAATTCAAAAATCAGGTCTGCGGGACTTAGGAGTGGATTCGGAAAATGTGGAATCCGGGCTCCCCTTGGTCACTGTCTGATTATCCCAGGAATGCCTTCATCCTGAACTTACAGAGTGAAGACGAGGTAGACAAAATTTGCAGAAGAGCCCCCTGGTTTTTCAATAGCGATCTCCTCCTGGTCGAGAGAGCCAAACCGAACACTGCTCCATCGGAATACTGCCTCAACAAAGCAGATTTATGGATAAGGATCTATGATCTCCCCCAAGAATTCCTTGAGAAAGTTACAGTGATGCACCTAGTCTCCCAGATAGGAGAGCCGATCGAACCAGCTCAAGACATCATCGACACATGGGGTTACTTTGTGAGAATCAAGGTCAGGCTCAACGCTCTGGAACCTCTAGCAACTCAGATCTCTGTGACCATGCAAGATGGCACACTCAAGAAATTTGATATTGCGTATGAACGTATTGTCAGATTTTGCCACTTCTGCGGAAGACTGGGGCACCTTAAATGCGAGTGCGGTGCTTTCACAACTCAATGGCCTCGATCAAACTGAAATGTCTCGGGATACGCAAGTTGAACTCCGAGCGAAACTCCAACCCGATATGGAGATTGGCTCACTTGCTGCGGGACGGTCAACTTGGGAATCCAACACCTCCTGGTCATTACTCAAGCTCCTGTTTGTCCGTCGGACCACCCCCTGCCACCAGCCAGAACTTTCACCAGAATGCCCACACCTCTACTCTGCCATGCGAACAACCCGACCAACTCCTCCTGCCACCACCTCACCACTACAGCACGCCGAATACTCTCAGCTCCCTGGCACCCCAGTCCACACCAGACACGCCCACTCCCCTACACCCTACTAATCCTGTCATACCCATTACCAGCCCTGACACCACCATGACGGACAGAAAGCCATCGTTACACAAGCCTCACAACCTGTACCAAGCTGCTAAACTCTTTCTCTCGAGCCCCACAAAGGACAGTCATTCAAGCTATTGGCCTACGGACAAACAACCCACCACATACGTAGAAGGTCAACTAATTTCCCCTAACCTCCCCTCCAAGGATTTCTGTATTGAGCTTAGTCCACCCATAAACTCCATCACCCCGAGGATTAACAAGCCAAGCAGCAAGAGACCGGGTAAGAAGGACAAAGGTTTTTTGAAGCCACATAAACTGCTCAAGGTCATGGAAGAATTTGTCGAAGCAAGTACATCTCGAGGACCCGATCCTCAGGACCTACAGGTCTCCCTTAAGTCCAAGGCCAGGGCTATTGTAGCTTGCCCCAAAAAGCTACACGAACCCAAATGAAGATCGTGGCTTGGAATTGTCGGGGTGGGAATGGGAACCCGACAATTCGACACCTTGATAGGTTAACCCATTCCATTAAGCCGGACATCTTCTTCGTCTGTGAAACCAAATGTCAACCAAACAAAAGCTTACAATTTTTCAAGTCCAGAAGTATAAAGAATTATCATATTGCCCATCCAGAGGGCAGGGCGGGCGGATTATGGTTATGGTGGTCCGAGTTCTTGAACATGGAAATCATATTGACTAAAAATTGCTGGATCGGGAGCATCATCAACTGCCAACAAACTCAGGCCAAGTGGCTTCTCATAACGGTCTATGCACCCATCTCTGACACTGCTAGAGTCAAGATGTGGAAGGAGATGTCTTCTCTGATGATCAACACTAATCTCCCTACCTGCCTAGTGGGAGACTGGAATTGCATTAAAAATTCTGCTGAGAAATGGGGGGGGGGGAGTACTCCCATCAGATCACATATGGCCCACTTCAACCAGTTCTCCCTCTCGAATGGTCTCTTAGACATCCGGAACTTGGGATCAGTCTACACCTGGACTAACCGCAGAACCTTCAGGTTCAATGTCCGGGAAAAGCTGGACAGAGGTATGGCTAATACTCAGTGGTTTAATTTATTTCCTACTAGCAAGTTGTACACTCTCCCTACATATGCTAGTGATCACTGCCCTCTCTATATTAACACTAACCCCCCCAGCAGCCCTCGTAGATTTAACTTTAAAGTGGAGGCGGCCTGGTTTTCCCATCCTGCTTTCTCAAATTTTCTCATCCCTCTTTGGAGAAACAGCCCTTGTTTGGATAGCAATTACAAAGACAAGCTTTATATCCTTCAGCATGGCATGTGTATGTGGAAGAAGAAGAATATTGGCAGCATCCCAAGCAGAATTACGGCAGTTCGGGACAAACTAAAAAACCTGCCTGACAACCCGCTGAACCAGGAACATCTTGCGCAAGAAACCAGCTTAGAGAATGAGCTGAGGTACCTGGAGGATATGGAGGAAATTTTCTGGCGGCAGAGATCCAAGCTCCATTGGCAAAATTATGGAGATAGATGTACTAAATTTTTTCATGCTAAAGTTATCTCCCGCAGGCGCTGGAACCAGGTTCTTGGAATTGTTGACGCCAATGGCAGCTGGTCTACCTCCCCTAACATTATTGAGAACACCCTTTGCTCCTACTTCAGAAATCTCTTCTCCGAGGATAATGCTGCCGAACCCCCAAGTACCCTCCATGACATCTCCCTTCCCTCCATTCACCAAGATGCGGCCAACCAGCTTATGGCCATCCCTACACTCGAGGAAACCAGGATAGCTCTTTTCTCCATGAAACCTGAAAAATCCCCGGGCCCGGATGGCCTTCCCCCCATTTTTTTTCAAAAACTCTGGACCCACATTCAGCACGATATTCATGATTTCATATGTTCCCTTTTCTCCTCCAGATCCATACCCAGAGGCCTTAACCATACCGCTATTACCCTCATTCCCAAGAAAGATCACCCTACCCAACCTGACCACTTCAGACCCATAAGCCTCTGCAACGTCCTGCTGAAAGTGTTCACCAAGCTCTTGGCACAAAGGCTAAGACCCCACCTCCCTATCCTCATAACCCACAACCAGCGCTTTCGTCCAAGGTCGGGGTCGTTGATAACATCATTATTGTGCAAGAGATTCTTCATTCCTTCAGACTTAAGAGGGGCAAGGAGGGCTTCTTCATGATCAAGCTGGATATCAAGAAAGCTTTTGATAGAATTAAATGGAGTTTCATCCGCCAAATGTTAACCTTGTATGGGTTCCCTGCTCAGTTGATTGACATTATCATGGAATGCACCCAGTCCGTCTCATATTCCATAAATCTAAATGGTCAACAAAAAGGATTCATTAAACCCTCTAGAGGTATTCGGCAAGGCTGCCCTCTATCTCCCTATATTTACATTCTTTGTGCCGAAGCATTATCTGGCCTCATCAACAAGGCTGTGCAGCAGGGAAATTTATCGGGTGTAAGTTTTGGTCGCAATGGCCCCCTTGTTACACACTTGATGTTCGCCGACGACATTATTATATGTGGCAAAGCGACCCTTTGTGAAATTGAGAACCTAAGCAACATCCTTCTTATTTATGAAATGCCTACTGGTCAAGCTATCAAGACGGACCGAAATCCTCTATTTTCTTCAGCAGAAATGTCAACCTTCATACCAGAGAAACTATTTGCAATGCTTTGGGTATGCCTCAGGGGTCGACTGACGAGCTCTATTTGGGGATTCCTATGGTGCGGCTGGGAAACCATTCAAACCAGTTCCATAAAATCATCAACAGCTGCCAAAGCAAGCCGGCGGCTTGGAAGACCAACATCCTTTCTACAGCCGGTAGAACTACCCTTATTAAATCTACTTTGGGCCAACTTCCGATGCACCTGATGTCTGTTATCAAACTGCCTAAGATCATCATTAAGAAGCTGGAAACTATCCAGAATGAATTCTGGTGGGCCCACCAACCTCAAGGCAATAAGAAGATTCACTTCTCTTCTTGGGCGTCCATAAAGCAGCCCAAATCTGCTGGAGGTCTCGGCATAAGAGATTTTGACTTAATGAACCAAGCTCAAATCATGAAATTAACTTGGGCTTTCATCCATGATACCGACAAGCTTTGGGTTAAGATTCTGACCTTCAAGTACCTCCGGGAGACCAGCTTCTGGGAAGCCAAACCATCTTACACCTCTTCCCACATTTGGAAAAACTTGTTATCTGTCAGGAATTTTATCATGCAAGGGGCTTTGTGGCAAGTAAAAGATGGGTCCAAAATCAGTATTTGGAGCCCAAACTGGATTTTGGACAGACGGGGACCTCCCATCCCAAGGCATGGAGTGCAGAATTTACCTCCCAAGGTTAGTGGTCTGATCAGAGCCGGCTCGTGGGACATCCAGCTTATTGCCACCATTTTTGATGAGAACACTACTCAAAGAATCCAGAGAACTCCAATTTTCCCTCATCTGCTTAACGACAACCTTGTTTGGGCCCTTACACCCGACGGCAATCATGCCGCCAAGGCCGCTTACAAATTTCTCTTTGACGAGGCCGCCCTCCGGGCCCTTCGTAATGTTAAGATTTGGCCTCTCCTATGGCACCCCTCTTCAAGTAAGCTTTGTTCCCATAAAGTTCAAACTTTTATCTGGAAAATTTTATCTCATAACCTGCCTATCAACACCTTAATCTCCAAAAGGTGTCCCTACATTGAAGAAACTTGTAGAACTTGTTTGCTTTTTCCGGAGTCTTTGCATCACATTTTCTTTGAATGCCCCCGAAGCAGGGCCGTCTGGTGTGGGTCCCAGCTGGGCTGCCCCGAGAGATGGAGAGAACAACCGATGGGGTCGCTTATTAAAACTTGGCTCCAATGGATGCACAATTCTGAGGAAAACCTGAGATACTTGGGTACGCTAGCCATCCATATACTTTGGTTCATCTGGAAAGCCCGATGCACCACCAACTTCACTGCCAAATCTGAAGACCCCCTCAGAATTCTCTCTCACGCCCAGCACGAAGCCCTCTTCTGCACCAGAAACTCTCAGCTGCCACTGTTTGCCCATGTTCCGAGATGGACTCCGCCGGCGCACCCTTCTCTCAAGATCAATGTCGATGGTGCTACCAATGGTGTTTTTGGTACTACTAGTATGATAGTCAGAGATAGTACGGGATCCCTCACCGATTGGAGCACATCCAGGCACCCATTCACCGATTTCCAAATTCTGGAGGCAAAAGCTATCTTGGCAGCTTGTAGCTGGGCTGCACGTACCAACACTCAAGCTATCATAGAATCAGATGCAAAAATGGTGGTTGACGCTATACTTCGCACCGGGCCAACACTTTGGTGTGCTCAAGATGACATTATCCAATGTCAAGTCCTTCTTCAGACCTTCTCTATTCTGCTAGTTTTTATTTCCAGAAACTGTAACCACCCTGCCCACTTCCTAGCAAAGTGGGCGCTAGATGCTCCCCCACACTCTCCCTCTTCTCTGAATCCCCCGGAGAGTGTTCTGTTTCAACTATGTATTGACTCTTTAACCCCTTAGTTATCTTCTTACGTTTTGCTTTCAAAAAAAAAAGGTTTCTGATCTGGGCGCCGCACAACAAGATCGTTGACTGACGACGCTCCCGATGCTGCTGCATCTAAGAGTTTCTGCGTAAATATTCTCCATTCATC
This sequence comes from Cryptocoryne crispatula var. balansae, assembly GCA_036172225.1. Taxonomy (NCBI): domain Eukaryota; kingdom Viridiplantae; phylum Streptophyta; class Magnoliopsida; order Alismatales; family Araceae; genus Cryptocoryne; species Cryptocoryne crispatula. The sequence goes on along the minus strand of CM069932.1, from coordinate 6,879,088 downwards.
AAAGTTAAAGATTTCAAAAAGTCGTCGATTTATTCTACGTTGTATCATGTATGTGATTTAACTTCATCTGTTATAATAATTTAATCAACTCACCGTAATTAACATAACAACTGTGTGTCAGGTGCCAGCCTTGTCAAATAGGCGCGCGGTTATTACGAGCAACCACTCTCGTTTTCAATTTCAAAACCAGGCGACAGTTCGTAATTAATTAACATAATCGTTTAGGATATTAGCTGTAATATGGGGATGCCATAGTTAAAATACTCTTAATTACGAGGATATATGTGTTCCTAGCCAGTAACTTCACACACATACACCGCGTTATACACTGACATCCACGTACTCCGGACTCTAAAACTGACTCGAGCCGTAGGGTACTTAATCATTTTGTAAAACCAGGCGACTAATTAATTAAGTTTACTGTGAAATCTGATCAAAATGTTGTTTAGCTTCAGGTCATTAAAATCAAAGCAAACGAACATCAGTTCACTATCAGAAAACGTGAAGCTTGACATGAACAAACATTTTGCGGAGAGAACGAATCACCTCACAGTTCCTAGTGAAAAAAAATTAAATTTCAGTCTCCAATCAGATGTGTCTCCACACAACCCTTTTCCACACGTAGTAACACCAATATTACTATGTTACCGACAGAGTAAAATGGAGACTGTGGGACAGTAACACACTTAATAATAAGTGGGGGAAAGAGGTTGCGGAGCACCAAATTGGAGACCGTGAGACCTTCACCGATGATGTCACGACCCGGATTTTTAACATGCACAACAGAAGATAATCGGCGACGTAACGGGAAAGGATATCGGTCTGGAACCTAATAAGACTAAAATCACAATCCAATTAAATAATTCCAAACTTTACAACATATTAAACCCACAAACAAACACCTATCTAAACAAATTAAATACCAACATTGAATGAGTAATCCACTAGCTCTTCGGACTTCAAAACACCACTACGCTTCTGCTGCGCTAAACCTGCACTCCTGAAAATATTAACAACGGAAGGGGTGAGTCACCACAGACTCAGTAGGACTTACACCCGAACTACCCCACTATAATAATGATTCTAGTGGTATACAATACATATTAAGCCTAAAAATCAGATTTAATACATAGGGTTTAACTAATTATATATCTTCAATTAAGTTATTACAAAGTCATTCAACTACCCGATATGATAACCAAACTCTATATGCATTAAAACCCAACATAACCTACACACTAGACTACTCTAGGTATGCTCATAACCTGACATAAAACCAATGACACATCTAGAACACTAATATCTATGCCAATCCACACAACTAGACACCTGTCTGAGTAAATATCATGCTCCATCTGATAAATGTAGTCACATCACAAAACTAGCACCAGATTTACCATATAGTAGGAAGTAACATATAGTAACTAAATCCCATAGTACCCCTAGGCAGGGGAGTACTTAGGATAAACCGCGGTATCCGGGATCGAATGGTGCTCCGTATCAACTAACCTCCGCCGCCCACGGGCCACTAATTTAGTCTGGTGAAGTACATTTCCATCACAATGCAGCTCACTGCACTAACCACATTCCACACCATGCAAGCATATAATTAACTCAGACAGTAAACACATGAACATTAGATTGACATTTCAAACATGAAATACATAGATGAACACTCATGGTTCTATGCACCACATATTTGCATACCATACCACAATCTAACATGAACTAATGCATATACATGGGATCATGCAATTTACAACCTAAACATGACAATTACATGCTTAAACAGAACTACCTATCACATAAAAGACAACAAACTAAATTCTAACAACATTATGCCTAAACCTTACATCGGCTTTTTATCAAATCGGAATATACATGATTAAGGTTAATCGCGATGCAAACCTACTAAACTAACTAGGTTCAACTATAAAAACATACCTAACATGCTAACATGCATAATTGAATAATTATCTAATATGATGAATAATCATGAATATAGGACCATCTAAACATGTATGATTACACAAGCTAATCTAAACTCTATCTAATCATGCCAATAAATTCAAAACCACCCATTAACTACAATCTTCTAATCCTGGTGATCTAAACATGATTCTTACGATTTAATAAAAATATTAGAGTGCTAAGGATAGCCGAGACGCCTACTTTGACGGCGATGGCGAACGGCGCACGGAATTCCAAGGAAATAGAATTTGGCGATGAAACTGCCGCGGTTGCGTCGGCGACGAAAAATCGAGCCGGGTAGGGGTTCTTAAAATCTGCCGGAGGAAGAAGAATAATAAACTATGGAGCTTGATAGAAGATAATAGGAGAGAGGGCGATATGAGAGAGGTTGTATTACCGCGCTGGAGAGAGAAGAGGGGCGCACGGGGCGGCCTGTGACGTGGCAGGGACGGCGGGCGGCGGGTGCGCACGAGCGCGCGGGCGGCACGCTCGGCGAGGCGGCGGCGCCGCCGCGCGGCGGGCGGCGACGGGGCGACGCGCCGGCCGGGCGGCGTGCCGAGGTCCGGCGGTGGCGGACGGCGGGCGGCCGCGCGCGCACGGCGGGCCGAGGCGCACGAGGAGCGCACGCGCGGTGGCGGGGGGGGGTCAATGGCGAGGCGGCGTCACCCGGGTGGCGACGGGCGGGCGCGCACGCGGGGCGAGGCGGGCGGCGGCGCTCGTACGAGGTACGAGGAGGCGACGACGCCGCGGCCGGGCGGCTTCTCGCGGACACGCGGACACGCGGCGGTGCGGCGCTCGCGGCGGGCGGGCCACGCGGCAGACGGCGGCGAGAGCGCGGTCTCGCGCGCGGGAAAAGGGGAAGAGGCGGGGTTGCAGGCGGCGGCGACCGAGGAGGGGAAAAAGAGGGGAAAATAGGGTTTTTCCGGGGAGAAAAAGGGGGGGGCGCCGAGGGTTCACACGGGGAGGGTTTCTCCCGGGGGAGGAAAAAGGGGATTAAATAGGGGGAGGAAGGGAATAAAATAATACTAAATATTAACTTTTTTTTTTAAAATACGAGGTATTACAGATGAGCTGAGGTGATTCGCTATCTCATGCGGATGCCATTTTAAATAAAAGGGGCATTTTTTTTTGGTCACGCATGACTCAGTGGCCGCGAGGCCCGCTCCACCGCGGGCAGCGGAGGTTCGAGCCCCGCCCGAATCTCACAAGTCACCCCCAACCGGGGTGCCCGGCTTTGACGCCGTCAGGAAAAGAACCTCCGCCCTGCGCCCCCGTCCTGGTTGAAGTAGATTCACATAGAATTTTTTGTTTTAGTAACATAAACGAGCCGGATGCTTCCTGTACCCAATAAAAGGTGCATTAATCATGTTGTTTCGATTGGAGCACAAATATGCTTTATCAAATAAATATTATTAAAAAATAAATATATAGATTTTAAATACACATTTAAATTCTTTTAAAATTATTCAAATAAGACATTAAAATATGTCTAACCTATTTAAACCTAAACCCTAAACCTTATTATATATTAACTATATAGAATAAAATTATAAAAAAATCAAAAAAATTGATATGTATAAAAATAAAATTTATTATTATAGAATGTCAAAAACTTGTTTCTAGTTTGAAATTTTGCATATCGATTCTCACAACTATTTACATTCACAACTATATCCTTGCAAAATAAATAATAATTAAAATTATGTGTTTTATATAAAATAAGTAAGCACTCAAAAAATATCGTTACCTAGTTTACTTACTTCTCTTGGGAAAATATCTTCTATTTTATACTTTATAGAAAGATTAAATGGATGTAATAAGAGAGACAAGGGCGAGTTGCATATGATCCTTTTTATGTTCTTTACCATTTTTAATAAAAGTAATAAATATTATTAGATTATTTTATGGGAACCGGATCAGAACAAAATCTGATTATCATGGTTCTGGTTTAATAGGAATTGAAATCACTTATGGGGTGTTTGGTTGCATGATAATAGACATTTTTAGTTTAATTTTTAAAAATGATAAAAACACTTGCTAAAAGAGGTCTTTGACGGCCATGACAATTTTATGTTTTGAAAGTGATTTTCTTCTTCAATAAAAAAAGAGAGTCTCATCTCTTTCTTTTTTCTTGTAATCTCCCACTTTATTTGATCATGAATGATAGTAACTCTTTTTTGTTATCACATCCCTCTAAACATGATAATTTTATATCATGTGTTGGTTCACTTTTTATTTTAATATAATTTTTTATCGTGAAGATGTATAAAAAAATTATCATGCAGTCAAACACTCTATTAATCTTTATTGAAACCGAATGGAAAAGCTCAAATGTATAATATTTAAGTATGACCACGCGTGAAGAAGTGACGGGAGTCAGAGACTCGGAAAAGAAATGTTAAAAGAAAGACCATGTACCAGACAAACGGTCAGATTTATCAACAAAAATTCTAAAATCTGATTCTGAGTTTCAAATATCACAATTTAAAAAGCACTTTATTTTGATCTTGATCGGATTCCAATTTCGTTATCATAATATGATTTCTGATATTATATTAAATGTTATTTAAAAATAATTTAATAATTAAAATATAATTATTAATACAAGATATAATCTCTTTAAAATTTTATTTTTATCAATTAAAATATAATATTTTATGATTTATTTAATTTAATTTTAATATATTTATTTTTATTAAAATCAAATAAACAGAAGTAAACTCAAGTAACTCTAATTCTGATTTCGAAATATCTCATTCCAATTCCCATATCACATCGGATACAAAAATAAAATTTGAACTTATTAATATTTATTGGGATCGAATCAAACTATTGAAATGTCATATTCCATTCACACGCTCTGTGTCTAGGTAGACAACAGTCGGAGACAGGGGAGGCGTGATCCTTTGAAGCAATATTACAAAGGGGTGTGGGAGGGAGATGGTAAACTTAACCTTTCCTCCTTGTCATCCCTTCCTCCGCAAAGATCCCTACACACCGCTACCGCTGCGCTGTTGCTAACGAGCGATCTTAGCTTGCAAAATGGACTTGCAGCCCACCTGCAGCTCTACCCCGTCCCCCCGCAGGCACGTAGTCCTGTCCAAACATCCGCATGGCGCTGTCACAAGGCCCAAATAGTGGTTTCCCAGCACAGCACCCCAACACACACGGTGCATAAACTTGATTACCTCTAGCTTCCGGACGAGCTCCTTGGCGTCAGCGGCGGAGACGAAGATGCGCCGCTGGGAAGGCTGGATGAAACCCTCGTCAACGGCGCCGTCAATGAGCGCCAGGAGCGAATTGTAGTACCCCTCCACGTTTAGCAACCCCACCTGCATGCAGAAGATCAGGATGACTTCCCGATGAGTCGAGAGCCTCGACTGCTCCCGATCGAAGTTACACGCAGAACTTCCATTAATCCCACGTTCTCATTCACCCGGGTCCGATAGTTCTTACCGGCTTCGTGTGGATTCCCAGCTGAGCCCAGGAGATGACCTCCAGCAACTCCTCTAGAGTGCCATAACCACCTGAAAACGTAAATATTATTGTTCCCAAACTAATCAAGAACGGGCTCTTCTAGGTTTAGCAGCTAATCCGGTGAACTCCAAGGACATGGGGGTGCATGTGTATCGAGATCGAGAGAGAGGGGAGGAGACCAGGTAAGGCAATGAAGGCATCGGAATGCAGAGACATTTCAGCCTTGCGCTGATGCATCCCAGCAACGACCTTCACCTCTCCGACTGTCTCTCCAGTTATCTGATGGCGCAGGGAGCAGGAAAAGGGCAAGAAGATGATATCACCCAAAATGCAACATTTAATTAGCAAGTATAATTAAAGTTCCATTGCAAAAGAACAAGGGCACCTCTTTGCGCATCAGCGTCCGAGGAATAATCCTGTAGGAACGGAAGCACGAAGAAACGGAATCAGCTGAGAGTGTCAGTGCGTGGTTAAACATGAGGCCGGCCGAGAGCAACATCCGCCGGCAAAAGGGCGGATCAAGGGAGCCGCCGCCACACCGCCGGCCGCAAGGGGAGGAGGCAGATAGAGAAGAAGAACGCGAAACAAAGCAGAGAGAGCGAAATTAATTCTGAAGCCGTGGGCCTACCCGAGAACGTGCCCTCCGCCGTCGTGGACGGCCCGCGACACCAGGCCCATGAGCCCCACGCTGCCGCCTCCATACACCAAGCCCACCTTCCTCGACAGCTGTTTCCGTGTCAGACCATGCAGGATAGGCGAGCGACGTCGAGGGGACGGCGAGGACGATGATTGATTTGATGATAAAATATTAATGATTCGGATATGTCCGGTGCGTCGCTGCATTCCGTAGAAAGCCAGCTTCGATGTACGTACGTATACGTACCAGCTCCGCACCGAGCTCGACGGCGGCGTCTTGGTAGCTCTTCTTCCTCCCGCTGCTGCTGCCGCAGAAGACACAGATCCTCCGGAGCCGCGGCCTGTCCGGCGACGCCGCTGCCGACTTCACGACTCCTTTCTCCCCAAACCCCTCCATCGCTGACGTTTCGACGTCGCTTCCCCCTGGCATGCCCGGCCGGCGTCTTCAGCCGCGCGCACGACCAACTGATGCTTTTCGCCCCCTTGACCTGTTTACAACTTCTTCCCCCCGGGAGAGAAGGGCACAGCGAGAAGTGAGGCGTGGGTGCCGTAGGCGGTAGCTATATATATACATATATGTATATAAAGAGTGTGAATCACCTCAAACGGTACAATGACTCTCTCAATCTCTAATCACAAATTGTCATGACTCTTGAGTCACTTGAATGATAGTTCAATATCAAATTACTAAACTAGTACAAAAATGAGTGAATCGTTATTAAAGTAGTGGTTCAATAAAAATTAAAGAACAATTTAGCAAAAACTGAATAACGATTCTGTGCTTCGGTAACATATTATTGTTATTGAACTATTATTACTAAATCACTACTTAATAGCCAGCTGTTCAACCATTTCACTATTGATTCAGAAATTTAATATTGAACTATCACTTGAGTGAATGGAAGTTGTGATAGTTTCTGATTGGACGGCCGAGGAAATTTTCTCCTTCTGTCATTTTAGGTGACCCCCATATATAAAACATAAAAGAGGATTTTTATTTTTGTGGAGGACCCAACCTAATTGCCCCCATCCTTCTCGCCTTCGCTTCCAGAATATTAACAACAATGCGCAACGCGTACTAATTAGTAGAGGTGTAAACCATATTTGATATTTAGAAATTCTTATTCTATTCTCATAAAAATTAACGGACTTAGAATTAATTTCTTATCATATAAGATATTGAAATCAAAATTAGATATTTTGATAATTTATCAGAATCAAAATTGAAATCAATTGATTTCATTTTTTATTCAATTTTGATAAAAAATAAGTATATATAAGTAAAATTAATTAAATTGAAGTTAGATAAATCATAAAATAGGATATATATAAATTGAAAAAATAATTAATATAAAAATTTTAAAGTGATTGAATTAAATTTTAGTGATCATATGTAAATTATTAATTTATTTTTAAATAATATTAATATTTAATATGTATTTTACAAATAGTTGACTCTGTTACAATTTAGATAATGAAATAGGATTGAAATCAAGATATAGTGATTTTAAAATTATCAGAATTGCAATTGGAGTACTTAACCTTTATCAGACTCAAAATTGGATCACGATGGTTTTGTTATCAAATCTAACCTTTTTGCAACCCTAAATAAGTATGCTTCCACAACATAAGTGGTGATCACAACATAAGTGGTGTTCAACGATGATAAAACCATAAAAAAGAATGGGAACTCGCTTTCACTATAGGCACAGTATGGTAAATATGATATATTAAGAATTATGTAACTTAGCTCCGGTTTTTAGCTAGATTACTCAACATTTATACCGGTAAAGTAAGTTTAATTTATGTAACAACAATTTAAATTTAAATTTTTTTATTTATTTAGTAAAATTGATTGATTGATTTATATTTAATATTTAAATTTCACTTGAAAGTAAATTAATTTTTCATTCTATTTTATTTTTTATAGTCTTAAATATGTTTAACACATTTTCTTCAACACTTGTAAAAGGCCATCTGAACTCTAAAAGAGGTAAAAGGGGAGAAAGTGATCTCAACGACACATGCTCTTTGTAAATTCTCTATCGGTTAATTTTGGCGGTGTTTATTGTAGATTAATTAATTAGAAAATTTTTACTCTTAGTGTCTGTATGATTGGGCTGAATAAATGTATGTATAATCTTGTATTAATTATAGATATTTTTAAGTGTTTGACAAGAGATGTGAAGACATGTGTCTGAATTAACTTCATGAAAAATTGTTTAAAATAGCCACTTTCAACTTTCTTTTTTTCTAGCAGAGCAGTCAGTGTTCTTTAGCAGCAGTGGCATGACTAAGTCATCCAGTTTCAACAGCGACAATTGTTATATATTTCTATTCCAATTGAGGATATTGATGTATTTCTATTGATAGAAGAAATCATTATATCAAAAATGTTCATAATTGTTCATCTTTTTAAGGATTAGCTTGTTACCTAACTAGTTAATTACATTTTGAGGATAAGAATTTAATGTTTATTAACCGGATTGACATTGGGACTATCCTATTCGATTCCATCAAGTGGTGGATGAGGACTACAAGTGTCCTAGTTAGAATGTGGTGTGGTTCCCTGTATCTCGTCTCTTGTGGTGTGTGGGTGGGATTTCTTCCACGATTCACACATTAGTTGTGGCTATCATTAAAAGAGCATACTATAGTTTAATTAAGATATTGATTTTGATCATTTATCAAATGCGTTGTATTAGTTATTTTTGCCTTTAAATGAGCAGATGATCACACATTTAGTGTAAGGTGACTATTGAGATCAATTACCGAACATAGTTGATTGCAATATCGTCTTAATTAAATTTAGAGTTTTTTCACTGCACGTTACAAGGCTAGATGTGAAATTAAGATGTTAAATATATGTTTACATCGAGTCCAATCAAACACGTACCTTTTACATCTAACCTCGTCTTTTAATTTATCAATAGAAACACCTGATTTGATTTAGCTATTTCAACTGAGCGATGTTTGATAAAACACCTTAATTAGCTGAGAATCTGAAACATTCTAGAGACGTCGGTCTCTCACTCGGTGGTCGTGATTATTTCATGGTTTCGACGTTAGCATGCGCATCATCTTTTCTACCACAACAATGGAAAAGCTCAGATCTTGCCGCGCGAGTCAAGCCAAGTGTTGCCTCTGCAGTCTTTTTTGACGAACCCCGCGACAGCCAGCCTTCGGCACCACCATTAATCCGGCTTCAAGAGAGGTGTTGCTTGCTCGCAATTCTCTGTCGAAAGCTGGAGGTGGATCAAGCTCACCCCGACGTCATTTAAGTGGTCCATGCAGTTCTTGGGAAGGCAATGATATTTGTATATATATACGAGTTCGAAGCACCTCAGTTTCATGGTAAAAAGATTATCTTTAGTTCTAATCAAAATATATCACGATTCATATCATTAAGTGATGATTTAGGAACAACTAGTTCATTGTTACGGAGTCTTTATTGAATCGTTATTGAGTCTTAGACTGTTACTAACAAGTTACATTGACTTCAGTAACGATTTATATATTGACTTTATTAACAACCGATTCATTATTACTGTGTTCTTACTGAATCGTTATTGAACCATCATTTAAGTGACATAGAGTTATGATATGTTCTGAATGGGGAATGAAAGTGTTCCTTTCACCATGAGATTGAGATGATCCGAACCCTCTGTATATATTCGCAAACTTATGGACATCCTGGAGTTTGGTTCGTCCCCAGTTCCGCTCAAGCCGGAGTTTATCATTAGTTGAAAATTTTCACGACACACATGCGTTAGAAAATTAATAACGTCAACGCACGGGGTGAAACACCTTCACAGGGAAAGGAGTTGACGATGTTCACCTGTTCTATATTTTTTTAAAGTCCCTTCATATATCATTAACTTATTTTTATATGTTATTAATTGATACTAAGTTAATTCATTTATTATTGAGTCGGCATATTATTAATCTACGTTGCTAAATCAATTTATATATTAGTAATAGATTGTATATATTATTAAGACACTCCATGTATTACTAACTCTGATCACATGTTAATAAGTCAGTCCATAAATTATTAAATCAGTTCATATATATGTTACTAAGTTTATATGATAATAAATATTTTTATATACTACACCGTGAGTCTATATTTTACTAAGTCAATTTATGTATTACAAAGATAATTTACATATTATTATTCTCTCTCATATATTGCCAAGATCTCTTATATTACCAAGTTGATCTATATATATTATTAAATTATTTTATACATTACTAATCAAGTCTATATATTATTACTTACTTATGTCACATATCACTAAATATTTCCTCAAGTAATACTTTTTATGAACTTTACTGAAAGCAAATGCAAGTAAATGAATGAATGACGTAGTTTTTCTCGACTACAAGTGTCACGACCCGGATTTCAACTTGCACAACGGAAAACAATCCGGCGACGTAACCGGGAAAACAACCCCCAAAAACACATCGGTTTGGAAAAACTCGAAGACAGGGGGGGTCCCAGTTCACAGTTTTAACACTAACCATTTATCACAAATCACGTAATAAAAATTCAATCTAAGCATTTATATACCGGTCTAAATTGCACAATAACTGCTCTATTTATTCCTTGGAGTCCCTACCACCAAGCTCTTCCGCGCTAAACCTGATATCCTGAAAATATAATAACGGATTTGGAGTGAGTCATAACGACTCAGTAGACATCCCATCATCCACCAAATTGGATAGCCAAAGGCCCTAACATGATATGTATACAATACCCAACCTGTACTTGATACATACCATATAAAACTAAACAATATATATAATTGGACATTCCACAATTTTTAAGACATAAAACCATAACCTATCAACCACTAGGACCAAAGAGGACTTCTCACAAATATATCTAATAAGATGAAGAGGTTATGTAATGCAACACCGACTAAATGACTTACCATGCAAAAACATACCAAACATACATGCTTAAAGGAACTAATGAACACAACATAAATGCTAACACTAATACCACTCTACAGTGCATCTATCCACTACATGAAACATTAACATTTTCATTTTTCGCAAGGAAAGCGTCGTCTTGCGATCTCGACGAGCTATGACCGGATCTACCATATATAGAGTAATTGTATAGCTAAGCTAAATCCCGTAGTGCACCTAGGCGGGGGTGGCACTTGGATAACCCGCGGGATCCGGGATCGAAGGATGCACCAGACGGTTCTAAGCTCCGCTGCCCACGGACACGACTACTAGTCCAGTATAGCTCGGTCTCATTAACTTTCTTTAATGCACACATGCATCACAATGCATCTCATACTATGCAATGATCAATCTCATACAATATGAAACAAATTTGCGATAACAAACTATCACATTTAAAATGAAGACCCTACCACCATGATAGCCAATAGACAAGCTAGTAAACCATGCATTTTCACAATCTAACAAAAGGCACACATAGACATGATACTTGACGCCCATGCTACTAGCACTCTATCTATCATGATTAAACAAAACGACATTCTATACATAAGCATGCTATGCCAACATCGACATGACGTAGACCCCTAAAATAACCACAATATGAAAGATTGGTGGTGTTGCAAGAAAATTCAGATTTAATAATTAAATCGGATTCTCTCTAATTTGATTAACCTACCACATTAAGCACGATATAAATCAAGGACTAAGAGAACTAATCATAATCCGTAGGGTTGACAATTAATAATCAAGGTTTATCACATATCGTGCAAGAATAAAATCAATTAACTATGATAGAGCTAATTATACGATCATCACTAATTGACTTGCAATTACATGCTAAATAAATCAAAATAGGCAACCTGAAGATAACTTCACTCTTCTAAATCACACATCTATCTATTTCATTTATTATCTACAAGTCATGTAAATATTTTCAATAAAAATTTAGTGATAATAGACATGTCCGGATGCCTACCGGAAGGCGTCGCTAAAACGATCCGGAGCTAATACGAAGCTCGAATCGGCAAAGCAAGGATTTTCTCCCTCAATCGACGCTAGCTGCAAGCATACAAGGGTAGAAAAATAAAAAGGATATGAGGAAGTGACAAATATAATAGGAAAATAGCAAATATTGCTCACCGTAGCAATCTGGACGGGGTGGAGGAAGTGGCGGCGCACAGGGGCACGCCGACGCCGTCACACGAGCGGGGAGGAAGGGGACGGGGCACAATGGGGTCCGAGGGGGCTGGAGGCCGCGGCTGCGCACACTTACGCGGGTGAGCAGGTGCCGACGACACGCAACGAGAGGGGGGGTTCGGGCCGCAACGGGGGCGTGCATGCTAGAGGAGGGGGTAGCCGCGGCTGGTGGGGGAGGCAGCTGCGGCGGCAGCCGTGCGCGAGGTTGCGCGCAAAGGGGAATGGTCGAGGGCGGAGGGGGCGGCGTAGGCGCTGCGCGGCAAGGAGGAGCTAGGCGCCTGCGCACTAGGCGGCAGGGGGGCTGGGCGACAAGGGGAGGGGGCTGGGCGCGTGCTGCGCGCTGGGCGGCACGATGAGAGGGGGGCGGGGGTGAGACAGCTGCGAGGCAGAGGGGGCTGGATGGCCACACGGGGCGGCTGAGCGCCGGTCGGTGCAGCCAAGGGCCCAGGGGAGAGACGGCTGCGGGCTGAGGGGGGGGGGGCTTCGCGGAAGAGAGAAAACAGGGAGAGAGAGAGAGAGAAATCTGGTGGAGGGAGGGAGCTGCGCAAGAGAGAAAATAGGGAGAGAAAGAGAGAAATATCCAAGGGGGAGAGAGAGCTGCGCACTGCAGCTGTGCGCAGGGGGACTAGGCAGCCAGGGGGTGGGCGCTGGCCGGCAGAGGCAGAACCAAGGGGGGGGGCGGAGGCAGCTGCGCTGCAGCTGGGCGCCAGGTCGCATGCAAGGGGAGGGGTCGCCCGGGGCTGAGGGGCCGCAGCTGGGTGCTGGCCGGCTGCGTGCTGCACGGTTGGGCGCTGGGCGCTACGCGGCTGAGGCAGAGCCGGGGGGGCCTGCGGGGCTGCGCGCACAAGGGGGCGAAGGCACCACGAAGGGGGGGGGGTTTGCGCGGGAGAAATCGAGAGACAGAGAGAGAGAGAGAGAGATCCGGGGAAGCTGCGCGCGAGAGAGGGAGGCCGGGTCCGGGGGGGTTGGCGCGGCTGCAGCTGCGGTTGCAGGCGAGGGAGGAAGTCGCCGAGGGAGAACCGAGAGAGGGAGGGAGGAAATGGAACGGCTAGGGCACAAAATGGGGGTTTCGACGGGGGTAAAATTGGGAAACGGAGGGGCCAAGAGGGGAAGGTAAAAAATAAAAAGGAGAGGATGATATATAATATATTTAAAAAAACAGATATTACAACAAGTATACATACTTCAAAGTGCATTTGGATATTGCTATAGGTGACACAATCATCGAGGTACCTATGATTTCATTTATCTTCCTATTGATTTTTAGGTGTGTTCTCTATTTATTGGGTTACTTTTGGTTCCGCTTGCGCCGTTATTTCGCGTTATTTTTTGTTCCAGAACAAATATATATAATCAACAAGGGCTATGCATCTATCGAGATAAGATTCATCCCCAGCAAATCTTACACGTTTATCGAAATAAGGGTTGTTTTGCTCTCTTTGATATATTACACGTAATAGAAGAAAAAAAACCAACGTGCATGCCGCTCTAGAGCTAGTATGAGAGATCTATTTTGCGATTATCTTCTTTCAATTAATCAGTAACATACTGAGCGATTTAGTAATATATAAACCAACTTAAGAATATACTACATGAATTAGTGATGTACCGAACGATTTGCTGGGGATCGATCGATCGATGGATCGATCAATCAATCATCTGTTTGGACCGTCTGTGAAAACTTGCTTAGGGGTACGTAATCACAGAACTGGGGGCCTTGACCGCTCCCGTCGCTCTCATCTGGGTCATCAACGAGCGGAAAAACCCCACCGTGGCCCCCCTGCCTTGGACACTCGCAGGTGCGTGCATGGGAAAAGAACAGCACGATCGCGATGGGGATGAGAAGAGCCGATTCAGATCTTGAAATATATATGCAGGGATCTAGAGGTGCATGCACCTTAATCATGCAAGCATTTGGGGGGGGTGGCGCGGGCCTTCTCCACGGTGCCTTGATGAAGAGGTCGCCCCGTGGGATCCATTGTGAGAGTCAAGATCACCTTGAGATTGAGATGATTTGAGTGAGATTGAGATGATTTGAACTCTTGACGTGAGGTACAGAGGATTAATTATGCATAGGTATATATACTTGAGAAATGACCAGAAAAAAGAACCGTAGCCCGGATGTATGTTGCCTTGTGCGATCGGAACGGAAAACTCCCACTGACCGCAATCTGACGTCCCCCCGTTGGTTCATCTGTGGATTAATGCACTTGTGCGCCGTGGCAGTTGCCATGTACAGCTCCTTTTCCCGTTGGTTTACCGTGCTCTCCATCTGCCCCCATCGTCAAGTGTTAGTCCTTTGGGGAGAAGGGACGAAGCGATCGATCTCTCTCTCTCTCATTCGCTTGCTTCGGATCGAATCTAGGGGTTGCCTGACGATGCGGAAGTAGTAGATATTTCGGGATGTATATATATTTATTGGGTCAATCTAAAACAGACGAGTGGAATGTGTGCGGCTTGGGCCAGGGCAGAGGGACCGGCTAAGTGGATGCAGGTTAGTCATGGGTCGTCGGTGTACGTGATACAATCATAAGTTAATTAATGGAGTGTTTGGTTGCGTGATAACGAAGATTTTTGTTTTAATTTTTAAAAATTGTAAGAAAACTTGTTAAAAGAGGTATTTGGCAACCATGATAATTTTATGTTTTAAAAGCGATTTTTTTCTTAAACAAAAAAAGAGGATCTCACCTCTTTCTTTCTTTTTTTTGTAGCCCTCCACTTTGTTTGATCATGTGGGGTAGTTACTCTTTTTTGTAATCACATCTCTCCAAACATGATAATTTTATGTCCTGAGTTGGTTCACTTTTTATTTTAATATAATTTTTTATCGTAAAAAATTTATCACGCAACCAAACACCCCGTGAGAATATTGACGGCAGCCGGCCCAATTAATTAGCTTGTACCACCGAACCTTGCGGTTGGAAAACCATGCACGTGACGGGCGGACGACAGCGTAAAAAATAATGTATCTGCCGGGTGTCCATCCGCGCTCGCGACGACATTAATTAATGACACCTGCCGTCCGAGGTTTCCCGTCCGTTTATGCATGTGCATGGTCGTCAGTACTGTGCGTCTCGATGCAGTCCGATCCCGGCCCAAAGAAGGACTTGGCACGCGCCAGCGCTGGCTCTGGCCGATAACAGTTAACAGAAGAGGGGATGACACGTTGACGCGGGTGGGGGCGAAGTAGAATGCAGTAACTCCATTAATCGATTCGGATAAAGATTAATCGTTTCAAAATCTATCTTTATGTTTAATAAACTATTCGAATGAAAATCAACCAGATATATATATATATATATTACGATGAGACTTGCCCAATTATCAGAACTGAGAACCGTAAATTTCGTAGGAGAATTCAACACACATGATCCAATTTACAGATGTCGCTTTAACAGAAGGATCGATGCTAGAATTATTTTAACAGGAAACCCAGTTTGAGAAATTATAAGAGTTTTCACCTCGAAATAGATGATAAGTGTTAGATGGAGTAAAAAAAAAGAATCTGTTGTGTCCCCGAACAACAATTTAGATCGTCTAATGTTTAGTGTCTTAAAAGTCTTCATCGAAAGAAAATTTAAATTGTTAAGTTTATTATAAAAAAATAAAAAAAAAATTAAGAAAAACTTGGTGAGAAGAAGAAGTTAAAAAGAAGTCCTTCCGACGTGTTCCCAAACGCAAACTTAATGTCTGAAAACTTCTTTTCTCATATATATAAAATTCAAAAAAATAGATTTTTTTTAAATTGAAAATTAGTAGAAAAGTGATTTTACCATGTGAAATTTTTTTATGTAAAAAATTATCAGAAATGAAAAAAGAAAGGTTCACGCGGGTTGCAGGTCCGCTGTGTCACGAGCATGTCTGGCTAGGACGTTTCTCATGGAGACGGGGTAAAAAGGGAAAAAGAAAAATATACAAACCGGTGACTTCTCGGTGCTCTGGATAGAATGGGTTTTTCAATAAGAAAAGTCGGTTGACTGGGTTTTTCATATAAAGTATTTGGTCAATGGATTTTTCTTTAAAACTATTTTAATAATTAGACTCCTAATTAATTTTCCCAAATTTATATCTGTTTATCGAATTTTAATGAAAAATCAATATATGTGTAAAAATGATATTTAAAAAAATAAAATATGTAAACTATTGAAAGTACGATACATAAATACAAAAAAAATTAGACAAATAATCTCATAAGATTATTTTTTCTATAAAAACAGTAAATAATATATATTTTATATTGTTGCATGATTATTCCGATGAATAATCCTAACTAGAAAAAAAATCGGAATGCCATGTTTTTAATAGAATAAAAAAATTGAATCTGAGAATACCACGGTCAAATCCCATCCGTTTGCCGCCTTGATGAGACGCCTGGGAGGTGAGGCCAAGCCAAGCAGAGACGATGACGAGCGCATGCACCACCTCGCGCCTTCTTATACAAAACTGATCTCTTAAACTGATCGATGGCGTAGCGTGTGTATGTCACGACCCAGAAAATACAATTGCGCAGCGGAAAAATAAATCCGGAATATCGGGACAGTTTAGGAGAACAAGCTAACTCCAAGACACTCTATCAACTCTGAATAATTTAAATCAACCTGTAATGATCCAAACAATTTCAAACTCCAAGAAATACCACCAAATAACCAACATCAAACAACTAAGAAGGACTCAACACATAGTCCGAACATCAACTATAAGTCAAACTAAGCAATTATTAACCACAATCAGGAGGAAAATCAACAACCTAAAAGATATATGTGGTGATCACTCGTCACCAAACTCCTCGTCCTCTGGGTCCTCGAGTGGCTCTGGATCACCACCCACGTCCTCCTCGTAGTCCTCTCCAAACTCCTCCTCAGGGAGAGGTTCCTCGAAATCAGCTGAAAAATTTATAATGGGAAGGGGTGAGTCACAACAGACTCAGTAGGTCTTACACCCGAACTACCCTACTATATTAATAATTTCTAATGGTATACAATACATATTAAGCCTAAAATCAGATTTAATACATAGGATTAAGCTAATTATATATCTCCAATTAAGTGATTACAAAGTCAATCAACTACCCCATATGATAACCAGACTCTACATGCATTAAAAACCAACATAACCTACACATTAACTGTTCTAGGTATGCCCGGAACACATAAACCTGACATAAAACCAAAGACATATCTATATCACTACCATCTATGCCAATTCACACAACTAGACACCTGTCTGAGTAAATATCATGCTCCATCTGATAAAATGTAATCACATCACAAAACTAGCACCAGATTTACCATATAGTAGGAAGTAACATATAGTAACTAAATCCCATAGTACCCCATAGGCAGGGGAGTACTTAGGATCAACCGCGGTATCTGGGATCGAAGGATGCTCCAGATTGTTCTAATTCATCTGCTGCCCACAGGACCGAACCATAGTCTGGTGAAGTATATTTCCATCACAATGTGTACCGCACTAACCACATTCCACACTATGCAAGCATTTAATTAACTCAGACAGTAAAAACATGAACATTTAATTGGCAATCAAACATGAAATACATAGATGAACACCCATGGTTCTATGCACCACATATTTGCATACCATACCACAATCTATCACAAACTGATGCATATAAATAAGATCATGCAATGTACAACCTAACCATGACAATTACATGCTTAAACAGAACTACCTATCACATAAAAGAAAACAACTAAATTCTAACATAAGCCTAAACCTTACATCGGCTTTTTAACAAATCGGGGTGTATGTATTTAAGGTTCACCGCGATGCAAACAATGCTAAACTAGCTAAAGTAGACATATACAGCCTATCCTGATGTCTAACATACATGGATATTCAAATTAATCTAAACATGCATGGATTAAACAAATTAATCTAAGTCTATCTAAATATGCAAATAAATAAAAAACAGCCCATTATTTCTAACCTATCAATCATGATGATCTAAACATAATTTTTACGATTTAAATAAATATATATAGTGCTAAGGATAGCCGAGACGCCTACCTTGACGGCAACGGCGAACGGCGCACGGAAATCCAAGGAGATTGAATTTGGCGACGAAACTGCCGCGGTTGCGTCGGCGACGGAAAACTGAGCCGGGTAGGTGTTCTTAAAATCTGTGGTTAGAAGAGAAATCAGGAACTATGGTGCTTGATAGAGGATGATAGAAGAGAGGATAGGAGAGAGAGAAGAGAGTACCGCGTAGGGGAGAAAGGGAGCGGCGCACGGCGGCGCACGGCGGCAGCGCGCGCGGGCGCGGGCGCGAGGGCGGGCGCACGGCGGAAGGCCGCGCGGGCGCGGTGGCGCACGGCGCACGGGATGGCGGCGTGGCGTCGGCGGGTGGCGACGTGGCGCCGGCGGGCGGCGTCTCTCGGCGGCGGGCGGTGGGCGGACGCGCGGGACGAGGTGATGCGTCGGCCGAGGCGGCGACGTCGCGGCGGCCGAGGTACGAGGAGGCGAACGGCGGGGCGGCGGGCGGCACGCGGGCGGTGCCGGGCGGCGAGGCGGCGGTCACCCGGGGCTCGCGCGGCCGAGGCGAGCGCGGGCGGCCACGGCGGGCACGTGGCGACGGCGAGCGAGGTGGCGGTCGCGGCCACGCGGGGACGGTCGCGCGGCGGGCGGCGGGACCGAGGCGGCGGTCGGCGGGAGACGGCGGCCGCTCGCAGGACGCGCGCGCGCGGAAAAAGGGAGAAAAAGACGGGGAGGCGGGTGCGCGTCCAGGAGGGGAAAAAAATAGGGTTCCGGGGGAGAAAGAAGGGCGCCGCGGGGCTCGAATGAGGGAGATGCCGGGGGAGGAAAATAGGATATAAATAGGGGGAGGAAGGGAATAAAATAAGATTAAATATTAACTAATTTTTTTATTTAAAAAATACGGGGTATTACAGTGTATGTGTAGTCTGTGCCTCTGCGTCGAGTTGTGGTAGGGAACTCCGCCAGTCCACGCCTTAAAGAGCCATGCCGACGTCCTTGTGGGCTCATTTTTCTACGATGGGCAATTTGATTTGAACAATGCCGGCACTCCCGCGGGCAAACAAGCTCGTCGGACTCGCTCTATTTTCTCCGTGACCTTGACGTCGTATTCTCCGGTTCGTCACCGCTTGTACGAGGCGTGCTGCCTCGAGTTTGGATCACCTCAATAAGTGAGTATTCTCAATTTCTAATAAAAAATGACCACTATCGATATTTAAAATATCTTAATATAATAGTAATCTTTTTATAAATCACTTAATTTTGAGTGGTTCACTACAATATTTTACTTTTTTCAGAGGTGAAGAAGACCTAAAATTTTGTGTTCCGAGAGAGAGAGAGAGATTTTTAAAAAATTCAAATTAAGACTTTAGATATTTCACTAAGCCAAATCAAATGTAACTTTAATTTTAGTATAAGCATCACGTCGTACTGACCGGTGGTTGACTTATTTTTAAATAAGATAAAATCATTAAAAAACAACTTATAAGCATCACTATATCTCACTTGGCCTTAATTACCACAAGGCTCACAAAACCTCCTCTGTTCCACACTAAGGAACAACGTAAGGCCAAATGATGCAAGGCTAAAAGGGTCGAAGGGCAGGGTTTAGAGACTCGGCTCAAAAAAAAGAAAAAAGAAAAGAGTCAAACAGTCAAAAGCCTGAACAGAACGAGTCATTTGAGTTCGGTTGAGTTGAATGGTTCGCAGGTTTTCTTGAACAGCCATAACCGGGTGACCTCTGGATACCGACGGGTGCGTGACCCAGGATGAGGTGAAAAAAAAATAGATTATTACACTTAGTCTTTAAAACAATCCAAATTTTTACTTGTATCTTTTAGTTTCTGATAATACTTTTTCATTCTTTGAAATCATACTCTGCTTCGAAATATGTTCTTCCATGAACAATTTAAATCGACGTCAACTCGAATTTAACTGAATCTGACTTAATTTGACATAATCCCGACATAATGACTTACTTATCTCTCTTTGTAATTTTTTTCTTCTATATTTATATATATATCTCAATAGATAAAGGATATCCAGATAGGTGAAAGAAAGAAAAGATACAGAGTAGAAAGAAAATATAAAAAGGTACAGGGAGAAAATATAGATAGAGAAAATATATAGAAAAGAGAAAAGTATAAAGAAAGGTAAGTGAGAAGATTTATGGGGTGTTTGGTTGTATGATAATTTTTTGTACACTTGCACGATAAAAATTTATATTAAAATAAAAAGTGAACCAACTCATGACATAAAATTATCATGTTTGGAGGGATGTGATAACAAAAAATAGTAACTATCATTCATGACCAAATGAAGTGGGGGATCACAAGAAGAAAAAAAAGAGGTGAGACCCTCTTTCTTTGTTTAAGAAGAAAATCACTTTCAAAACATTAAATTGTCAACGTTGTCAAACATCTCTTTTAACAAGTTATCTTACAATTTTTAAAAAATTAAAATAAAAGTCTCCATTATCATGCAACCAAACACCCCATTAAAGATAAATGTAAACACACAAGGTATAAACATGAGAAAAAGTGTAAACAAAAGGAGTGGATAGAGAAAGAAATATAGACAAAGAGTAGAGAGAACATTTAGACAGAAGAATAGGGTAGAGAAAAGCGGTGGACACATGAAATAGAAAGAAAAATGTAGACAAAGAATGAAGATAAAAAAAAATAGAATGAGTAGAGAGAGTTTACAGATGAGAGAAAAAAATGGAGAGAGAGAAATAAGAGATAATGTAGAGAGAAATTATACATAGAAAAAAATGTATAAAGACTAGAAAGAAAATGTAAATAAAGAATAGAGAAAGTTTAGAGAAAGTAGAGAAATAAAAATATATTGTATGTAAAGAGAGAAAATATAGAAAAAGAGGAGAGAGAGAGAGAAATTGTTAATATAAGAAAGAAATATAGAAAGAATAGGGAAAGAGTATATATAGAAAGTAAAAAGAGAAAATATACATAAAATAAAAAATATGAAATTAGCCCAGAGAAAATATAAAGAGGATAACATATTGAGGGGGAGAAAGAGTATAGAGATATTAGAGATCAGTGTGTGTGAGAGAGAGGGGGAGAGGGCACAAAGAAGTGCTATTTATTGTAGGAGGCGAGTATTAGGGTAATTTGTATAGGTAATAGTAATATGCAACCCGATGCAATACAGTCCTACGTTAGCCTTGCTCTCAAGATGTGTGAGAACCAGCAAAAGAGTGTCGACGGGTTTCACACGAGCTATTTAATTAAAGGGGGGTGTCGGTAAAAATATGTTGTTTACCTCGTACAATGTAATGTTAGTTGACTAGTTCACCAATCGTGTTACTTCTCAAGAGTTCACCTATCCTCCTGAGATAGCACGTTTAAATTCGAAATTCTTTCGACTCAACTTTTAAAAAATAGTTTATCGATATTGTTGATAGTTTGTTGATTTAATCTCATATTAATAAACTGAGATGTTATAATTTACCTCCTTTAAATATTTGACATCATCATCAAGATCACACATATCACATATTACATATTCAGGCGACTAACATGAATTTTCTAGCTTGGTCATGCCCTGATACCATACGTAATGACCGACTAAATCAGCTGACAGGCCCAACAACCACGTTACTTCTCAAGAGGTCACTCATCCTTCTGTGATAGCATACTTACTTTGTAGTTCTTTTAACTCAACCTCCCAAATATAGTTAACTGGTGTTGTTGGTAGCTAGTCCACTGATTTAATATCTTAACATATTCATGAATGAGAATAATACATACAAAGGAAATATGTTTATACCTAGAAAGCACAACTGTAAGTAAGGCATATCTTTCTTTCTTTTTTTCCCTTACAATCATGTTGCCGTAGGAGACTTTTACTGACATGAATGTATCATATCTAGGAAGGAGTGTTGTAGATAGAATTGTAGATAAATATTTATATTTACTATTTTTCATTTTACCTACAACTTGGACAGATGTAGAGCGAGGCATGTTTTCATGTAGGGGAACGAAGATATATTTCTCAAATTTTGGAACTTGGAAACCAAGTTCTCTCTTGTATTGGTTTAGACATATCTGCAAAACCCGTCTTGAAAAAAAGAGAGTTATTGACACATAATGTCCTGTTTGGTTAGAATTTTATTTTTGGTACTATATCAATATTGATATTAATATTTTCAAATGTTGGAATATCAATATCAAAATTAATACAAGTTGACACTTGTATTACATAATATGCATTGTTTACACTACAAATTTTAAAATTGATACAATTAATCAAACACCTCTTAATAGATCCCGTCAATATCAATTTTAAAATTGATAGTGATAGAGGTACATAATAGTATTACCAAACACGGTGTGTAAAGTAAAGGTATGGACACAATGGGTTGCCTTAGGTTGATATTTAGAATTGGGATGTTCGTGCCCGAACAAAACCTGATTCGGAACCAAATTGACTTTATTACAAAGGAGACAGAAAAAATTTTATATTTTCAAAATTTATCAGTAATTTAAATATTTTTTATTCATTATATTTTTATTATGAATATAGTTAATTTAATTTAAAATCATCTTAGTGTCGTAATTAATTTGATGTTTGGTTAATGTGACATATGTCTTCGTTTTGTTTAGTTTAGTTATAAATTTTCTGAGCAGTAGTCGGTTTCATATTTTATAGGGAGTCTAGAGTGAAGTTTAAATAAGTTAAAATTAGTTTGAGAGTCAATAAATAATTTTATATTTTATGGATTTATTTATAATTGTTAACTCTTATAAATACTTTGTGATTAACCTAAAGAGGGAATCGTTGATTTGAGGGGAAAAGAAGAAACCCAAAGCAGCTCTCTTGTCCGGGCATGGAGCCTTTCTTCCTTACGTGAGACCGGTCCCCTATCCTGGCGTTTCTGTTCTTCTTCTTTCCACCTATCTGGTGGATTTGAAGCTAGGATCGCACATCTGTCAAGTGCCTATGCGATGCTAACGCATCTTACGGACTCTCTCTCCTCTCTGCTTATAATGACACGGAGAATAATTTCTATATATTGACAGAAAGCAACGTAACCTTTGTAATTGATCAAGATTATTTAAATCAAGTGGTGAGTTTTGGCATATAAATTAATTCCTGATTTTATATTACATGTCATCTTTATGGATTATGATGCTTGTTTACTGAACACGTTCAAAGCAGCTATTTTAGCATTAATCTCTTGAATCTCGTTTGTCCAACATCATGGGTTAATTAATGTCTATACCGTGTCAAACAGTGTCAGTTCTTCAAATCAGATGTTGGTAGAAAAACAGCTCATTTAAAGACCCTTTTGTTTCTCTTTTGCTTCTTAGTTTCTTACTTCACTTTTGCGTCTTAGTTTCTTACTTCATTTCTCTCATTCTTCTTTAGTAAAATGTTGTTGAACCCAATTTTAATGGCAAGTAATCAAATCAACTTTTTTGCTTGAACTATATGTATCCTAAGTTCTATCTTTTCTGGTAGGATTCCCAGTGGCAGGTCGGTTATCGATGCTAAAATTAACTTGCTTTGTCCGAGATAGCATGATCTTGGGCTTTTCTTTTCTAGCAAGAATTCTAATGTTTTGATATCACAAATGTAGCAGTTTAATGCCATCATGTTTTAGTTGAAAAAATATAATCCCTCGAATTGACAACATTGTTTAAATAGTGTTCAATTGACACAATTTGAGAAGGTGATGAACAAAGAAATTGGCTTCCTTCAGAGAGCTTAAGATCTGTCCCCCTCGTACCCGAAGTTAAAAATTTTTACAGTATTTACAATTTTGCTGTTTGCAGGTATCTCTCGGTATATATATATATATATATATATTGGATGCATTATCGGAAAATTCTGCTCTCAATTTCTAGGAGAAAAAAGTGAGACTGTTGGCGGGCTTTTTCTTCTTTCAAGTGCTTGAAGTGATTCTCAACGCGTGGCAGAAAAGCAGCTTAGGGGTAATTAATCAGAGCAGAACAGCATGCAGCTATACCTTAATTCACCCCACTAAACAGAAAAGAAGCTCTAGATCTCTATAAATTTCTCCTAGTCTTTTCATGGTGAATTAAGCTTTTCAGGAGGAGTACGTACACCAGGTGTTGTGCTTCCAACAGTCTCTCTCTTTATCTATTAAAATGTTCTCTCTCAACCCTTTGATCTTTTATGGTTCCGCTAATTTGATCTCTGAGGGGACAAGTGTTTCTCAGTGGGATTTACTAATTGGTTTGTATTGGCAAACAAAGGCACCTTGATGTATTTGGTCAGGGCATTAGTTTTAAGTTTTAGATTAGTTAGTTTACTGGACGGGTTGAATTTAAAAATCATAGTACTTCATCTTCAAAATTTTAAAGTTAAAGATTTCACCAAATTATTAAACTCCTACCAAACAGGTGTCTTTCTCTCACCATAGAAGTCAATGTAAACCTTTTGGTATACAAACAGGTGTCTTTCTCTCACCATAGAAGTCAATGTAAGCCTTTTGGTTTAATTCAAGAAAACAATAGTACAAACGGGAATCCAAGTTTCAAAGTCTTTATTCTCTGAAGCACCTAGACTAGCAATAAGGGTTTATGGGTGTTGTAAGAGTCAACCCGTCAAGTCATCGCGGTGGACTCGAAAACACAAAAATCCATTGACGAGACCAAAGAAGAAGAGCTCGATCGGCTGAAATTCTAGAAGTCATTCATTATTCGTAACTTATTTTTTTACAAACAGTACGTGAAAAGAAACTCTACTGAATGCCCAATTTGATTAGAATATAAAAAATAATTCTATATCGATTTTGATACTTATAGAAATATTTTATATATTCAACAAATAGAAATTCACGCATGCACCGATTGTACAATACCGGTAACACTTACTAAAAAATTACGTACGTTACAACACCTGTACAATGTACATTCACATTCATTCATTCATTCATGTTACCTTCAAATCGTATGTAACGATTAAATCAATTGATTGACTCAACAACTATGTTAATTAGTAATCTTCATGAAAAGTTACTCATCTTTGTCGTACTCTCAATAGAGTACGTTGAACTTCGGAGTTTCTACGACTTAAGTTCTAAAAAGTGGTTAACTTGAGTTGTTAATAGTTCACTCATTTAATCTCTTAACATATTCACAAATCAAGATGTTCTAATCTACCTCCCTTAGAAACTTGACATCCTCGTCAAGATCACACATACATCATATATCACATACCTATGCGAGTCACAACGAATCTTCTGGTTGGGTCATACTCTGAAACTATATGTAACGATTAAATCAATTGACTTGCCCAACGACTGTGCTAATTAGTAGCCTGAAAAATTATTAATCAAGGTTGTTGGTAGCCACCGATTTAATCTCTTAACATATTCTCAAACCAAAGTATCACAATATACATAATATCAACCATGCAATGACCAAGTTCATTCAATATATTCAATCACGTCCACAATCAATTCATAGAAGAATGAGATAATAAAAACTAGAGCAAATTAAATTTATTCAGACAGTTATATACAATTAAACGTTCACGTAAAAAAAATTAAATATATAATCACTATCACTTATTCTCTTCAAAGGATTTCTCTATCCTCATCATCTTTGTTCTCGTCCTCTCCATCCATCTCTCCCTATCTCAAAGGTAACAGCAAGCTTGATAGATCAACCAGTGGGGAACATCTTTGATCAATTCTAGCTATCTAACATTTATTGAGTTAGCTATTCGATTGTCTGTGCAAAACTCTTTTGTTGATCAGACACTTACTGTAGTGGTAGTAGCACCTCCACTATTTCAACCACACCAGGTGTTGCGAGTCTATCATCACCCTCACATTGGATCCATCGTAACATATCTCTACCAAAGGTTATGATGATTGCCTCCTCAAGATTAAACAGATGTACAAATATTCTAGTATTTGATTTCTCTGATGTGGGTGCATTCATCAATTGTCATGTTGTCCTAAAGAAAATATTTTATTAATACTTGCAACTAATATTCAACAATTTAAATAAAAATTTAATATAGTTACCATCAAATGATGAATCGCTTCATTGCTTCCGACAATAAACCCATCAAACTCTTCATGAGTAAGTGTCATCTGAAACATCTCTAGAAGTGTAGGATGATATTTTTCGTTTTGTACATGTTTATAGCATTTTAGAGTATGAGCATACATGTTAACTCACCTCAACAACAAATTAACAATTGAAACAACCAAAAATAGCCTCAAAACCTATCCCAAAGAAGTCCCTAACCACCCTAAAAATAGTCCCAATTCAACCGTAAACCTGGATAGAAATAACACCTTAAAACATGTCTAAAATCATTATTAAACATTTCCTCTCATACCCTAAACCATGCCTAAAACTACCTCTGAAACCACCTCAAATCATGCTCAAAACCATCCCCTAAAGCCTATCCCGAAAAAGTCATGTGACCAAAGTAAACCAAGTCTCAAACACCTCAAAATTAAATCAAACCAAGTCCGAATGCATCTCCAAAATCTGACCTAAAACCCTCTTCAAACTTGTCTTAAACAAGTCCAAAACCCTTCCTAGACAGACTAAAAATTCACCTAAAACATACCAAGCTACAATTGCCCTTAAATCAGTCCTACATCTAGTCTAGTTCCAAAAACTCCCCCTATGCAGGCCCAAAGTTGCCCATGGAGCCCTTCCTAAATAGGGATGCACAAGTCCCTTTTGTAGGTCAACCAATTTTTCACGCCTCATTGCAATTTTAAGCTTTCAACTTGGGATAAGTATATTACCATAATATATTACTATATTGAGATTTTAATAAAAGACACAATATATAAAAATATACCTACCCTATTTACTTAATAAAGTATCTTTAAAGGTTTTTCTCTTTTCTTTGTCCCTTCTTCTCATCTAACAATTCTCCTCCCATCTTCTTTAGTTGATTCAAATGTAGTACATAAAGGATCTAAACAAGTATCTAATTAAACTGACACAGAGAATCCAATTAAATGTCTTAAGAAACTAACAACTACAATATCTAAGTAATCAAGGTAGCATATAAATAATCAAAAAACACATATCAAACATGACTCTACATATTCTAAACCCTATTTAACTATATTCTAAGTTGCAATCAAATTTTAAAAATGTATTAACATTTAAACAAAGTTTAAAATATATATTAAACACATATTTAAACAATGTAGGAGTTTTATATGTTAAAATCACATATTCAGTGACCTACGAAGCAAAGGGGCCGTCAACAAAAAAGAGGTGGCAGCGACAACGGCAGCCGATAGCGAATGGCAATAGTGGCAAAGCGTTAGCGGCTCAAAGAGGGTAGAAATTTTTAAAGAGCAAGAGAGAGGAAAGGAAAGAGGGCGAAGGGAAAGTGATAGAAATATACGTTCTACAAGTCAACATATGTTCTATAATGAAATATTTTTTGTTATAACTCATTCAATAAAATTGGCATTTCTCCATTACTATCTTTTATAAGATGTTGTATCGTAATGAAATCATTGATCACATATATAATGAGATCACTTATCTAGAAATGTGTTCTAAATGTTCATAGTCATGTGATCATTGAAATGGGAACATTAAAGATCTAAATAGACTAGTGTGTTATCTTTTCATAAAATGAGAACGACTGATCTCATTAATTATTAGTGTAGATACAATGAGATATATATATGTGTGCTTATTAATAGAATGAGTTTACAAAACTGTCTAATTTAGAAACTATAAAATGTATCTTACATAATTGTTAATAAATGTATTCTATCATCATGTTTGTACGGTTAAATTTTTGACAGAGTCATCAAAGATATCTTACTAAATGTATCTTATACTTTAACTATTGGCTTATATATCGCATTTTTTATGGTCTTATATAGTTAATGAATCGGTTATATGAGAAATCCAGTAGAGATAATTAAGTGGACAACATGAGATAGTTCACTCTCAATAAGTGAAAGAAAATATCATATGAAATAATACTTTAAATTCTTAGTCAAAGTAGATATGATAATTTGAAAATGATTTTTTCAATTAATTCAATCCTAAGTACAGGATGTAAAGTCAAAAAATTAAGAAGTTGACGGTCAATGTCATACCCTAAATATGGGGCATAGATGTAATTTATGAAATTTTAAGTTCTTATAAAAAAACTACTTTCTTTATAAATAGTGGTGAATTGAGATAAACTATATCAAGTCAAGGGTTATAATTTTGTTCTCGGCCTCCTCTCTTCGTCCTTTTGCCTCGGGAGGATATTCTTGCATGTTGGAATTCTGTTTAAGAAGAGTTGTCAAATTTATTACAAGGAAGAACCTATTTTTGGAAGAGGTTCACGTGTATATATCACCCGAGATTGTGTACGCTGGATAGGTTTGGAGATCAAGAAAACATTCTCATATACGTCATTGATGAGGACAAAAACTACGGATTTTTGAAAAATCAATGCTTCCATCGCTGCTGTGTGAGGTTAAAACAAATAGTGATCTTTGACGAGTTCTTCTCGTCGTTCAGAAGACCAGCTTTCAGCGGACGGAGCCTTCGAGCCGGTGCAGCGCAGTTCGCAGTCCATTTAGAAGCCGTGTGGGGTCCGAATGTACTTCCAACACCAACGACTGCAACGCCGGACCACCCTACGTGCGCCGTTATAAATACCTTCATAAGATATGCGGGACACGGCGAGAGAAGGAGCAAATTGAAGCGGGCTGCCCAGCTCTCCGTAGGACGTCGCAGACGGCGACACCGCTCCTCTCCCACTTCTCTCACTTTCCCATACCTATCTCCGGGCGAGGAGACCGGTTGGAGGAGCATCTGCGCAGACATGGGAAGCTGGTCGGGGCTTGACCTCCCGGGCTTCAGGTTCCATCCCACGGAAGAGGAGCTCCTGGACTTCTACCTCCACGGGGCGGTCCATGGCCGGGAGCTTCAGCCCGAGATCATCCGCGTCCTTAATATCTACCATTACGACCCCTGGGAGCTGCCAGGTTATATAGATTAATTCGATCTCCGCCCCCTCTTCACTATCTCTTCTTCTGGCGGCACTGACGGACACCCCTCTTTCTAGGCCTGGCGACGATCGGCGAGAGGGAGTGGTACTTCTTCGTGCCGAGGGACAGGAGGAGCAGCAACGGCGGGAGGCCGAACCGAACCACGGAGCGCGGCTTTTGGAAGGCCACCGGCTCCGACCGCCCCATCCGCAGCGTCTCCGACCCCAGGCGCCTCCTCGGTCTCAGGAAGACCCTGGTCTTCTACCTGGGCCGTGCTCCTCGCGGCACAAGGACCAACTGGGTCATGAACGAGTACCGGCTCCACGTCGACGGGGCTTGCCGCGGCGACCCCTCTTCGCCGCCGCCGCAGAAGGTTCAGCTCTTCCCTAGTTAAACGATATGCAGCGTGTCTGACAGTGAGAATGACCACCGATCGGTAAGAGATTGATTAAATTCGGTCGCGGATTGCAGGATGGCATGGTTCTCTGCAAAGTCTATCTCAAGGCGACGCCGTTGAAGGAGCTGGAGCAGAGAGCGGCGGCGGACAGGGACGGAAAGGCGTCGGAGAGGTCCTCTTCGACGGCTGACAGCACATCCTCTTCTTCCTCCGAGCATATTGCGGCCCAGCTGTACGCGCCGCCCCTTCTCCCGCTGCCGGAGATGAGCAACGCGATGACGACGACGAAGGAGATGATCATGAAGACGGAGATGGACGTGGAAAAGGAGGCCGGTGTCACGTCCTTCCCGGTGGACGCGGGTACGACGTCGGGGCAGAGGAAGCTGCCGGAGCTGGAGGTGCCGCCGAGAGCGGGTTTCGACTGGACGCAGGACCCCGGCCTCCTGCGCAGCCCGTGGCTGGACAACTGGTCTCCATACTACGCCACCGTCTTCAACATTTTCTAGGGAGCGTCGCGATCGGCAGTCCATGCTTCGCCACGGACACGTACCCGGCGATCTCCATCTACGTACGCTTAGAATTGACGTCGTGATTTGGTCCGAAGAAATTTGTGTATTAAAAAGAAAACTTTTATACCGCTGTGTTCCTTCTCGGCGCGGAAGCCGTCAGAATGTCAGCAGCCGGAATCAGTTTTGTTAATAACACTATTTACGAAGTTATTCGGGAGATCGAGTACAGAGCGTCCCCTCCCATGAAAGAGAGTATAAAGTACATTAGATCACCAGAATATGATGACCATTAAATCACCTTTGTATCTTCCTTTATGTTAGAAAATTAAAAAGATCTTCAAAAAAATCCCTCAGTGGATTCGATCTCGAGAAAATAATGGTACGTAAATTTCGTTCAAACAACAAAATATTTTTGTCCAGGAAAGACTTGATGATTTGACTTGACTCGAGGACTGTCGTGTTATTTATGATTCTATAAAGAGTGGAAGAACAATTAATTAATAATGTAGCAGTAATTTTCAAAAACTATTGCTCTGAATGAGAGGTTATTCACTTCAACCCAAGGCCAACTAAAAGTGTGCTTGGTTGCACAATAATTTTAATTTTCACAATAAAATTTTATTTTTGTAACAAAACTTGTCAAAAGGGACGGTTGGCAAGCCATTTCAAAAGTATATATATTTTTAAGAAGTTTCTTCTAAGACAAATGTGATAGATGTAATATTAATACTCTCACTATTAATAAATTAAATTGTGTATATATGTTAAAACTAATATTAGATTAACTTTGTTATATATTCTATTCAACCAGACCCAGTTCTTGATTAAATACATCATGTTTTACCTATATTAATTGGAGGGTTAATTTCTAACCCTCAAGTGAATGCCCAAGAACATTGATCAAGTGGAGTTGGCATTCGTATGTGATTGTTCACACAAGTGATACGATAGAAGAAGTTGCTACATATGTGCTACCATCCTCTCTATGTTCTACTTGTCTACCCATCACATTGTGTTCTACGTACACCAATACTCTTTGCGCTACCCCTCCAAGCTACATATATGCCCCCTCCCTCTACTGTTTTAAAAGGGGAAAAAGGAACTGATTAGATTATTGAAGCCAGCGGATATACTCCCACGGATAAGAAATAAATGAAGACCGCTAATGAGAGAGTTATCAAACAGGGCCTAAGGAAGGATTCAAATTTAATATTGGACCACATCAGAGGTCAATAAATTCTAGTAACCAAAAGACCTGTCACAGTCGTCCTCGCACTTTGTTGTGTATCTACCTTCTGGACTGGACCGACCACAGCCATAGCAAGTGGTCTAGGTGCTTTCCAGTGTAGCCAGGTGTGAAGTGTCTGGTTCATCCTGCGGGGAAGACTCCTCTCCTCTCCTCTCCTCTCCTCTCCATGTGGTGAAGTCGCCATGGCGGTTGACTCCCAAGTCCTCCCCCACTATTAGAATGGGAACGATCCAACATCGCAGACGGTGCCGCGCATCTTCCTCAGCATTTGCATGGCACTTGCCTTTGATTTGTCCCACTGGTTGTCCGGAAGAACAGAGCAAAGCTCTACTCGATATGACAGCATGCTTGGTTAGAGTACCAAAATCGATTTCGATATTGACAATTTAAGAGCACAATGCATCAATATTAAAATTAAAAGATGGACACTTGTACTACATAAGTTACTTTGTTTATACTACAAATATCAGCAGGTCCTTAATATTGGTCACAGTTAGTGCTCGAGATAGAATAGATTAACTCTTTTGCAAAACAGTGATGATCTACCGCTGTTGAAAACAGGTTTCGACGATGATATGGTGCGTTGATTAAGCAGTACAAAACCAACAGCAAAGTGTTAACTTTGATGAAACTTTGAGAATTAAGTTCCGGCTAATCTCATAAAATAAACACCATATTTTAATGTTAGATAGAGCCCATATAGAGGTAACAACCCGAATCTCGGTGGAGTCTCTTTCTGCTGGTCACCATCATGCTCTGAACGATCTTCACAAGCTTGTTCTTCCCTCCTTCCTCCGGATCCCGATTGTCTTGTGAGGCTGTGAATGAGAAGAGAAGCTCCTTGATTTATTGGGAGTTGAAGCCGCGTAAGAAGATCAGACGTTCCTGCATGAGACAGACTGACTAACAGATGCTTTCACAAAGTGTGTTGACGCGCTTGTCGATCTTGATTTAGGGCCTCGATCGGTTGGTGGGTCATGCCCGCCATTTTCCGTTGACTGGAAGTCGTCTTTCTTCATCATGCAGTCGCTACAAGAGTCTTCGGTAGTTCACTATTTCTTAATCATCAATTGGCATTGTTAAATGCCCGTATTGATCATCTTAACTCAGAATCGATTGAGAGACGAGCACCATAATTTTATCACGCACAACTTTTTTTGTAACATTCGATGTATATAATACATTTATAACTTTTTTGTGTATCAGAAACATTACATTTTTTGAGCGAAGTAAACATTGTTTTTATTTTGACAATTTCTTTTTATAATACCGAATATATTTCTAACCGACACTAATAGGGACGTGCATGTTTGTATGTACAATAAATTTTTATGCTCTTTTATGACAAAAAAAACTATATTAAAATAAAATCTAAACCGGTCAATGATTGTGAAAACAAAACCAAAAAAACGTGAGAACCATGTATATATGACCCAAAAAAGAGTAGAGGATCACGAGATAAAAAAGGGAGAATCTCAGCTAACTATTTCTATCTAAGAAAGAAATCTTTTAAAAAACATAAATTTATAATAATTGTTCGCCGACATCTCTTTTAACAAGTTAATTTTATCAGTAATCCATATTCTCTTGTAACAAAATCTCAATTTTTCATGTAACCAAACGCCCTCTAAAGATTTTAATCTGATTTCAAACACTCAATTTTAGTGACCCTCCCACCGCCTGGATATTCTAAACCCTAGCCTAACGCTTTTCCTTTTCCAGAGTTAGATCGTGAGCTGACCTGATTAGCTCGTTGATCTCTGGTTCTTCTCTCGACCTATAGCTTTCCTCCCAATATTTCCACACATCTAATATGTTTGGCCTAGAAAGCAAATATATATTCACACGGGTTATTGCGTCCTCCACTGGACTTTATTTTCCATTGTCATGTCTCTGTCACTAAACAGCTGGTCTTGTTTGCCGTCTCGGCCAGCTTGTAGGTGTTGAGCACGACCGTCTAGAGAACATTTTCTGTTCATACAAAAAAATATGAGATTCGTCATGATTTATTTTTAAGAGTTTTTAATTTTTAATCTTGAAATATATCTTAATTTATTTTTAAGTCGCATCATAAACTAAAATTATCTTTTAATCTTACGATCGTTACCTAAATATTCTTTGATCCTTTTCGTCACTAACTCATCAGCGTTTCGATTTTGCCCTCACTTTCTTATTAATGAATCTCATCGAACCTGGAAACTCCTTATGTAAAGACTCAAAACCTCGGTGGCTCTTCCAAAGCTCCTTGTTGCCTAAGGGCAGTAGATGTCGTGTTCTTTAAGTTTCCATGGATACTTGTTTTGTAATATTCTCTTTGTTTATCTCAACTTAAAACTATCTTAAGAAAAGATTTGGTTTCATACCTGCTATGCATTCGATGGTAGTCATTTCAATTTTTATTTATTTACAACTTTGGTTAAATGATGTATCATTTTAATAAATTGAAAAAACATTTAAGTGCCCGGGAAGTGGTCGATTTGAGAAGACTTTCTCTTTTATGTTTTCTTCCTAACTTGAAGCCGATACCCATTGTTCTTTATTTTTTGTTTGATCGCTACCATTATTGTTCTCTATTCAGCCAACAGATTATGTTGTTCGATTACGTGGTCTCTTCGTATTGGTGTCAACTTGCAGTGTCTCTACTTGAACTTATTTGAATGAAGTATATTTATGGATGATGTTGATGTATGTGTGTATCTATATAATTCAATTTTACTCAAATTTTTAACTCAAATTTTTAACTTGAATTTTTTTTTGAAATCAAATTTGTCGGGAGTGATGGAAGCTTTTAATCTAGTTTTTTTTACATATTTTCTTTTGAATCAAATAGCCATATTTGTTAAGTGTGACATATTTATCCAGATTTTACCCAAGTAACACAACCGGTACAAAAAGATAGGGAAATGTAGGCATTTATTTCGATATTATTTTTTAGTCAAAATACAGTTTTTTCAATATTTATTTATCTATTTTGGTGCTCTTTTCTAAGTCAAAAAAAGACATCGAACTATCTTCTTTTTTTATTGAGTACCAGGGTAAAAATGAGAAGAAAAATGTGCCATCAGTGATGGTTAACGGCGTTTAAGAGAAAATAGGGGCGGAAGTTAAGAGAAATTCGAATTTGGGATTAAAAGATAAAATATGCAACGTATGGGCGGCAGTCGATTCTGCCTTCATCTTACAGTTTGATCTCTGAGATTTACATGCATGACAACAGTGAATGACTTTTATATCCGGGGACGAACGAAAGGTGTTTGCTCGTATATATGTTCGCCCGAGAGAACTCAAACACTCGTGAGTGTGCCAGAACGTAGCAGACAGAGACAAGGCAACGGTATGTGTGTACGCGCCAACAAGAGGCCAAGGTAGTAGGGTTTTTCTTCGTTCCTTCGCTTTGCTGCTGAAAGGGCCCCGGGCGCAGTGGGACAGCCGGCGATGTATTCTGCCGGCGAGTCAAGCTCTCTCCTTGGCATCATCGTCGTCCTCACGGTGTGCAGAAGCGCACCTTCCCAGTCTAAGCACCCAGCTGCCATGGCTTACACGGACTGTGTGGTGCAGTTGAAGGCGAGAGTAATGAAATTTAGAGGGGATGCTGCAGGGTAATGTATGTAATGTGTGTGCGTAGTTTTGACGTACATAAACTTAGTTAAGTAGTTGGTAGTCAATAAACTTTTAATCTTGTGCCGTGATCTTTGCAAATATTAGTATTCCTCTGTTGAAATTTTGTGAAGTTTATGCATTTATGCAGAATTGATGTGTCAGAAAAGTTCCTCCTTGACCATACCATATACGACCTTTCTTCAGCTCTCTCACACTCCTCTTCCAGTAACACCCTGTGTAAGAATTTATTAAGATGTTAGACCAATAAACTATCAACAATTAATAGTGTTTTTTTCCTTTTTGAAAATTTGAGTTGAAAACAACTCCAGTAAAACTTACCTAAATGATGAGAGTACTTTCCATGATGGGTGATTTTTCAAGAACAGCTACCCAATTAGCATTGATTAAGGGGTCATCAGTAAGTTAATTTAAGTTGTATTGCGCAGTTTCAAAGCGATGACACAAAAGAAAAGATCTTGTATGCCACAGTAATTGATATTGATGTATGTATGTTAACGTGTGGACGAGGACATCAAGCGTTTAGAATAAAAAGATTATAGTACCCCATGTAGGAATCTTAATAGATTAAATCTATGCACTGCCAACAACTTTGTTTTTAATCGGCTATCTGTTTATAGAGGATGACTTATAGAGAACGATGAAATTAATCATGAGTGTTTGATCAGTATCAGTCTATATAAATAGTTGATCTGTATGATAAAAACCATCAATAAAATATTGACTGTTGAGTTACTCAAAAGTCATCACTTTGATGGAGCTGCCCATTTTCTTGTCAAAATGGACCTAAAATCCCCTACTCCATCATCTTTCAGTGCGCTTGACGTACGTCTCCGATGAGATTTTGAATATTATGTATGGACATTGCTCAGTTTAGTTAATCGAAAGTAAATATTTTAACTTTCAAAAGGAAAAGGGACATCAAGGCTTCTTCTCCCTACCCCTTCTATGATTCTATCCCCATCTCTTTTCTCTGAGTCTAAGGGTCCATTTGATAACACTTAACAAGTTTCTTATGTCTGATTCGGTCAGACATTAGAGTATTTAAGCTGTTTGACAAAACGTCTTAGCTAAGTTCTGACCG
Organism: Cryptocoryne crispatula var. balansae; assembly: GCA_036172225.1. Taxonomy (NCBI): domain Eukaryota; kingdom Viridiplantae; phylum Streptophyta; class Magnoliopsida; order Alismatales; family Araceae; genus Cryptocoryne; species Cryptocoryne crispatula. The sequence continues at coordinate 6,842,998 of CM069932.1, read as the reverse complement.
AACATCTGATCTATGAAAAACGCTCTGAATGGTTCAGTCTTGACGTACAGCTTTGTTTAGTTCAGATGTTTATTTGCTCACACGCTATGTGCACAGACACGCTATGTGCGCAGACATGTACGTGAGTGATTAAACTTTTTATTTGAATATTCAAATCCAATGATCATGTCAGGCCTTATGCACATATTTGCTTTAAAAATAAATTTAATTTATTTTTAATAAAAATGATTATATAATAAATTAAAATTTCGATATAAACATATGATTTTACAATAAATTTTATTTTATGATTATTACCAAAAAAATTTGTGTCAAACAAAATAAATCACTTATATGTTAATAAAATTAAATATTTTTACCACTTATTTAAAAATTAAATTTTAAAATAATAGTTTATTTTTTAAAATTAAACTAAATCAAACTATCACCTTATTCTTTTATTTAGAATATGTTTAAAATATTAAAATTATTTAAGTAAGATATATGTATATTAAAAGGAGAAATAAAAATCTAAACACAATATATCAAATTTTATTAGTAATACAAACTTTATTACCTAACTCATTAATAAAAATATATATCATTAAATTAGTTTGAGAAAAATATATATTTATATATATTTAAATTTATGTATTTCTCATAATGTTCTGTGTAAATATTATATATATTAAATTTGTATATATTTAGCTCTTGTCTAAATAGTACTCATTCTATTAAGTTTTTACTATAATATAATTTTTATAAAAAAATTTATTAAAATATATTTTGACTCGTTATATAATAAATTTTAAATGTTACGTTCAAATTTTAAATTTTTTATATTTCTATGAACACATACACACGTGATCCAAAAGTTTAATGTAAAATTAGTCTAATTAGATGTTGATTTAGATGTTTTATCAAATATACTTATCACTTATATCTTAATAAAATTAAGTACTTTTTTACCACATGTTAAGATATTAGAGATGAAATTAAGAGGTTAGATTTTCAGATTAAGCCTAATCAAACGCCACCTAAATCACCCAAGGTGTTCAGTGAAGAGAGCTTCCTCAATTGCTAATAGATTGATACTATCATTATGCCATGCATCTAGCTTAAAATTAACGTATTTATAATTATTAAGAAGTTTAACAGTATAGTTTACTAAACCATGTCTTCTATTTATTAACCTTTTTCTATATTTTACTAATCCCTTTTAATGTTTTGTTAATTTTCTTCATACCCCCACTAAACCTTACTTACTTTTTTATGCACTTATTAGTTATCATAAATAAACTATCTTGAGTTGATTAACTGCACATGGGTATAGGGGTGGCAATGGGCCGGGCCGGCCCACGGGTTTGCGGGCCGGGCCGGCTGCGGGTAATTTGACGGGTCAAACATTTTGGCCTGCGGACTTTAGTCGGGCCGACATACGGGCCGAAGCGGGTCGACGCGGGCTAAAATAGGCCAAATAACTTTCAATTTTTTATGTCAAAAAAATCAGTTTTACTTATTAAAAATATATTTTAATTAAATTATTATTAATTTTATAATATTATCTTAAATAATTAAATTTATCATATTTAATAAATATTTATTTATAAAATATATAGTTGGGCCGGGTCGGGCCAAGTCAATAATTTTTGCGGGCCGGGTAGGGCCGGGCCAACAATGTAGTGCGGGCCGGGTTGGGCCGGGCCAATATATTTTGGACCGGGCCCTAAGCGGGCCGACCTCGGGCCGGGCCCGGCCCGGCCCGGCCCATTGACACCCCTACATGGGTATAAGTGATATCTTTTATCAACAAGTGAGGGAGCTCCCTCCAACGTAGGGGATCGGGACTCCTTTTTCCCTTGCACTAGAAGAAGCAGTGGTGCAACGATTCATAGGAAAGACGGAGGGTGTAAGCTAGGAGACTGTAGGGGGAAGGGCCATGGTCGGACCGGACCTCCCTCTATATCTGACCCAAGACAGTGTGCGGGGCACCGAGCAATTTAATTAGTTGGGCCTAAATGGACAGATAGAACCATGCTATTGGGCCATCGTGACGTTCTTTGGCTCGTCTAGGCACACCCATATTGTCCATCAACGAACGATGGCAACTAATAAAATTATACCATCGACGGATACATACCACAGGGATTGCCCCTTTTTCTCGCTTGCGCCCTCTTGATTGTGTAGGGTTTTCCCTATCCAACGGATTTCTACACGATTGTGAGGAATATAGTGTTGGTGCAGGTTGGAGAAGATAATTTTGCCGAAGTTGTTTTTATCTATCTTTCCGGCTAATGATCTCTTTTCTTGCCATCACGGTAAAATCTCATCTTTTCTGCACGGAGCGTCATTTTGAGAGTTCTAAAATCCTGCGAGATTTTATGAACTCTTTATATACTCTCAAATGGGATTTTCTCAGTATTTTTTTTAAGTGTATGGTTTAGTTAATTCATCTTTTCAACTGCCGTTTGAGATCCTGTTGTGAGCTTTGAGATGTAATAGTTTTGGTTTACCCAAGTGTCATATTATCTAGTTTCTTTTCTTTTTCTGCTCTATATTTGTCATTTCTACAGACGTTGATTACAATTTCAACGAGATTATCTGTGTGGCTGTTAACTAATTTGGCAACATTCACATCTTTACCATGTGGTCATCGGGTCTTCTAGCAGATTTTAAACTCCATGAGAGTCCTTGTTCATGGATTGTCAAAACATACTAATGCGCAGGTCCATTATATTTCATGGTAACTTTCGACGACATTGAAAATGAAGTCTCGAAACAATTCAAGGTCTATCTCTTTATTTACTATCGTTCGTCTCTATAATAGGCTCCTCCTCGGTGGGAAACTCTGTGTATGCTCAAAGTATCTGTCCTCATGTTATGTAATCTCTTCTTTCATCTTAATATATAAGAAATAGTCTTCAAAAATGAAGAAGAAGAAGAAGAAGAAGAATACATTCCACGGAATATACTAGGAGCAATACACAAATACAAAGGTTATATTTATATTTTCTTTTTCAAGCCCGTCTATTAAACATCTGATTACATCACCAAACTTTATTTACTACTTTGGTCTAGGGACGTGGCAGCATGTCATTGGGTCACTTCGTGCCCTGAGCCTGGTTTCACGCAGCGCGGCTGGAAGGTGGTTATTCATCTTAATTACATCAAGGAAGCTCGTTTCGAGATCACTGCCAAGATTCTTCGTGCTATTACCGTTGTTTGCGGAGAAATTGGGCATGATGATTTTATTTCATTGAGTTTAGACCTTAATATAATATAACCTTTTATCGTGAAAACGTATAAAAACTTTTTTACAATCAAACATAACGCCCTGTTTGGTAACACTATTAGGTACCTCTATCACTATCAATTTTAAAATTGATATTGATAGGAACCATTAAGAGATGTTTGACTAATTGTATCAATTTTAAAATTTGTAGTACAAACAAAGCATATTATGTAATACAAGTGTCAACTTGTATTGCTTTTGATATTGATACTTCAACATTTGAAAATATTAATATCAATATTGATATAGTACCAAAAATGGAACTATAACCAAATAGGGCATAAGGTAGTAGAGAATCTGGATAGGACGAAGGAGGGGATTTGCAACCAGTTCGGCTGAATCCCAGACTGACAGTGTGTTACGTGCGACTCCTCTTCTAAATCACATACGAGAAGAGTGGACGTACGAAGGACGAAGATGTTGAGGAGAGATTATCTTTGTATTTGAGAGTTTTGAGGTAGAAGATTTGTTCCTTTTAGGAAATACGTCACCTTGTAATATTCTCCTTAATTTAGTAAAATTTCTGATCGTCGTCACTTATGGACGTAAGAAGACCTATCGCTTTGTCGAACCACGTTAAATCGGTGTCTTCTCGGTGTGTTCTTGTTCTTTCTTCTATCTTCGTTCGCATGTCGTTGTTCGGGATACGACTCGATTCGTCGAAATCGTACGACTTATTCTGCACATGTTACAACGTAATGGACAGATCAGATTTGGTTGTTCGGCTCAATTCGATTTGTCAGTTTAACATGTATCCTTTATTAATAAAAATAAAATGATTACTCGTTATTAATAATATTTTTATTTTATTTATTTATTTGTGACTAAAACGTTACAAAAGAGATAAGAAGAGACAATTTTTTCTCTCTACTTTTCCCATAAGTTTATGGTCAGCTTTCGGTAGATTATCAGTAGGAAATTTGCATTCTTGTCACTTGATTTGACTATATACACATTTTTATATTGAGTGCCTGCAACCGGGAGAGGTATATATAAGAAGAAAAAGGTTGAAGCTTGAAGGACCATGATTTTAAGCAAATGCCGCCTAACGATTGTCTCCTTTTATCTCTGAATTAATTAAGTAAACACAAAAAAAACTGCCATAGAAAGTCTCGACTTCATGATCGAAAGGAGAAATATCCTCTGACTTGACTGAAAATTTAAATCTTAAAGTGAAAATGATTTGTGGAACCTATCACAGAAGAAAGTGATTACCGAATATAGGGAAATTCAAGAAATCAAGGTCTACCTTTCAAAATTTTGTGCACCAGAAATGATAAATTAACTATGTAATCATTATCTAAATAAATCAATCTAACTTAAGGCTCTCTATCATTATCAGTTTGGAAATCAGATAATCATAAAAATCATCGATTGATGTTTGGCTATCAGAATAAATCTAGGTGTTCACTTGTATTAATTTTGATATTCATACTTCATCCTCTACCAATATTAATATTTAAGATCTCATTGGATAACATTATTAAATGTCTCTATTACTATTAATTTTAAAATTAATATCGATAGTAATCATTTAAAAGTGCTTGACTAATAATATTCATTTTGAAATTTATAATACAATACAAGTGCAAATTAATATCAATATTAATATTTTATGCCCTGTTTGATTAGAGTTTCATTTTTGGTACTATATCAATACTGATATTAATATTTTCAAATGTTGGAATATCAGTGTCAAAATTAATACAAGTTGACACTTGTATTACATAATATGTTGTGTTTGTCCTAGAAATTTTAAAATTGATATAATTAACCAAACATCTCTTAATAGTTTCTATCAATATCAATTTTAAAATTGATAGTAATAAAGGTACCTAATAGTGTTACCAAACAGGGTATTAACTTCTAACAATATTAATATCAATATTAATATACTATCATTTTTTATACTCTAACCAAAAAAATTTATAAACTTAGATGGTATGATTTTTGATACTTTAACCAACCGGGCGTAAACAAGCCCACGTAATCTTATGGCATGTTTGTTTAGGGTAACATATCAACATTGATATTGATTGTTCAAGACGATATAATATCAATATTAAAAGATAATTATATTACATAAACTGTTTTATCTGTACTATAAATTTCAAAATTGTGAAAGGTTGATATCAATATTAACTTCAAAATTGATATACAGTGGTAGAGATGTCAAGTTACCAAACATGGCCTTAAATCTAGTGACTTTTTAAACAGCCCCACCTTGACTTTGTTGAGCTGCACTAATTATTTGAAAATTTGAAACAAGGATTATGAGAATCAGGTATCACTCAATTCGATTGGATGATTCATTTCCTATGGTTGGATGCGGAGGGGGGAAACCCTCGCCGCGGTCGGCATCGCGGAGTGGGGAATCCTTGCTGCGGAAGACATCGCGGAGTGGGCAACCTCGTTGTGGACACGTTCGCAGAGGGATCGTGTGGACGCCATCGTGGAGGGGACGACATCGTGGGGGGGGGTGCTCGCCGCGGACGACATAGTGGAAGGGACGACATCACTTAGGGGGGAACCTTTGCCACGGACACTTTTGCGGAGGGATTGTGTGGACGCCATCGCGGAGGGGCAAGGGTTAGCCGTGGCCATCATCCCAGTGAGCTCGCTACGGGAGGCATCTCGGAGGGGGGAATCTTAATTGTTACTGGTGGCATTTGGGGTGGTTTTTTTCATTATTTATTTTGATTTTTCTCTTGTTTGGGAAGGGAGGGAGATCCATCATTGATCTTCCTCCCTCTCACAAAATCTATCATCCACTCCTACGTTGTGGCAAATGTCGTGCTAGATATTTTGCCTTTTTGTTTGTGTAGGAGCGGAGTTGCTCGATTTATTATGTTGTGTCTTTCTTTTGTTCTTGTTTATTGTCGAGTCTTTGTTACTTTGTCTTGATATTTTGGGTTGTCCTTTCTAGTGCTCTGTGTAGCCACTAACCTGTCTGCGAGACAGACTATCTGGGCATCATCCACACCGATATGGTGTGATCTTTCGGTCTCCTGGCAAATGTTGAACGCCATGGAGTTCTAGTCTTTGTTTATCGACCTTTATCGCACCTCGTCGTGCCGGTCGTCTTATTGATGTGACTTCTAATGAAGAGTTTGGTGAAGATCTGGGGCTCTGCTTGTATGTGTTATCGAGTCTCTTTTGGGTCTGTCAGTATTTTCTTTTGTTACAACGATATTGCTGTACTCCTGATATATTAATGTGAAATAAGCAGTTTATGTGTTCAAAAAAGAAATCATTTCCAATGGTCCGTGGTAGCGTTAAATTATTCTGACTTGCCGCTAGTGCTCAATTATTATTATTATTATTATTATTAAAATTACATAATGATCAGTAGGGTCTCTCATGCATCATCCTGATATCCAATTAAATAATCCAAATCAACATTATAAACCTCATAACATGATTCTACGATTCCGAGAAGGGATACATGGACCCGTTCACACGTCGCATTCCATATTTCAACCATTGTCAGAGCGCATTTGATTTGATCCCTTCGAATCCACGACTAGTTCACCGCTCGACGCGGCGACGGGGGCGGAGAGTCTCGTCTTTGATCATACCTACCATACCTAGGTGGCATATGGCGCCGCTGGCCTCTACCTAATTTCTAGATGTTCAGATCTCACAGTCTGCTGATCCGAAACAGTCTAATGGGCACGTATAGCAGATACACGGTCATCGTACGTCGACCCTCGGGGTGCACGGTGCTCTCCGCAGCCTCCCGCTTCCACGAAGCACTTCGTGCCAGCGGCGGTCGGCACTCGTACGCAACACTGCATTGCGTATGTTGATCAGACTTGAACCAGGAGCATATCGAATTATGAAATAAAACAGCGTATTACGTTAATCTCTCCGAGGTCCGCTCCCCTCGCCGGTCGATATGAATTAGGGGTGTCAATGGGCTGGGTCGGACCGGATTTAAATTCGGCCCAATCAAGACCCAGTCTAAAATATAATAGCCCGGCCCGTATTATGTTTCGGCCCGACGCTGCTCAGCCCAAAACAAATATAAGTTTGGCCCGGCCCGACTCGACCTGTTCTTTTTAACACATTATAAGATATAATTCATATTTTTTAATTTTTTAAACATCAAACCAAAAAAAATTAATAACTTATAGTGATCTTATCAACAATGATCTCCGTATTTGTGATAAAAATAATAACAACTAAAAATGTAAAATTAACTATATTATTTAATTATTACAACCATTGAGTGACTAGAGATATAATAAATATTGATTTGATTTATATAAAAATCAATAAATACATGATCTATTAATAAAGTAAAATTAAAATAAAATATTTTTGTTTTATTTTTAAAATGCAATATAATATAAGTATATAAACATTAATGTAACAAGAAAATAAAAATAAACAAATCATAAAATTTATGACATATGGAATGAGAAAAACAGACAGAAATCAAATTCTAAATCTATTAGATCAACTACGTAATGTATTACATATATTACAAGTTAACAAATATGCAATCAACGATATAGGACACGTCGTCACGTGTTTTTTACTTTTTTTTTATTTGATTTCAACGGACTTTATTTCTCAGCGGAGCGACAACCCACGTTGGACCTGCGGGCCTAGCGACGGATCTAAAATTTATGAACAGTGGGGTCACCAAAAATTTTCACTGGGATCACCTCTTTTATTAATTTATCAACATCAAATATTTTAATAAAATATATAATATTTTATATCATAACTTTTAATTTTTAGTGAAGTCATGTGACCCCACTTCCTATATGCTGAGATCCGCCATTGCGCGGGCCAATTTCTTTAACCCGAAAGTTGATCCATGGCTGACTCGGCCCGCACGCTCATGCACCTCATGCATGCTTTACTTTTCTCTTTTTTTTTAAAGAACGAAAACATGAGTTCAGAACACCTCAATTTTCTGATGGAGAGAATATCCTAAATTCACTTAAGTAGTAAATTAGTAAAACGTCGGTAGCAGTTTAATCTCATTAGTAACAAGTTATAATGAGTTAATGAATCGTTACTAAATTGTTACCGATGTCTTACAAACTCACTTCGGAACTTAATACAACTCGTTATTGACGGGTAGTGAGATAGTAAGACGTTGATAACGGTTCAATCTTTTTCGATAGCAATTTATCAAACATGTTATTTAAGTCGTCACTTAAATGACTTGAGGTCGTGGCCGATTTTTACTAGAGACTTAGAGTACTTTTTTCACTTGAGAACTGAGGTGATCCGAACTCCGAGAACATATGCATTTATAAGAAAAGACTAGAGGAGTAACATTACAATTACTCAAATAAAAAACAAATAAATGACGTCAACAATAAAATATTAATTTTGAGGATGCCAAGCGACCACTGAGAACGGCGAGGGAGACCGCTCCCCCATTCTTGACCTTTCTCGGTTAGCTCTGTTCATCTAGGCCGGGAGAAGAAGATATATAATTAAGATTGGTCCCTCCTTCAATTAATCAACGTCCATGAGGTTGATCGATCCCGTCAGCAACGTCAGCAACGTATACTTTTTTTTTTTTGAACAACACCACCACAGACTATTTCATTTATAGTAGAACAAAGTACATGAAGGATAATACAACCACTAGACCCAAAGGAGTAGGACAGACGATCAAACTGAGAACAGTCAAAGTTCTAACACCATATATATTTTCAAGAAGACTCAAACATAATCACATAGCGACCGGCACGTAAAAGTGCTCGTAAAGTCGCACGGCAAGTAAGGGGACTCCATCAGAGGAGTTTGATGATTGCCAAGAGACCGGAGGATCACACCAAATAGATGTGGAAGTCGCCCAAGTCATCGGTCTCGAAAGGAGTAGCGTGGCTACGAAGAGAACCAGAAAAGATAGTATAAAAGAACTCGACTGCAAGACAACAAACACACGTAGAGAACCTAAGAAAATAAAGAGACATAGATACGTCGAACTCCACATCTCCGACACTATAAACAGAGACTAAAAACTTAAACACATGTTTAAGTAAAACGCCGGAGAGGGAGAGTGGGAGGGAGGTTTCCCTCCCTCCCAAACAAAAACAACTTCAAAACAGCGAAAGAAATGACTACGAAGAAGATTCTTGGCTAGGATTTCACCGCGAGCAAAAAGGTTGCCGGAGCCGATGAGTCGCGAGGGAGATTGCTGTCACCGCGTCTAGGAGGCCGCTGTGTGGGAGTCGCCGCGGCAAAGAAGTTCGCCGCGAAGGATTCGCGGTGAGGGGTCACCGCCGCGGGCCGCTGCAAGGGTTTCACCGCCGCTGCGAGGGAGCCTCGGTGATGAGGGCCGCCGCGATGGTGTCACCGCCGCAGGCCGCCGCTAGGGTTTCGCCGCTGAGAGGGCGCCGCTACGAGAATACCGCGGCGATAAGGGACGTCGGGACGCCGCGTGGGATACGCCGCAGCAAAGGGGATTCGCCGCCGCGAGGTCACCGCAGCGAGGGGAAACCGCGGATACGTCAGCAACGTATACGAAATCCGCGTCAGACAGTTCCGGCGAAAAGAGCTTCGGCAGAAAAGTGTTAAAAGGTAGCACAGTTGAAATCTTAATTTGGTGAACTAAAACAAGTAGCAACAGTCCGTCAATTTGAAATTGTTTTTTATGGCATGTTTAGTTAGAGTATCAAAAATGATAATATATTATTATTGATATTAATATTTTTAAAAGTTAGTATATCAATATCAAAATTATTACAATTTGACATTTATATTATATTATATATTTTATTTGTACAATAAATTTTAAAATTAATATTATTAGTCAAACAATTTTATGTGATTACTATTAATATCAATTTTAAAATTGATAATGATATAAGAGTGTTATCAAACAAGTCTTAAGTGGCGACATTCATCTCTCTCTTTGTTCTTTCCTCTCCACCAAAAATTAAAAGTGACTAAGTATACGAGTGACTTTCAATTTCTTTTCTTCTTTTTTTTGCGTTGCAGTGAAGTCCCAGCATTCACGATGACATTATATATCTGTCGTATATATATGATATAATTTATAAATATGATAAACATTATTTATATATAATTCTAAAATAACATAATAAAAAATTTATTTATTTTATTTTTAATATTTCCACATTTATTTTTAAATGTTAGAATATTGGATTAAAACATAAAGTAATTATTTATAACATATAATACCACAAATGATTATATTTATTTAATCAAAATATAATAATTTTGTTATATTATATTATTTTTTATAAAAATTAGTTCGCTCTAATGCAAAAAAAAATTAGAATGTTTTTCATTGCAAAAAAAAAATTAGAATGTTTTTCATTGTGCTAATGCTGCAAATTAAATTTGTAACGGGGCTAATCTAAACAAAAAAAATTCAGCTATTTAAGCACACGCCCGTGCACCTCTTCTTCTTCCACACATGACCACAACCCTTCTTCGTTGAGAGGACCTAAAGCTGAAGGCTGCCCGTGATGGGAAAGAAGGTTTTACGTGTTGTTGCTTGGCGCCCTGAGCTTCGTCTCGTCGACGTTGCTACTCAACATCAGGGCCGAGCAATGCGGGAGCCAAGCGGGGGCGCTCTGTGCCCCAACGGCCTCTGCTGCAGCCAGTACGGGTGGTGCGGAAACACGGATCCCTACTGCGGCCTGGGGTGCCAGAGCCAGTGCACCGGAACTCCTTCGCCGCCGAGCGGCGGCGGCGGCGTAGCCTCCATCGTTATACCGAGTCCCTGTTCAACCAGATGCTGAAGCACCGGAATGATGCCGCCTGCCCGGCCAGAAACTTCTATACTTACGCCGCCTTCATCACCGCTGCGAACTCTTTCACTGGCTTCGGAACAACCGGCGACCAGGCTACTCGCAAGAGGGAGATCGCCGCTTTTCTGGCACAGACATCCCACGAAACCACAGGCAACTAATTAACCGAGATATATGGCTAACCAGCTAATTCGACGATATTGCTTCAAACAAGAAAGAAAATCGACCATATTTGCCCCTGCAGCTTAATCTAATCAACACCGTCGGCATTGATCGATTATGCAGGAGGGTGGGCTACGGCACCGGACGGACCCTACGCCTGGGGATACTGCTTCAAAGAAGAGCAAGGCAATCCCGGAGATTACTGCGTCCAGAGTGCGCAGTGGCCTTGTGCTCCCGGCAAAAAGTACTACGGCCGGGGACCCATACAAATCTCCTAGCACGCCGCCTTTGTTTTGCACACGGATTCAATTACTTGTACATCCTGAAAAAGCTTTTGGGGTACGTGCTTGTGATTAAGCAACTACAACTACGGCCAAGCTGGGCAGGCCATCGGGAAGGACCTCCTCAACAACCCGGACTTGGTGGCCACGGACGCCGTCGTCTCCTTCAAGACGGCCATCTGGTTCTGGTCGCCGAAGCCGTACGTCGTGCCACAGCGTCATCACCGGAGGATGGACGCCGTCGGCGGCCGACCGGGCCGCCGGCCGGGTGCCCGGCTATGGGGTGATCACCAACATCATCAACGGGGGCCTGGAGTGCGGCCACGGGAGCGACAGCAGGGTGGCCGATCGCATCGGGTTCTACACCACATACTGCAACATCCTGGGAGTCAGTCCGGGCAGCAACCTCGACTGTTACAGCCAGCGCCCCTTCTAGTTACGGGTGAGCATTAATCGGGTCAACCCGAAAATTCAAACAGATCCAACCCGAAATTGTCGGTTTGGTTCGGGTTGTACATTGCCTTCGGGTCGGGACCGGATCCTCTGTGCACCTCGGTGTGCACCTCAATGCACACCACTTCTTAAATTTATCCAATTATGTGATCAAATTAATTATTTTAATCATTTTTAAGACTGTGAATATAAATATATATTATGTATTGATAAAATAGAAGTAATATTAATATTTTTTCAATTTATACTATTTTGTAAATTAATTTTATTTTTAATTTAAATAAATATGTATAAAAATATATTTAATGTTGATTTTCATAAAATATAACATCACATATTGTATATGTATATTTACGGTCTTAAAAATGATTAAAATAATTAATTTGATCACATAATTAGATGAATTTAAGAAGTGGTGTGCATTGAGGTGCACACCGAGGTGCACAGAGGATCCGGTCCCCTTCGGGTCCATCGGTTTCAAAAATGCTCAAACCGATTAAAACCAACCCAAACCGCAAACCGAACTCAACCTGCTGCCATGTGGGCCTGCGCCCTTGTAACTGTTGAGTGGTCCGAATACTATGCAATATTTGAATAGGTGAACATCCCTTCACATGACCGATGTGGGACAAATGTGCTTTCTTTTGAGCATCTGCACATCTCCTTTTTGTCCCACATCGGTGGTTCCATAAGCCTTTGAAGTCCAAGACCGCTTTAAAAGGCCATGTGTTGTGTGCAGCCAACCCCCCAGTCCAGCCTTAGCGCAGGCACATATCTTGGGTTTACTTATAACCCAATTAAGATCTTTTTAATGAAGATTAATGAAAATGAAATTGTTAATTAAATATTTTATTATCCTCTGTTTTAAGACCGGTAACTGTTTTATGGTTTAAGATGGTTTAAACCGAACCAAACCGATTTCACTTGGTTCGGTTTGGTTCGGGTTGAGGAGGTTATACGGTTTGGTTCGGTTTCAAAAAAAAAGTTTTAAACCGGACCAAACCGAACCGTGCTCACCCATACTTCTAGTAGCCTTACGCACATGTGCCAATAACTTGAACCAAATAAATGGACCGCCGCTGATCCGGCCGTCTCGTCTGTCATTTAGATGTGATCGCCCTTTCATCTAATCGCTTATCTTCTCTTCCTTCTTCTTTTTTCCCTTTTTCACAAGAGATATTACTACCAACAATCTAACGAACTCCAACAAATCACATACATAGCTGGAAATTCATTCTGAAAGAAACATTAAACAATATCTATCACATACATATAGGAGGAACTTCGATACGAAAGAAACATTAAACAGACGGTGAGAACAGTGGAAACAAAGATACGCGTAACTGTTTAGAGTCTTCTTCTTCTTCTTCAACATAATTGAATATTGTCACATGAAGTGTGATGAATCTACGTCGGTCACACAATATAAATGTGAGTGCTATGTAGAATGAAACCAAGAAAACAAGATAAAAATATACAACTGAATTTAGCCCCTCTTTTCTGTTGGTCCTCTTTTTCTTTAAATTTGTATATATTTCCACGTTTGCCCCCTCCAGTTCCTTACATCGCGCGCGGTGGAGAGAATGAACAGTTGGTACTTCTTAAGTTGTCGTTCCTGTGGATATTGATAACATATTTTTTGAATAAAATATTATTTATTGAAATATTTTCAGATCAGGATATTATGAAAAGTAATATCAAGCAGGATTTAAATAAATGTTTTGCAGACAAAAAATAAAAGAAATAATATTTAAAAATGGGATCATAGAAACTAAATAAAAATCATATTTTCATGTCCATTGAAAATAACATCAAATATAATCACTCTTCTTATATATATATTTACTTTTATATGGGTCTCAATAGACCATTTGATAAATGTAATGGGTATATATATTATATTTATTTTTAACCATATTGATGTATAAATAGTTTAACTTCTTTAAGAGTTCCATATCATCATACAATTAATTTAAAATAATAAATAAACACTTAATAACAATAAAACTATTTATTTAAAATTTATTTTATACCACTACATGGAAGACATCTTTGTAGAAAGAGTTACAGGTATCTAAATCAATGAATATATTTTCAATAAAAATAATTTACAAACAATCAAATGATAAATTATATTTCTCAAAGAAAACAAATTGTGTGTAACCATGTTTTTAATTTTATTGAAAAAGGTACTCCATGATAAATGCTTTTTTTAGATTTTGGTTTTTCTTACAACAAGATGAACCCATATTTATGCATGGTTATATCGATTTTTCAAGGCTTCATGCGGCAGTGTTTTTATAGCCGTCGCATCAAGGGAATAAAATGGGAATTTTATACGCAATTATGTTACTTTAGATGGCCTGACGTGTTAGTAGGGGTGGGAGTTAGGAAGATTTCGTTAATATGATTAATAAATAAAAGATGATAGCCACCAGACAAGAAAACAAGGCGGCTGACTCAAACAGGGTCGTGGGAGTTCATTTCTCCCCTATACTATAAGTTTAAAAAACAAATTCACATTGAATTACAACATGAGAATATGATTTGAACTTTAACCTCAACCTAATTTGAACTCGCGCTCCAACTTGACTCAATTAAATAACTAGTCAAGCTTTAATAAAATTTAATACACTCCTAAGGAGTCAGAGTTTGAATTCAAGCTTGTGAAAGAAAAAACAACATACTAATGTTGTGTTTGATTGCACAATAATTTTTTGTAGACTTTCATGATCAACAATTATGATAAAAGAAAATGTGAACCAACTAATGTCATAAAATTATCATGTTTGGAGGGATGTGATAATGAAAAAGTGTAACCACCACGTGTGACCAAATAAAGTGAGGAGCCACAAGAAAAAAGGTGAAACCCACTTTTTTATCTAAGAAGAAAATCACTTTCAAAACATAAAATTGTTATGCTTGTGAAACACTTCTTTTAAAAAAAATTATTATAATTTTTAAAAATTAAAATAAAAACTTTTATTATCATGCAACCAAACACCCCATGAGGCTCAGACTTGTGTGCACCCCCTAATGGTGACCCGAGATGGCCTTGCCCTCGTGCATCATATATAATCAACGTAGCATAATAAATAAGTAAATATTTTGCAATTTTAAGTAGATTAATAATATTTTAAAATTAATTTAATATTTATATAATTCAAATTAAAATTAAATGTTGTTGAAGTTGAGATTACAAGATTTTTTTCCCAAAATTAATAATATTATTACATTGGGTTAAATATAAATTATAAAAAATTTGTTATAAATTATTAAATTAATAAAATAAGATGCTAATCATTAATTATTATTATTATTTTTAGAGTGAAATATTATTGTATATATTTT
Source organism: Cryptocoryne crispatula var. balansae (assembly GCA_036172225.1). Classification (NCBI taxonomy): domain Eukaryota; kingdom Viridiplantae; phylum Streptophyta; class Magnoliopsida; order Alismatales; family Araceae; genus Cryptocoryne; species Cryptocoryne crispatula. The sequence goes on along the minus strand of CM069932.1, from coordinate 6,827,729 downwards.
TATTAATAATTAAATTAAATTTAAATAAGTGGACAATATAATGTTAGACATGCGAGAGAGAGGGAGAGAGAGAGAGAGCGCATGGGAGGACAGGGAGAGCGCGACTTCTTGTTAATTTTGGAAAAAAAATTTCTTTGTGTGCTAATCTTGAAAATTTTGTCTTAAATGTGTTACTTCAAAAATTTTCTCGGGTTGACGTCCGCCACTTTGGCATCGGCCGCTCCAGCCCTCCTCCGTTGATGATGTCGGAGAGGACTCCCAAAGCCAGGCACCCTTCCGGCCGCTGTGCCCGCAGCTGACGGCGTCCAACGTCCGGTGTAAGCTTAATTTCTAGATGTCCAGATCTCAAAGTCTTCAAATCTGAAACATTCCAATCTACATATATATATAGCAATACACGTACGGTCATCGTCGACCTTCGTGGTGCACGGTGCTAACCGCAACCCCCCGTTTAATCAAAGCATTTCGTGTCAGCAGTTAGCTCTCGTACTACGCAACCCAGCATTGCTTATCATGAACAAACTTGAACAAGAAGCAGATCGAATTATGAAATTAATAAAATAGCGTATGTAAATCTCCCCGAGGTGCGCTCCCCCCCGCTTCCCTCTCCCGTCCACATGCCCCTCCTCCTTAATTACCGCATGCCGTGAGGGCAAGGCCGTCCCGTTAGGTAGGGTCATCCTCATCAATCAGCTATATATATATATGCACATCGATGCACGCTTCGCACGTCTGCCGGCATTCTTGACCTCTTCTCGGTTTGCTTAGCTTGTTCATCTAAGCCGGCCGGGAGGAAAAGATACGTAGTTAGGCTTCATCCCTCGTTCGATTAATATTCATCCATGAGATTGGTCAATCTTCATCAGCATGTTACCGCCAGGGACGTTTACGAAATCCGCGCCGGCCGGTTCCGGCGAAAAAGTGCTTCGGCCTGCCCCTGCGCTAGCTATTTTAAGCACACGCCCTGGCGCCTCTTCTTCGTCCACACAAGACCACAACCCTTCTTCGTTGGCCCTAAAACCGAAGGCCGCCCGGGATGGGAAAGAAGGTTTACCTGTTGTTGCTTGCCCTGAGCTTCGCCGGGTCGACGTTGCTGATTAACATCAGGGCCGAGCAATGCGGGAGCCAAGCGGGGGGCGCTCTGTGCCCCGACGGCCTCTGCTGCAGCCAGCACGGGTGGTGCGGAAACACCGACCCCTACTGCGGCCAGGGATGCCAGAGTCAGTGCCCCGACGGGTCGACCCCACCTCCATCGCCGCCGAGCGGCGGCGGCGACGACGTAGCCTCCATCGTTACCGAGTCCCTGTTCAACCAGATGCTGAAGCACCGGAATGATGCCGCCTGCCCGGCCAGCAACTTCTATACATACGACGCCTTCATCACCGCTGCGAACTCATTCAGTGGTTTCGGAACTACCGGCGATCAGGATACTCGCAAGAGGGAGATCGCCGCTTTTCTGGCGCAGACATCCCACGAAACCACAGGCGACTGACTATATAATTCGACGATATTTGCTTCTTTCTGACATCGCACGAAACCGCAGCTTGATCAAATTAGATTAACACCGTCGTCGACATTTTGATAAATTATATACGCAGGAGGGTGGGCTACGGCACCGGACGGACCCTACGCTTGGGGATACTGCTTCAAAGAAGAGCAAGGCAACCCGGGAGATTACTGCGTCCCGAGCGAGCAGTGGCCTTGTGCTCCCGGTAAAAAGTATTACGGCCGGGGACCCATACAAATCTCCTAGTAAGATGCTCGATCTCTCCGCTATCACACACACACACACATATACACATGATTGTCCTGAATGATCTGGATGCCTTTGTTTTGCACATGGATTCAATTACTTGTACATACTGCAAAAGCTTTTGGGGTACGTGCTTGTGATTCAGCAACTACAACTACGGCCAAGCTGGGCAGGCCATCGGGCAGGACCTCCTCAACAACCCGGACTTGGTGGCCACTGACGCCGTCGTCTCCTTCCAGACGGCCATCTGGTTCTGGATGACGCCGCAGTCGCCGAAGCCATCGTGCCACAGCGTCATCACCGGAGGATGGACGCCGTCGGATGCCGACCAGGCCGCCGGCCGGGTGCCCGGCTATGGGGTGATCACCAACATCATCAACGGGGGCCTGGAGTGCGGCCACGGGAGCGACAGCAGGGTGGCTGATCGCATCGGGTTCTACACCACATACTGCGACATCCTGGGAGTCAGTCCGGGCAGCAACCTCGACTGTTACAGCCAGAGTCCCTTCTAGTAGCCTTAGGCATTTACCAAATAAGTTGAACCAAATAAAAGGACCGCGGCATAATTATCCGGTCCTCTCGTCTGTCTTTTATAGATGTCATCGCCCTTTCATCTAGTCGGTTACATATATATATATATATAATACTCGATCGACAGAGGTTGGTTAGAGTGGGCTCGTATTCAAAAGTAGAAAATAGTTCGTGAAAATACCAAACTATGTTTACTCCACTTTTGTAATAAAATTTCAAATTCGTTGTCTCAATAAATTCAGCATTGCATCGAAGTCCACGGTTCAATTTAAACCTTACGTGCATGTATCACTATTAAGAGACATGTTATAGAAATCTTCTAATAGAAATTATAAAAAGTTTGTTAAAATATATTCAAGGATGTTTACAGCTACACTCATTAATTTAAAAATTGGATGGCACAATAAATTCAACAAAGATCATCTTGACCCTCACTTAAACTTATCATCAATAACGCAGTGGACTTGTCACCCACAAATAAATTTAAATAAAAAGGGAAGATTCAAGCGGTGTTTGTTTTCAAGATAACATATTTTAAAATATTAATTATTAATTTGTGTTTGGTTATTCTTGTGAGGGGAGATTCTTGTTTGACAAGTTGGAGCTCACCAAATACACCAAGTGTTTTTTTTCTTTGGATTCTATATGTAAAAATATAAAATAAAAAATAGTAAAAATAAGACATATTGATAACTTCTGTGCCCAAGCTCATATTAGTTCGTTGTCTCTCCTTGTTAGCTTTATGATCATTAACTTTATTTCGAGACTATTGATATAAACAATATTCACATTTTCTTGGTGTGTTCCTCTAATCTAATGGCAAATATTAAAATTTTCTGATGAAGTTTTAACTTTGTTCTATGACCATATACACGCACTCATACGTGGCTATGTTCTTGTTTCTTAGAAATATTGTTAATTGCTATCAGGTGTTTAATCTAGTTATGTGTTTACTGTCATTTACATCTGTCTTTGTTGTATCGTCTGATATGTATCTTATCATGTTAGGAATGAAATGTACCGTTTGTTCAAAAAGAGCGATCCCATGACAGTCGACCAAATTAAGACGCAGAGGTCTTTTTATTTCGGAGCGGATCCTCTTCACATTGTGAAAGAGTATTGCGGAAGGAAGATGGTTATGGGACGCTGGCGGTAACAGTCGAGGTTGCCGCCCGGACTCACTCCCAGGATTTTGCAGTATGCGGTGTAGAACCCGATGCGATCAGCCACCCTGCCGTCGCTCCCGTGGCCGCACTCCAGGCCCCCGTTGATGATGTTGGTGATCATCCCGTAGCCTGGCACCCGGCCAGCGGCCTTGTCGGCGCCCGACGGCGTCCATCCTCCGGTGATGACGCTGTGGCACGACGGCTTCGGCGACTGCGGCGTCATCCAGAACCAGATGGCCGTCTTGAAGGAGACGACGGCGTCCGTGGCTACCAAGTCTGGGTTGTTGAGGAGGTCCTTCCTGATGGCCCGCCCAGCTGGGCCGTAGTTGTAGTTGCTTAATCATAAGCACCGCAAAAGCTTTTTCAGTATGCACAAGCTGAATCCGTGCGCAAAACAACGGCATCCAGATCGTTCGGGACAATCATGGGAGTCTGAGGGAGCTTCTTACTAGGAGATTTGTATGGGTCCCCGGCCGTAATACTTTTTACCGGGAGCACACGGCCACTGCGCACTCGGGACGCAGTAATCTCCCGGATTGCCTCGCTCTTCTTTGAAGCAGTATCCCCAAGCGTAGGGTCCGTCCGGTGCCGTAGCCCACCCTCCTGCATAATCGATCAATGCCGAAGCCGTTGATTAGATAAGGCTGCCGGAGGGGAAGGGGGGGCGGCATGGCTGAAAGAAAGTAACAGTATATGATCAGTTATTTGCCTGTGGTTTCGTGGGATGTCTGCGCCAGAAAAGCGGCGATCTCCCTCTTGCGAGTAGTCTGGTTGCCGGTAGTTCCGAAGCCCCTGAAAGAGTTCGCAGCGGTGATGAAGGCGGCGTAAGTATAGAAGTTTCTGGCTGGGCAGGCGGCATCATTCCGGTGCTTCAGCATCCGGTTGAACAGGGACTCGGTAACGATGGAGGCTACGCCGCCGCCGCCGCCGCCGCTCCCGCATTGCTCGGCCCTGATGTTAAGTAGCAACGTCGACCCGGCGAAGCTCAGGGCAAGCAACAACAGGTAAACCTTCTTTCCCATCCCGGGCCAGCTTGGGGACAACGAAGAAGCGCGTTCTGGCTTGTGGAAGACGACGATGCGGAAGGGCTTGCTTAAATAGCCAGCGCAGGCAGGCCCAAGTTCTTCCGGAGCGGCTTCCGTGCCGGCTGGAGCGGATCTCGTCCTACTCTCTGTTGCTGACGCTAATTAATTAAATTACATGCTGATGCGATCGACCAATTGTATATACACTTTCGAAAGCAACTCGCCGATTATGGATGTGGATTGAACGTGTGGGACATGGTCAGAGCTCGCCTCCCGGCCCCGAGATGAACAAAGCAAACCATGAAAGGTCAAGAACAAGAATGCCCGCCAGACAACCCGTGCAGCATGCATGGATGGATATAGCTGTAGAGGCGTGAGTAGTTCAATTAAATAATAATTTTAAAAAACTAAATTATAAATAATAATAAAATATGAAAAAATTTAAGTAACATTTAATTTCAATTTGATCTGAGTTAAATACCGAATTCTACAAATAAATTTAGATCGAGTATAAATTTTAAAAACGAGTTCACATTGAGTTAGAACTTGGAGAATATAAAATAAACTTGAAACAAGCTACTTACGTCGATTAGAAAAAAAGAATCAAGTTTGGATAAAATTAAACATATATTAGTAAGCACTCTGCATTGAATTTGAACTTGTGTAAATAAAATAAATAACCCCAACTTCGAGAGCACGCTATCTGACTCGGCTCATGCATATTTGCACCCTTAATTAATAATGGTGACCTAGCTAACGGGATGCCCTTGCCCTCAAGGCAACAACGTATCTAATTAATATTGTCTGGGACAAGTTGTGGGAGCATCTGAACGAGGGGGAGTTGTGAGATCAGTTGACCTCGGGGAGATTAATTAACGTACGTATTTTATTTCATAATTCGATGTTCACGTGTTCTTGTTGTGAGAGTTGATCTCGATACACCCACAGTTATTAGGGGTGTTCATGATTTGGATTGATTTAATTTTTAAATATTTTTTCTCGAATTAAACCAAATCAAACTATCTTCCAAACTAAATTAAATCGAACTAAATTAATTCAATTTAATTTGGTCAGGTCCGATTCAAATCATAGTTTATCAATGTGGAGTGAATATGTCAATATATAATTTTATTCTATTTGTTTTAAATTTAATTTTATTAAAATTTAGTGTATTCATTTATACATTTCATTAATTTGTCTTAAAAACTCTTGAAATAATTTTATTTTATAAGAAAAGACATATAAATATTATATTATATATAACTAAAAATTAAATATTTAATCTAATTTGAGTTATTCGATTTAGCGATTTGATTTGATCCGAAGAGTCCTAAAAACTAAGGGTCCATTTGTTTCCCTGTAAAACTAGATTCATGCGGAGGTTTTCAGGAAAATGAAAATTTTTTAACCATTTGGTTGCATGCACTGATGACGACGTGGCATACTATACTTTTCCTGGACGTGGCCAAAACCAAGGATTTTGGCATCCGTAAAAAAAAGAGCGGAGGCCATTTTTCGGGAGGTTGTTTTTAAGTATTTTTCATCATAGTCTTAATAAAAATTATATATATAAATGTAGAATTTTAATTTTTAAATAAAAATAATGTTTAAAGTACGATTAGTACGATTAGGATGAGTCTAAGTTAAAAAAAGAATAATTACAATAAAATGTTAATCTTAGTAGTAAAGAAACGTATTTTATTAAATAAATTTTTATTTAAAATAATGTATCAAAGTTAAAGTGCTAATTCTATAAAAAAATTATTTAAACCATTTAATATGTTAAAAAAAGTTTATTTATTTATCAGATTTTATTTAAAATTTAAGCAGGCCTATTTTGATGAATATAATATTATTTACTTATTGATGATGCAATAACAAATAATGTCATACCAGATTACAAATGATAAACTTGAAAAAAATTAGAAAAACATTTTTTCTAAGAAACCAACTAACCAATTAAAATCAAAATCTGGAAACGTGCGTACGTCTGACCAAATAATAAACATGATTTTGGATTCGGTGGAAAAGTCACTCCGCAGAAAATATATTCAAAAATTTTAGTTTTACATGGAACCAAATGGACTCTAAATCAAATCAATCGATAGTTCAAATCAAATTAAATCGAACCAAATTACTAATTTGATTTGATCTCTGAGAGTTGAACCTACCCAAGCCGGGGCTTGCTGGAACAAACGCTTCGATTGAAGGGAAAATGTGCTTCCCGCAACGCACCTTTAAAAAAATCACTATGACCCCTAAATCATAGACGAACTTTTGTTAACTCTATGTCTGTTACGGATCCCTTCGGCTGCCCCTATTATTATATATCTGGCATTAACATAATCTAATTTTACTTTTTCTCTTGGCGGAAAAATGTTTTGTTGGTTTGATACATGTACATGACTACCTTGGTATTGATTTAATGATTTTATTTGCTTATGAGTTCACCTTCCGTATTTATTGTTTATATCTTAAGATTTCAAAAAATGACTTTTTGTATTATTTAAAATATTAATTTAATAATTTATTTATTTATGAGTTTCACTTTCTGTATTTATTGTTTATGTCTAAATATTTTCAAAAGATGAGTTTCTGTATTACTTAAATTATTAATTTAATGATTTTATTTACTTCTGAGTTTCACTTTCTGTATTTATTGTTTATGTCCAAAGATTTCATTTATTTAACAGAACGTAAACAAAATATTTACTTAACATGCGATCGTATCATTCGAAATACAAACTAAGTAATATATGATAATTTCTTGAAAATGTAAAAAATGAGTGAAAGTGGTAAAAGGGTATAAATGTCATTTTATTTATCTCTCTCTCTCTCTGTCTCTGTCTCTCTCTCGCGTCCTCGTTAAAAGTGGAGCAGAGCTTATAAAACTCTAAAAAGAAGTGCATCTTATGTGTTAAATAAAATACAACAACGAATCTTTTGTTTAAGAGGATCGCACGATTAATTTCCTGCTGATTAAACGAGAGGCCGATGTCAGAAACCGTGCACTAGCTAGGAGGCACGATGGCCGACTGTGTCTTAATGCTATAGATTAGAAGGGTTTCAGATCAGAAAGACTTCGAGACTTCCGTACCTATTTCACTTAATATTTTATATTATCTGTTAAGAAATAGTTAATTAACGGTCGATTGATGGATAATTTATTAATTAGTATACGACATCATATCAAAATTTTAGATAAATTTTACCTAGATAAACACGTAGTTCAAAATATAGCGCAACTAAAATACAGTGAATTAGATTTCGAGCAACTAGATAAAAATAATACTATTTTATATTTATACTTGGATTATTTTAATTAAATTTTTTTGGATTTATTAAAATATTTTAAAATTATTTAATTATCAATCAACAATTTTGTATTATCTTCTTCCATATTCTTCACTTGATCAATTATTATTCTTTTATTGTGCCGTTAGACCTGTGGGTTATGTATATTTATTGTACTTAGGCATCCTTGACTACTATCTTAACCATGCTTTGGGTCTTGTTTGTTTCAATTTAATCGGATGCCTAATCTCTGGGTAGGTAATTAAAAGACTAAATGTTGGCACCATTTTCGTAAAACTCAATTATTCGATTCGATGTTAAGATATTTGATAGAATAAAAATTAGTTGACTTGGTCTGATAACAATACTACTTCTCGAGAGGTCATTCGTCTTTTAGGGATGCATGGTACGTTTAATTTTGAATTACTTTTGACTCAAGTTCTAAAATATGCTTAACTAGTATTGTTGGTAATCTAGTAATTTAATCTTTTAACATATTCATTAACCAAGATGTTATGTAGGATATGTGAACTAAGATCTTAATACGCCCGACATCTCTTGTTTTATGTGGTCTGCGGGGATATTTTTATTTTCCGAGGCGGATAAGGGAGATTATGTGTTTCATGGGATAAGAGAGATATCACACATAAAATTAAGACTTCGGATTTTGGAACGGGCCAAATCAAACGCCAGGCGTTACAATATATATAATCATATCCCACTCAAATGGCACCTCCGGGGGCACTTATATAGAGAGTTTATTGTTGTCTAACAACATGCACAACTTCCTCTATATGTGTGTATACACACACACACATGTATATATATATGTAGGTGGTGATATTATCGAAAGGGAATCAGGCGACGGAGTTCAATCCGTTTATTATTCATACGGCGGCGGCGGCGGCGGCGCCGCTGCAGGATCAGGCGAAAGGCCTCTGGCTGTAGCAGTCCAAGTTGTTCCCGGGGCTCACTCCGAGGATCTGGCAGTACCTCCGGTAGAACCCGATGCGGTCCGCCACCCTGGGGTCGGCTCCGTGGCCGCACTCCAGACCTCCGTTGATGATGTTGGTGAGGACTCCGTAGCCGGGCACCCTTCCGGCCGCCGTGTCCGCGGCTGACGGCGTCCAACGCCCGGTGATGGCGTCGTGGCACGACGGCTTCGGGGACTGCGGGGTCACCCAGAACCAGAGCGCCGTCTTGAAGGAGACGGTGGCGTCCGAGGCCACGAGGTCCGGATTGCCCAGGAGGTCCGCTCCGATGGCTTTGCCCGCCGGCCCGTAGTTGAAGTTGCTGGTGTGCAAGCATGCATGTATATATTGAGATCAACAGCCGGACGTACGGCATGAAATTAATATACACATAACATAATCTATATATATATATATATAGCCCAGTTCTCACTTTTTTTTTCTTTTTGCAAAACTAATTAGACACTATTAATGTGGAATTTCTCAAATCTGATTTTCAAGAGTTCTCAGATCTAAGTCAAATTTGAAAAGCTAGACTTTGTGATGTAATATAAAATCGGAGATTAGAAATTCGATTTTCAAAAAAAAAGTTGACTTTATGTATTCCAACTTCCACCAAAGTGAAAAAAATACTAAAATGTTAGTCCTGAAATTAAAATTTTAAGGAGTCTTAAGAACCCCATATATACATATATATATATATATATATGAAAATGAGTCTCTGAGTGCGGGGAACTTACTATGAGATCTGGATCGGCCCCCGGCCGTAGTAACTTTTGCCGGCGGCACAAGGCCACTGCGCGCTCTGAACGCAGTAAGACCCTGGGTTGCCCCGTTCTTCCTTGTAGCAGTATCCCCACGCGTATGGGCCATCCGGTGCGGTAGCCCAGCCGCCTGTGAGAACATCTCGATCGATCAGATATATATGCTGACTGCTTGAAATCTAAAAACATGCATAATCGTTCGATCGGCAGTCTCGGAAGTCAGTGGGATTTGGTGATCAGTACCGGTGGTCTCGTGGGAGGTCTGCGCCAGGAAAGCGGCGATCTCTCTCTTGCGGGTCTCGAGGTCACCGGTGTTTCCGAAGCTCGGGAAAGCTTCTGCCGCAGAGATAAAGGCGTTGTACGTGTAGAAGTTACGGGCGGGGCAAGCGGCGTCGTTCCGATGCAGCAGCATTTGGTCGAACAGGGCTCGGGTGACGATGGAGGCTACGCCGCCGCCGCCGCCGCCCTGGCCGCTGGGCGGCGAAGGGGAAGGGGTGGAGGACCCGCCGGAACACTGGCTCTGACACCCCTGGGCGGGGTCGCAGTAGGCGGCGGTGCCCCCGCACCAGCCGAATCGGCTGCAGCAGAGACCGCCCGGGCATTTTGCACCTCCGGCTTGGCTTCCACACTGCTGAGCCCGGGAGGAGATCAACAGCGCGGATGCCAGAGCGAGGACGAGCAGGGCACCGGGCCTTCCCATTTCTCTTGCGAGCAAGCAAGATATACTCTAGCCGGCCAGAGATTGTAGTGGTGGATGCGGGAAGCTGGACGGACGATATGGCTAGCTTATATAGCGAAAACGCCGTGCCAGGAAGAAGCACCTCGAAGCTTGAAGAACAGTCTCACACAGTCGCGGGCGCTTTGAAATTAGGAGATCATATGATCTTGCAAGGTCGACACACCGCAGAGAGGGCTTCCGTTTTCCACGAGGCTAATGCGATGTAGACGTTCCGAGATAAGGCTACGGGCGGAAGACCAAAAACATATCAGAGCTAGCGGTGTTACGACCAAATCGGCTTGCAGATGCCCACGTATGTACGTGTTGGAGAGAGCCGTTCACGACTGATCCTCTCAGTTACCTTCCAGTCACAAACCGTCCGTAACTCTGTAATTTTTTTTTCTAGTTACCAAGATGAATGTTCATATAGTTATCGAGCATTGCTTACTAAATTCATTATTTTCGAATTAATAATCTCCTTAAAGTGTTGCTAAACTCATCTTCAGTAATCGTATACATAATATTTTAAAATAGTTAGTGAAGTTAATAATTATACACATCACTTAATAATTATATAAATTATTTTGATGTTAAAATAACAAGAAATAATTAAAAAAATACGTGACATTCCCTGATTGTTTGATGATCGAGAGGACCTTCTCTTTTAGGAACATCTGAGATTACCGCCCGCGCACTCGACACGATGTGCCGCGCCTGCCCACGCCAGTACGCAATAAGACTTCTAGGAGGCAAATTGTCCTGCAAATTCCCCAGGGGGTGTCGGCGCGCCTGTATTGTGTAAATAATTAACGATCCCCAGAAGAAGCCTAGCTTGGATCGGCCGGAGAAGGCAGAGAGACTCATCGTTCGAACCGTAGGTATATACGGAGTTATATTCACCGCTGTGACCCGGAACTCCCGGCGGCGGGCTCTCAGTCTTCTCCTCGATCTCTTGTCAGGTATCCAATGCTGTTTGTCTTCTGCCACTGAAATGTCCGATCTTTGTTGCCCGCCGCCGGCGGCGATGACCAGGTGAGTGTGAGAGGTGCTCCCATGCTGCACGGAGGAGGTGCCTATGTTGTTGTTTTTTTTTTTTTCAATAACACACTTTTGTTTTTTTACAAGAATATAATAACACTTCTTTCTGACTTTATAATAACTCCTATGACTCGTTGCCTTGTGTATCCCAGAGGAGATTCACTTTTCTAATTATCGGATGGTAACATAACACTCAAACGTTTGAAGTTTTAAACGCCAACTTTATATTCTTAAAGTTGGACTTTCTAACGTTTGTTTCAGTTTTCACCGGAAATCAGGAAACTTGAATTCGACTTTGAGTTAAACTTCAAACATGCATCATATTTAAAAGCTCCCAACTCCTATGAAAATGGGTTAAAGTAACGTGTGTTACTGATCTTATGATAAAAAATAGCGCAAATGCACACTAGGTCCGTTTTGGGGCTACTGCTTTCACGATAGGTCCGTTTTCAAAACCGTTTTGTCACTAAGTCCATCTCTTTAAAATACCATCACACCCACTCCATTTTGGATTTGAAAAGTCTGTTTTACCCCCCACACGTTGAAGAATATGCTTACGTGTAGTCTCTCTTAAATATTAAAAATGAAAACTTGAATTAAACGTATGAAAATTTTAAAAAATGTTGGACGTCACGTACCGATAAAAACATGTCTGATTTATGATATAGATCATAATTAAAAATAAAAATATTAAAATCTCGTTGAATCTAAGGCTATTTAAAACAGTTGAAAATATAAAGAAACGTTGAAATAACGTACAGATAAAAATGTCTGATTTTTGATAAAAATATGTCTGATTTCTTATATAGATCATATTTTAAAATAAAATTATGAAAATCACGTTAAACTTACGGCTATTTTAAACAGATGAAAAAATAAAAAAACGTTGAAGTAACGTACACATAAAAATATGTCTGATTTTTTATATAGGTCAAAATTAAAAATAGACTCGTAGAAAGACGAACCGAGGGAAGGAGGATTCAAGGGAAAAAGGAGGAACAGGAATCACTGGAGATTGGAACGGGCCTGGACATCTGCTTAGAGGGGGGGCTAGATTTGCAGATACAAGTGGTGATGTGCCTGAGATGATGCCCGAGGAAGGTTCATCCGAGGGATCCATTCGTTGGCAGTGGCACCGATCGGCGATCTGATGCCCTGCAGTAGGGCGGTGCGGCGATCGGACCACCATTCTCGTCATTAGGCGGCGGCGGGGGGAGACTCGGCCAATCGCCAGGCGGAGGTGGTGATGAGCGGCCGGGTGTGCCAACCGAGCATGAGGCAGCCGTCCTTTTCTTCCACCCGGTAGCCGTCCCCGCCGGTGAAGAGCACCAGCAGCATGCTTGCCTGTTTGAAGGCATTGGAGCCGAGATGGACGGGCTCAAATCCGGCCTTCTCCATCCTCGACCACCATTGTGTCATGGTCTCGTGTCGTTCCACCCTCTCTGCCCCCTCGCACGCCACAACATTGCAGATCTGCCTCCCCAGATAGATCTCCGTCATCACTTGGTCCTGGGCGAACAAAGGGCGAGAAAGGGGCGCGAGGCGTCGAGCGGCGAACAAGGGACGAGAAAGGGGCAAAGCTCGGGAGGTCGCGAGGGCTGCGAGAACACCGGGAAGGGCAAAGGTCCGGAAGTCGCGAGGCGCCGCGAGAAAAGGGAAAACGCGAGGTCGCGACTCGCGAACACCGGGAAGGGCAAAATGGGGATGCCGGGACATTCGCTTGGCAAAACGGACCAAATGGTAATACAATGTGTTGTCAACGAATTAAAGGGGATGAAAAAGTGGTCAACGAAGTTTTTGATAAATCGATTTTTTTAAATGAACCCGGTGGTAATTTTTCCTAAAAAATATATAGAAAGGTATGTTATTTAAATAAAAAAAAGGTCCGCTGGTCACCATCAGATAGTGTCGTACACGCATTTTGTTGATAAATTGGCAGAGGCGGAGAACGGTCCCGTCTGAGAAGGACGCACGCGGCTAATCGGAATTCGGAACAACCGAGAGACCGAGACTAGGGATGCTGTTCTTTTGGTTTACTAGGTGGAGTCATCGACCCAAGCCGCCTTCATCCTTGTGTATACGAATACAACACGGCAATGCTCTGGACTGCAGCTTAACTTGTGATGACAAGAGATAATTACCAGGTCGTTCCGTTCGGTCGTTCCCGTCGTGAATGCCATTAATTATACGATCGAACGCGGTCCTGCAGAGGATTAAACAAGTTACACTTGGCTTTTCACAGGCTCGATCTTCTGGTTATATATACGGCTAAGGCGGCGTTTGAATATTGGTCCTCCCACCGTACTTATGAATTCCTTGATTGTGAAAAATTCAAAATCTAAGTATTGTGCGGTAACTAAGATTAGGTCTAAAAACATATATAAGAATACTCTCTCCTCGGTATCTAATATGACACTAAGTCCTTCAACACTCTCCCTATCGTCCAGTCACCACCGTCCGAGCTACTATAAGAATACATGGGATAGGACCGAGCGAAAATAGGAGGCGGAACCGGAGGGAAAGAACACAAACCCACCAACTCTAATACCATGTGAAAAACTCTAAAATCTAGATATTGATGTAACCAAGATCGGACCTATAAATATGAAAATACTCCCGTCGATATCTAATATGAGACTAAGTCCTTTAGCACCGATCATCTAGACTATTTGATAACGTGTCTTTTAATTAATCACTATTTTCACCTCTTTATATTTATGAACTCTTAAAATTAAGCTGTATGCTTCAACTTTTTCTTTTTCAAATATATACGTAATCTCTCTCTAGAGACTAGGGTGACATATATTATATATTTTGATTAAATATTAGGCTTGTACAGATATTTTAATCAGGATAATTAAGTACTCTTTCACCCTATAGATTAAGAACGTCGTGGCGCCCGCCATGTCGGCCCTTGGCGGCCGTATGGTCATGGCCCGTGTCAGGATTAGGGATGTCAATGGTTACCGATTATCCGATTATCCGACCCGTTCGTTAGTTAACGAACAGCAAGTGGATAGTTTAAATTTTCCGAATAAGCTATCCGCGTTCGTTTACCGATTAACCGTTATCTTAGCGGATGCGGTCATGGATACACCATAAACCGAACCCGAAAACCGTTATCCGTATTCGCTAACTAATACATAATACGATATAACTCACAATTTATGACATCTAAGTATATATGACCCATCTAGAAAATCTTATTGTTCTTAACTCACCGGTTCACCCTCCTCCTTGAGATCTTAACATTGGATAAGCCTTGTCTTGACGTCTAACAGTGATGTTTTCATCCTCTTCTGCTTCTTGATGGTGCAATCCACGTACATACTTTTCTTTAAATCGACTATCTCATATTTTATGTTGGACATGTATTATTTTGGAGATGTAATTAAGATTTTTTTTCTACCTCATATTTTGTGTTGCACATCTAATTATTTACTACAGACTCAAAAATTAATTTTACTATGGACTTGTAAATTATTTTTCTATATCTCATGTTTTGTGGTAGATATATAATTAAGAATTTTCTTTTTGTTCATTGCAATAAATAGATACTTTTAATCGTAATATATATATTTTTTATGTGTGTCTTTATCGGTAAAATTATCTTTACTTCTTTATTTTGCTAGGTTGTATTATACGTATGTTATCTCTTTATATATTCGATAACCGTCCGTTATCCGACCGTAAACCGTTTTTAAGCGGATAGAACAATGCGGTTCGCGGATACACCCGATACCGATAGTTAACGAACAGCAAGTGGATACACCTTTTTCTTATAGGATACGAATACGGATAATACTATTATTCGACCCGTATCCGACCCGTTGACATCCCTAGTCAGGATGCCCGCAGCACCCTCTCGGTCGCACCCGCATGTGCCCGGACTTGATGCCACACACAAGTGCCGGTCGGACCTGTAGCCTGTCTTGTGCACCAGCCTTGCGGCCCACAATAGCCATCTTACATTTGCTTGCTTTCATTTACGTCCTCCTGCCTATTATTTTGACGTGTATAAATATGTTAGGTGTTGGTACTCAAATTATTTGGCATCACACTTATAAAGCATATATGTCGTGCCAGGGTCATTTCGTTGGAATGATAATAGCTAAGTGACATAGTATTGATTTTAAGTTAACATATGTGAAATTAAAGATGTTTTTATAAGGTATCCGTGAAGTACATTTGAGTCATCTTGTCATGACCAGAAAAAATACATACCAACGGAAGGTACCAAAGTGGATACAGTGAAAATAAAATTTCAAAATAAGAGAATAATATGACTAAACAATAAAACATATCCACAAACCCCAGCTAGATCAACCAGGTAATATCTCAACCACAAATACAAATAATTGTTCCACCCGAATTGCTACTGAACTTGTCACCTTTTGGATCCTCAAGTGAAGTAGGTTCCTCTTTGAATTTTCCCTCAAACTCTTCCTCACGTAATGACTCTTCGAACTTATCAAAAATTCGAGTTGTCTTTCTAATCAACTAGTAAATTAGTATGATTCTAAATCAATACTATTCTAACCATAACATACAAACACCAACATAACCTTATATGCACATGCCACATAGACCTAACATAAAAGAAAACACAATCTAACCACTCATTACCTAGGATGAATTATGATATTCAGGATCAAAGAATACTCTGAATTTTTCTAATCTATATTGTTCACGGGACACTAACATAACCTAGCGAAGGGCATCACAGAATATCGCACACTACATTAACTACATCTTACAAGTTAAAAACATACATTACTCGAACATATACACTAACTTGTCAAACCAGATATACAATGATCAAATATATACACAAAACATAACTAAAGACAAATTATGCAATTACATAAATAAAATACTACATGCACCACATACACACAAGCCGAACCACAATTAATCATATTCTAAAACCAATAACAAAATGATGTAAACACTCTGAAACCATGCACTCTACTATAAATTAACATACCATGCAATTATCATTATTAATTAATTGCAACCTATCTATGTTAAACAAATCTAAGCTTCTTCGTAATTAACTATTATCAATTAAGGTTTGTTACTAGCATGAATCAAGATATATATACATATACTACAATGTTTGCTATATAAAAATATGCATTTAATCTAACCAAACATGCTATCATACATATATGTTATAAAATAACCAAGCATTTGATATCTAGCCCAATCTCTAACTATAACTGTGCATGCAATTAAATCCCATTTAACTACTAATCACATTCTACTTAACCAATATTAACTAGCATCTGTTAAAACATTGATTAATATTTGAGGATGATAAGTTCCTCTAGTGATATCTATGGTTAGGATCCTCACGTGTACGGTGCTTTTCAGTTTGTGAGTTGAAAAGCTAATCTCTGTTTAATTTCAGTGATTTGAGTCAGATGAATTTTGATTCATGTGTCAAGGTCGATGGTTTGAACCTGTGTGCTTATAATGCTTTCTATTTTGTGCTCGGCTATGCCTAACAGGTATGGGATATGACATATGTAGCATGCTGCATTTTCAAGTGTTTTAGCTTCTCCCGCCGATATTAGTTTGACTCCGGCTAGCAGATGATTAGAATAGTAAATATTTTTTATTTTCAACATTTGAATTTTATCATTTATGCGCCTTGATGCACTCTTGATTTCTTGCACCTATGTAGCATTTCTACAACAAATTTTTATATTGTGAAATAAGATCAGAAAGTTTACTAATGATATACATGTAGTGTCAAATCTCTCTTCTGCATTATGACAAATTTAAAATATATATATATGTATGTATTATTTTAAAATATGGTAAAATAAAATATGTGATGTGAACGCTCTACATACCTTATGTGCATTTTATTAAGCTTTGCACTAGATTATCATGGACATTACGTCGCAACCCATGATTTCCTATTTTATATATTAATTAGTTAACTTACTAATCCTACTAAGATTAAGTCAAACAATTATTTAAAAACTCGATGCTACTTTCATATTTGTAATTTATATAAAAAAACTATCATTATTTGCTTTCAAATCTACTCAGGATTTGGATAAACTTAACCTTAAATTTTAATTAAATCTTAATATTTTATTTATTTTTTTCTTCTAAAGAAATACTGGGCATTGCTTCTATACTCTAACCAAATAGGCCCTAATGGGTTGTTTGGTTGCATGATATTTTTTTGTACATTTTCATGATAAAAAATTGTATTAAAATAAAAAGTAAACCAATTCATGACATAAAATTATCATGTTTGGAGGGATGTGATAACAAAAAAGAGTAACTATTATTCATGACCAAACAAAGTGGGGGACCACAAGAAAAAAAAGAAAGAGGTGAGATCATACTTTTTGTTTAAGAAGAAAATCACTTTCAAAACAGACAATTATCATGGTTGCCAAACACCTATTCTAACAAGTTTTCTTACAATTTTTAAAAATTAAAATAAAAGTCTCTATTATCATGCAACCAAACACCCCATAAGCTCCCAGTGACACTCTCGCTTTAAATTCTTGATGCTTTTGGATGGCGCCAAATAAACTAGTGAAAATTGCATGCAATGTAGGTGGTGGTGTGTACGGCTTTCGTTTGGTCTTGTTTTAAGTCATTCTTTTTCCAAAACTGATTCTAACTTAACTAAACAATATGGGTTCAACTGGTTTAGTTCAATTTGAGATAAAAAAAATTTAGTTTTGTATTTAAAACAATTTATAATTTCCTTATTTATTTATTTTTAGTTATAATTAATTAATGTAAATACTATTTTATCGTACAAATGTGTAAACAATATGTTCATCAATAATTTAGTAATATTTTTATTGCTTTGGTTAAATAGATGTAATCAACTTGGTTCCAATTTGGAGATCTTCAAAGCAGTTGAACGAAAATGGGTGGTTCAAAGCAGTTGAACGAAATGGGTGTTCAAATCATTTGTGCTGTTTTATGCACGTCCCTAAATGTTTTTCTTTTCTTTCCCTTTTTTTTTTTTTTGTAAACACGTCCCTAAATGTGGATGAGGGCCAATGAGATTGATGCCGGCTTTCCGAACAAACGAGAAGATTGATTTAGACATGAGAAGAAAAAAAGAATATTGGAGAACGTTGTAAAATAGTTGCACGGCATGTAGCTTGTAGAAGCAGGTATTGTCTTAAGCAGAATAACGCCAAACAGTAATAAATAATAAGGTCAAGATCATTAATCAAAAGTAAAAGGGAAAATGCCCCAAGACTTTGTTTTTAAGACACTTGAACCTTTGGAACGGTTTTGATTGACAACAAGGTCAACCATCTGGTAGTCGGTAAACGTGAGCACTAGGGGGCATTCAGGCTCAGTTCATGTTGTAACAATCTTTTTTATCAAAAAGATGCAACTGCCTCACCTTCTTCTCTTCCACGTTTCCCATTCCCTCACCGATCATGGCTCACTTGGGTCAAGCCTACCGTCGTCAAAATGATGCATAGAGGTAGAGAGGAAAACCTCGATGTTCTCATTCTCCCAGTATCAAGGAGCGAACAAAGAGATACCGTGAAGATGAAAGTAATCGGAAACGGATCGCAGCTGTAAATTAACTATATACATATTCGCCTCGCCCTCGAAGAATGTTACAGTACAACGGATCGACTGACCCAATTTCACGAAGAATTCCCAGAGGACGACAAGAGGCGGAGAGGGGAAGAAGGTTTTCTGTGGTGCAGGCAAATGACACGTCAAGCAACAACAAAAAAGGAAAAATTTTCAAGATACCGGGAAGCGCTATTCTCTATTTAATCAAAGTCACAATTATGAGTTCGAGTAAGATAAATAAATTTTGTCATCTGCTACGATCGACGGAAGAATATACATCAAGAATTTACAACCATAAACTGAAAGATCCCACCATGTATCTCTACTATCTTGGGGGATTGCTGGATTAACAGCTTCTGTTTCTTTCTCAAGCAGGAAGCTTAGCATTACAAAGTCATCAATGCGGGTCATCATCGAGGTCCCTCCTAATAAGACTAACGGAGATCAGTACGAGGCTGGTGAAAATGGTAGTGACAACTCTTTTCCGTAGGTAGACAGAACGATCCTCTATCCGGTGATGGTCCAAGATATGATCTTTCAACAGCTCTGCCGACTGCGTTGAGTCGGCTTTTTAGCTTGGCCACTTGTACTGGTTATCTAACAATTGTAGACACCAGCTAAAAAAAATACCCAACCAATCTGCAGGGCTTTTGAGAAATGAGCGTGATTCACAGTTGTTTCACAGAAGATCAACAGTCTAAAATAATTCACCTTGTATCCAAATCTCCAATCCGGGCAGGGCAAGTTTGCCCGATGAAATCAAGTTGTCCCCTTTTGGAGCACTTTTCTGCCTGCCGATCTCTCAATTCAACCTACTTGACACGGCGAAGCCATCGCCACCCATGGAGGATCTGATCCAATCAGGACAAGAGACAGATCACAATGGCAGCAATGGCAGATGTGCAAGGCTTGTTTGGGTAGTTAGAATGAAATAGAACCGAAACATATTGATCCATTTTCAATCCTTGAAACATCCACTCTGGCATATGGTAAAGATCGTGTATTCAACTGTCACAAGTTTCCCAAATAGCTTTCAACATTCTTCTAGATTGATTTCAATCGTCATTCCATAATGGTCATAATCCCATACCGAACAGGCCCCAACGGAACAAACGTGCCTGATGGAGATCTTGAGAGAGCTTCCGACTCCAAGAGCAACCTATGAAATTCCTCCATTAACCCTCTGCTCCTCGGTGCACATACAAAGATCCTCGTACATTTTCACAGAAGATTCTGCGAACCTCTCCATCGCATCAAAGATCTGTTTCAAACCCTCATGTAGACTATTTACCTCAGAAGAATGGCTCTGGTGTACCATTTGTCTATAAACAGATACACCGCTCCAGTCTGACACCATGACAAGTTTCTTGTTGAGTACATCCACTGCCTTACGAATCATTTGTTCCTCCCTTTCCTGGGCTCTTATCCTCTTATCCATATCCCTATTTGCTGTCATCCTCTGGCGCTCTGCAAACCTGTGTTGTTCCCAAAGTTGCAATACACTTCCTGCAAACGTCTGCATAGCTGCAACCACTTCATTATCGGATATGATGTCCATAGCCTGTGACCACTGATTGCAAATGACAAACACAGGAGGCGCACCTAGTCTTCCCGGAGAGAAAGGAACTTCCCCATCAGCTGTTACCTCAGGTTTATAGAGGATACCTTTCAAAAGCCAACAATTCAGTGCTTTCACAAAGCACCTCTGTGCATTGAACCATGAGCAGAATGCTCCAATCCACGTCAGTAATGCAAGCTCAAGTTGCTTCGTAGCTTCCATTTGAATGTCAGTCAGCTTTCCAGCGTTTGAAGTAGAGTCCAAACTTTTGGATTCAATAATAGCTTGACACTGATTTCTGTGACATTCCATCATTGCTTTCCACATGATCATCAACCTGTATTAAGACAGCCATCTTCATAATAGTAAAAAAAATAAAGAAAACAGAGTTTGAATGTCCACCTGGGACCAGTCTTCTATGAGGGTTTTAATTAGTGTCACACAGATTGGATTTATGATTCAAATAATGATATAAACAACTGCTGACACGTAAAATACAACCAGAACATAGAAAAAAACGGCATAACACTGCCTCTACGGATAAACAGTTTAATAAAACCCAGTAAGTATATCAGAAAATGAGATTTTTGAATATAATTAAAAACATCCCCACCAAGAAAGTTGGCAGAAATTCCTAGTTTAGGTGTCAAACTGGATGGATGTGGCACAAACAACCGTATGCAACAAGGATATACAGTTCAATTAAATGGTTTGATATGGTTTAGAAAAAAATCGTACCCCTGAATTAATTCATTTATCTGTGGCCACAACTCCTCATCCCTCAGCTGGATAATCTTTTTTGACATGGAGTCAACAACCTGAATTTCTATTCTGATTTTGGTTGATAATTTTCTAAGTACAGCCTGGGAGGAGTCAACTTTGTGAGCTTCTGCACCCCTGTCATCCAAGCGCTTCAGTCGTTTGCATCTTTTATCATGATCAATACGCAACTTTTCCTCAGCCTGCAGAATAAAATCATTGAAAAAACAAGGAAGTTACTGAAAGATACACACTGATACAGCATAGAGGTGTAAAAGACAAAATTCTAGCAAAACACGGTACAAAATTAATGAAACCCAGGGTCTTATGCCTGTTTCATTAGATTTTCAAAAATGAAGCTATATCAATTTTGATAATGCTATTTCTAGAGGATAGAGCATAATATCAAAATTGATACATGTGAACACTGGTACTACATAACATGCTTTGTTTTTACTGCAAGTTTCGAAATTAATATTGATAGACAAACACTTCTTAATGATATCTATCAATATCAATTTCAAAATTAATAGTGATGATATGTCTAATACAGTTACCAAACAGGCTATTAACCACCACTGTTTCACTGTAAAAATAAGAAAGATAAAAACACAATGCTGGGAAAACAAGATTAGGTTGAATGCAATTGAACAAGTAATTAAAGCAGAAAAAGCATGTCTATGTTTATTTCAGATCACCATGGAAAAAACAAAATGGTGCAAGTATTTAAGAATAATATGATTAACATAGCAGAAGCCATGATAAATGTTTAAAGCAGAATGATGCTTATGTAGACATTTGTCTCCTGAATAATATTACCGAAAAAACCAGCTAATGAAAAGAATGTAAAAGTGGTAATAAACTGTTCAGATCAAAGATCAAACTAAGCCACCTACCAAGAAAATTAATACTGTACAAAAACATGTCAAATAAGAAATATTGAATGTTAATTTGATTTGATATGAAAGCATAAAACATCATAAAAATTACGAAAGACTCCTGTCTCATGCAAAGAGGACACTATTTCCAAGATGGAACACATGGCTTTCTATTGATAGTAACAATCCATGAGTGCAATGACAACATGGAATAATCAGGAAGTTGCTGTCACTTAGAAAGGTATCACATTCCAATTATACATAACCCATGACCTCAACCCACAGATAATCCATAATCAAATTTGAGAGAAAATTTGGCAAGGCCCCTGTTGAATTCAGGTGCCAATAACGTTTCCTGTTGAACCCAACAGGGGCATTGCCAAATCACTTTTGACTATTAGCCCCAAAATCAAGTAATCATCCTTGAATTGCCAAGTACCACAAAGCTTCTCAATCAGTGCATCAGTCACATGATCATGTTTTACTGAGTTTATCCATCAGTCGTGATTCACAAACAGCTTGAGTTGAAAAGAAGTTACAAACTGAAGCATCAATCTTCATGCCTGGTTGAAGTGAGGCCAAGAAAAGACTTCAACAGGGCCACTCTGCATCCAGTATAAATTATCAGGCCTGGGAATGCGGACAGCAAAAACCATCATGGATAATACATTCTTCTTTCTAACTTGCTGCATAACATTTCAAGTAAATATCTAAAAGTAAGCAGACAAGCCAATCACACACACTTCCAGCAAAGTCTCAGCTGAGAAATATTGCAGCCTAGCGCTTTGCAAGATAATGCTACAGGCTAATTAATCCACAGAATGTTTATTGGATACTTCAATGTCATATATTCAAATCCCTTCAGGGCATTGAAGCATAAAAAATAATATATAAACATCCGAAGAAATTAGGCATCATTGTGCATTATATTCCATCTAGACAGATTGTCAAATTGACTAATTAGGATTTGGATGTAACGATTAAATCAAATGACTGATCCAACCGTGTTAATTAGTAGGTCATCTATCATTGACCTCCTCTAACAAGACATACTTAACATTGGAGTTTTTGCCACTCAACCTCTGAAAAATTGTTAACCGATGTAGTTGATCGTACACTTATTTGATCTCTTAACATATTCATAAACCAGAGTGTTATATTAGAAGTAAAAGTAAGACACAGGAACGGCATAACATGAGAAGAAACACTACAATGTACCTTCACTTCTTCACAAAGTTTCTTCTCCCAGATGTATAGCTTCTGCAAGGTTGATGAAAGGTTCCCCGACTTCATCACCTTCTCATGAAACTCCAGAAAAGCGGCCTCGTCGTTTTTAGAAACGTAAAACGATATGGGAATCACCATTGCGCTCAACATCTTCGTCGACATAGCTGCAAGCAGCCACACAACGTTTAGAAGTCAACAAATCTTCGCGGGAATAGAGTATATATACATATGTTCATGAGAAACTTTGGCAATATATGCACCTTCATACTTCTTTCTATGATATGGCTGCTTCCCGACCTCTAGCATCTTGCTAACCTT
This sequence comes from Cryptocoryne crispatula var. balansae, assembly GCA_036172225.1. NCBI lineage: Eukaryota > Viridiplantae > Streptophyta > Magnoliopsida > Alismatales > Araceae > Cryptocoryne > Cryptocoryne crispatula. The sequence goes on along the minus strand of CM069932.1, from coordinate 6,804,145 downwards.
GTCGCACGTATCTGAAACTCTGTCAAACAGATCTTTGATCTCCTGCACAACGTCGGAGGGAGCACGAGACTGGGAAACCACCTTCCTCTGGATGACCTCCTCTGGTTCTCCCCTCAGGTCTTCATCTTCTGCCACAACATTTTTGTCAACGAGGCGAACCCCGCGCTCCGGAATTCCACCATCTTCTCCACTACTGCTTGCACCTGCTTGGTGATGTGGGTGCTCCCCGACGGCTCTCTTCCCCCCTTCTTCCTCTGCGAATGGAGTGGAAGCCATGCTTGTGTGCATTTCCGCATCAACAGCTGATGCAGCTGCTGCCGTCACGAACCTTGGGTCCGTGTAGGCTTCCTTGACGATCTCATTCTCCTCTTCCTCCAGATCGGGAATCCCCTCCTCCTCCCTCAGTTCCTTGGAGCTCCTGCTAGAGGTATAGGGTGGATAGTAGCTCCCAAAAGATTCAAAGGGATTCAGGAAGTCCCAAGTTGAGGCCCTGGGTGGTGACGGAGGCGGCGGCGGCGGAGTGGACGACGACGCGCTCGCCGCCGATGGAGGCATCACGGGAACCGGCTGGGACGGGTATGCGCCGAGAAAACCGCCCATCATTCCCCCGTCTACCGGAAAAGGGAGCGGCTGGGAGTAGGGGTTGGCGTAGAAGCCGGCACCTTGGACGGGGTAAGGGTAGCCGTAATAGGGAGAATCCGCTACCAGCTGGACAACCTCGGGAGTCATCGGTCTTGGCTCGTAGAATACGGCGGAGGTGGTGGCAGGGCCCTTCTTGGAATAGTTCATGTAAGTGGAAAAGCCGTCTTCCCCGGCCATGTAGTCCACTCCAGAGTCCCCGAGGTGGTGGTGCAGGGGAGAGGAGTGACCAGATGAGTGGAGTGGCCCGTCGTCCTTCCCGGATAAATCGGAGTCGGAGGAACCGAAATGGAGGTGGGAACCAGAGCTGGAGCGTGAGAGGTGGTGGGCGGGGGCGCCGGATGAGGAGACGGCGGCGGCGGGCGGTGGTGAAGGGGAGAATGGAGGCATGGGATCACCCTTCCGTTGAGAGGGCAGGGGAAGAACCGGAGAGGGAGGCGGGACGAGGTCACAGCCGTCGAAGAAGCGGTGGAGAGAGTCGCCGACATCACGGAGGGAGCAGACATAGGCGGCGTGAGCGTCGGCAAGGGCGTAGCGAAGGTGGATGGCATCGGCAAGGTGGCGCGAGCGCTCGCGGCAGAGAGCCACCGCCGGCAGGTCGTCGAGCTTGGAACCGGCACACCCCATCGCGGGCCCGGCAACCGGCTACCCAATGATTCGAACGGGGGCACGGTAACACGGCGGCGCCACCGGCATGGCGAAGAAGCGGTGGTGGGGGAATGTACAAGGTGAGTGGTGGAGTGGGTGGCGGTGACGGGGAATCTGGAAATCTCTAGGGTTTGGGAAAGCGGGACGGAAGTGGAAGGGAGGGGGTGGTGCGGCGAGCCTAGTTGTCTGATCGTAGAGCAGAACTTTTTGTCTGGGCTGCCGTTCGGCCGCCTTCTTTTTCGGCGGGGTGCTTCTCTTTTTGGGCGAGGGGGGAGGAGGGGTTTGGTTTTACGTGTGATTATCACGCGGTGATTCTGCCAACGGCGTCCTTCTGGTAGGCGGAGGAGCGCGCGGAGCGTCCTGCGGCGGCGGCGGCGCCCGCCGAGAGAAAGGAAGGCAGGGACGATAGGAAGCGCCGTCGACGGAGCCGGAGGAGGGGACGTCGGTCGGGGAACGCCGGTGGCGGTCTCCGTCCGCGCTGCCACCCGCCGCCTTGCTGGGGGAGAGAGGGACATGGCGGCCGTCCTCGCTGCATCGGAATTGTCAGTGTACGTTGTACGCGTCTGGGCCAGCCAGTGTCCCCACCACCGCACAATCTCAAGATGCGCCGCTGATTTTTCCTTCCGGAGACTGAGAATAAATGTTCCATGCATCACAAGATCTCATTCAAGATCGAGAGCGGAGAGTCTCGTAAAAACATTCGAGACTGCTTCTTTCGTACCTCTCATCAAGAATAATAAATGTTTAATTTAATAAGATATTTAATATATAATTTAACAAGATATTTATTATTTTTTGTGAGAGATCCGAGATTATATCTCAGATGTTTCTTCGAAGTGATTTGGGTTTTTAAAAACTTCACAATACCTCGTTTGATACAAAGAAAAAATCAATAAAAATAAAAATAAATTATTTCATTAAATTATATATAAGTAAAAATAAATTTATCTTGATATATGATTATTACTTTTAATAATATCGATATATATAAATTAATTGAAAATTATATCATAAATAAAAGATAAATAGTAACGTAAAATATTCTATGCAATAGATCTGATGGTTGTCTCTGAAAAAAAATTAAAGATAGAATATCTCACATATTAGATGAGATGAGTTATCTCTCGTTTATCTCCGTTCTTTTGAGATAAATCTAATCATGTTGATTCAAGTTGAGTCCCATTTTATTTGCAGAACAAACAAGGAATCGAAGATAAACCAGATTTATACATGATTATTTTCATACCAAGCATAGTTTAAAGCATGATTTATTAAGTGAATTGAGTAGACTCTACAGGACTCGGTAAGTATCTTGATTAAATTCTCGATTTAAAATTTTATTCAAAATATCAAATTGAGTAACATGAGTTAAATATTGTCGAGGGCAGTTTGAAACCGAAAAGGGCAGTCGAAAATTTGATTCTAAATTACGTTAGATCAAGAACTAAGGATAAAAAATAAAGAGAATAAAAGAGATTACTATTTCAATAAATCATACAAGAGATGAAAAAATATTCAAAACAAATGCTCTCCGTTGAAAAGTTGCTTGAGAAGGCTCCAAGTGTGTGTAGTACTCTGGGATGAGAATGAGAATGGGTCTTCTTATATTATGCCCTGTTTGGTTAGAGTTTCATTTTTGGTACTATATCAATATTGATATTAATATTTTCAAATGTTGGAGTATTAATATCAAAAGTAATACAAGTTGACATTTGTATTACATAATATGTCTTGTTTGCACTACAAATTTTAAAATTGATACAATTAATCAAACACCACTTAATAGTTCCTATCAATATCAATTTTAAAATTGACAAAGATAGAGATATCTAATAGTGTTACCAAACAGGGTGTAAACCTCTCCGCATGATAATTCCAACTTCTTAATGACTAAGTAACAACTCTATCTTAGAAATTTCTTTTATAATATATTTAGTAATCCACCCAGATAACACCTCACTTCTTACGAAACTCTCCCAATGTAACACCTTACTGTAAACTCTCCATGAAAATTTCTTACGTAGCATCTCACCAAAGAAAACATCTTATCAAAATAAACAACTTCCGTTATTCAAATTTGTAACTCGAACAGTCGGCAACCTGGCGCCATCTCAGTAACTGCGTCTCGGACGACGATAACGACGAGCCGGGCGCGCCAGCTGCGGCAGTCGCCGTCGGAGCGCCGCCGCCCTCCTCCGCCATCCTCAAAACCCGGAGCCCGCCGGTCCAGCAGAAGGGGCTACCTTCTCCTTCCCCGGGGCCGCCGGACGATGCCGGAAGGCGACCCTGCAGCTTGACTGGCGGCGGTGGCAGCCGCCGTCCCCGGCCGTGCGAATCACCGGCCACACGGCACGGCTTCCGCTTGTACGATGACCGGAAAGCCTGCGTCCTTTCGCACGGCAGGAAGAGAAGCACTTCGGCTTCATTCTGCGCTCCTCTGCTCCGTTTAGAAACTTGACATATAAATTTCGAAATTAGTTACATGGAAGAATACAAGACCATTTCTTTCACCGACTCTCGAAAATTTCCGAGGAATAAGTTGTTTCTGAAATAAGGTGGCAGAAAACACAGTCTCTCGTCGCATTGAGTAGTACTGTTAAGAGATACCAAAATCTGAATCAACATATTTAAACTTTTAAAGAGTTTAGTAAAGTCTACGAGTTATAGAGTATGAATATTATATTTATACCACGGCATAGGTTAGATTGGAACTGAAACCGAAGTTATAGATATGTGTATACAAGTATAAACTAAATGTGCGAAATAAACTAGATTGCATGACTAAGGGGGTGTTTGGTTACACGGTAACGGAAGTTTTTATTTTAATTTTTAAAAATTAAAAGAAAATTTGTTAAAAAAAGTGTTTAACAACTATGACAATTTTATATTTTGAAAGTGATTTTCTTCTTAAACAAAAAAGGTAAGAAGTCTTTTTTTTCGTGTGACCCCCCCACTTTGTTTGGTCATATATGATGGTTACTCTTTTTTGTTCTCACATCTCTCCAAACATGATAATTTTATGTCATGAGTTGGTTCACTTTTTATTTTAATATAAATTTTTATCATGAAAATGTACAAAAAATTATCATGCAATCAAATCCCCCCTAAAACTTAATCATATAATACCACATATGATCATTCATTTTGTAATATGGTATAATAATTTTAGTACATTACTTCTATTAAGTCGCATCGTATATCGTATAATTTAATGATTAATTTAATTAGTATCACGATTGATTTAATTTTTTTACAAAGATATATAGATTGTAACAAAAAATGTTAAAAATGATATTCGACAATCATTAAAAGAATATATTGTACGGATGATCTTTTATTAGTAAAAAAGATGAGACTTTTTATGGTGATCTCTCTCACAATTATGCGTTGTTTCCATTTAGCTATCTTATATATTATTTTAATATAAAATTATATGATAAAACATATAAAATTTATCGTCCAACTAAACATCTCGTAATATCAAACATATAATCTGGGAATTTATCAAATATTAATGTGCAAATATATAATCTTACTACATACAACGGACGATGTAAAGAATGAAATTTACACAACATAATAATTTAAATATATACCATAAAAGAGAATAGCATACCTCGTCCCACCCTACTGTAAAAGAAATGCAATGAGCTACACTGGATATAATTTATAGGAAGGTGCACCATTTTCTTTGGCTTAGGTGGCGTTTGTTTTAAAAAAATTTAAAAAATATTTAAGAGGTATATTCTCAAAGTTTGATAAAAGAAAATTTAAAAAATTTATCAAGCACCTTACAACCAATGATCTCTGACCTAATCATAGGTTAAGATGTTGGTTTAGGGTAATCAAACGACGTCTTAGGACATGTTTGATTAGGCTTATTAAAGTTATCTCTTTTTTTTTCCGGACGCTGCCCCTCTTCTTCTTTGCGGTTGCTGCAGGTTTGATATCAAGGTGACGCTCTTGATTCTTCTGTAGATCCTTCTAGCGTTACATTTTAACGGTAGAACTGTTTTTCTAAAGTCATTTTAACAGCAAGAATTTGTATAAAAAATTATACAGTGCTAGAAACGTAGAGATTATCAAACAATATTTTTAAGAAGATAATTCAAATTTTTTATCAAACAACATAATTCGCTTATGTATGAATCAAAATCAACATTTTTTATCACTTGTTAAGAGATTAAACGTGAAATTAAAAGTTAAAATTTTCAGATTAAATCTAATCAAACACCACCTTAATTTGGTACCCCACATCTCAACTGGTTAAACTCGCCTCTAGTTTGCACCCGCGGACGCGTGCGTGGCGTCATCTTGGAACGGCCGAGCGCGGGCGGCGAAGCCGAAGAATCTCAATCAAAACGGAGGCGGGCACACGCGGCCACCGTGCAGCAGCGGCGCCTCCCCGTCCACATTCGGCGGAGCGGAGGAGGGGGTCTCGCCGGCGGCCGGTGGCCGGCGGCGCCTGGCCGCTCCGATCGAGAACCTCGGGCGCAGCGGGAAGAGCCGTCCCACCCCATCCCATCCGCCGCCGACGGCGGTCGAGTCACATGCATGTGCGAGGCACTTGCGTATGCATGGGCCTGGCCCGGGCAGGTCGAGGTGGCCGTTTGTCGCCATCGCCGCCGGCCACCACCCGGCCGGAGCCCCCCCCCCCCCACAGAGAAATGGTACGGAGGCGCAGAGAGGTGGGGGTGTGCGCGCGATCCGGCGCAGCACACTGTGGCACGTGCACGACGCCGGCTTAACAGTAGCACGCACGCTTAAATCCGCTTTGATTAGCGCCGGCCTAATCGCCGCCGTGCAGGTCTCACGTGGGCGCCAATGCTCGCTGCCCCTTCCTCGCGTCTCTCGGCCGGAGGGGGGAGGGGTTTCTTCGCGTAGAGTAGCGTTGTTCTAAACGGAGTGGACAAGATATTTTCGTGTTCATTCTATTTAATTACTCAAGTAATTGGTATCTAATTCAAATTTAATATAAATACAGATCACATATTATAAATTAGATAATTTTTGAATTCAAAATAAATATAAATAATATTTATCTCAAATTATTAATTAAATATTATTTAATTAATATATTTAATAATATACAAATACATAAAAATAGAATTATAAAATATAAAATCTATCGTACAATTATTAACATTGATTTAGTATATTAATATATAATATAAAATATTTAATTATATTTATAAATATAATGATTTAAAATATATAATTATATATATTATGCATATATTATCAAACATAGATTCGGAGCAGATCTTCGACGGAGCGGAGCAGATATTATCATGTCCGCTCCGATTAACATTCGGATAATATCCGTATCTAGATATCTATGTAGACACGTAATTTTGGCATAGTCGAAGAGCTCAAATTCTTGTTTTCATGAAATATATTCAAGTATTCTTTCAAAGGAACTGAGTTATCTGGAAAAATCAAGTTTTTCGGCATATTTCGAAGGAGATCGATAAGGCGTTGACCAGGGTCAAGGCACCCTGCTTATAGGGTGTCAGGCACTCTATAAACAGGGCGCCTGGCACCCGGTCGAATTGATTCAATCGGTTGATTTGACCATTCGCTGGGACTCGTCTTATCGAACTGACACGGCTCATGATGTTAACGTCTCACATATAGGGCGCTTTGCCGCGTGGAACATATTTTCGAATTTGACCAAAGTGCCATCTTTTTTGCTATAAATAGAAACTCATTTGGAGTTTTGAGAAAATCCCAACTCCATGCCACCCTAGAGCCCATCCAACATTACGTTTTCAAGCCCTTTGTATTCTTTACGAGCCTTCAAATCGATCTAAATTCATCTCTCCAAAAGCTCAAAAATCTACTGTTTCCGCTATCTGGAAGCATGATTTTTCTTCATCTTTGAAGACCTCTACCTGCCATTTCCTTCTCATCCAACGTCGAAACCCCTTACCACAAGCTTCATTTGCATATTGGCTATAAGGAGGAGCTTCCACTTCGTTTTGGAAACCATCCGACAATCCGGAGCAGCGATGCGAAGAGTGGAAGAAAATCTGCCCGAGTCAGACCTTGGTCAACGCACCCCAGAACGGAGACACTTGCAACTCGTCCTGCAGGATACTAGCAGGAGCATAAGTCGATTTTACATTTTCCGAAGTCTGATCATCTGTCCAATCGAATTTTTGCCTTTTGTTTTCATCTCATTGCGTGAGTCAATTCTGAAAAATCTTATCGAGATTTTTGATATCTAAATAGAGGGATTTTTCTCGTACATCCGTCTAAGTAGGGAAGCTCAGACTCTTCGTGGGGGCAGGACCGGCAGAGTTCTTCACGTGCGCTGCGCTGCGATAGATCCTCCCTGACGCGCTGGCGTACGTGTCGCGATGCACTGCGACCGACTGCGGCTCGTCAGCCAGCGGGGAAGCATGGTCCGCTGCTGCTGAATGGGGGCGGACAGAGGAGATGCTTTCCGGGTGCGAGTCCGATTTCTTTTCTCTTTTTTTATGTCACTACGATTGATTTTTTTAATATTCGTATTTTATAGAAAAATAAAGTAACGGTGTTAAAATTGAAGGAGGTGAATATCCATATTGCGTGATATGTTTTGTTTACTCCGTACAATTTAAAACCTTGCAGGTGTCGTGGTTAGATATATATATATATCTCCAGATAATTTCAACCGAAACTAGCTTCAGAATCAGTAGGGATAGAGATGCCTAATCGTGTTCTTAATTATCAGATGGGGCAGTTAATTAATAATTAGCACGCGCATAAAAACAATTGAATTAAGAATTTTAATATTATGTTAAAATTATCGAAGTGTATGATAGCTAATTAGTTAATTAATGGGTGTACTATAACTTAATTGCGGGTGAAATTCATGTTTGTTGAGACAATACGTAGTAATTAAGATGTTTTATTGTCATAAAATTTTGTGATAATGGCATTGATCTAACGACATTTCTGTGCAAAATATATATAAAATGTACTTATGTCATAGATAGGACGTCAACAATATATGCTCAGTAATGCGAGCATATGTTGTGCCATTCGGCATAGTGTTGACAGTTGAGAAATTATGGACGACGCATTTGATGTGAATATATAGGAAGAGTGGAAAAAATATAATTACTTATTTGCGACCGTAGATATAAAGATTATGGATAAATATTATGTATTTTGAGTTATAAACCGACAAGTTATGATGTGCAGAGATAACATTGAGTGTCTTATACTGTCATGTGAATTACATGTCACCTGGCGACATTAATGTACTCGAGGACAACGGGCCAATAGAGGATTTCAGAGTATCTTTTGATTCTAGACACTATAATTTATTCTAAATCCTAAATGCACATTAGATTTAATTTAACTATATCTTACTGTGGTATATGCTCTAAATGTGATGTAAGTTTTGTGAAAGATTAGGTATGCTCCAAACATATGTCTTGCAAGATGACATATATTCCTGGTATTTTAATATATGTGAATGAAAATATTAGTTGATCAAGTGTTTCTTTTAATGTAGTTGATGCGTCATGTACTGTTTCATTTAAAAGCCCTTCTTAATACAACATAGTTAGATGTCAGCCATTATCATAACAGTAAGATGCTTAACTTAAGAAAACCATGAGAGATCAGTGCAAATGAAAAAAAAAGAATTAAAATATAGAATGTAAACAAGGAAAAGAAGGATGAATTAGGTACCTGTGTAACTGATATATATGACATGACAAAAGATATGTGGTATTATCTTATGACATACTAATAAGAGAATAATGTAAATTTTACTGAGCCACATGCAACTTACTCTCTATGCTTTTGATAAATGTGCCACAGCGGATACCTGCCCATTGGGCTGTCGTCTGTTCCGGCAAGTCAAACCAAAAAAATATTTGTTCTCTAATGGCCTGTTTGGTAACACTATTTGACACATATATCACTATCAATTTTAAAATTGATATTCCTAGTAATCACTAAGAAGTGTTCGGTTAGTAATATCAATTTTGAAATTGGTAGTGAAAACAAAACATATTATGTAATACAAGTGTCAGTTTTGATATTGATACTCCAACCTCTAAAATTATCAATATCAATATTGATATAGTATCAAATTTAAAACTCTAACCAAACGGGCCATAAAATAAGGTGTTCAGGTGCACAATAAATTTGTATAGAATTTCATGATAAAAGATTATATCAAAATAAATAAAATTATCATGTTTGACGACAAAAAATAGTGGATACCATATATAACTAAACGATTTGAAGGATCACAAGATAAGAAAAGAGGTGGCATCCTCTTTTTTTGTACTAGAAGAAAAATGTTTTGAAAACGTAAAATTGTAATATTGATTGTCCAACATTTCTTTTAATAAATTTTGTTATCAAAACATATAACGAAAACCTAATTCATCGTGCAACTAAACACCACATACGTCTCTCTTTGAAAGTTTTATTTTCACTATTATGATGTCATATTGAACTACCTTTTTTTAGGTTCGTGACATATATATACACACACACACACGGTGTCTACTTCACTCGTCTACTTAAAAAAAAATTAACTTGTAAATTTAACCAGGATTATTTTAACCATATATATATATATATGCGCGCGCATGCAGGCATGCACGCTTCTTCTTTTTTATCATCCGACTCCCACCTGGAAAGCACACCATAAATGAAGACAACGAATGCAAGTTCTCGCGTACCGCCAGATTACCCAAATAAAGCTACAAGGTTGCCGTGGAGATACCTCCAAGTTCGTGCGGAATTATTTGATAACAATCTTAGATACCTCTGCCCGGCCCCCATTTCGATCGACCATACACACACACGTAACACATATGTTACGTAGATGCAGATGTGCCCGCCGAGGAGCCAGGAAGGTAGCAGAGGGCAATGGTGTAAGGCCTGATAAAAGCCCGTGGAAGAACACAACATACCCTCAATATCTGAATAGCAGATGTAGCTCAGAAGGCGTAGTGGTCGCATGCCACCCACCTCTCTGCGTACACGGTAGCCAAGGCGCGATGGTATAGAATATATAGATATATCTCATATCTGTATAATAATACACGCTAGCGCTGCCGCAGCATGCACGGACCTGCCGCCGCGCGCGTTCTATTATTTCTCCGAGGCAGCCCGGCGACGGCAGGCAGACTCCTGCGTGCCTTCCCCGTCCAAAACTGACCCCATCAGATGGTGCACAGGATTACATGCACGGAGTGCGTTTTGACAGTGATTTACAGCCGCCGGCCGTGCGTAGCATGGTTGGCGCGGGGCCCTCCGCCTGGGGGCGGAGGTCGTCTGTTCGCTTCTCGGCAGCACCGAGCCGGGCACCCCCAGAGGGGTGACAGGTGGGGTTCGAGCGGGGGCTCGAACCTCCGTTGCCTGCTACGCTGCAGGTGTTGTTGGCCACCGGGCCACGTGTTCAAAAAAAAAAAAAAAAAAGACAGTGATTTACAGCCCATTTTCAATCATATGAAATTTACGATGACAACCTTCATGTTTCGTAGACTTGGGTGGAAGAGAGATTCAAGGGAGAGATGAGAAAAAGATAGACACGGCAAAAAAAAGCACTCAAGATGGGTGGAGTCGATTTTCTTGGGCAATAGAGAAGATTTAAGAGATCTTCACCTAGAAGTACTATTTTGTCATAAAAATTAAAATTATTTACTACTATTTTTAATAAATCAAAACTAAAAAAGTGTTTTCAAACAAAAATGTCATTTACAATGGTGTACAAACATAAATACAAATAATTCGGTACGTAACAACACTTGCTATTGAAATAAGATAATTATTGTACAAAAATTTAACTCGTTAAAAAATTATTTTAATACGCTGCTGATTATCTATCTCACTTGTTCGCAAGAAATCTATCGGAGTGTTATTTACGGCACTGGAGTGATCTCTGCTTTATGAAATTATGTACCGACGATTAAACGATAATAATTTGTCCGCATCTTTTCAAAGAATGAGATAAAATATAATTAAAAATTTATTAATATCTTTTAAATATTTCAAAATAATTTTAAATACTATTTCTTAGTGACGAATGAAAATAGTCAAATATTTCGAAGATTACAATCACGATGATCTCGTAAATGACCGTGATAATCACATTATGATACGTAGAAAATATTAATGAAATCAATCTCTATCGAGTAGTATTTTTCTGCATAGAATGTATGCAGACATTTAAATTGTATACATAAAATAAATTTATAAATTATATGTTTGTTTATTTATGATTTTAAAATTCAGAAATAGAGTCACGGATAGAATCTAATAAAATCTATCGTTTTATTTCGTCAGAGTTTTCTAAAAACAATAAATAAAAACAAAATAGATATTTTACTGTTCCGTGAGCGTGTCAAAGTGTCAAACCCCTACGGAATAGGATCGATGAAATTTCGAGGAATTCCTACCAGATTCTTTCTTTCTTTTTTTTTGAAATAAAAATCCTACCAAACTCAACTTGAGCTTTAATGTAAGTGTCGATTTTTTTATTGTTATCTTCTTGCCGCATGCAGCAACCTTTGCTTCAATAGGAGTTTGTGTTTTTTTTTCTTCGAATAAAAAAAAAAACGCGCATCATCCGGGCAGGCGCTCACACGCGTCGCGGTCATCTCTCCGCCGACGACGACGACTGTCGGATCTGCCCGTACACGTGTGTATATATATATATACACTTTTTTTGTTATATATATACACACTCACACTCTTCCTCTCTCTCGAACCCTCTCGCCGCCGTACGCCCGTCGAGTCCGTGGGCAGGTTCCCCGTGACGCGCATTAACTGCGCTCAGGAAGCGTCCCGTCCTGTAGGTTTCGGAGTCCCGATGGGAGTCCAGGAGGTGTTGACGGGACAGGGAATCGGAGCGCATCTTTGCTGGATCTGCTGCTTTATTTACCGGCGGTAATCGACGGGATAGATTTGATGCGAAAATATGGTGGGTATATTATTACATCATCGTCTCCGTTGTCCGGAGGAATCGGTCCATCTTCTCTCCTAATCAAGCTTCCTTCGTCTGGCATATGCGTCGTCCTTTCACCTACATCCGCGTGGAATCGAATTAACACCTCGACGTGTCCTGATGCTGACGTGTCCTGACGTGGCAAATAGGACGGTGCCAGGGCTGGCGCGGGATCGGATCTTCGTCTCTGTACGCACGTTTATCCGCACCCCTTGGATGTATGTACCGGTTCGCCGTGTAATCAGATTTTTTTGTTCCTTATGGGGTGTTTGGTTACGTGATAATCACCATTTTCTTTTTAATTTTTGAAAATTATAATGAAAGTGCTCTCGAACTTGTGTTTGGCACCTGTTTTCGTTTTTTATTTTTAAAACGTTTTGGATGGAATGGGCAACGTAAAAAAAAAAAGTGGTGGAGACCACTTTTTTTTTGAAAGTGAAACGGCGTCTCCCAGCGAAGCCCTCGCGACCCTCGCGACCCTCACCTCCCGGCGGCGGCACTCTCCTCCTCCTCCCGGCGCTCCTCCTCCTCCCAGCGGCGCGAGCTCCTCCTCCCGGCGCTCCTCCTCCTCCCAGCGGCGCGAGCTCCTCCCAGCGAAGCCCTCGCGACCCTCACCTCCCGGCGGCGGCACTCTCCTCCTCCTCCCAGCGGCGCGAGCTCCTCCTCCCGGCGCTCCTCCTCCTCCCAGCGGCGCGAGCTCCTCCTCCCAGCGGCGCCCGCTCCTCCTCCCGGCGCTTCCCAACGGCGGTCTTCTCCTCCCGGCGCCCTCTTCACTCTCTTGAAGGTAACATTCTCCTCCCGGCGCTAGTGACCTCGCCAAGCCGGAAAATGCCTACAACCGCAAGCGCAAGAACCTCCTGGCATACAGCATCAACTGGGATCGACGCCCTTGTTCTCCCCTTAGAAATCCCGTAGGCGGCTACACAACTAAGAGGCTGGCGAATTCAAGCCGTAAGATACCCGCGCCGGACAGCGGCGGTCCGGAGAGGGAGCGTGACTCCCTGCGGCTGCGGCCACGGCCGCCCCTGTACCCGATCAACGGCAAGAAGGACCAATCACCGCAGGTGCCCTTTCTCCATGAGGTCCTTCTCCATGATGGATCTTCGTGGAGCAAAAGCTCCGTCCTCTCGCTTCCGTCATGCTCATGCCCGCCGAGAAGCTCCGGCCAGACTCCATCAATAAGCTTGTGCATCAACGAGGTCTTGATGGGCACCGGTAGAACGTGAGTCTCGTATCTTTCTTTTTTTCTCCTCCCTCCTCCACATCTCTTTTCATCCACTCGGAGTGTGATTTGCCGCCGGCTTGAATCCTTTTCCGAGGCCAAAATGACGGGGGATGAGGATCTCTCGTAAATTTTCGAGTTCTTGTAAATGGGTTGTCTTCTCGATCCTGGTACTAGCTCAAGGTTGTGGCACCGGATCGCTTGCTCCCTCCTGTGGACGTTGTTCGAGATCATTTCAGAACCGGTGGCCTCGTGAGCTCATGGATGAATGCCGATCTCTTCAGGTAATGTCTAATGCCGATCGATGCATCTTACTTTCTAATGTTTATCTATACTTTGGTTAGGGTAGATTGTAATTATATATTTTTAGTTGATTGAATTCTTGTATGACATGAAATACTTGTTTTTTGATGTTTATGAAGTTGATGAAAATTGAATTTAAAATGCTACCAAACACCTCATTATCATTTTTAAAAATTAAAATGTTTTTGCCAAACACATTCATTGTCACGTTTTCACTTTTAAAAATTATCTTGTTTGGCATTATATTTTAATTTTTTATCATGAAACCTTTTTAAAAATTAAACTGCAACCAAACACCCCATTAGATCATGGGCATGACTTTTGTTTAGATACTGATATTAATTTTAGTTTGCACTACGATATAAATTAACCATCTATATGATATGAATAGGACAGATCAAAGCACAGTTGACATGTACCTGGATAAGATGTGATGTTGCGTGATCATATTACTACCTATACAGATAATTTATTAAATTTATAGATTAATACTCAAGCGGTGTCCTTGGAGGTGAGCAGAGGATTTGGTCCCAGTTGGGGGGGTAGGCCGGCCCGAGCTTGTGGGCCGGCTCTAGTTCAACCCGACTTATATCGGTTGGATTAGAGCAAGTCCAGACCGAAAAAAACTCCACGGAAATACGGACCTTTTAACCCTTCAGGCCTGTTTTCCATTTCGTCACCTACTCGAAAAATCAAACTACCATTAAAAAACAAACGTTAATCATCAATTATTTCTTATGTGTAAGCTTTACTACAAAAGCAAGAATTTTCCAAAAAAAAGGCTTTTAATCAATTGCGATTATAAAAGATGTTAAGCTTCTCTTTGACGATTGAATGTCGAATCTTTCAAATAATATTAGCCAATAACAATGATAAAATATGTCTAGGATAAGAGAAGGAATTATGCAAGAACATGACCAGCGAGAAGTGCAGATTTATGCCAATCGAACTACTTTTCTTTTTATTTGATTTGCATATTACTGTAAACGGCCTATGATTAAAATACTATCTTAACGGTACCATAAGTTAAAAAAAAACATGCAAACACAAATAAAATTCTCTAAAACCTTGCGTATGCATAGAAAACGATAACCACGCTCCTTCATGTCGTGTGGGGGTGCCTTTTTTATTCAATTTCATTTATTCATGTAACACCAGGTAAATGCTGAATATTTTAGGGATCCATGAGCTAACGCAGCCCAAGATAACCCGACGGACCGAAAGCGGGGGCGTAAAGCTCAACGGTGATGGGCCATCAATGGGCTTACTCCTTATACGAGCCCATGCGAGAAAGACCGAAAGGAAGGGCCTAAGGCTTGACGGTGATGGGCCATTAATGGGCTTAGTAGTTAGACCAGCCCATATGTTACTTCGACAATGTTTCAGACTGCGCTTGATTGATCTAAGGACGCCGCTAATATCTGCGCCCTCAACAAAGGGTCCAGTTGGGTCAATATAAAAACAAAATCAACAAAATGTCTTTTACGGGATGTGGTTTTCAGATATTAAAAAAAATAAAGCTTCTTATTTGGTTTTCTCGGAAACGATTTCTTGAAAATGTTTACTCACATCATCAAAATTCTCTTAGGGTGAATCTTAGGCCACTTTCAAGCGAAGTCTACTCTAAATTTTAAATAAGAAATACACTATTCAGTTAAATGATTTTGCGGCCCATGAAAATTTTAAGCAAGGAATAGGTTATTTAATAAAATATGTTTTTTTGAAATTTTATAATTTAATTAAAATATTTTATTTTTTAAAAAGCGCATTTCAAGATGAGTACTATAATAAAGAAAACATGCCCAAGGTGGAAGGGCGGGATTTGCTTATCTGTGTAGCTAGCAAACCAAATCACTTCTAAAGAGCTGGTTCAACAATTCTTCGTATTTAGGTGATGTGATATTGCTGTGATTCGATCACGGACCTTTTCCATGCTATGATCTTTTGATACAGATGGAAGTGTTCATACATGTATATCTGGTGATGTGCGACTTGTGGGAGATCAAGCGGCCGGCAATTCTGAAACCTGTTTTCCTTCGCTGTTCAGAAGGAATGCGGAGATCTGCATCATCTTGATCGATCGGGGGGAGAAGAATGTGCTTCTGGTTTTCATGGCGTCAGGACGTTGAGGAGGGAAACCCTGGTGTTGACGAGGCTCCGGAGAACCCTCTCGCTCCGGCTCTCCAGTTCCGCCACCAGCTCGCCGAAAGCCGCCAGCCTCTCCGTCGCCCATTCTTCCTCTTCCCCGGCTGTCTTTTTCTCGTAACTCCTCCTCTCGCCGCCCGAGGACGACGGTGCCAACGCCAGCCTCCGCCTCAACGCTGCCCAGCGTGTCGACGACCTGGGCGCCACCGCCGCAGTTGCCGTCCCCCGGAAAACCGCCACCGACACCGACACCGTCACACATCTGACCTCCCCCAGGATGCCCGCCAGCTCGAGGTCAGCGGCGCCGCAGCCGTTCGGCTCCGCCGATTTGGAGAGCACCCGGCGGAGCACCGGCCCCAGGGCGGCGACCACCTTTTCAGCCTTCCCGAGGGATCTGGCGGCGGAGGCGAGATCCGCATCATCCCTCCTCCGCAGGGCCACCTGCGCCGCGGACTGCAACTCCTGGAGGCACACCAGGGCGGAGCGGAACGACCCGTGGGCGTCGGCGAAGCAGAGGAAGACGTCCAACAGCCGTTCGGCCGGGCCGGCGGAGATGCTCCTGCCCCGACGAAGCGATTCCCCGGTCTGGGGGAGCCGGACGAGGTCGTGGAGGGCGAGGTGGAGAAGCTCCAGCCTCACGAAGCCCGAACGAAGCCACGCTGCGGCGGCGGCGGCGGAGGCGGAGCTCGGCTCCGCCGGCCCGGCGGTGGACTGCCAGGCGCGGGCGCACCGGAGCTGGTCGTCGAGCTGGGAGATGAGGGGGTGGGAGCGGCAGGGGAGGCTGGTGGATCTCACGTGGTGGGACGACTTCCCCGCGGGCAGCGGGGAGGCATCCATGCCCGGCGCGCTCGAGATGGCTTTCGGCCTGGGAAGAGAGACCGAGCGCCGGAAACCAGCAACCATGTTCGGTTGCTCTCTTTCCTCTTTTCCGGCGCCGGGAATCCTCTGCTGCCGCTTCTTGGCCGGCTGGTGGACATCGAGGAAGGAGGAGGAGGAGACGGCTAATGAAGGGGGAAGAGATCAGGAGTTGGATTATTATGGGCAGAGCTGGCACGAGATCTCCGAAATGTGGTTAGAAAAATGGAGTCGCACGAGCGGGTGGAGAGGCGTCCGGCACGCCGACGGGGACCATGTCTCTGATTTGATTAATTTAGAGCTGGCGTACCAAATTTAGATGTGATTCGACGAATAAAAACATAAAAAACCTAGATCATATTATTTGGATTATGCATCGAATTAGGATCTGATTAGATCCCATTTTGAGTAGGGTTATATTTTAATTTGGTAATGTCGAGTCTGCTTGATTTCAAAGAGAAAAAAATCCCTCCCTTGGTGTTGCGGCACCCCCTCCCCACGGAGGCCAGCTCCTCTCAATTTTGGTGGCAGATGTCCAGAGTCTAGAGATCGATTGAGTTTGCTTCTCGAATATCTTTTCTTTCGACGGAGTGGACACAACTGTCTCACGAGCGAGGACAATATTTTTTGAGTTCGAACTTGGGAATGACTTGTTCTTGGTCGTGAACGATCACTACTTTCGATCCAACTGTCACGCCATCTTCTAAAAAAGTTTGTTTTTCAAATCAAATAGTTGTCCAGTTACATAATATAGTTTACAAGAAGGATGAGGATTGCAAAAAAATAATAATAAAACATGCATTAATTTGCCCTCCACTCCAAGAACAACATTAAAACTAAACTAACATAACACTAAAGTATCTATGAGTTCCTAACCTAATAATTAAATAGGCATCTAAATCATTAATAAAATTTGAAAACAAGAGAATTGTCGACCTGTCCTAAGACAATGCTTCTCACTGCATCATTTAGGAGTGAAGATCGATCCACTGAGCTTGGAGTCGAAGGATATTTCTTTGGTCTTGAACATAAAATTGTAACATCTGACAATGCAATAAATAAATGACAGTAAAATCGATGCGAATGGGTCTCATATATTTGTAGCGGAGAGTTTTTTTTTTTTTTCAAATTATGAGTTAAGAAATTTCCACTACTCAACCAATCCAGGGTAGGAACGTCCGAGCGTATATGGAACATGTGTGTATATATATAACTTTGATATCAGGTCTGAGATATATGATCATAAATAAGCGGTACCGTTTGATTTGAGCTGAGCTCTTGGGCAACTAAAGATCTGCAGGAGGGCGGAGGTGAGATACGATGAACTGGGGAGGATCAAAGAGCTGGTCTCGTAGAGGTGATCAGATGATCATGTAGGTACGATCACCGAGTAGAATCCAAATCGTGGTTAATGACTACCCTAATCTCAGTCGGACAGGATCGTGCCTCTAAACAATTTACCGGCAATCGCAGAACTTCAAATCTCTCTCTGTGCGTGTATTATATATATATATATTAATCAGATGCCGGCACAAAATGGCGCTCCTGGGCTTTCATGCCTACGTGTCTCCCCGCTGGCTCTGAATGCAAGAACAGCACGTACGTGGGCCCGGGAGGGGAGGAGGGAGAAGTGGAAGCTGGCGACCGAGGAGGACCGGCCAACCACTTCCGGCGGCGGGCGGAGGTATTCGGCGGGAGGCGGACAGCCGGGCCGACGAATAAATCGGCATCCGCACCGATCGGGTCCGAACATGATGAGCATTTACAGTGCTAGGAGCCACGTCCGGCGGGTGTCTCTGTACGACGGGCGTAGGGATTGGGGGTGTAAAAGGGTCGGTCGAATTCTGCAGTGGAATCACATAATTCGATTGCGATTTCGACAAAGAATAAGGTGTTTTCATTCCGATTCTGATTCCGATAATATTTCGGAATCATCAATGTTTCGATTTTGATCCGATTTCGATTCCGTTATAGAAATCGGAATCGAATCCGATAATTTCCGATTCCAATATTAAATATTAATTTTTATTCAAAAATTCATTAATAATTCACATTTAATTAATATATTTTGATATAATGTTTTAAAACTTTGTTTTTATCATTTTATGTATTATATTTTATAATTTATTTGACTTTATTTTAATTATTTTTACTTATATTTATTTATTTATTATCGAAATCGGATAAAAGGAAATGGAATCACCTGATTTCGAGTCCGATAAGCTATCGGAATATCTGATTCCGATTTCGATAGCTTATAGGATACAAAAACAATTTTCAAACCCGTTAATTTTTATCGGAATCGAATCGAAATTTTAGATTATCGGATTCCGTTTACATCCCTAGTAGGGACATTCATGATTTGATTTTTATTTTTATTTTTCAAATAAATCAAATATAATTAAAATATTTTTAAAATTAAATTAAATTGTCACATCTCAAATTTTAACGAGCACAGAAAAATAATCCGACGACGTGATCGAAAAAAATTAACCCCGTAAAAATATCGATTTGGAAAAAAATGGAGACAACTATGTTCCCGTTCATAAATTACACAAATTTAAATTAAATATTTTGCTATGCTGCATCCTAAACAAATCTAAATACCATCTAGACATAAATATCATCCGATTACCTTCTCAAGAATCGATCCATCATGCTTCTACTACGTTAAACTCGATTACCTGAAAATTGATAAGGAGATTGAAATGAGTACGATGACTAAGTAGACACCCAAAGTACACAAACGCAGGCTCCCCGGTTGGGGAGGATTCGGCGGCAGCTTTGGTGCTGGCGGAAGAGTTCTCTTTCCTTCGGTTGTTAGCTTGCTGCAGTCGGCTGGAGTTCTGAGGAGGCCTTTGTCTTTCGGGGAGTTTCTCAGATAGTCTACTTCCTCCAGCTTTACATGTTAGAGCTTCTAAACTCCTGTATTCTCATCTTCTCCTCGCTGTTCCACGTCTGTGATGGAAGAAGAACAGAGCCTTGCTGCTCCTGAGCAAGATGCTATCGTGAAGAAATTCAAAGAGCTTCTGCAACCCCATCGGCAGCTGAACCCGGTGGCGATCCAAAGTCCGCCTTCTGTTGACATTTTGAAATGGAAAAGGATCCTTATTGTGTCAGTGTTATCAAAAGAAAGAATTAGACCGGCTGGTTTCAAAGATTGGATCCAAAAAATGTGGAATCCAGGAGGTCCTTGGTCTATGTTGGATTACCCAAACGGAGCATTCATGGTGACTTTTCAAAATGAAGAAGTGGTGGACAAGATTTGTAGAAGAACACCTTGGTTTTTTAGTAACGATCTAGTCTTAGTGGAGAGGGGCAGACCCAATACGCCTCCATCTGGTTATTCTCTAAATTCTGTAGACCTATGGATGCGCATATATGACCTTCCTCAGGAATTGCTCCACAGAGACATTATAATGCAGATTGCATCACAGGTGGGAAATCCTATTCTCCCAAACCAAGAGATTGCTGAATCATGAAGTATGTTTGCTAGAGTGAAAATTTCCTTAAACGTAAAGGATCCTCTACCTACGGAAATTTCAGTTTTGCTGCCAGGTGGACAACTACAAATCTTTGAGTTGGCATTCGAAAGAATCAACAAGTTTTGTTATTTTTGTGGTATTCTCGGTCATGAGCAAGAAAATTGTGATACATTAGCTCAGCTAAAGGCATTAATTAAACCTACTCTTCCCAATAGTGTTCAGCAGGAATTGCAAGGAAAAATAGTTTTCAAATATGGTAAATGGCTTACGGTGGATGGAAGGATAGCTTATGGAGGAAGAAGTCAGTGGTTGTACAAAAAGTCAAATGGAGGACAGCAATTAGCAGAAGAAGGATTAATGGCAGACTGCACCGAGCATGGCCCCCTCTCCACCTTGCAGGCATCCTTACGCCCCTCTTCAACGGAAGTACAACAGAAGTCAAACAACAACACATACCATTCTGACACAACATTAAATGTTAAGCAGCTCCCCATGCTTCCAACATTACCGGATTGGGATATTACTGAAAAAGTTAAATCTGAAATGCCAAAGCCTCTTTATCTCTCCAATTCTCATAAGTCATCATCTGATATTCCCACTGAGTCATTAAATCAGATACGTTCAAAAGATTCTGAGGTAACTTCGAAATTTACTTGGAAAGGAATCCCACCTTATTGGAATTACAATTATACCCCACCAGGAAATCGAGAGACTCAAAAGGCACCAGGAAAAAGTTATAGCAATATGGCCTGGATGATGGATCCGATTAGGGAATTTTCACTTGCAAGCAGCTCTCAAAATTTATCAATCAAACCTCAGAGTGCTCTGGCAGTGAAGAGGCCATATATTATTGATAAAGCAAGATCCAAGTCCAGGAGGAGGCTTTGCTTACAAGAACTAATAGCAGATAATGTTTCTAGTGATCCCTTAACTACTTCTTCTTCTATTGTGAATCCTCGGGCTATGGCAGCTGGCCCTAAACAGCTGCAAGGTGATCAATGAAAATTTTGTCTTGGAACTGTCGGGGTGGGAATGGGTACCCGACAGTCCAATATATTGATAGGCTTACCCATTCGGTTAAACCGGACATTTTTTTTTATCTGAAACTAAATGCAACTTGGGAAAGTCTGAAGACTTCTT
The DNA here is from genome assembly GCA_036172225.1 of Cryptocoryne crispatula var. balansae. Taxonomy (NCBI): domain Eukaryota; kingdom Viridiplantae; phylum Streptophyta; class Magnoliopsida; order Alismatales; family Araceae; genus Cryptocoryne; species Cryptocoryne crispatula. The sequence continues at coordinate 6,782,745 of CM069932.1, read as the reverse complement.
CAGGAGAAGGAACATAACAAACTTTTCGGTTTACCCTTCCTCCGGGTCTGCTGGAGGTCTTTGGTTGTGGTGGTCTGATAAAGTGGATTTGAAGGTAGTTCGCAAGTGCAAATCCTGGATAGCCAGTTCTGTGGAGGTTAAAGATTCTGGGATTTCTTTTATGCTCATTACTACTTATGCTCCGAATTTGCATAAGGACAGAATTGTTATGTGGAAAGACATGTCTATGTTCACTCTGAATCAGGATCTTCCAATATGTTTGATAGGGGATTGGAATTGCATCCGATTCAAATACGAAAAATGGGGAGGTTCCAGGCCAAATCATTCTCATATATCTCAATTTGAAGATTTTATTCAAGGCAGCGGTCTGGTTGATGTGAAATTGGAAGGTCCAGCATTTACTTGGTCAAATGGAAGGAGCTACAAGCACAACATTAGAGAGAAGTTAGATAGATGCCTGGCAAATATGAACTGGCTTCACATCTTCCAAAATGCTAAGGTGTGTTCTTTACCTGCTTATCATAGTGATCATAGTCCGTTACTCTTATTTACAAACCCAGGTGTAAATAAAAAAAAAGCTGGTTTAAAATAGAATCGGCTTGGTTTGAACATTGGTCTTTTAAGGATTATGCTAAGGAAGCTTGGCGGTCGAGTCCAAATTTATCCTCTAACTATGTTAAGAAGATGGGGTTACTCAAGAGGGATCTTTTACACTGGAAAAAGAATGTCTTTGGGAATATAAATAATCAAATGGCGGAAATCAGGAACAGAATTCAAAATCTGCAAGGTATTCCGAATGATCAAGGGGACATCGAGCTTGTATTCAGCCTTCGTGAAAAGCTCCATTGGCTGGAGAAGATGGACAACTCCTATTGGAAACAAAGAGCCAAATCATTCTGGCATAATATGGGGGATAGTTGTACTAAATTCTTCCATACGAAGGTGTTAAATAGAAGAAGATGGAATAAAATCTATGGGGTGTATAAGGAGAATGGAAATTGGTCTTGCAACTGGAATGATGTGCACCGTATATTTCTGTCTTATTTTGTTTCTTTGTTTAAGGTTGATAACAGAACTCCCTTAGTGGGAGAGGTCCATCTTCAGGTGCCTAAACTATCTCAAGCTCAAAAGGAGGTTCTGATGGGTAATCCTACTACCCAAGAGATCAAGAAGGTGCTTTTCTCTATGAAACCGGATAAATCACCTGGGCCGGATGGTATTCCTCCTAATTTTCTTCAACTTATGTGGGAAGATATTCAACATGATATTACGTCCTTGATAATGTCTATGTTCGCAAATAACATGATACCTGGGGGTCTTAATCATACTATCATCTCCTTGATTCCTAAGAGGGAGAACCCTGTCTCACCCGAGCAATATAGGCCTATCAGCCTATGCAATGTTACGTTCAAAGTCTTCACCAAGCTCGTTGCTGGCAGAATCAAAAGTTTAATGCCTTATTTGATATCTGAAAACCAGGCAGCTTTTGTCCCAGGTAGAGTGGGATTGGAAAATATTATTATAGTGCATGAAATCATTTCATCCTTCAGATTTAAAACTGGGAAAGTGGGTCAATTCATGGTGAAATTGGACATAAGTAAGGCTTATGACAGAATTTACTGGCACTTCATTGAAAAAATGCTTATTAATTTTGGCTTTCCCTCGAAGATCATCAGCCTTATCATGAACTGCATCAGCTCTGTCTCCTATTCTTTAAATCTAAACGGTCAAAGTTCAAGCATTTTTATACCCAGTAGGGGAATCAGACAAGGATGCCCATTGTCACCCTACATTTACATTTTATGTGCGGAAGCACTTTCAAGTCTGTTTAAAGCTTCTTCTGAGCAGGGTGAATTTAAAGGTATCAAATTCAACAGAGGAGGTCCAAATATCACTCACTTCATGTATGCAGATGATATTGTTATTTGTGGCTTGGCTTCCCAGGACCAGATTAGAATGATGATGAACATCCTTGATACTTATCAGGTAATGTCAGGTCAATCTATAAATGGGAAGAAGTCTAGTATTACTTTTAGTAAGAATGTCCCTGAAGATATTCAATTTGAGATATGTTCGGTTACTGGCTTTTCCAAGGCTACCCCTTTTGAAAAATATCTAGGAATCCCCCTAGGTATTTCTGACCACAGAATAAATCATTACAATTGGCTGATGGACAGTTTTAAAAAGAGAATGGCTGGGTGGAAGACAAATCTACGTCTCAAGGCCGGTCTCACTACCCTTATAAAATCCACTCTAAGCCAACTTCCAATTCACATCATGTCTGTCAAAAGAATTCCGATGGGGATCGTCAAGAAATTGGAAGGTTGCCAAAAGGCATTCTGGTGGGCCCATAATGAGGATAAGAAAAAAATTCATTTTCGGAATTGGGAGGGTATAAAAACACCTAAACATGTTGGGGGGCTTGGTATTAGGGATCTGTCTATCATGAATGATGCTTTACTTCTTAAGCTGGCTTGGAATTTCTTGCATGACACTAGCAAATTATGGGTGAGGGTGCTTAGAGGGAAATACTTGAGAAACCAGAATTTCTGGGAAGTGAAGAGCAAACAAAAGAACTCTGATGTATGGAAAAATATCCTTAAAGCCAGGTATAATATGATCCGAGGGAGTATCTGGAAAATCAAGAATGGAGTCTCAGTTAATATTCGAAATCACACTTGGATCCAGGACAGAAAGGGCCCCCCAAATTTTATTCAAGGGAATTACAACCCTCCAAGTCTAGTCAAAGATCTGATTGTTGATGGAGCTTGGTGCAAGACCATCCTGGAAAGCAACTTTGACTCAACTTCTGTTGATAGAATTTGTAAAACCCCTATTTTTAATGATTCGAAGGAGGACAAATTAGTTTGGAATTTTACTCAAGACGATATCCTGAACACTAAGTCAGCTTACAGATTTCTTATGGAATCCAGATTTCCTCCGGGACCCTCAAATCAGACTATTTGGAAAAAACTCTGGAATCCCAAGTTGGGGAAAATTTTTTCTCAGAAAATAATTGTATTCCTGTGGAAGGGTTTAGTCAGAGCTCTCCCTACAAATGAGGCGATTTCGAGAAGATGTAATCAGATTGAGGCTTTATGCAATATTTGCTTAGAGAATAAGGAAAGTATAGAGCACATCTTCTTTGAATGTCCTCGGAGCAGAGCGGTGTGGTTCGGATCTCCCTTAGGTCATAGTGACCAGTGGACTAGGCGTTCTTTCCATGACTTAGTTTGCTTCTTCTTGGACTGGATTCTTATTAAAGAGCAGAACAAGGTGTATCAAGGGGTTCTGGGCATCTCGATATTGTGGAATATTTGGAAAAGTAGATGTGAAACTTCAATCAGGAGCATGAATAAGAATCCTATATGGATTCTTACGGCTGCTAAGAAAGATGCTTCTTATTTCATCTCCCAAGCAAAATTTACGTCTCATGTTTCGGATTCTAAATGGATTCCACCTCCAAGTTCTCAAGTAAAAATTAATGTCGATGCAGCTGCTGATCAGGACAAAGGCGCTATAGCTATCGTTGTCAGGGATTCTCATGGAAGATTACTGGCTTGGAAAGCACGTACCTCTCAATACACTGATCCCCTTATTTTGAAAGCCGAAGCCGTCGGCCGAAGCATTTACTTGGAATTTTCCGGTTAGAACTCGCACACCATTGAGAGCGATGCATTGGCGGTGGTGAACGCCATTACGGAAGTTGGTCCGGGCATCCGGAAGGCCGGCTCCATCATCCGCAATGTCGGGAGCTTTTGAGATCCACCGGAGCTTCTCTCATTTTTTGCCCTAGACAAAGGAACGAAACGGCTCACCGTATCGCTAAATGGGCGCTGCGTAACGCTATCTCTTCGCCTTGGTTGGAGTATGTGGGGACGCTTCCCAACAATGTATTAAATCAACTTTTGGATGATGCGCCGGTTTAATGGGTGTAGTTATCATGTACCCTGTGGTGTTTTAGTAATAGTAAATTCTAGTTGACCAAAAAAAAGACTAAGTAGACACCCCATTATTCGTCACATTGAACAGTCAAAAGGCCCTAGATGTTATTTAAATAAGTACCTCGACTTACCGCCATTATATATAAATATAGACTAGTCAATATAATAAATATTTGACTTAGTCCACGTGTTTTAAACTGCCAACCAACACCTATAGACACACTAACCAGCACCTATAAACACCTTAAAATAACTTGAAATGATGAGGTAAACATATGCATAATCACCTATTATATGCTCCGTAAGATGATATATGATAAATGAGACAAATCATGTATACACCATGCAACACAACATGATACCTGACAAAATGAAATATATCACTAGATCACCTATACCATACCATACAATAATGCATCTATCATCTAATAAGAATCACATTCACACAGATGCACCTATCCTCTAATAGATGTCACACATTTTTCTTATTAGTAAGGAATGCGTTGTCTTGTCACCTCAACCAACTACCATCATATCTATCATATATAGCAGTACCATATAACTGATCGAAATCTCATAATGCACCTAGGCATTGATGGCACGGGGACAAACCGCGGTATCCGGGATCGAAGGATGCACCGGATTATTCTAACCTCTGTTGCCCTCGAGTCACGACTAACTAATCTGATGTAGCTATTTTCATTATAATTTCAATGCATCATGCATTCAAATCAATCATGCCATGCCATGACCACACTGATCAAACAGATGACATACAACATATCATGCTATGACCAACATGCCATCAATGCAATTGCCATGATCAACCGCACATAAACAATATGCTCAAAATACTAGAACCGTAAAATGACAAGAATAAATAATGACAAACATGATACCACGTCACATACTCAACCTAATATGATATGACCATAAGGAATCAGACCCTATATATCACATGGTTAAAAGGATATAACATAGTCAAGATCAGATTTAATAATGCTAGTTAAAACAATAACTAATCTTGGTAACTTATCACAACACCTATACCATGGGATTAACTCAAAATGGTAACAAAGATCAGCTAATTACAATCTAAACTGAAAAGGAATATGACCAACTAAAATCTACCGATCAACATGTTATAGACAACAAAATTATCATCCTAACACGATCCTTGTTACGTACAAAAGAGAACAACATTACTAATCATGCTGTAAATCATAACACACAATATTAACCCGGCTAATCAACTCATTAAAATTTACTACAAGTCATGGTGGATTAAATAGGAATTTTAATGATAATAGGCACGTCAAAGGTGTCTACCAGATCGACGCAGGAAAAGTCGAAGATCGGTGATCGAAAATGATATCGAATGTTGACGATGTGATGCACAACCTGAACCAACCGAAGAGACTATCCCATGGCACCTAGGTTGCTGGAAAAAGATCCGAAAATGTACCATCGGATCAAAGGGGGAATAGAGAAGAAAATCAAGGAGAATAAAATAACATGATATAATAGGAGAGAGAGAGAGAGAGAATGGTTACCGCGGATAGGGGTTGGGCGCACAGCGGCGCTTGGCCGACGATGGCCTGTGCACAGCGTAGACGGCTTGTGAGGAGAGGGCGGGCTGCGGTGGCCGACGGGGACGATGCCGCGGGCGCTCGGCGAGGGTGGTGGAGGTGGTCAACGTCGTGGCGGTCGAAACCATGTGGGTGGCTCCGCGCGGCTGCACAGAGGGGAAGACTACGGCATGATGCGGGCGACAGCGCGCGGCTGGCCGCGGGTGTAGCGCGGGGGTACGTGGCATCACGCGGCGGGCGGGCGGAGGCGGCTTCTGCCACGGCGATACGGGACGGCGGGCGGGACCGCGTGGGCAGGTGCTAGCAGTCACATGTGCGGGGGGTGATCGGCGATGACGAACGTGGCGAGGGATACGCGGCAGAAACGCGCAGGGTGCACGTGGCGGTGGAGGCAACCGCATGGGCGGGGCCAGCAGAGGCGTGGTGACATGAGCGGGCGACGATGATGGCGTCGGATGGTGACGTCGGTACGATACTAAGAATGATACGGAAGGAGAGAAAATTATAATAAGAATGAATAAGAAAGTTAAGATATGAAAAACGAAAGAAAAACGGATGGAGAGACGACGGATGAAGGTACGATACCGGGGTGGCAAGGAAGCAGAGAAAATTATATAATAAGAATGAAGTGTAAAAAAATTAAGAGAGTTAAAATAAAAATAATAACGCTTAATATATAATTAAACATTATTAACCTGACAAAAAATGATACGGAATTACACAAATTATTTTATTTTGATTTAATTTAGTTCGCTTCCAATCATATTTTATTAAAATATAACATGTATGCCAATATATAATTTTATTTTATTCTTTTAAATCGTATTGATTAAAATCTTGTAAACATGTATGTATGTATGTTTCCTTAATTTTATCTTAAATTTTTCTAAATAAATTTATTTTTATATCAAAATATATATAAATATTATGTATGACTCAAAATAAAATATTTAACCTGATTATTTGATTTACCAACACGACTTATTTTGAAGAGTCTCGAAAACCAAATTAAACCAGCGATAATTCAATTTGATTTGATTTTTAGGGAGTGGACCGAGTAGTGAACAGCCGAGATGGGCGGCCCCACAAACAACCCAATGATACCATTTTGTTTAGTTTTATTAAAACAAAATAATATAATTTTAAGACCACGGAGAAGAGAATGCATAACTGGAACTCTCACTAATAACAAGATGACCCTGGAGATGACGTTGGAAGATGTCGATGAAGATGGATATCAGACCATAATTAACGAGATGTTTGATTGCACGATGAATTTTTAAGATAGATAGTATCTATCTCCGGCGACGTCCATGGGGATGATTACACGTACGCTCAAGCAGCGCTAAGCTGCTTGCCTTCTTGGATGATCAGAGGGAATCTCTAGATTCCAGAGCTATGGGCGCCCTGTGCATGTAACGTCTGAGAATTAAAAAGAACTCTTCCAAAACTTCTCCCGCTACCGCCGCCTCCCTCTCTCTCTCTCGATCAAACCTTCCATCTCTCTCGATCGAACATTCCATCCCGCTACCGTCGCCTCTCTCTCTCTCTCTCGATCTCTCGATCATATGTTTAAGGTTATTAGCGGTAGAACCGCATCAGCTAATGACTGCTTCTGATTAAGGAGAGAGTTCAATGCCTTGGGATTCTTCGGGTTCGGCTAGGAGCTATTTAAGTTCGTTTGATTTGTCGAGGCCTTAACAGATATCACCTATATTTTCTTATTTTTAGGAAGAGATGGTCCTTGCTAGCATTTCTTCTTCTTCTTCTTCTTGGATAATAGATTACTTAAAATTCAAGCATTTGACTTAAGTGAGCTACCCTAACATCATCGATTCAGGTATTTTATGGAACAAATTGAAACTTTTACCTTTAACCAAAATAAATATTCGACATTAAGCATCCCAAAGTCTCATCTTTGGCTTGTCTAACCTCAGAAATGGTCGGAACATTCAGATCGTTTGCTGAAACATCTAATTAACTCTCATCCGATCGGAGGCCAGAGAGTTGAGGCCATGTATTGAAATAGTGTCACTGTCTTCTGAATATGACAAAAATTTCTTAAAGGATTATTTAATTTCAAGTAGTTTATTATATTATTTTTATTTTCAGACGTGGATGGTTAAGATTTGTTCTTCGCGGACTAAGAGAGTTAGATATTCTATTAAGCCAATTCAAACACCACTTCATTCTAATCGATTATTTATAGTTGTTTCTCCATCTGCACACGAATATTCCGTATTTAGCTTTTGCTTCATATGATATTTCACAAAACCATGTGCATGTATAAGTCCTTTGTAGGAGTCACACGTAACTAAGATAAATTATATTTCAAACATTTTAACCCAGCCGGAATTCGTGCGCTCTTGGTCTAGTCTAGGGTGCTCATATACAGTCACAGAACCGTGTCATCATGGACTGCATACGAGTTTGGGCCAGGTCGAAAAGATGCCTGAGAAGTGGCCCATTTTATGCCCAGATAACATGCACCTTTTTTGGTGGTGCATGCTTCGCCTTAATCTGAAAATATCTTAATCTCACCTTAATCGCTTACCTCATTGTACAAAAATTAACATTTAACTACTTAATTTTTAAAATTTTATCATCCCAAATTGGCACTGACGCCGAATAATTTGAAGTTAGGTCTTTAGTTAAGTTGAGATGAGCTAAAATATTTTGCTCTGCAAAATAAAAAATTGAAATTCGTAAATATTATAGGAATAACAAGAGTACTTAGAATTACCTAATCTTTAATAAATAAATGTAGAGACAAAACTACTCTTGTAGAGTAAAATTAGAGGTGCAAAAGAATCATTCCACTTGACAAATAACTTAAAACTCGACTCATCTCATCTATTATGTTAAACAAACAATCTTGAAAAAAAATGTTGTTTGACTCGATAACCTGTGGAACTTGAGAGCAGGCCCTTACTTGAAAAACTCACTAATGTCTCGTTTAATTACACAAATAAACGAGTTGAAGTTTAAGTTTTACATTTGTGTTTAGATTGATGTTGAGTTAGAAATGTTATTTGAGCTCTATGTCACCATGATTAAATAACAAGTCGATCTTGAACAATGTCCAGCCTATTTGTAAATACTTAAGCTCAAACTCAAACACAAGTAAAATAAATAAACATATTATTCATCTCAACTTAGACTGTTTGCACTCCCAAGTAAAATAAAAGATGGCCATTCCTTATGAGTGTTTGGTTACCTGATAAATTGAGTTTTTGCCATAATTTTATGTTTTTGAAATAAAACTTATTAAAAGAGGTGTTTTGGAACTATTACAATTTTATGTTTTTAAAATGAATTCCTTCTTAAACAAAAAAGAGGCTCTCATCTCTTTTTTAATCTTGTGATCTCCCACTTTGTTCGATCATATGTGGTAGTTACTCCTTCTGTTATTGCATTCCTCCAAACATGTTAGTTTTTTGTCATTGGTTAGTTCACATTTTTATTTTAATACAATTTTTTATCATTGTGCATTCAAACACCCCCATTAATTCCTAACCTTTTCATATCCGATTGTATTACAGTGTGGGCACGCTCCTAACACCATTCCATTATAGTCGTACAAACTGATAAACGAGAATCCTTTTAAACTTTATGCATCGAACATTATATTATAGCATGTTAAAAGGGTTTCTCTTACATTTTAGCCCTTAAAATCGGTTGATTTGAATATATATCACCAAAAAGCATCTATCAGTGACATAGTGGTATCATTTAGGAGTCCGGATCACCTCAATCCTCGGGTGAATGGAATAACCTCAATCTCCAATTAGAAACAGTCACAACCTATAGGGTCACTTAAGTGGCCGTTTATTAATGAATCATTACGAAAAAGATTGAACTGCTACCTTCGGTAGAAAGTTAGTAAGATGTCGACAGTGAGTTAATAAGACGTCTGGAGTAGTTCATCCTTTTTTGAAAGCAAGTTAGTAAGGCGTCAACAATGATTCAACCTTTTTCGGTACCGAGTTGACGAACTAGTGAACCATTACCAATGTCATATTAATTAGCTACTGAAAAGAGTTAAACCAATACTGACGTCTTACCAATTCACTACTGACATCTTACTAACTCGCGGTAGCGATTCAGTCATTTTCAACAATGGTTCAGTACCGCCACTTAAGTGACCATGAGGGTTATGGTCATTTTTGATTAGGGGCTGAGACTGTTTGCTCCACCCACCCAAAAATTGAGATGATCTGTTCTCGTCATTTAGGCAACTTTAATTGATGGCTAATTAATCTCTGAATTGGTACGAATCGATTCACATCATTTGATAGAACACATATAAGATACTCTAGCGATTTCTTAAAAATTATTTAATATTAAGTGATTAATTGTAATTTTTATTTTCCAGATGGATAAATGTTCTACGGGATAAAAGATTAGATATGATATTAAAAAGTCAAGATATTTCATTAAATTAAATCAAATTAGAGCCAGCCCTTCGACTTGCTCCATCCTCTATCATCCTGCAACAAGAATAATCTACAAGAGTTCACATCCAAGTAATCAAGGGGCTCTCCGAACTCAAAAACATATTTTTGGGAACCGGACCGCAATCCGTAGACGAAAGGAGTGATACTTTTTCGATGCCTTATTCAATTTCATGCTCCATGGTGTCTATTTGTTTATTCAATGGATTATCCGATTCATCAAAAAAAATAAACAGAAGAGATAATAATAGTTTCGTGGTGTTTATGTACATGCTGACGCAATGCTGACATCTATCCATGGGCTACTCTGCTCCGTCACTTCCACACCTCTGAGTCGCAGGGGAAGCACCCCTCCTGGGCGATGTCCCTGATCTGGACGCCGGCGTCGTAGATGGCGCCCGCCTTCCAGTCCGGTGGCAGCACCTCCTTCTTCGCCCACACCCACTTCCCGTCGTACCCGCTCGTCACCACCATCCGGAACTGCAGGCCGCCGGCGGGGACGACGCTGGTGCTCCACACGGCGCCGTAGTCGCGGGTCATGTACCGCCAGTTGAACGAGCCCGCCTGCGGTTCGAAGACCGGCGCATGCATCGGTCAGACGGCAGGATCGCAGGGGGTGTAACAGTATACGGGGGGATTCTAGCCTTTTGATTTCCCCCCCTTGTAGCTCACCCGAGAGACGTCGACGCCGACGATGTCCGTCTGGCCGCCCTGGTAGAGGAACTTGACCGCCAGGTGGTAGGGCTTCCTGCTGTTCTCCTCCACTCTGAGGGACAGATTCTGGTTCTTGTATTCGCAGGGAATCCTACTCCAAGCATGAAATTCAGAGCAGTACGCGATCTTCAGAGCTTAATCCCCCCCCCCAAAAAAAACTACCCAGCATGGAGAAGATGCGTGGGCCGGTGATCAACATATATATATGTTTATCGTTTAATCACCTCTTGTACTCCACGTCGACGATTCCCAGGTTCTTGAGCTGCTGTCCCGACCCCTGCTTGGCCATCCCGGTGAAGGCCGGCAGGGAGAGGACGAAGTCCGTCGTGTTGCTCTTGTTCAGGTCCGTCACGATCACCTTCACCCCGGCGCCCGTGCATATCGCCTTGTTCTTGCACCTTATCTGTCGCCCATGGCGGAGGAACGTCATACAAATTCAAGACACGAAGGTACTGGAAAGAAGACAGACGTCCCCGTTGGTGTTCGAATTTCGCCGTCGGCTGGTTAGTTCACCTGAAAGCAGCCGCCGCAGCCGACACCATCTCTGAAGAGGGAAGAGGTCGCGGCAGCCAGGTAACCTCCATTGAAGCCGGTGGCCAAGGAGCCATACCCGCAAGCTCCTCCTGCACACACAATTAATATGCGATTGTGAAGTTGATTAGCAAAGCTTCCCAAGGTGAAGTTTTTTTTTTCTTTCCTTCTTTCTTTCTAGTATCTAATTAGCCAGCGCACGCAAAGATGAAAGACCTGTCAGAGCAGATGGAGCGGCGAAGTACGCGGCCTTGGACTGGTGGACGCACCGGTCACACGCGGAGGCGACTGGGAAGAGAACGCAGCACAGGAGGAGAAAGGCACGGAAGCCCATGAGCGACACCGCCAGCTGCTCTGCTCGAAGAAGATCAGAAGAAGCGTCGCCGCAGGGAGGTGGGAGGAGAGAGGAGGGTGCGGGGGTGGGGAGGCGGTCGGGTGAGATGGAAAGAGACGGGCCAGCTGCAGCTCCCTATGTACATATATATATATAGCCGGAGCGCCGTCCCCGGGGTCGGCGAGAACCGACTTGAATACGGCCGGAGGTTCCCTTCTCCTCGGTTGGTGGCGGCTGGGGACGGCCCGGAAATGGAGGCTTCACCCGCTCCCCGCTCCAACACGCGGGGCCGACAGCCGCGTGGCGAGCGTCCCCCCGCCCACCGGTGGTTCGTCGGCCGTGGGCGGAGAAACGCGGCGGGGGGGTTTCTCCGATTCCGACCTCGGCCGGCGGCTGCGGTCTGCCTCCGCGGCTTCCCGTCAACAGGGTGGCCCCTCCCGCGTTGGTGTCCAGCGAAGAAGGCGAAGTTGGTAGCCGTAGGAAAGAAGGCATTTCTTGCTTTCTTCGGCCAAGGGCACGGATGGATACATGGCATAGTGGAGGCCAGAACGGAGAGTGGGGGCACCCATTGATTGCCTTGGGGCCTTCGCCCCGGAGAACAAAAAGAAAGGATTTTTGTTGGGTGGGGGGGGAGAGATCGTCTCAGATGAATTTCCGACAGATTCTATCGGATTATTCACAAAAATATATTAAATGTATAATATAATGGGTCTTAAATACATGGACGCGATGTCTGGTCACTCACAAAATATATTAAATACTCATCATGTCGATGTATTTATGTATTTTTGTTCTTTTTTTGAGTGGGAAAGGGGCGTGACCAATGCCGTGACTCGGTGAGCACCATGTATGCATCACTCTTGTCTTGTTGCCGCAGTTGAGTGGTGGGGGAGGAGAGGATAAGAACAAACACCCGTCCATGACGCTGCGTGCGCAGGCAAGGACGATTCCACTCCTCCACATGTGACGGTGGCAGAGCTTGCTTGCTGCCCTCCGGACGCCATTAATTTAGGCTTTTCCCCATCTATTGTCTCTGGACGAAGGCCCAATGGAGTAAACGTAGAGGCCCATTAAAGACTAGACTAACGTTAGAACAACTCAATTCTTGGTCGATGAAACCTTTTGGGTTGTGATTGAAATAGCGGCTGGAACGCCGATCTACCTCGTATTGTTTGCAGTAATTACATTTTATACCCAGAAATCGCATAATCAAATCAAGTGGGCTTTATTCATGCCCCTTGATTGCAGGGCATAACTGGCCGGAGGCTGTTTAGCCGGATGGAGAACTAGTACATGTTGGGCTCATACGTTACCAGAAGTTATTTAAGAATTACTTGTTTTATTATAAATTTTTTTATAATAGCGCAGTATTGTCAATTGTTGGGTTGACGTAAAACATTACATCTTGAAATAATAGTTCTTGTTTTAAATTACTCGAAGAGTGAAGTTAATGACAAAACAAGTATGTATTATGGTGGTAAATTCGACTTAGTCGTGTGATTTTCTACTCTGATCTTTTATATCTTTTACGACGTTAACCAGAGAAAAAAACTCCTTTTTAAAATTTTAAAAAAATAACTTTATTTTTAAATAAGCGATTTTGAAACAAAAAAGTTATTGTTTGTTTTGTGGTAATTCTCTTTGACGAACCAAAATCTAACACATCGAACCACTTCAGTATCTCATATTTAAGTCTACGTTTGCTCCCTCACATCTGAAATTGATAACATACGAGAAAAGCTTATTAGTGTGTTTGATTCCATGATAAATTGAGTTCTTATTATAAAATATATTTTATACTAAAATTTGGTAACAGAATGTTTGACGATTATTACATAAATATATTTTCATAGCGAATTATTTCTTTGACAGATAAGGAGGTGTGGCCTTCTGTTATTTTTCTTTTGTTGTCACCCAGTTTCTTTTTGTTATCGTGATAACTTCTATATTTTTATTTATCATAAATTAATTTTTTATTAAAATAATATAAAAATATGATATAATTGAATACCCCGGAGCAATAAAAGGCGCTAAGGCTCTTTTTTGTATCACACAAGAAAATGTCACCTAGCCTTTTTATTCTGGGATGAAGTAAATACCCAAGCCAAACCGGAAACTAGGTCCTTGATTAGGGTGGTAAATAAAGAAGAAATGATATTTTAGTTTCTGTTAAACGGTTTATATCCGTATTAAATTTGAGTCGAGTAGACAAAAAAAGAGTTAAATATTACGAGTTGGATGTTCTTCTAATTTAGTGCAGATACAAATAAAATTCGGTTTGAAATTATAATTTAATTTTATTTAATTAATATATTTAATAAGATATAAGTATGTAGAAATAAATTTTAAAAACTAACATTTTGTCAAATATTTATTAATTTCAACTAAGTATATCAGAGAATATGTAATCATATTTTTAAATGAAATAGTATTACATGCACGTCGTAAAAGAACTTATTCAGAACGGAATAGGGCTGTAAACGGGTCGGATTCGATAGCGGATTCACCATAATCCGATTCCGATTCCGATAAGGGTTAAGGGGTTCCGATTCCGATTCCGATAATTTCGGAATCACTATGTTCCGATTTCGATCCGATTCCGATTCCGTTATCGAAATCGGAACCGAATCCGATAAAATCCGAAATGCATATTAAATATTAATTTTTATTCAAAAGTGAGTCAATAATTTACATATAATTAATAAATTTTGATATAATCTTCTTAAAATTTTATTTTTATTATTTTATTATTTTATATATTATATAATATAAGTTATTTAACTTTATTTTATTTAATTTTATTTTATATATTATTATTTTTTATCGAAATCGAATTAACGGAAACGAAACCAACTGATTCCGATTCCGATTCCGATAAGCTACCGGAATATTCGATTCCGATTCCGATAGCTTATAGGATATAAAAACAAGTTCCAAACCCGTTAATTTTTACCGAAATCGAATCGGAATATCGGATTCCGTTTACACCCCTAGAACGGAACTTAAATAGGGCGAAACAAATAGTTTCGTGTCCACGTCGGATAATATCCTATGAAGATACGCACTACGACCAATATCTCGTAATTTAATAATATCAAAATAAACAAATAAGAATGTGAAGCTTATCCGGTAGTTTTGACGAGTATTGCCGTGTGATGGGCAGCGGCGCCTCCCACGCGACGGTCCCATCACCGCGGAACCCTTGCCGGCACCCTCACGGCGGCGCCCTCGCGGCGGCGACACCATTGCCGCGGCGACTCCCTCGCGGCGGCGACCCTCTCGTGGCGGTCTCCTTTGCTGCGGCGACTCCCACGCAGCAGCCCCCCTCGACGTGGTAACATCGGTCTCCCTCGCGACTTCATCGGCACCGGTAGATATTTTGCTCGTGGTGAAATCTTAGTCGCGGATCCCCTTAGTAGTTGTCTTCTTTGCTGTTTTGAAGTCGCTTTTTCCCGAGAGGTTCCAACCTCCCTCCCATTCTCCCTCTCCAACGTTTAACTTAAACATGAGTTTAGATATTTTGTCTCTGCTTGTCCTGCTAAAATTGTGAAGTTCGACGTATCTATGTCACTTTGTTTTCTTAGAGTTTCTATGTATATTTGTTGTCTTGATGTTGAGTTCTTTTGTATTATTTTTGGCAAAATACACACTAGGTCCATTTTAAGGGAACCACTTTACTATTAGGTCCGTTTTCAAAGACACATTTCCATTAGGTCCGTTTTCTCAAAATATCATCACATCCGTTCCAATTTTTAATGAAAATGTCATTTTTACCCTTTCATGTTAAACAAAGTACTAGTATATCCTCTTAATATAGGGCTGTAAACGGAGTGGATACGGAGCGGATATGACATTTCCGTATCCGCTCCGTTTAGCTATTCGGATAATCCGTATCCGGTCCGAATCGGATACGAATACGGATCGGATATTATAAGTCGGATAATCTTCGGATTCGGAGCGGATACGGATAATATCCGCTTCGGAATGTTAATTACATATTATTTAATTAATATATTTAATAATATACAAATACATAGAAATAAAATTATAAAATATTAAATTTATCATATATTTATCAATATTAACTTAGTATATTAATATATTATAAAGAATACTTAATCATATTTGTAAATATAATGATTTTAAATATATAATTATATATATTATGTATATATTATCAAAGGTGGATTCGGAGCGGATCTTAAACGGAGCGGAGCGGGTATTTCCGTGTCCGCTCCGATTAACATTCGGATAATATCTGTATCCGGATATCCGCTCCGACGGATATCTAAAATCAGATATTATTCGCCTAAACGGATACGAATTCGGAGCGAATCCGAATTTTATCCGCATCCGTTTACAGCCCTATCTTAACATTAGATTTCGAAAAATTTCAAATTTAATGGTTAATTAGAATCTCTAATTTTATTATCAACTTTTAAAATTAGTTTATAATTTTTATCTGATTTATGACGACAAAATATTGATGTGTTAAGAATAAAAATTTATCATATTTTATTTATATCAAAATTAAAATATGATATAAATTATTAAATATCATGTTATTTATTACATAATGTTAAATAATTTAATCTATAAATATAAATTATTATTATAGTTAAGATGATAAATTATCACATCTTATTTATATCGAAATTTAAATTTAATATAAAATATTAATTTATTTGTTACATCAAATTAAGCATATTTTATTTTGACTTGTTTTGTTTAGAATAAAAAATATTATAACTAAAATTTTATTTATTAAATTATATTTAATATAATTTTTGACTATAAAATATTAAGAGTAATTTATTTAGCATATCATGGTATTTATATAAATGTTTTAACAATAAAATATTATTATATTTTGAATGAAAAAATATCGTATTTAAAACTCCATTGGCATTGTGTTATCTAATTATTTTTTAGCGTAAAACAGGAATTTTGTATGGTCATTGGAGTGGGTGGTAAGTGAAATGGGAGTCAATAGATTAAATGGGAAGAAAATTTGGTCAATGGAGTTTTTGGTAAACTCATTTTGTTAAATAGAGTGGGTGTTAATTCTTCCATTATTTTTTTTGGTTCTCTTCGTAGTTACGTTACTCTTTTCGAGATCGATGGTTTGGACGATTTTCACATCTATCTGGTATGATCTTCCGGTCTCGAGGTAATCATCAAACTCTTCCGATGGAGTCCTCTTACCGTGCGACTTTACGAACACTTTTACGTACTGATCACTACGTGGTTATGTTTGCTCTTCCTGAAGAGATATGTTATTCTCGCGGTTTCTAATTTGGTCGTGCGTTTTACTATTTTGGGTGTCGTGGCTGTATTATCGTTCGTGTACTATTCTATATTATAAATGAATTAAATTGTGGTGTTGTTGTTAAAGAAAAGAGTATTGCCGTGTGGTCCTTTTTGAACTTGATGGCACTGGTCCACGGACATCGGGTCAACGACTCTTTGTGTAGCGGTCCACCGTTGGGCTGTTTCAGAAATCGGTTTAAGTGGATAATATTTGATTATAAGACATTCGCAACAGCTGATATCCGAGTACCTAGCACCCGAATGTTAATAATAAAATGAACAAGAAAATATCCGGTTCGCTCCATTTAAGATTCTCTCCGAATTAATTTTTTATAATACACATATAATACATAATTATATATAGCAGTCTGCTAATTAAAATTTAAAGAATATATGATAAAATTAAAATTTAAAATTAATTATAACCATTTCCGAATTCAAAAATTATCCGTCTTAAAATATCAAATTCTTATCCATATTTGACCGAACAAGATGTGAATCGTTTGATTAGCTAAACGGAAGAGACATATATAGAAACACCCTTTCCATTTTGTATTGGCTCCATTTACAGCCCTAGTCAACCGTCATCGGAGTTGATATTTCTTTTACGTTTTATCTTGTTAAACGACATGCTAATCAAGTCACAAAATAATCAGACCTAATATATATATACACAAGTATATATAAAAAGAGTATTGCTATCTGTTAGTATATTAACAGGTGGCTATATTCGATTTGTTACGAATCTACTAAAATTTAGTGGAAATCAACTTTTGTCCTTAATGTTTTATAAGGATTTATCATTTAGTTCAAGCTGCCCTTACTAGCCCAAAAATAAACTTTATTCTAATTTTTTTCCATAGTCGCAAGCAAGGCCGTTAGTTTAACGATTTGACCGATAAAATTCATATTTTACCATTTTATTTGAGAATTTTAAATATTATATATTTTATGTTTTAAATGTTGCATACTAAATTGTAATGGGGTGTTTGGTTGCATGATAATTTTTTGTACACTTTCATGATAAAAAATTGTATTAAAATAAAAAGTGAACCAACTCATGACATAAAATTATCATGTTTGGAGGGATGTGATTACAAAAAAGAGTAACCACCGCACATGACCAATTAAAGTGGGGGACCACAAGAAAAAAGAAAGAGGTGAGACCCTCTTTTTTTGTTTAAGAAGAAAATCACTTTCAAAACATAAAATCGTCATGGTTGTCAAACACCTCTTTTAACAAATTTTTTTACAATTTTTAAAAATTAAAATAAAAACCTCAATTATCATGCAACCAAACACCCCATAAGTATAACACTTACTCATGGCCCGTTATCTCTATATGTTGCTAACTATATTCCAAGTTATAGTTTTTTTATTTAACTTTTAAAATTATTTGATTGATGATTAAATTACTCTATGTCTGTTAAAAGTGACAGCGCAATACTATTAAAAATGTGTATTCTGTTAATTTTCATATACTATTTTACTAAGATTATATCTTTATTTTTACAATTCACTTCTAGCTATAATAAGATGATGTGAGGTAGGATGTGAAGATCTTGGTTGGAAATGGTAAAAAGAGAAAATCACATAAAACACTGATAGAAAAGACTAAAATTGTAAAAAAAAAACTAAAAGTTATGAACATAGGATCGAGAAATAGTTCGAGGGGTCAAGTCTGGGATTGATAATTGAAAATCTCTAAAAGATAATAGGGTGTTTGGTTGCATGATAATGAAGGTTTTTGTTTTAATTTTTAAAAATTGTAAGAAAACTTGTTAAAAGAGGTGTTTGGTAATCATGATAATTTTATGTTTTAAAAGTGATTTTCTTCTTAAACAAAAAAGAGGGTCTCACCTCTTTCTTTTTTTCTTGTGGTCCCCAACTTTGTTTGGTCATGTGTGGTAGTTACTCTTTTTTGTAATCGCATCTCTCCAAACATGATAATTTTATGTCATGAGTTGGTTCACTTTTTATTTTAATATAATTTTTTATCATGAAAGTGTACAAAAAATTATCATGCAACCAAACACCCATAAGGTTTTTGCATAACTTAGTTTTAGATCGCTCGAATTACATGCATGGATACGCGATGATGGAGCACCGCTGACCTAGACCAGTGTCAAGATAGATAAGAGTCCATTTCACCTTAGTCAAAATTTTAAGGAGAGTTTTTCAACCCTCACAAAAAAATAATACGATATCTTCAAATCATTATTAATAATATCATCAAATTATAACATCACATCATACGATTTGAGAGTCTCTCGTCAGTAGTCCACCTGAGGTGAACGGACTAGGTAGACAGAGAACCGTCGCATCCCATCGAAGGCGGATGTGCGTCGATTTCCGGCAGGAGACAGTCGTGGTCGTGGCAACCGTAATAATATGAGAGCGGATCACTTCAGTCCCAGGGTGGAGGGAGAAGCCTCAGTCCCCAATCAGAGGCGACCACATACTTCCGTCACTTAAGTGGCGGTTCAAGTTATGTTACTGAACCGGTTCGGTGAACCGCTACCGAAAAGGGTTGAACCGCTATCGAGCCCTTTGTAAATCACTGCCGAGCCCTTTGTAAATCACTACCGACGGGTAGTAATTTACAAAGGGCTCGATAGATGTTCAGCCCTTTTTGGTAGCGGTTCACCGAACCTGTTCAATAACATAACTTAAATTGCCGCTTAAGTGATGGGGTATGTGACCGCCTCTGATTGGAAACTGAGGCTTCTCTCTCCATCCCCGGACTGACTTGATCCGCTTTCTAATAATACAGGTCTTCGCATACCTTCAGAGCTTGGAGACGGCGAGTTTGATCAGATCCTTCCTCAGTATCTTGCCGGCGGCGGTCTTCGGGATGGCGGCGACGAACGCCACTCTCCGGATCCTCTTGTACGGCGCCACCTGCATGCATATATGACTACGGCCACAATTTCTCGATGCGGCAGCACAGCAGACGGAGGAAAGGATCGAGTCCGGATCGTCTCAGGCGATACGGACTCGAAAGGAACGCATCAAGATGTTGCGCGCGCTCACCTGTCCGGCCACGTACAACATCAGCTCGCTCTCGCCCAGACGGCTGCCTTCCTTCCTTACAGCGTAGGCCATCGGGTATTCACCCACCTCCTTGTCGGGAAACCTGCGGCAACACAACACAGCCATGCATCTTAATTAGCATATATATCAAAACTTGTTCGTCGCTCCACCGAAGTTGAAGCGGATGAAGGTGAGATCTCTTCTCCTACGGTATGACCGCTGCGTCGGACACTTCCGGATGAGTTAGCAGCAGCGCCTCCAGCTCCGCCGGAGCTACCTGCCGCACGTCATTCAGTCAGTGGCCCGACGAACGATTAATTATCCCCGGCGGGGATTATCGAACTGTTTTTCTTTTAACTTTATCTATACGATGGTCGTTTATATATAGCAACAAGTACCTGATACCCCTTGTATTTGATCAGCTCCTTCAGCCGGTCGACGACGAATAGGTATCCTTCCTCGTTGATGTAGCAGAGATCCCCCGTCCTCAGCCACCCGCCGGAGACCACCGTGGACGCCGTCGCTTCCGCGTTGTTAAAGTAGCCTGCAGGCCAGGGACAAAGTAGGACCCCCTAATAATCAACCAGTCACAAGAATACACGTGTCGGCAAGGGCGTCCGACCGGTAGTTGTTGACCTTTCATGACGTAAGGACCGCGCAGCCAGAGCTCGCCGGTGCAGTTGACGGGAAGCGGCTTCCCCGTCCCCGGATCGACGATCCGAGCCTGCGTGTTGGGCACCAGCATGCCCACCGACCCCCACCGCCGGCTCTCCTCGAACGTGTCGGCCGACGCCCCGATGCCCGTGCTCTCGGTCAGCCCGTACCCCTGCAGGACCTCCACTCCGGGGTACTTCTCCGAGAAGGCCTCGATCGTCTCCTTGCCCAACGGCGAGCCGCCGCAGAGCACCTTCCTGAGCGAGCCCAGGTCGTGCCTTTCCCGGATCGCCCCGGCGCCTTTTATCATCGCCACCAGGATCGGGGGCACCAGCGGAAGGTAGTCGGCGCGGTAGGTCGAGATGGCCGACATCATTTCGTCCATGCCGAACTTGGAGAGCAGCACCACCGTCGACCCGGCTCCCAGCAGCCCCACGGCGAAGAACGCCAAGCCGTACACGTGGAACAGCGGCACCGTGCAGACGAAGACGAGCTTGTAACCTCCGGCGGCCGCCGATTCGTCCGGCCTGTACCGGTTCCGGATGATCTGGGCCGTCGAGATCAGATTCCGGTGGGTCGAAACGACCCCCTTGCTCGTCCCCGTGGTTCCGGAGGAATAGAGCATCGCCGCGGGGTCGTCCTGGCTCACGGTTTGCTCCTCGGCCGGGCAGGGATGCGCGCCGGCGCCGGCTGTTGCGTCGTTCTTCGTCATCTCCGCGACGGAGCCGACGACATGGCTCGACTCACCGGGTAGATTTCCTTCCGAGCCCAGAATTACGACGGGGAGGCTCGCCGCGGCCCCGACGGAAAGCTTCGCCAGCAGCAGGGAGGTGGTGAAGACGAGGCGTGCTTGGGAGTCGGCCACCTGCCTCGCGATCTCCGCCGGGGTGTTGAGGGGGTTGTTGGTGGTCACCACACCGCCGAGGGACATGACGGCGAAGGCGGCGACGGCGAAGTCGATGGAGTTGTGGGACAGGATAAGCACGGCATGACCCTTCCGCACGCCGTGGCGGCGGAAGAGGCCGGCGGCCACCGCTCGCACCGCGCGCCAGAGCTCCGGGTACGTGACGCGCCGGCCGGTGGAGGCGTCGACGAGAGCCACACGGCCGCCGGAGTCCGCGGGGAGCGAGGAGATGAAAGTGGTGACGTCGAGGTGAGGCTCCGCCGGGAGGGCAACCGCGGGGCGCTTGCTGTGGAAGACGCCATTCGTTCTGCAGAAGCCGCTTCTCGGGTCCACGGCGGCGCGGTCGTCTGCCGCCATGGCCGTCGACGAAGTCGAAGAATCGAGCCGAGAGGGACTCACACCTCTTCCCAAATCTATACTCTGGCGTGTTCTAGCGATGTTCTTCTAGGATTTCAGGGTTTCTTCCGCTCAAGCTACTGCTTATGGTGGAAGGGCGGATGATCTCCACCCCCCCCTCCGCCATGTTCAGATCGGGGTGCGAATAAATCCCGTCCTGAATTGACTATAGCTTCGAGAAGAAACGCGTCTAAATCGAAAACGACGAACAAAAAAAATATTAGATCAAGTACTTTGAATTCGATCTACGGAGATCGCATAAGTGACAGAATTAACAAGCCGCGTAGACGCGATTCAAGACGCTCGGGGAGCCCACAGGAAGGACGTTATGTGTGGATGCTTGGTTCGAGATGACGACGGTCGTTGCCGGTCAATAAAAACTGCGAAAGTATCATGTGAGGTTTTGGGTTGCATGATATTTTTTAGTATTAAAATAAAATTAAAGGTAATTAAAGGCATAAAGGTATCATGTTTGGTGAGGTAAGATAACAAAGGGAGTTGGGATAATATATAACTAAAACATAGTGGAAGATCATAAGAAACAAAAAAAAGTGATCTTATATTCTTCTTTATCTAAGTACTAATTCCCTATAAAGTTATATTTTTATCATGATTCTCACACACTTTCTTACTAATTTTGTTGTCAAACTGTACTTTTATGAAAAAAACCTATTTTATAGAGCAACCAAAATCAAACCACTTATTAACTCATTTAGTTTTTAATTAATTTGAATACTTATACATGGGGCTTGGACAGACTTCTTATTCATTAAATCCTGTCATATATAGTCCACTAATCCTCTCTCTCTCTCTCTCTCTCTCTCTCTCTCTCTCTCTCTCTATATATATATATATATATACACATACACACAAACACACACTATGCCAATAACAAATATATGTAGACACCGTGTATAGGAGCACGTCGTTCTCGCCAACGCAAGCAAAAAATTCTTCATGCCCGCATGTAACCTGACTGTTATTGGCTTAAAGTTAAATATTTGATAACCCACAGTTAGTACTGGCTTAGATATTCTAATGTGCCAGCTGAGCGAAGCGCACTAAGTATCCGCTTTCCCGGATGCCCATCGTAATATCATTCTTCTTTTTTTTTTTTTTTGGTCACTGTGGCCGAAACGGCTCCAACCCGCGCAGCATCACGGGGCGACGAGGGTTCGAGCCCCTCTGCTCGAACCCCACAAGTACCAACCCCCCAGGGGATGGCCGGCTCAAGGCCGTTCGAACCATGGTTAGTTAAGACGCGTACGGTACGCGATTCAATCGCGTACGTACGTATTAAACAAAAGAACGTGCCGTTTCCGTCTCAAATGTGAATGTTCGCTTTTGAACGCGATGTTGAGACCCTGACGTTTTAATCGCGTATTAAACGCGTTGCCGTTTTATTCGGGATCAGCGATCAGCGCAGCCGCCAAGAGAGAAACCTCTCTTCCTTCTCCCTTCGCGATCAGCGCAGCCGCCGTCCCCGGCGCCCCCCCTCCGTCGCGCTGTGCCACCAGCGCCTTCACTCGCCGGCAATCACCTTCTTGGCGGTGCCTGCTCGTGGACCGTCTTTCCTCCCAGCCCTCCAGCCGTACTTCGCCGCCTCTATCTCTCTCTCCCCCCTGCGAGCCTGATTGGTCGTACCAATATTCAGCCGCTGTCGATCATCGGTTATTCCCGGCCGCTCATCTTCCAGCCGAGTTGTTATTTTCACTGAGATTGTCGAATCTGGTAAGTATTCCAATCACGAGTCATGATGTGTGGCACAGCCGAGAGTCTGCGCATGTGAAAAAGAGAGAAACGG
Source organism: Cryptocoryne crispatula var. balansae (assembly GCA_036172225.1). Lineage (NCBI taxonomy): Eukaryota > Viridiplantae > Streptophyta > Magnoliopsida > Alismatales > Araceae > Cryptocoryne > Cryptocoryne crispatula. Next base: position 6,759,078 of record CM069932.1, on the reverse strand, counting down.
TAAGGATTCTGCGCACAGTCAAGAGTCTGCGCCGTGTCCCTGGACCTGCTCGGTTGACCGCCGAGCCGCCGACGCCGATGCACCACCGTCGAATCAAATCGTGTGACTCCCGTTCTAGGTGAAGGCAGCGGCGGCACGCTTGGGAAGAGAGAGACTCGCAAGGAGTCCTTACTCCTTAGTCGGTAAAGGTATATTATTTTAGTATCTTTTGTTTGTATTCTCTTTATTGTTGACATGCCGTTAATTATTCTATGTTATGTTTTCTTCTATTTATCATAATAAGATGGTGAGACCAAAACAAAAATTTTGGGATTACGCCGAAGATCTTGGCGGCCGTTTCAAATGTAAATTTTTGTGAAAAAGAGTTTTCCGGAGGAATTGCTCGCGTAAAATCTCATTTAGCCGGTATAATGGGTCGTGATATTCGCTATGTTCAAAGGTGCCCGTGAAGAAGTTCAAGCTGAAGTTTTTCTTGCTATTGATGGGAGTAATAAGAAGAGTAAAAGTTCAATATCTTCATCCAAGAATAATGAAAGTCGAGCGGAGTCGCCTTCTTTGTTCGTAGTTACAAACAATAGCACAAATCAATCTACAATTCCACAGTTGACTCATAAGAAAGATAAGGTGAATTTAGAGAAAAAAGTTGCAAATTTCTTTATTATGAATAATATTGCATTTAATGTGATTCAATCAAAATCATTTATTGAAATGATGAAAGCTCAGTGATTATGGAACTGCTTTATAATGCCAAGTTATTCAACTTTACGTACTCAGATCGATTCCGTAATCCGTAAAAGGATGTTGAAGAATATGTTGTAAATGTTAAAAAGTCATGGGCATCAACGGGATGTACAATAATGTCTCGATTCAATGACCGATATAAGAAGAAGATCATGGGTGAATGTCATTGCATATTCTCCATTGGTGTGTTGTTTATAAAATCGTTTGAATGTTCAAGAAAGATTGACAGTGAATATCTTTCAAATATCTTATCGTGTTATTGATGAAATTGGTCCACAACACATTGTGCAACTTGTTACAGATAATGCTTCAAATTATGAGTCAGCTAGTGATATATTGATGGGAAAGTATCCTCATTTGTATAAGATTCGTTGCGCAGCACATGGCATTAACTTATTTTTGAAGGACATCTATCGAGTAATTTTTTGGGTTAAGAATGTTATTGATGATGGAAAGAAAGTTGTTGACTTCATGTATAAGCATACTCTTGTTTTACAGATGTGTAAGCACCCGGAACGGGACATCCGCGGATCTCCCCCCCGGAACCCCCTCACGCCCGGCCTCGGTGTTCGTCGGTGGGTGGTGTGGTGTGTTTTGTGTGTGGTCGCCAGGAACCAAAGGTTCCAAAGTATGATGGGATGAAAGAAAATGAAATAGAAAGATGACCGTCGTACCTTCGGAAGCGGGGAGATTGTTGAGTTCCGACTTCTCCTCTCTCGGCCGGCCGAAAGAAGAGAGCTTAGTGAATCCTTCGTCTTCGATCTGGTTGAAGCTCCACCCCAATCGGATTTACCTAAAAATGTCCATATGAAAACATAGAAACAAGTGAAAAGATCATTAGTTCTCGTGACAGTGTAGAATCATGCTCAAAATCAAATGTAAACATGAAAGAGGGAAGAACCGGATTGGGACTAAATCCCAACCCCTATTTGGAAGGTTTAAATATGCATGAAAATGCAAATGAGTGGCTTAATGCATGCTAAATAACATGTTAATGAGGGTTAAAATGAAAGGGGGGAGTAAAAGATCGACCGGAAAGGTAAATAAACTCAAAAAACTGCAAAACGGAGTCTGCCCCTGCTAGTGCCCCATATATGGGCGCTCGCTGCGTGCCCCCTTGATGGGGCGCGTTGACCAAAGTCAAAGCGCCCCATATACGAGGCACCAGGGAACTGGCTTCACAGATTTTCTTCCTTCTTCGGCGGCGTCGCCCGGAGTGTAGGGAGACCTCCAAGACGGAAAGAAGACTTCTTCAAGCAGCCAATAGTCAAGTGAAGCTAATGGAAGAGTGTTTTGGTACTAGATGTAAGAGAAATAGAGTGTAGAGGCCCTCAAAGTTAGAGAAAAATCATATTTCTGAAGAAGGAAACTGCAGGTTTTTGGGTTTTTGGGGAAGGATTTTGGGATACTCTAAGGGCTTGAGAGGGTGCTATGAAGGCTTAGATTCGTAGTGGTGGATGAGATGAGGTGGGAGACGGACTTGGGGTGTCCAAAAACCTTCATATGAGGGTCTTTCTACAGCACAAAAGAGGGTAACTTCATTCTGCTGAGATATCCCTTCAAGAAGCACCTATGATTTTTTTGGGTTTTGGGAGATGGTTTTGGGATGGTTTGAGAGCTTGGAGGGGAGTTGCAAGGCTTAGGATGTGTAGTGGTGGATGAGAGGAGGTGAGGGACGCCCTTGGTCTGTCCTAAAGCCTCCAAATGGGGGTCCTTTTATAGGCAAGAAGAGGGCAACTTTATTCATCCAGAATCGTCCCATCAACTCCGTCCAATCGGTCGGCCGGATGCGGTGCGCCCACCGCAGGGCGCCCGGCGCCCCGTTTATAGGGCGCCCGGGTGCCCCGTTTATAGGGCGCCGGTGCCCTATAAGGTGGCGCGTTGACCCGGTCAACGCCCCATCAACCTACTTCGAAATGTGCCGAAAAACTTGATTTTTCCGAAAACTTGGTTCCCTCGAAAGGTTACTCAAATATACTTCACGAAAACAAGAATTTAAACTCTCCAACTAGGCCAAAATTGCGTGTCTACAGCTTGCCTCGCCTTGGCGTCGGCTTTGTAGGGAGTGACATGAATGAAACGTAGGCGAATGTAGCGAAGCGTAATGAGGCGTAAGCGGAACGAAGTGGTAATGAATCGGAAAGGTGACGCCAAGGTGTAGATTTAGACACGCCCTCATTGGCCTAGTTGAGTGGAATAAAACCCACCGACTCCGAGATTACCCCTTTGTCTTATCGAAACCTTCCCTCCTGGGTTGATCGTTAAAGAGAAGAACAAGACGAAAGTAAATAACTAAAATCCCACGTGGGGGAGAATTGTTACCGACTGTGACCCGAACTACATGGTGTGCCGGACTCGGTAGAAATGCATTGAAAAGTAAATTGCAAAAGGTAAAGAGGAGACAAACAATCAACCATGGTTGGGTTCTTCAAATTCATAAGGTTTTACTCAACAATACCGGTTCGCCCGACATGGAAAAACTTCTTGTTTCGATGAAATCATTGTTAAAACATGGTGGAAACCAATTTAAAAATAAAGACCATCTTTAAAAGGGTTCACGATGTGACCGGAAGGAGGTTATGGTAGGATTAGAAACAGAAATGGTTGTGGTGGGATGATGCATGATGGTGATGCATGATGCATGTCGGGTTTAAAGAAATAAAAATAAGTATAAGAAAATAGTTGAAGATATAGGTTGAACATAACGGGTCGGGGACATCCACGAAGAAACCGTTGTCTCCGCATATTCAACTTTGGCCTATCCGCAAGCCTAGGGAATGACCTGCCCTCACCGATTTTGTTGAAGGGTTCTCGTGCTCACTTCTCTAGACTTGAGGTCTTCAACGTCTTAAATATTATTTATTTTGATAGATGTAATACTAAATGCAAGTCCTAATAGGGCCTGTCGGGGTAGTCCAAACTTTGGTTTTCAATTTTTTGATTTTTTTGTAGTTTTTGCTTCCTCTAAGTTTCGGGGATATGAAGTCAGCCATGCCTTCTCCTATTCCCGCATCCACTTGAGAGAAGATATTAGAACTTTATTTTGGCTTAGTCCCTTGCAAGGAGAGGGCAAAGTTGCCTTGATCTTTTGTCAAGGGACATCGGCCTTATCAAGGTAAAGACAACAGAAAAACATAAGTATGCACAAAAGGAAATATGCAAGACTGAAATTAAACAAGAATGCAAAGGCAACCTAGTCATTCTAGATAGCAAACTTTAGGTGTTTTGAAATTTTTGATGGTTTTATAATGTTTTTGGTGTTTTGGAACTTTTATGATTGATTTTTTTTGTTGTTTTGAATATTTAATTTTTAAGATTTTTGACTTTGTAGATTTTGTTTAGTGTTTTTGAAGTATTCGATTTTTTTGTTCGGTGTGAAGGACACGATCATCTCATCCTTTGCTATACTTGCTGTATGTGCCTATCATCGTCACCTAAGGGTTAAGGGTAGGCATCACGTGTGAGAAAGTGCCTAGTTCGAGATCTTTCCGACCTTCCGCCTTTGATAGGCTATGGCTCTTCTTAGATCCACGGTCAACCTTACCCACGAGGTTAAAGAGGAAAGAGGATTGGTGGTAAGTCCTTAATAGGATTCGGGGGTGTCGAATTTGTTTCTCCACTAGTGCTGCATTGCCCGTTCGGGATTCGACATCCTTGGGTCTTTCATTCTAGCCCTTTTCTTTGATGGCCCACATTTAGACAGTCTTTTTTTCTTTTGCTTGATTTTGACTCGAGGGGTTCATTGCCCATCTTTTTGGAGCCTTTTTCTTTTGGGCTTTTGTCGGTACACATTCGCACCAGTGTCTATTCTTTTGCCGACCCGAGGGGTCATTGCCCATCTTTTGGCACCTTTTCTTATCGAGGCATGCTCCTACTAAGGCAACGGGTACTTTCGATACTCCTCATTCTAACCCCTTTCATCTATTCTCGACCGAAACGAGAAGAGAATGGGTTGGGGTCGACCTTCTTTTACCAGGTGTTGCCTAGCTTTCTCTCTGACTTCCGATCATCAGATTCCAAAATCTAGGCGTGTAGTGTGTGCAGTATGGTGTCTATCCTTATTTCCCTAAGTGACAAGTTGGTGCACCGAGCAAGCAGGCGTTAGATGTTTCCATCATTCTTCACACCTTTGGATTTTATAGGTTTTGGTGATTTTTTTTGTTTTAAGGGAAATATTTTTTGAGGTAGACACCATTCCAGGGATGAGCTAGCTCTTCTCCTTCTGCATTAGTCAGCTTATATGAATTACCGGGATAAATGACCGAAATAACATAAGGACCCTCCCAATTTGGTTGAAGTTTGGAGCGGGGACCGCCCCGGCTTAACAAATATTCTTTTAAGCACAACCTCACCGACTTCAAATTTTCTCTCCACCCCCTCTTTCCGATAAAATCTTTTAAGTCTATTTTGGTATGATCTAGCATGTTCGGCGGCGCCACCTCCTTTCATCCAAGAGTTCGAGCCGCGCGAGAAGAGAATCTCGGCGTTCATCCATCGGGATATCTCGATCGATCCGGACTCGAGGGATGGAATGATCACTTCGTATGGAACTACCGCCTCCATCCCAAATGCCAAAGCATAGGGGGTCCGACCCGTTCAGGGTTCGAATAGAAGTGCGGTAGGCCCATGAGCATCAACTAACTTATCCGGTCACCGCGAACTTGCTAGACTTACAAGTTTTCTTAATGATTTTTATCGGGGTTTTATTGGTGGCTTCGGCAATGACCGTTGCCTTGAGGATAATATGGAGATGAATGATGCAATTTGATGCAATACCTCGTTGCAAAGGTCGCGTAGCTCCCGAGAGATGAATTGCGGTCCATTGTCGGTGATGATGTCGCCCTGGGATCCCGAACCTCGGCAATGATGTTGCGCTTGATGAAGGTGCACCGTTGATGCCTTGATCTCCGCATATGCTTCCGCTTCTCCGCCCACTTGGTGAAGTACTCCGTTGCGGTGCTTAGGATGAATGATTTGGTTTTGTTTTCAGGAGTTTGGGTCACCGAGGGGTCCGATAACATCAAAAGCCCACATAGCGAAAGGCCATGGGGCGTGGATCGGATGAAGGGAAGATGCGGAGAGTGAATCTTGTCGGCGTGGAGTTGACATTGATGACGGTGCCGGACAAAGATCGAGCAATCTTCTTCCGAGTAGGCCAATAATACCCTTGCTCGATGATCTTCTTGGCGAGGGCTCGAGTATTTACATGGCCTCCGCATACTCCGAGTGTGCTTCTTCCGAGCACCAATTCAGCTTCCTCTTCATCTACGCATCTTACCGAACACCGGCCAAGCTCCTTTTGTAAAGCATCCCGCCTAAGATGGTGTATCTCTCGGGAGACTCTCCTTATGGCTCTCTTCTCTTCGGTGCTTGATCTCCCGGCGGGTATGTCCGATCCTCGACAAGAATTCGCAATCTCATGATACCATGGTTTTTCACCCTCTTCTAGTTCTCCCAACTCGACTAAAGATACTTCCTCCTTTTGCTCAATGTACTCTTTCCTTTCAAACTTCTCCTTAACCTTCAGAACCGTGCATCTTCTACCGCCGAATGGTACGTCGGCGAACATAGATCGTCCTAACCTTTGTCCGCCTAGCGGGACGGATAGTGAAGATGCCGTAGAGGCAAGAGCGTCGGCGAGAATATTTTGAGCACGAGGGACATGAATGAATTCGAGTTTGGAGAATAGCTTGATGTAGCAAGTGGTGAGTTCTTGGTATGGTTTGAGCCCGGAGATGAGATGTGCGATATTTGGCCGCATTCTGGCGAAGTATCAACCGACTATCACCAATTACCCTTAGTTTAGTGACACCATAGAAGTGAGCGGCCTCCGTCCGGCCAACAAGGCTTCATACTCGGCTATATTGTTTTGTTGCCGGAAAATGGAGCCGAAAAGCCCTGTGGAATGGTGACACCTTCGGGAGACAAGAACAATCCCTATCCCTCTACCCCGGGAGTTTAATGCCCCGTCAAAATATAGAGTCCACAGATTAGAAGATCGAATGGACATCAATTCTTCATCGGGAAAATCTGACCGGGATAGGGTCAAAAGTTGGGATAGGATGATGGGCAAGGTGCTCGCGCAATTGCATAGCCCTTGATTGCCTTCTCGTTGGGTGTAGGTGATGTCAAATTGGGAGAGGAAACTCGTCAAAGTGCCATAAACGATCGTACAGATTTTTCAAGGAGAAATTTGATGGGGTTCATGCGAGCAATGAGATTAACCTCGTGAGCCGTAAAGTAATGTTTGAGCTTCTGACCACCCAAACCAGGGCGGCATGTGTTTCCTCCATGGTTGAATACTTTTGTTCACAACGACCAAAGATTTTGGACAGATAGCATCCCGCTCGCTGTTTACCTTCATCATGTACTTGTGCCAACACTGCACCCAAGGATCCCTCCAAGACTGAGATGTATAAGATCATGGGTTTGCCGGGAACCGGAGGTTTGAGCACAAGTGGGCTTGACAAATATTTCTTCAAACCATTGAATGCCTCTTGACACCTCGAATCCCATCTGAATTCGGCCTTCGCCTTGGTTAACTCATAGAAAGGTTTGCACCTTTGGGAGTGCCGTGAGATAAACCGGCGAACGAACCGTGACTCGCCAATCAACCCTCTCGCTCTTTTAGGTTCTTTGGTGGAGGCATGTCAATAATAGCTTTGGCCTTGTTGGGATCGATTTCGATGCCTCTTTTTGCCGACAATGAACCCAAGTAACTTTCCGTACGATACTCCAAACACACATTTCTTGGGGTTCATCTTGAGCTTATATTCCCGGCTCGTTGCAAAACCCTCTTCAATACCTCAAGATGCTCCTTTTGGGTTCGAGATTTGACCACTAAATCATCCACGTACACCTCTACAAATTTATGCATCATATCATGAAATATTGCTACCATGGCCCTTTGATAAGTTGCTCCGGCATTCTTTAATCCGAAGGGCATGACAACGTAACAATAAGTTCCCCGAGGTGTAGTGAATGAGGTCTTCTCTTGATCCTCTTCTCTTAACCGGATTTGATTATACCCCGAATATCCATCCATGAATGATAGGGTTTCGTATCCACCGTGTTGTCAACAAGAACATCGATATGAGGAAGGGGGAAATCATCTTTTGGACACGCTCGGTTTAAGTCCCTGAAGTCAATGCAAATTCGAATTTTTCCATCCTTTTTCATGACTGGGACTATATTTGCCACCCATTGTGGATAGAGGACGACTCTAATGAATTTTGCTTGGTGCAACTTATCGACCTCTTCCTTCATCTTTAATGCCACGTCTGGGTGGAATCTTCTTAACTTTTGCTTGATCGGGGTAGCCTCAGTTTTAAAGTCGGGCCGATGTTCTACCAATGATTTATCTAACCCCGGCATATCTTCGTATGTCCAAGCGAACGTGTCTTTGTATTCTTGTAATACCCCCATTAGATTCTCGTTCTTCGAAGGGGCGAGGTTGGCATTGATGAGGATATTCTTAGGATCTTCCGGTGTTCCGAGATTAAGTTCCTTAGTTGGTTCATCCACCGTGGCGATGGTTCTTCGAATCTTCTTAAACCGGATGCATAGGCATCGCCCAAATCCTCCCTCTTCATCCTCGGTGTCGTGATCCTTTTCTCGATACAACCTCGTAGACCCCTAAAGTTGGATCAACATTGTTTCTCTCCTCATATCGAATTTCTCCTATCCGGATTGCATCCTCTAAATATCGGTAGCTTGGCGCATTCTAAGCTCTTCCGAGCTAATCGATGCAGATACCTCCCCGGAACTCTTCTACCTCTCGATTTTTGTTTTGCTTTTGCCGTAAACTAAACCTAAAAGAAGAAGAAGTTAAATAAGGAGGTGAGGAGGAGGTGGATGGAGTGGAATTTATTGACGAAGGGCAAAGGAGATCGATCGTAGATCGGGTGGCCTCCCGATTCGGGTTGTCCTTCGGAGCGAGTTGGGATGTTTCTTCGAGCGAGATTTGGTTTGAGAAAAGGACGTTTTTTTTTTTTTGATCTTTTGAGAAGTACTAAACATAAATACAAAGTTGGGGTTTGGTTGGTTGTTGTTTCCGACGGGGTTGAGATACCGATAGAAAGGGAAACGAATCAAGCAAAGATAGGTAAAGAGGGCATCCGTCTTTGTTATCCGGAACTCGACAATGGATTTGTCGGGAATGAGTCCGCTAGATCCGAGAAGATGATACTCGTTGAATGCCCCGGACTTTGGCTAGAAGGCTCGTTGCGTAACGATTCATCACTTGACCCTTCTTCAGCAAATAACCATGATACGTCAATATGTGTCTCATCCCCTAGGTCGCCCACCTTCTTCCTTTTCACTTGTTCTTGTGGTTCCCGCTCTTCAATCATTTGTATTGTTTCTCTTTTATCAAAGAACTTGCGCAGACATCCTTGGAAGTATTTTTGGCCGTTTTTTCGCCATTATCACGTGTCCCATCATACCCTACCCCATTCCTTGATGTCGTCTTCACTAGCCGAATGGGTTCCGTGATGCCTTGCGCTCTTTCCCCACCCTAGGCCTTCTTGATATCCCGTACTCTCCCATCATACGCCACCCAAGGGTTTTGGCGTTATCTTTCTTCTTTCTCCAAACTTGCCTAGACCTGTCTCTTATCCCTTGGTAGATCAAGGATTGTAAATATCGGTTGATTCGGCAAGCCTGGGGGAGAGTAACCAAGCAATCCACGGGCATACTCACTACTTTGACAACTTGTCCCTTAAAGGAAATTTGATGCACCGATGATTGGTTGAAGCTACGGCCTCTAATGCTTCCGGTAAGGCCTTCCCAAAGATGGCTTTGTAAGTTGGATCCATATCCAAAACATGGAAGTCGACAAGAATAACCCGGGGTCCGAGTTTGACTTCAAGTGTGACCATGCCATGGGCGGGCCTCTTGGAATTATCGTATCGTCACTTGGTGATTTGCGATGGCCGAATATCTTCTTCTGGGATTCCACACAACTGTAGTGTTTCTGGTGGTAAGACATTAATAGATGCACCGGTGTCCAAAGCTAGACAAGATTCAATATCCGTTCATGATACCGATAGTGATACATAGTGCATATTTTCTTGTTTCTCGGTTCGGCCAATTCTTCATTAGTGAAAATGAGAGCAAGGATGTTCACTTCTCGGGGTTAAAACTCGATGTAATCTTTTCTCGGGGGAGAGTTTCATTGACCATCACTCTTTGCGGAATATTGTTGAAGTACTTCTTGATGAGCTTTGGACCTTTTAATTAGCTCCGTAATGGAAATTCGCCAGGGTTTTATCCGGTGCTTCAAAGAAATCATAAGATGTTCCCTGCATCGTTCTTCCGGGTGTTCTTCTTCTTCTTGCGGTCGTCCGGTTGACCGGCTCCGGGGAAAAATTCTTTGGAACATACGCCCGCTTCTAAGCACCGTGGCGAGTGGGGAGTTATGGTTGGTGTAGTGGAGATAGACGGAGGGTTAGGTCGGATGATAGGAGGCCTAGCAGGGGTGTAGTGATGATGGTCCGAGTTGTAGGGGTACGAGTGGATTGTGGTGGCATGGTTGCACGAGGTGGTACAATGATGGGTCCTAGTGGCGGTGGTATTTGTGGGGCTCGACCGGGCGGATCAAGGTCCTACCCGGTTGGAGTTGTATGGCTGGTGGTGCTATGGTTGGTTGTGGTGGCGTGCGGATAATCGGCGGTTGGCTTCTTACGGCGGGGATAATTCGGGGTATGCGAGTGAACGGTTCGGTTAACGTGGTTTGGAGGGTTGGTGTTTATGAAGGAAGCGGTCCCTCTATTTGCCAATTTTGACCTCTATCGCGGGGTTCATCGGTGGAGGTTAAGATAGGGTTAACCCTCTCGGTTTTCCGGTGCTATTGCCGGTGCGTGCGCGGGTAGCGGGTTCGAATAATTCCCGTGCCGGGTTCCCGTTGTTGTTGTCGAGCCTGCTGCCGCTTGCCGCCGGGGTTGGTTTTCACCTTTGATGTATTCGCCCATTTGGCCCCGCCAATGCTCCCTTGCTCGTGGAGGTCATGGATGTAATCTTTAAACCGAAAGCAGCTTCTCCATCGTATGCCCCGGGAATCTCGTGGTACAAGCAAGATTTCTGTCCGTGTTGGCATTCTCGTGGCCACTCAACTTTTCTCTCAAGCAATGAGATTCTGCCCCGCCGCCATAAGAGCGTTAAAAATATCTACGAGAGAGTATGGTAATGGCGGGTAATGATTTCTCCTAGGCCCTACTCTTCGTGGTACATAGGTGCCGGGGGGAGGTGCTCGGGTTGTAGGTGGTCGGGTCATGGGGAGGTTGAGGTGCAAAAGGTCCGTACGGCCAACCCGCCGTGGCCTGGGGGACCGGTGTCCGTATTGGTTGTTGGGGTGTATTGGTTCGGCGCTTGGTGGCGGAAAGGTTGGGGTTGGATCCGGGGGCGAGGTGCCGGTTGGATTTGGCGTGGGTTTCTATACCGGGGATTCCCGTATTGTCGTTGGTGGTTGATGGGCGGGTTCCCTAGGATATTGACGTGTTCGTTGGTTACCACGCCTTCAAATACGGGCCCGTAGTGGTGGTTGTTTTTTGGTGACTCGGGGCCTAGGGTCGAAAAGATTCATAATGGGAGAGTCTCGAGCCGTGTTTGGATATACCGTGCTCTCTCATAGAGTTCGCTCATCGTGGCGAGGTGATGTAATGCCAATACATTTTTTAAAGCGGGAGTGGCGTTGGTGATGATCATCTTAACTTGTTCCGATTCGGACAAAGGTGCATTTGTCAATCTTTCCGCCATTGCTCTCCACCTATCAGCATACACGATAAAATCTTCATCATTCTTCATCCTTTCAGCCTACATGAGGTCGGTGATGGAATAAGTTGGTCCGACCCTATCTTGATATCTTTGCAAAAATTTGGCTCGACGACTTCAAAGTTACTTGCATCCTGAGGGTCAAGTGAGTAAAACCATTCTAAAGCCGAGCCCTCCAATGATCTTCGGAAAATAAAAGCAGGGCCCTCGGATCGTTCTGCCACATTACTGACTCATAGAGAAAGTCTTTAACATGAATGAAGGGATTACCGGTTCCGTTGTAGCGACGGTATACCGGCATCTCAGAGGGGGGGAGATGAAAAGTAGGGAGAAAAGGAAGAGAAATTTCGGGGGCTGCCTTGGCGTCGATCAAACGTCGGAGTTCTCTATATTGTTCGTCCATGCGATTGATTTTATTGATCATAGCGCGGTATCGACAGAGGGTTCCCCAAGAGGAGGAGGAGGAGCGGGTGCTTGGTGTACCGGGATCGGGATTTGGTGGGCCGAAGGGACCGGATGAGAAGGGGAGATTGGGGGATGTACCAAAAGGGGAGTAGGGGTGAGATGATTAGAAGAATAAACCGGTGGTCTAGAAGGGACGACCACATTCGTATGGGGGTGATCTAGATTAGCCACCGGATGAGGGTGAAACCGCTAGGAGCCCGGTATGGGAATGGCCATGAGTGGGCACATTGGGTTGGTGTGCCACCGACCGAGGGGTAGAGATATGAAGGCCACATTCGGTAGGAATGTGGTCGGTGGGGGACTTGCCCTTGAGAATGGCTTTGATAGCTCCGGAGTTGGGTAGGGTCGGCATGAGAGAATGCCTCCCAAAGTGAATTTGGATTGGGCCGAGGAGAAGTTTGACTAGGGTCAGGGAGGACTTCAGAGTCGTTGACGGCACATACGGCATCAGGGTAGAAGTAAGACTGGTCGGATTCCAATTGCAGGTGCTCGCATCTTTGATCCGCGATTCCGTTAACTCGACCTGCCCTCATGTTCAAACACGACAGTAAAAGAAGGTTGGCAAATAAAAGTTCAAGAATTTTTTGGTTTTGATTTTTGACCTCTTTTGTTTTGATTTTCTTGTGTTTGACAAGCAAGTTGTCGAAGCAAATTAACCTCAAGTAAAATTTTTTGTTTTGGTTCTTTTCAGGTGATTTTGGGATTTTTTGTTTAGTTTTCGGCTTTGTTTGCAAACAAGTAATAGCAAAGACTTGGAATGATTAACGCAATTTTTTTGTTTCAATCTCAAATTAATGGCTTGTTAAGAGAAATATTGTCCACTCAAATAAATGGGTAGGACCCTATGCTCTCACAACACCGAGCAATCTAAGGTTGTCACTCTTTTCACAACGATGGGTAATAGGTATTCCGGGTTTTGGGTTAAAGTGAGTACAACCACCATCGATGAAGAGGGAATCCTTCACGTCACGGGGACTTATGGAGGTCTTGATGGAAGCTACCCGGTCCTTCCGAGAGGGAATCCCTGAGGAGGAGGAGTTGGCAACCACCAAGAGGGGTGTTTGGATGTGTGGGGCTTTGGGAGGAGGAGCCTCCCCTCTCGGATGTCCTAAGGAGACGGGCGGACCCGAAGCTCCGTCTGCAAACTAAATGCAAAGTGAAATTTCAAGGAATAAGAAGCAACCAAGAAGAAAATAAAAGCATACAATGATTAATGAGATGTTTGTAGGAAGCAAGTGAAAAAGGCAATGATATAAAATTAAGCTAGGATGGAAGAAAGAACTAATTTAACTAAGCATGCTTTGAAAGATTTAAAGGAGAACTAGACTTAGCAAAGAAGATGATATCTAAAATACTAAGGTGAAATAAGTTGATTATCAAAGCTAAATCAGATGGATATGCTTTTTAAAAGATAAACGGAGCAAGTAAACTTGGAAGAGACAAGATGATGCTTCGAAGAAAAGTAAGCAACGTAAACAAGCAACAATGTAAGGAAATGGAAATGACTCACATGGAAATGAAAGTAAACATGATTTTCAGATGGACATTCTTAGGAAAATAAAGTGGGATTTCACTAAAGCAAAGTCGGTCCCACCGTGGTCGCCAAAAAGTGTAAGCACCCGGAACGGGACATCCGCGGATCTCCCCCCCGGAACCCCCTCACGCCCGGCCTCGGTGTTCGTCGGTGGGTGGTGTGGTGTGTTTTGTGTGTGGTCGCCAGGAACCAAAGGTTCCAAAGTATGATGGGATGAAAGAAAATGAAATAGAAAGATGACCGTCGTACCTTCGGAAGCGGGGAGATTGTTGGGTTCTACTTCTCCTCTACTCGGCCCGAAAGAAGAGAGCTTAGTGAATCCTTCGTCTTCGATCCGGTTGAAGCTCCACCCCAATCGGATTTACCTAAAATGTCCATATGAAAACATAGAAACAAGTGAAAAGATCATTAGTTCTCGCGACAGCGTAGAATCATGCTCAAAATCAAATGTAAACATGAAAGAGGGAAGGAATCCGACCGGATTGGGACTAAATCCCAACCCCTATTTGGAAGGTTTAAATATGCATGAAAATGCAAATGAGTGGCTTAATGCATGCTAAATAACATGTTAATGAGGGTTAAAAATGAAAGGGGGAGTAAAAAGATCGGCCGGAAAGGTAAATAAACTCAAAAAATGCAAAACGGAGTCTTTCTCTGCTAGTGCCCCATATATGGGGCAGTGTGCTTGATGGGGCGCGTTGACCGAAAGTCAAAGCGCCCTATATACGGGGCACCAGTGAACTGTGCCAGCTTGATTTTCTTCCCTTCTTCGCGGCGTCGCCCGGAGTGTAGGGAGACCTCCAAGACGGAAAGAAGACTTCTTCAAGCAGCCAATAGTCAAGTGAAGCTAATGGAAGAGTGTTTTGGTAGTAGATGTAAGAGAAATAGAGTGTAGAGGCCCTCAAAGTTAGAGAAAATCATATTTCTGAAGAAGGAAACTGCAGGTTTTTGGGTTTTTGGGGAAGGATTTTGGGATACTCTAAGGGCTTGAGAGGGTGCTATGAAGGCTTAGATTCGTAGTGGTGGATGAGATGAGATGGGAGACGGACTTGGGGTGTCCAAAAAACCTTCATATGAGGGTCTTTCTACAGCACAAAAGAGGGTAACTTCATTCTGCTGGAATATCCCTTCAAGAAGCAACTATGATTTTTTTTGGGTTTTGGAAGATGGTTTTGGGATGGTTTGAGAGCTTGGAGGGGGGTTTCAAGGCTTGGGATGTGTAGTGGTGGATGAGAGGAGGTGAGGGACGCTCTGGTCTGTCCTAAAGCCTCCAAATGGGGGTCCTTTTATAGGCAAGAAGAGGGCAACTTTATCTCATCGGTCCCATCAACCCGTCCAATCGGGCCGGGTACGATGCGCGCCCCACCGTAGGCGCCCGCGCCCTGTTTATAGGGCGCCTGGTGCCCTGTTTATAGGGCGCCAGGTGCCCTATAAGCAGGGCGCGTTGACCTGGTCAACGCCCCATCAATCTACTTCGAAATGTGCCGAAAAACTTGATTTTTCCGGAAAACTTGGTTCCCTCGAAAGGTTACTCAAATATACTTCACGAAAACAAGAATTTAAACTCTCCAACTAGGCCAAAATTGCGTGTCTACAAGATGATGAGAAAATACACAGAGAATAAAGAATTAAAGAGTCCTTGCAAGACAAGATTTGCTACAAATTTTTTGATGTTACAGTCAATACTTGATGTGGAAAATCATTTGAGAATACTTGTAGCATCTTCTGAATGGAGAGGTGTTAATTACACTAGATCGTCACTTGGAATGCAAGCAACTCATATTATTCAAAATGAATCATTTTGGTCAGAGGCTAAAGAAGTCGTTGAGTTTCTTGATCCTATTATTCGAGTTCTTCGTTTAGTTGACAGTGATGGCTCAACCGGCAGGATATTTGTATGATACTATGCAACGAGCTACAGAGACATTGAGGCGACGCATGGAAACTAATGAATCAAAGTACAAGGCGATACTTGATTTATTTGATCAAACAAAAGATACAAACATACTTCATACAATACATGCAACCGCGAATTCTTAACCCAAATTGACTTATTTTCGTAGAGCTTCATTTGTTGATAATGTGCTGACATAAAAAATGGCATTGAGTATGTTTTGAAAAAGATGGTTAAAGAAAATGAGCGAGCGTATTTTGTCAAACAATTTGTGGCCTATCGTAGCAAATCTCGAAATTATTTACTTGCACCGGGTTGACATTGATGGAAACTAATCATCCACGTAAGTTTTTCATTCTAATGCTACTTTTTTTTCTTCTTTATTAATGAGTCATATTTGTCATTTCATGTGATGTGTTGTAGGTGTTTGGTGGGATTACATGGGAAGTGATGAACACTTTTCCATAATCAAAAGAATTGCTATACGAATTCTTAGCCAACCTTGTAGCTCATCGGCTTGTGAGAGAAATTGGAGTGCATGGGAAGCTGCTCAAACCAAGAAAAGAAATAGGCTAGCTCCAGAAATGCTTGAAGATTTGGTTTATGTGAGAATGAATTCTTTGATGATGTCAAAATTTAAAGATCGTGAGGTAGAAGATTTGAAGCCAATTGATCTTGACAAGATTGATATACTTGTTGACGATTATATCATTGAAACACACGATGGAGAAGATTTCTTGAACAATAATAGTCAAGATGAAGACTCAACTCAAGACCCAGAGGAAACTCAAGATGGGCATTATTTTCTTGATTCATTTGTTTAGATACAAAACAAGTGTGTTTCTTATTTTGGATAAAATTAACTTAGTTCATGTCTTCTCTTTTTAGAATCATTGTTATGATTAATATGTTTGAAGACTTTAGATGATGGTGTGACTTTTTTTGTGTATTTTGAATCTTATATTTTTTACAATGTGTTCATAATTTTTGTTATGTATTATGTATTATGGCTGACGTTAATGTCGTAATCTATAATTTTTTATTTTGTTTGAAAACTTACCTACTCCGTATTTTTAGTACGTATTGTCAAAATATGACCGTATAGTACTCCGTATATATAATGTACCGAATTTTTGAAATCACCGAATGTTTGACCGAATATTTGACCGTATATTTAAAATTTATAAACGAATTATACGTGAACGTATTTTTTCCGTATTATACCCGACTCGTATTAAACTAACTATGGTTCGAACCCTGCCCCTCGCTCTCGTGAGCGAGGGGTGATACCAACCGAGCGATGCTCGGTCGGTCGTAATATCATTCTTCTGACATGTCTTCTTTACCCGTGAAGATTTTGTTATGTTATAATAAAACTTGTAAAAAAATCTAGTGAATGATAGTTGTACGAACAAAACATTTTCATCTTGTGTTCCGAGAAAAATCTTAAAATTTAGACATTGAGACCAAAATAAGACTTAATAATTATGAGAATATTTTCTCCCACATCTAATGTGAGACTATGCCACCTAACACTTTCTCTTGACCGATCATCGTTAGAGCCATGATAAAAATACAGGGAACAATACTGAACAAATATAAGAGCAGACCACCAAAGAGATAGAGTTTGGGCCACAGGAGGGATAAAGCCCTGAAAACTCACATGCTCTAATACGACATGAAAAAACTCAAAACATAGAGATTGAGATAACCAAGATCAAACTTAATAAATATAAAAATATTATTTTCAGTATTCTATGTGGAACTACGTCACTTAACATGTTTCTTATATCTTTTATTTTGTTAAACAAAGTCCATTTTCTCAAAAATATGTTATTTTATCATCAGATTCGTTGAAGTTATCTTTTACCGTTTCGAAATTTTCTGTTAATATATTATGTTTACAGAATATGTAACATTTGATAATAACTTGATTAAAGTATATTTTGAATAAGTAGACGTGTCAAATATAATAAACACCCTATAAGGTAATTGATGCCCAACACATATAACCAACTAATAGACGTGGTTTCCAGGGCTTGTTTGATTGACTGTAAAAATATTGCTCTTATTTTAATTTCAGTATTTTTAATTGTTTGGAATAATATAAAAAAATGTATTTTAAAACAATAAATTGTTGTTTTAAATAATATGACGGGATGGACATCAAAACAAGACAATGATAATTAAAATTATAAAATTATATTAGTAATGTGGTCTTCTATTTTGGTTTTCAAGTGATTTTGAAATAGAAGAATTACAATAGAACAAAAGCCCTAACAAGCTGTTATACTGTTTGGTCACTTACATATGTCACTTTTCAAAACTCTCAATCTCATTTCTAGCTCTGTAATGTCTAACCAAATATTTCTAGTTTTCAAAATATATTTCTAAAATAATTAATTTTTTTATTTTTACATTTTTTGATTTGCTCCATCATCTACAATGTTAAACTTATAGCAATATGATTTCAACTTTTATATAAAAAACCAAGATTTCCCCATATCATTCGACTTTAGAACTAGTGATATCAATGATAAGCAACTATTTGATTATCCCACCTTGTTTGATAACTTTCGCTAATTTAATGCTATTGTACCAAATAATTCATTAATTTAACATAGATCCACCTCAAGTCAAACTCCTTATCTGATAGTTATGTATGTTGATTAAAACATATCATTATCTATATTCTAGAAAAATATAAATTATGAAATTTTAACAATATGTTTTATTTTTTTTATGTTAAAACTTTCTGTTGAAGATGAAAGTTATAACTATCTTATATCTTGAGTAAGCTTTTGATATCTTTAATATGTATTCTCTGCTTTAATTTTTCTCACTTAAATTATTTTTATTTTAATATATATTTATTTATATTCGTGAACTGTTCCATTGTCGATATTCCTTTCACAAATCAATCTTTTTTTAATGTTTAATCTATAGCCGTTATTTTTAAAATGCGGGCTATTCTAGAAGCATACGATCCGCTGACTCATTCATCTCTCCGACGACTTCCACGTTTAGAGTTCAGATCATCTTATTCCCCAAATGGAGAAAATACTCTCAGTCTTCAAAAAAAAAAGTCACGATCTCAATCATTTAAGTGATAGATAATGAGTTAGTAAAGTGACAATAGTGATTCAAATCCTGTTGATAACGAGTTAATAATTTGGTGAACTGTTATCGACATCTTACAAACTCACTACCAAACTTAATACAACTCGTTATAGACAGACAGTAAATTATTAAAACGTCAATAACAATTTAATCATTTTCGATAACGATTCTTCAAACTTATTATTTGAATTGTCACTTAAATAATTTGAGATCGCGACCGATTTTGATTAGTAATCGAGAGTATCCGAGATTGACGTGATCCGAACTCTCACGTTTAAAAGTTCAGATCACCTCGGGAGATTCTCGGAAAGAGTCTCCTAAAATTCTTCGTATTTTTATATTAAATATACGATGAAATAATCAATTAATACGTGATATACAATAATGCGAAGCCTCGAGGAGACTCTACCCCCTTTGATCCTAACTCCCACGTTTAATACCTGTTCCGATTATCCGACGGCTCTCGCCCGCCGTCTAAACCCACGTTGTCCGCTTTCCGTCGACGGGAAGGGTCTCCCTCCCTCGTCAAACGCCAAATATCTGCCAATACAACACTGCCGTCGTTTTCATCCGTCGAGCGCACCCACATGCTGGGTACCCACCTGACAGCAACTGCCCCGGGTTGCGGTAAAGTAGAGCTTGCCTCCCCTCGCCGCCGCCGCCGCCGCCGCCGCCGACGTCGAAGACCACCGACTGCAGAGGAGAGGCGGCACAGCGCAGGAAGTCCCCAGACCCTGTTCTGCGTCTGATTAGCTTCTAAGCATGGCGCTGGATGGCGTTGCCGTGGATCCGAGGAGCGGATTCTGCAAGTCCAGCTCTGTCTTCTACAGCAAGCGCCAGGCGGTTCCCCTCCCCTGTAACCCCTATCTCGACGTGACGACCTTCATCTCCTCCCGCCCGCATTTCGGGCACGTCGCCCTCGTCGACGCCTCCACGGGGCGTCGGGTCACGTATCCCGAGCTCTGGAGAGCCGTCCACGCCGTGGCCGCCGGCCTTTCCGGCCGCCATGGCGTTGGGAAGGGCCACGTCGTCCTCCTCCTATCCCCCAATTCGATCTACTTCCCCGTCGTCGCCCTGGCGGTCATGTCCCTGGGGGCCGTCCTCACCACAACCAACCCCCTCAACACGCCGGGCGAGATTGCGAAGCAGGTCGCCGACTCCAAGCCTTATCTGGCCTTCACCACACCCCCGTTGCTCGCCAAGCTCGCCGGAGGTGCTGCGGCAGAACTCCCCGTCGTGATACTGGACGGGCCGGAGGACGAGGTCCCCAGCGACCCGCGGATAGTCTCCCGCGTCACGGAGATGATGAAGGGCGATCCCGGTTTGGGGGCGGGCGCCCGTGCCGGCGGGCGCGAGGTTGTGTGCTGCGACGACCCGGCGACGCTGTTGTACTCCTCGGGGACGACCGGGGCGAGCAAGGGTGTCGTCTCGACGCACCGCAGCCTGATATCGATGGTCCAGATCATTCTGAACCGATTCAAGCTGGATGGATCGGCCGGCGGCGACAGCCACGTCTTCATCTGCACGGTGCCCATGTTTCACATCTACGGGCTGGTGGCCTTCGCCACGGGACTGCTGGGGTCGGGGTCGACGGTGGTGGTGCTCTCCAAGTTCGAGCTGGGGGAGATGATGTCGGCCATCTCGTCGTATCGCGCTGATTACCTCCCCCTGGTGCCGCCGATCCTGGTGGCGATGATCAACAACGCCGAGGCGATCCGCGCGAGGTACGACGTAACGCCGCTGAGGAGGGTTCTGTCCGGCGGAGCGCCGTTGAGCAGGGAGGTAATCGAAGGGTTCGTGGAGAAATTCCCCGGCGTGGAGATCCTACAAGGTTACGGGCTGACGGAGAGCACGGGGATCGGGGCGTCAACGGATGCGGCGGAGGAGAGCCGGCGGTACGGCACGGCGGGGATGCTGTCGCCCAACACG
Source organism: Cryptocoryne crispatula var. balansae (assembly GCA_036172225.1). Taxonomy (NCBI): domain Eukaryota; kingdom Viridiplantae; phylum Streptophyta; class Magnoliopsida; order Alismatales; family Araceae; genus Cryptocoryne; species Cryptocoryne crispatula. The sequence continues at coordinate 6,738,625 of CM069932.1, read as the reverse complement.
CAGGCGAGGATCGTCGATCCGGAGACCGGCGAGTCGCTGCCCGTGAATCGCACCGGCGAGTTGTGGCTTCGCGGTCCATTCATCATGAAAGGCAAAATCTCTCTCTCTCTCTCTCTCTCGCCCTCCAAAGCTGTCTAAAGCACCTTGTCTTGAAGCAATTCTGCTTTCTCCGTCAGGGTACTTCGGCAACGCGGAGGCGACGGCATCGACGCTGGTCTCCGATGGTTGGTTGAGGACGGGAGATCTCTGCTACATAGACGACGACGGGTTCCTGTTCGTGGTCGACCGCCTGAAAGAGCTGATAAAGTACAAGGGATACCAGGTAATAACCGCTTCCTCCGCCGGTTGCAGAGACGGCCGTCGGAGAATTAATTCCCAGCCCTCCCGCTGTGTTCTACGCTCTTCCTGGAGATGAATGCTCATCGTCGAGGATTATTTGCGCTGCGCAGGTGCCTCCGGCGGAGCTAGAAGCTCTGCTCCTCACGCACGCCGAAGTCGCCGACGCCGCCGTGATACCGTAAGCCGTCGCAACCCACAAGCCCCAAATTTTCCTCCCCGTATCGAAATCGCAAACTGTTCTGCGTTCTGCTGCGCAGGTTCCCCGACAAGGCGGTGGGTCAGTTCCCCATGGCTTACGTCGTTAGGAAGGGGGGTAGCCGCCTGACGGAGGCGGAGGTGATGGATTTCGTGGCCAAACAGGTCAGTATATGTATGATCTGAGATTTCTCCGTTTTCTTCGAGAAGGGTAGATTGACACGACGATTCAAGACTGATCGGCGTCTGGCGGTAACGAAATCTTCGATGCAAATTTCTCGCCTTCAGGTGGCGCCGTACAAGAGGGTTCGCAGAGTGGCTTTCGTGGATGCCATCCCCAAGAACGCCTCCGGCAAGATACTGAGAAAGGATCTGATCGCGCTCGCCACCTCCAAGCTCTGAGCGGATATACCGGCCGGATTTCAGACTTTGAGACCGACGCCTGCCCCCGGGTTGCGGATTATAATAAGAACGCCGGCATCCGTCCGGCCCGCACACTGTGAGAAGAGTTGCTTCCAGATCCGCGAGGAGTCCTTCGAGGTGTGTAAGGTCGAATATAATCACTAAAAGTATTTCGATTTTGTATTAGTGGTTGATTTGGAAAAATACGGACTTGATTACGGTATTTTCGGATTCGGATTTTTGCGGTGGTTTCCGTCTTCTTGTATCAATGAACTTGCCCTATCATTAAACAGACATTTCTTCACACAGAGGCAAAGTTCTAACTCAAGTTTGGTGAACTAAGTTTAGATTGAATTTCGCAAGCGAGTCTAAATCGAGCTCGAACTCGTCTTGGATGAGCTTTCATTCGACTTTGAGGCCGATTAATTTAATGAGCCAAGGTGGTACCTATTTAATTTGTTCACGGGTTCTCGCTTGTCAGCTACCGGTTGGCATCCTTCTCGAGCTCATTCCACTTTGCTGCTGTTCTTATAGGGCGCTAGTTCATATAACAAATAGATTTTTTTATAAACATATATATTTTTAAAAACAGCATATTTTTATAAAAAAAACTTTATTAGACAAATAAAGATGTAAGAACATTTTCTTCTTGTGGCCCCCATTCATTTTTATTCATTAACTACACTTCTTGTCATCATATTTCACAAAATATTATACTTTTTTTAACTATTTTTAAGGTTTTAATATAAAACTTTATAAAATATAAAATTTATTGTGCAATGAAACATTATATTAACCTTTTTTTCTTCTATTCAATAGATTGAAGGCCGGAGCCACTTGAAAAAAAAATGTTGTTATAAAATTATATACTCGTAACCGATTTTTTTTTTTAAATAGAGCATTGTGTTGGGCAATCTTAGGTGAGGCTTTCTTATTTTCATTTGGTCCCTCGCCTCTTTTACTTATATACGCACTCCCAATCTTTTGTTATATGTCTTGCCAAATATGATAATTTTATGACTTATCTTTAATGCCTGATTTGGTTTGAGCAATAAAAATGATGTTATATTGATTACTTTGTTAATATTTTTAGATTATAACATATTAATAACAAAATTAGTATGAGTGGACAGCTGTATTGCAATTAATATATTAATAACAAGTGTCTAAAATTGATATTTTTTCACAATAATTTATAATAATATAATTTTTAAAATTGATAGTGACAGAGATGTTAAATATTGTTGCCAAATAGGCTAGTCAATTTTATTATAGTGCAATTGCTAATCATAAAAGTGTTTCTAAATTTATTGTGCAACCAAAGAGGAGTATGTTTGCCTAAGAAGGGATCTTCCTCGAGTTCTGGTCCTCTTGAGGGTTCGGTGGAGAAAATATTATTCACCTTCTTACAAAAAAATGTTACTCATATGTTTAAATGATGATTTGATCGATGAAACTTATCACCGTTGGGTGAGTTTCACTTTTTTCGTGAGAGAACGAAAGATGTTCCTTCCACCGAATTTCCAAGAGAGAACTCATCTTCCTCACGTTTGAAGTAATTTCTTCTTATTGTTGAACTTCTCTCTCTCTCTCTCTAAAAATAGTCCTTGCTGTTTATTATATATCTCTCTAAATCATATATTTTATATGGATACGTAACACCCCAGATAACACATCACTTCGCTAGCTGGTATTCAAGAGAATTTCCTTTTTATCTCCAACTCTAAAATTCCTTGTTCCCCTGCACTCAACGTTATGAACGTATTTTTTAGTAACGGTTTTCAACGTCTTAACTTGCGATTAACTGTGCTATATCAAGACAATTATGTTATTAGCTGTTAGCCTACATAACTAGATAAATAATACTTTTTACTGATACATACGTGATCCAAAAATCCACCCGCGCGAAGACAACATTCATGGGTGGCAGGACGGTAGCGACCAGCTATACCGATAACCAATACTCGGAACTAACAAGAAAATAATCTTTTTCATAAAATATATATTTTTTATTTGCCGACCGCTGAGTACTAGGTTATTTATTTTTAATTTCCAACGATTGTTAAATAATATGACCCTTCAAAATCTCAAACACGCGTCGAGTTCAAGCGTCCCAAAACCCTAGATAGAACTGTGGTCGAACTGTTTGGTAGACGACGGATGGCCGGATGCGGGCACGCTTTCACAATCAGATCCATTTTAACCCTTCTTTACCGCGGTTAAAGTGTTAAAACCGGGGCTCGGGCAAATGAAAAGATGACAGCTGCGTCTGACCACCGACCGCCACGTGTCTGAGTGTGATTTGGAAATTGCGACAATTGTCGCGGGGTGGGCCCGCTCCAACGGGCAAAAAGAGCGTCGTCTTCCTCTCCGCATCCGGAGTTACCGTTGCCGGCGACCACCGCCCGTGCCACCCCTTTGCTTCGCTGCTCTCCCGCTGAGCAGGCTCTCGGCCACTCCTTGCCGTGATGCCCACCGACGTCAAAGGCGCTGCGGTGTCCCTCAGGAAGCTGATGGGCTGGAGCGCGTTCCTGCTGGGCAGGGGCTTCAACTCCTCCAAGTGGTGAGCCGCCCTCTCCCCTACTCTCTGCATCCTCTCATGGATGTTCACGCGTGCACGTTTGGACGTCTCGGTGGAGATTAACCCTTGTTCCCCTACTCCAGCAAGACTGAGGCGAAGCTGGCGGTAGCGAGGATAAAGCTGCTGCGGAACAGGAGGGAGGTGCAGGTGCGGCAGATGCGGCGAGACATCGCCATGCTCCTGGAGTCCCACCAGGACTCAACCGCCCGTATCCGAGTAACCTCTCAACTCCGATCGTTGATACAAAAGAAGAAGAAAAACCTCAGCTTTCTTCTCATGCCGTCCATCATCGCCGTGTCTTCTTTGCTTCTATGTTTACTCCACTTCCCCCGAAGAATCGGACGTATGTTGGGCTTCCACAGCCCTCAGTCTAGTCGTTCCTTCGAGGGGGAGGTGCACAATTGTGTTCTTCCCCCTTTATTCTGAACGTTTCAGACTCCAGTTGTAGAATCGTTCACTAGATAGTCGTTCAAAGTCGGTTTGATCCATTTCTATATAACAATTTCTGCATTTCAAAGTTGGGGTAAAAGCTTCTCCCTGAAAAACCTTTGCTGGATGCAGCTTTTGTTTACTTTACGGTATGCTTTGCCGTCATCAACTTTTGAAGTTAGGCGGTTCGGGGTTTAATAATGGAGATGTGCAAACTGTGCTTTTACCGATAGTAAGATGTAAAAGGGTTCGATCTACCCGATTCAAGTCTACCGCGAACAGAAACAGTTCCTCTTCGTTCTTATTTCGCTCTGTTTAATGTTATCTTTCTTGTCTTGATGATCATGATTGCATATGCATTAGCCAAGACTGACAAATCCTTAGAATGTCTGACTTGTTGAAACAGATTTTGACTGTTCACTGGAGTCCGCCCTCTCGGGGGGCACCCGCTGAAAAATTGATGCAATGAAATTGCAATTTCAAGATAAGGGGATTGGTTTGTACGATGAGAATCATAAGAATATCTGTATCTTGCGACTTTTGTATTTCTCTCCGTTCTTTTGCATAGAGGATCCTCTCTGGAAAAACTTTTAATTGTTTTTCTCCCGTGGTTAATTAATGGAGTTTGGAGATGCAAACTGTGTTTTTCAACTACAGTAAAATGCAAGAAGTTTCGATTTTAAGTCTACTTAACAGAAGCACTACCGTTTTGTTCTTATTTCACTCTGTTGACTATAACATTTATTGTTTATCCTAACTTCACATGCATTAGCTTAGACTGACAAATTCTTAGAATCCATGACTGGTTGACGTAACTCTTTGGTTAGCTGATCATTGGGGTCCTCTGGGGGGCACTCGCTTCAAAAATGATGCAATGAAATTGGGAACTCTAAGATAAAGAGGATTAGTTTGTAAGATGAGAATCACAAGAATGCAACTTGTCTTTCTCGGTCAGTCTGCCTGTTCATTTACATACATTATCATCTCTGAAAGATCTGAGCAAGGTTTGGAGCGTTGCAGATTATAACTGGGAATGCTGTTCAGCTAATGTGTTTAGTTATTTTCCTAGGTTGAACATGTGATCAGGGAACAAAATATTATGGCAGCTAATGAGATCATCGAACTATTCTGTGAACTGGTGGTGGTTCGCCTGCCAATCATCGCCAAGCAAAGGTTGGATCCATAATCTTTATCCATCTCCTGTTGTGTAACGTTGGATGTAGACATCATCGGGTTCAATTTTGTTTCCCGCAGGGATTGCCCACCAGATTTGAGAGAAGGGATATCTAGCTTGATATTTGCAGCTCCAAGGTGCTCAGATATCCCTGAGCTTCTGCGACTTTGGGATATCTTTGGAAAGAAGTATGGGAAGGATTTTGTGTCTGCTGCAACTGATCTGCGCCCGGAGTCTGGAGTAAACCGAACAGTAAGTATCATCTCTCCTTGGTGTTTGATTCCTTGGGGATTTGTTTGCTTTATTTATAAACTCTAGTTTCAAAATCAGCTATTTAGAGACACCATAATCTTTTTCTATTTTTCAAATGAGGTTTTGTTTGGTTATAATTGTAAAAGGCGTGAAAAAGAAGGTAGGGAACCATATTAGTTTAGCAACTATTGTTTTAGTTTCCACCCCTTGTGTAATTCGAAACAAGAACATTTTTTCAAAAGAAATACTACAATGGTTAACCTAACGGTCCTAACCAACTGAAAATGGAACAACAAGCGCACTAGGTTGAAGAATTTTACAACTAAAGAAACAACACCTAGGATGGAAATGTTTTTTTCTATGATCATAGCTGAATTTGCATCACTTTGATAAATTATATATTTCCACTGCTTTCTAAAATGCATTCTTTCATAGTTGATTGAGAAGTTATCAGTTAGAACTCCCAGTGGCGAAGTGAAATTGAAGATCATGAAGGAAATTGCCAAAGAATTTCAGTTGGAATGGGATACCACAGAATCAGAGCTTGAGCTTCTCAAACCTCCGGAAGACCGCCTGGTGTGTCACTCAATGCTATTTAATTTTCACAATATGCTATATGCAGGCTGATTGGCATCTTTAAAGCATTTCCCTTGCTTTCTTGGTTTGAGATATTGTAGCAAGGACCGGGTTCATTTGTTGGCACCTCAGGCATGTCGATGAGGCCACCTCCTTCATTGCAGGAAGATGTCCTACAAGGAGATGCTCCCCCGCCACAAAGTACCTTCCGTTCAAATGTTACAGAGCTAAGGTTCATTTTTAAGTTTTCTCTTGAACTTGCTGCTTTTTTCAATGTCTCATCAAGCTTGTTAATAACTTAATATAGTGTTTGGGTTGCAGCAATAAATTTTCACACATTTTCACAACAAAAAAGTTGTATTAAACAAATAAAGTGTAAGTTAATCAATGACATTAAATTGTCATCTATGGGGAGATGTAATAACAAAAAAGAGTTGGGGGGGATGTGTGATCAAAAGAGGTGGCAGTAGATAAAAAAAGAGGATCTCTCCTCTTTTTGTCTAATGGGGTGTCTGGTTGCATGATAATTTTTTGTACATTTTCATGATAAAAAATTGTATTAAAATAAAAAGTGAACCAACTCATGACATAAAATTATCATGTTTGGAGGGATGTGATTACAAAAAAGAGTAACTACCACACATGACCAAACAAAATGGAGGACCACAAGAAAAAAGAAAGAGGTGAGACCCTCTTTTTTTGTTTAAGAAGAGAATCCCTTTTAAAACATAAAATTGTCATGATTACCAAACACCTCTTTTAACAAGTTTTCTTACAATTTTTAAAAATTAAAACAAAAACATTTGTTATCATGCAACCAAACACCCCATAAGAAACAATCTCTTTAATAAAATTTTAATGGCAGCCGAATGCCTACTTTTAACAAGTTTTGCTATAAAAACATAAAATTGTAAGAATCTCAATTTATCCTGCAACCAAAACGTGGTTGCCTAGAATTTAGGTTTGTTGACCTTAATCGCACCTCTTGTCTTGTGCTTTCGTTTAGATCTTCAAAGGGCAGCGATACCCTGCAGTTCCCGGACGCAGATTCTGCTGCCCAAGCAGCCATGGAATTAGCAGAGCAAGCTACTGCTGCTGCACAAGCTGCTGCTTTCCTTGCCAGACAGGATGATCATACTGCTAGCATGCGACATCGGAGCTCCTTGGACATGATTAAAGGTGGTGGTGGGCACGAATGGATCTCAGCATCCGACCAAAATCCGGCCAAAGACTTCATCCCAAGAGGAACCCAAAGAATGCCAGATCACATTCAAGATCCAAGCGACGATGATGACGAGATGGAGCGTCCTGCGGTCGGAATCGAGAGCAAGAAAGTGCAGAGAAGGCACAGCTATAACGTGCAGCATCGGAGCTCCTTGGACAGGATTAAAGGTGGTGATGGGCACGAATGGATCTCAGCATCCGACCAAAATCCGGCAAAAGACTTCATCCCAAGAGGAACCCAAAGAATGCCGGATCACATTCGAGATCCAAGCGACGATGATGACGAGATGGAGCGTCCCGCTTTCGGAATCGAGAGCAAGAAAGTGCAGAGAAGGCACAGCTATAACGCGCAGCAGCATCCAGAAATCAAGTTCGATGATTCAGACGGGGTAGACTCAGAATCCGACGAGGAGCATGAAGCGCGAAGGCGATCTGTAGGAAGTCAGCCGCCTCCTAATCGCCCGCCTCCGCCGCCTCCGGCCAGCAGCACGAGCTTACCCACCAAGCCCGCTGCAGCTTCTCGTGTTCATCCAAAGTTGCCGGACTACGATGAGCTCACGGCCCGCTTTGAAGCTCTTAGGCGATCTAGATCTTGAGGAAATAAATAATCGAGCTATACTATACTCGTACGGGGGTAGATGCTGTATAAATCTCAAAGACCGGTTATTTTAAGCTCATTAAAAAGCGTTAATTTTGGCTACATGCAGGCTACGATTTTCAGATCATTTTTCATGTAATAATGCTCATTATTTATGCCAGCGCAGAAGGTGTTCTTAAATTTCACATAATAAGCTTGCTTCTTCTTGACAAAGTGAGAAAACATAACTTGTTACATGAACGATGGTTTCCGAGTATATACATCGATACTCGGATATGAATGATTCTTTTTTTTTGAACAAGGATATGAATGATTCTCATTCACGTAAGGCGGTAAAACTGGATGTTTTCTACCCCCGTCTACGGTCGGCTCAGTGAGTCGGTGCGCACCGCCCGCGCCGATGCGGAGGGCCCGCGGCTCGAGCGAGCGTACGACGGGTGCTCCGCGCCTGCTCCCCGCGGCCATGGCAAGATCCTCGTCCGACGCCCGCACCTTTACGTTCCGCCCACATGCCCCGGCGTACGCGCGCTGCGCTCCGGTTCCCGCACCCTCACGCCATGCCGCCGGACCGCATGGCACGATCCCGGCGCCGTTCCCTTCCTCTTCGTCCGATTCCCCCCGGAGCCGGGCAGGCTAGGCGCGCCATCCAACCCGAGAGAACACGCGACGGCGACGGTGGCGAAGACGCCGGGCTCGACCGAGGGCTCCGCCCCAACTGCTCCAACAAGCCCGACGGCCATTCGCGGCCGCGCCATGTCGGCAACACGGGCAATAAGTCGCTGCCGCCTCTTCCTTTCGCTGTCGGTGCCGTCTCTTTCGATCCCGTGGACGGGTGGTAGCCTCGGCCGGCGGATCAGCGAGAGACGAGAGGGCGAGGAGGACCGTATGCCAGCCCGGAAAGGGACGAGAGGCAGCGGAGAAGAGAGAAAGCGTGCGAGAGAAAGCCGACAGGCGGCCGACCTTCCTTCCCACGTCCACGACGAGTGGCGGTACGACGCACGATCTTTAGGAAAGCCGGACGCCGGCACCCGCCATCATCGCGGATCTGGTCCGTTCATTGCCGGCCGGGCGATGGATGGCGCGGTGCCGGAGGGGAAAGAGAAAGACGGAAGGCCAAAGCAGCAGGGCCGCCCGCCGCGCTTTCGTTTGAACGCCAGAGGCGTCGAGTCGAGACGGGAGAGTCACGCACCCCACCACCACCTGACAGTCCGTCCCGACGGTGGGCAGCCGTACGTACGTGTTCCGTGCCTGTCTCGACGCAGATGAGCTCGCGACTTCCGGATAATCATACCAAGCACCTCCTTCAAGCCCTGGTGGGGCGCCACCTCCGCCGTGACGAGTCTTTTTCTCCGGCCGGACAACGCGCTACGCGGCACCGTCCGCGCACCGACCCCGGCGGCTTGTTCTGATCCGCAGGACGCGTGGCGGGGGGCGATTGGCGGGCTCCGCGGAAACGGGCCCGCGACGCTCCGCCTGCCCGTCGCGACGATGCTTCGCGTGAGAGGGGGGGCTTTCCACTCCCATGTCGGTTACATAGCCGGCCTCGTTCGCATCCCATGCCCTGCACACACGCATGCATACGTTCTGTCCCGGGCGATAAAGAATTCCTTCCTTGGTCGCGTCGGTTGCGCGCGGGCCACGACTCTCTCTCTCTCTCTGTCCGTCTATATAAACCGTTGGCACCCTCCACCGCCTTATACACTCGCTGTTCGCTACCGTCCTTTCCAACCCGTGTGAGCAGACACCCCTGTTTGTTTCTCGACTCTTCCGAAGGCCGACGGTCTCCGTGGCGATCGAGCATCTCTCGCGCGACCGATCCGTGGTCTACGAGGCAGATCCGGCGACCGATCACCATGGCCGACGAGAAGCACCACTCCGGCGAGGCGGTCGAGGTGAAGGACCGCGGCGTGTTTGATTTCCTGGGTAAGAAGAAGGAACATGAGGGCGAGGGGAAGGAGGGGGGCAAGTGTCAGGAGGAGGTGCTCGTGACGGAGTTCGAGAAGGTCCAGGTGGCCGAGGCAGCGGGGGAGGCCAAGGAGGAGAAGAAAGAGGAGGAGAAGAAGGAGGGCCTGCTCGAGAAGCTCCATCGCTCCCCCAGCAGCGGCAGTTCCAGCTCGGTAAGATTCTTCCTCAAAACCGACTCCTAGATCGATGTCATGATCAAAACTCCTCTGGTGTTATCGGTTCTCTTTTAATCAACTTCGCTGACGTTGTCGTATTTATTTGCGATTTCTTGACAGTCAAGCGACGAGGAGGAATCAGCGGAAGGAGAGGAGAAGAAGAAAAAAAAGAAGGGCATGAAGGAGAAGATCAAGGAGAAGATATGCGGGGACAAGAAGGAAGGGGAAGAAGAGGCTCACGGGGACAAGACCGAAGTGGCGGCCGGCGGCGGCGTGGGGATGGAGGACAACACCGTCCCCGTCGAGAAGATAGAGGCGTTGGCCCAGCCGGAGTCTGATCTTCAAGAGAAGAAGAGCCTGATGGATAAGATCAAGGAGAAGCTACCCGGTAGCGGCGGGAAGAAGCCGGCGGAGGAGGCCGCCCCCCAGTGCGCTGACCAGGGGAAGGAGCACCACGAGGGCGACAGCCCCAAGGAGAAGAAGGGATTTCTGGGGAAGATCATGGACAAGATCCCAGGTTATCACAAGACGGAGGACAGCGGCGCCGCTGGCAACTAGCCGAACGCACCCCCGGCGCGATGCGCAGCGTGGCATCCCTGCCCTCCCCGTTCTGGCGCATCTTTGCTTTTGTTCTTCGATGGTGCTTGGCTGGTCATGCATGTTTGGGTTTTGAGCTGTGTGTTGTCGGTGCGGGGATGGGGAGCACTATCTATCTATCCCTTTTGATTCACGCAGTGTTTTGTTCTGTCGATTATGATATTATCTCGATCTATTTGTGTATTCCTGCTTTTTCCTTACTGTATTCTAGCCAGTGGACGCGATATGTAGGAGGTGGTATGAGATAAGAAAGAAAAGAAAAAAAGTACGGTTTGAATATTATTACATTTGATGGTTTGTGATGTTCCTGGCGAGCAATGTTGGATACTGTGTACCCACGAGGCCACGACCCCAGCCAGAAGGGTACCCGCCGTGTCCTACGCTCGGAATAAGAGATCTAGGGTGGCCCGTACCTCAAGGCGTCGTTTGGTATCGGGATAAAAATATAGGGGATAGGGATAAGTCACTCCTTATGACTAATCTTATCCCCACTATGTTTGGTTTGACTTGGGATAAATTTTAAGGATAACCTATCCTATGTTTGGTATGTTCACAATAAATTTGAGGATAACCTTATATTTTAACTTTTATTTTTATAGTCTTATTTTATTTCCTATAACATATTCATAAAGATCTTAACCAACTTACATATTCATATAATAAATATAAAATATAATTTAAAAATATAAATAAGAATACATTTAAAAATATACATTTGAAGATATAAATAGTATAATTTTAAAAATTCGATAGTGCAAATCAGATTTGAAATTTGTTTTTAAAATCCAATTAAATTAGAAAATATTGCAACTAAATATCCTACAAATCAATCTGCATCTGGTACTCGTATATATTTTCTTAAATACTTCATAAATAATCTATTCATATCAATAAAAACAGTAGATACCATGTACAAATAAAAAGGGTGAACCACAAGAAAACATATATATCGTGCATGTACATACGTCGTGCATGTACATATTACTACAAAATATGTTATACAAAATATATTGTGCATGTACAAATTACTACAAATACAACATGCAAAAATACACTTAAAAGGGGTTATATTATTGCTGCAAATATCCAGGATTACATAAATGTCAAGTCTCCTTTTCTCTTTTGCTTCGCCGGGTGTATCTCTTTCTTCTTCTTCTTCTTCTTCTTACTGTCATTTCATCTACAGTCGACTTCTCTTCGTCTTCGTCTTCAGCTTTGTCTATCTCAGAACCCTGCTTATTTGAATCCTTAAATTCAACCTGCAAAATAGCAGCAATGTCAGCGAAATTAAAGGAGGTCAATTTCAGACGAACCATTATTTGTTTCTCCCATCATCTTATCTATTAAAGGAGGTCAAAATTGATGCTGTTTTGATCTTGTGGGTGCCGGTGCAAAATCAAGAGAGTTTGACTAAGAGTTGGACTTCTCTTGGACTCCTAATCACAATTCAATCATCACTTGACCTAGATAAATATATCTCGTACCAATTTCGGCACAAGAAACATTCGGCATCTTTTCTTTTTCCTCTCCTTCCTCCCTTCTGTCGCGGTGATCAACGACGACAAGGAGCCATTGGGTTCCATATCTGGCAGCCCGATCACCCAGGTGGGCATCTTTCAATGCTCTTTGGAGGAGGAACACCCCCTGCAGTTCTTGCAAGCCATCAAGACCATCAGGTATGTAATATTTGTATATTTTTTATCTTCTCCTTTTCCATACGCCGCAACAACCTCTTTCTACATTCGTAATCACCCGAGCTTCGGCTCTGCCATCTCGAGCATCCGATCGGCCACTGCCATCCTATTTCAAAAAAATGTTTGTCACCTGCCATTTCACATAGCCATCGAGGCAATTGGCCTGCGAGGATCACTTCGACCTTTCTATCTTCCATCTTTTCTATACTCCGGCAACACAAGGTATATGTCATATGATATGATTTTTTTCACCCCTTGACATCAGCGGTAATAATATTACCCTCTTTGTTCTTCCCAAGAGACCGCCGGCCGGAGAGCAAACGGGAGGAGGCTTACGTGCATTACGATCCCGTATATTATCAAACAGACAAATTAAAATATATTGCATGATGAGTCTTCTCCAGCTCAGCGAGTGCGGGAAGCTTGCTACCCGAGACATGCTTTTACATCGAAGCGCATGCTTTCTTCATTAAGTTTGAAATTGGTACTACAAAGTACAAACAAACAAGATACGAGCAGGTCAGTAAAACTAAAAAAGAAAAGAAAAACAATTGTGATCAATATATATATTTCCGCATTAAATGGTTAATAGAGGTAGCCGCAAAATATGCTCCTTGGCTTGCCAAGGCGGCCCCTTTCATCGATTTCGATTTGCATCCACGAGTGCCGCCGTCGATTTCCTCCCGAATCCTGCATTTCTATTGAACCGCCGGCGAGAGGGCAGTCTGAGCGATCCGGCCGCTATCGGTGGCACACTGTCGGCGGCGCGGCGAAGATGGAGGAGTGCGGGGTGCCGGCCACGCGCGGGTATCCGTGGAAGAATACACGGAGCAAGGCCATCCGGCGGATGGAGCTCCTCGTTTTGAACACCGGGAGTGGCGGATGAGCTCGATAACGCCCTTCCCGTATCTCGGCTACTTCGCCGCCAAGTTCGGCGAGGGGGCGGAGGGTGAGCTGCGGGGGCCGCATGCGCAAGGGGAGCAAAGGCACGCGCGGAGGGGGGTTCGCGCGGGGGGGGGGAGGGTGAGCTGCGGGGGCCGCATGCGCAAGGGGGCAAAGGCACTGCGGAGGGGGGTTCGCGCGGGAGAAACCAAGAGAGAGAGAGAGAGAACCCACACCTGCCGCGGAGAATGCCGCCGCGCGAGAATCTCACACCTTCCGTGCGAGACTGCCACCGGCGCACGAGAACCACCGCCGTCGAGAACGCCACCGCCGGGTGAGAACCACCGCCGCGCGAGAACGCCACCGCCGCCGAGAACCCTGCGCGAGATCCCCGCCGCCGCTGCGAGACCACAGCTGCGTGAGAAACAGTCCAATATCGTATCCCCGAATCGTCCGCCCTATCCCACCGAAAACAAGGGATAGCTTAACCTTGACATTAACCTCATTTTTAGGGATAAGCTAGATTAAATAAACCCAGGATAAGATAAAAATTATTCACCTACCAAACGTAAGATTAGGGATAAACTTGACTTATCCTAGATTATCCCGGTACCAAACGACGCCCAAGAGGCTCATGTAAGACAGTGGATGGCTTGGACCGTGTGACTGGGCTGAGTCCGTGTATCCACTAACCGAGTCCGTTCCAAGCCCGTAGATGAGATTCATATGGATTCTGCAGGGGGAAACTATGTTCGGTCGATGTGCATATGCCATATTTCGATAAACGCCCTCCGAGACTAGTTTAAAAAAAAAACGGTTGCGTGTTACCTCACAACGAGGTTATGGTATATATGTCTTGTCCCCGGATAAGTTGTGAGTAGATATAGCGACCCCAGACTGATCGGTCTACGGCTAATGTCGATTCGTCTGAACAAACAAGTTGAATTTGTGTTTGAACTCGACAAAATTTTGTTTTTGTTCACTTGTTGAGCTATTCATTAATTTAATCTGAGATCAAGCGGAGTATATAGACATATTAATAAGCATCTTCAATTTGTTTCCGGACTCCACTCGTAACATTATTAGATATTTCTATCATTATTAGTTTTAAAATTGATATTGATAAAAATTATTAAGAAGTGTTTAATTAATTGTATCAATTTTGAAAATTGAAGTGCTTACGTAATTCAAGTATTCACTTAAGTTAATTTTGATATTGATATTTCAACTTTTGAAAATATCACTGCTAATATTGATATAATATCAAAAATGAAATTCTAACCAAACAGAATAAAAGGTCATGTTTATCAACACGGTTAAAGGTCTCTATCATTATCAATTTTAAATTTGATATTGATAAGAATTATCTAATGCTCTGGTTGATAATATTATTAGACATTTCTATCACTATCAATTTTAAAATTGATATTGATAAGAATCATTAAGTGGTGTTTGGTTAATTGTATCAATTTTGAAATTTATAGTACAAACAAGCATGTTATGTAATATAAGTCTTCAATTATGTTAATTTTGATATTGATACTCCCAAATTTTAAAAAATAGTAATATTAATATTGATATAGTACTAAAAATAAAATTCTAACCAAACAAGATATAAAGTGTTTGTCTAATTTTGAATTTTTTTGTGCAAACAAAATATGTAATAATACAAGTGTCAACCTATATCAATTTCGGTATTGACTTTTAGAAATATCAATATTAATGTGGTATAATTTTTTGATACTCGAACCAAACACACCATAAAAGTTCGTTATGTTGAGTTTTGAGTTTGAATAAAAAATTACTTACTAAGTATAAAATCCAATGAATTTGATTTCAACTTAAGTAGTATATTTAATTGATATTATATGATCATACAAAATTGATACTATATTAATAATATCGATATTGATATATTTAAAAGTTGAAGTATCAATATCAAAATTGATATAAATTGACACATGTATTCGATAAAATACTTTGTTTGTAGTAAAAAAAATTAAAAGTTAATATTATTAGTCAAACACCTCTTAGTGACTGTCATCGGTATCAAATTTATAATTAATAATAATAAAAATATCTGATAATGTTACCACATAGGGCGTTTTAGCTAGGCCAATTAATCTAAAATTACTTTAACATAATTTCAGATAACTACTTAGAGTTGTTCACATATCCTTATGAATTTCTCTGCTTGTATGATCTAATCGAATAGAAAGTTAAATCCACATATGTTGCGAACCTGAATCTGATTGAATTTCATTAGTGCGGGAAAATCATGTATGATAGAATTCTGGTGGCCCAACAAACTATTACGGTATCTTTGGGATAACAGTGTATCTATGACTTAATAATAATATAAACCTATCACCATAGGTTGGATGCATACTTTCGATTGCAAATTCTGCAAGGTAGTGAAACTGTTTTATTTTGCATTGTACACGTAGAAGTAATCGAATTCTATTCTCCATACTTTTAGCGACCCTTTGTGCACATAAAGACGTCTGATATGATTAAATCTTTTAGTACTTGGATGTTACTCTTGTGTAAAGACAGCCACCCTATGCTAAAAATCGTCAACAAGGTCACGTAGGAAGGGGGCGAGATAATATTCTTCCGTGATATTTATCTAGATTTTTAGAAGCCAATTTTTAAACAAATCATTCTTGGTTAGTGGTTACCACCTTTGCTCGTGGAATGTGATAATCTGGCGGCTTGATTGTCGAGACCGAAACCCTGTTTTCTGTAGAAAAAAAAATGGAACGGAAAAATAAGTGTTTCGAAGAAGAAGAAAAAAACTGTGAAGAATCACACCTTCAAAAAAAGGTTTGATTTGGTTTGATTTTCGAGCATTATTTCTCAGCTTAAACCAAACCAAATTAACTTCCAAAATCAAACCTTTCCATTTGGTTTGATTTGATCCGGTTTAAACCATATTTTATTTATGTACAATAGAAGACATGTCGATATACTAACTTTATGTTCTAAATCATATCTACATATATTTATGTATTTCATCAATTTTATCTTAAAAAATTTCTAAACTAAATTTATTTTAATAATATAAAATACATAAATACTTATATATAACTTTAAATAAAACATTTAATCTAATTAGATTTGTGGATTTGATTTGATTTGACGGATCTTTGAAATTAAATTAAGTTGATCGATAGTTCAGATCAAATCTGATCGAACTAAATTGTCGATTGATTTGATTTTTTAAGTTAGAACCAAATAAAGAAGAGTGGCCTAATAAACGGTGGGACGGTGGGTGAAAGGAAGCATAATGCATTAGGTACGTTGGCCCAGAATCCAGCCCAGTAAGGCCCAATACGTGCGAGAGAAAGAGAGAGAGATACGGATACCTTGGCTTCACGGGATCCCTTGGGCCTTGTCAGTAGCTTGACTGATCCTGCAGCTGCAGTCAAGCCGACCTGGTGGATTCCGATACGGCCACCCATTAGGTTACATTATATCAACCGGACCCTTGGGCTTGGGCGGCGGCGGCGGCGACACGGCCGCTCCGCCGGTCTCCTCGCCCGTCGCCGGCGTCAGCGGTAGACGCAGAGGCCGGAGAGATCCAAGGGCTTCTCCAGGTGGAACTCTCTGAAGGTGAGCGAGCACCGGATCCGGCGGTAGAACGTGGACTTCACCAGCCTCCCCAGCACGTGTGCCCGCGCCCTCACGGCGAACGACAGGTTCAGCGGGATCTGCGCCGCCGGCTCCCCGTCCGCTGCGCTGGTGAAGGTCGAGCCCCCGCCGTAGACCGGGATCTGCTCCGCCCCCATCCTCACCGTCGCCACCCGCTGGCTCTTCCTCGGCTGGTAGAACCCCGCCATGTTGCCCGTGGCGACCACCAGCTCGTGGTAGCGCAGCTTCGGAGGGGTGGACGAGACGTGCACCCCGAAGAAGGTGGCGGGGTTCCGGAACAGGATCTTGACCGTCGAGTTCAGGGACAGCATCTTGGTCGGGACTCCCGTTCTATCGACCCCGGGGTGCAGATTGTAGCCCTCGAACAGCATGCTCTGCCATGAAGTATGGTCGGCTCTCCTCAGTATTATTATTATCTATTATCATAGCAAAAAACGCTCATTTCCTCGTGCTCCTAAAGAAGGGGTCCGACCCAGTCAACGACAGGCATCCAAAGATGAAACCAGCGATTAATATTAAAAGTTTTTTTTTTTTGGAGTTCGAGCCCGAGTCGGCGACTCGGTGGGGGGTGTGACTCGGAAGCTTGGGCGAAGAAACGCACCTTAACGGAAATGTCGGGCTTGTAGGCCCTGCTCGCGCCCCACAGGACCAGGGAGAAGAAGGTGAAGAGCACCACGAAGCCCAGAAGGAAGAGCGCGACGTAGAACCTGGGCTGGAGGCCCGGCTGCGCCCCCGCCTCGTCTTCTTCCTCGCCGTCGTCCTCGATCCCGCGCACGTAGGGGAGCTTCCGCCAGGGGCCGTTCCACAGGGAGGCGGAGAAGCGCGTGGTGGACGACTCGCGGGAATGGTGGATGGGGGAGCTGGCGTACCGGTGGTGGTGGGGATGGTGGTGGCCCTGGTGGTGGGGGTGGTAGGGGGATCCCGGGGGGCTCGACCCCATCGACATCTTCTCCGCGTCGTGCTGCGACGGGCTCATCACGTAGTACATGGGCCGCCGCGGCGACGACGGCGCCAGGCTCGTCACCTCCGAGTCCGACTTCGCGTGCATCCTGCCCTGCCGCCGCAAGCTGCTCGAGAGAAAGGCGTCGCGTCGCCCTCCTTGAACGGCCGCGGAGCGCCCGGGGGCGGGGAGGCCGGAGAAAGGGGAAGGGGCGGGACTGGGAAAGGCGGAGAAAGGGGAAGGGGAGGGGAGGGGCAAGTAGCCGGCCGGCCGGGCTGCCGCCGCGGATGCCGAGGAGGAAAAGCTTTAATACGTCCTGTCGTCGGCAATCACGTCAAAAGGGGGGGGGGACTCGCCGGCCTCCTCTCGCGCAGGGATGCGGCTCCGGGTTCGTGACCCCGCCATAACTCGGAGCGCGCAGCGCCGCTCGCCGTGCTCGTCCGTCGGACGGACATTTTTTCCGTTGGGATGGGCGGCGGAGCGCCGGCCGTCCGCCTGGCCACTGCCGGATATGTCCGCTAATCTTCCCTCTTTTGGGACACCTTCTAATGCCCGGAAAACCCCACAGCGCGAGACAAGGTTCCAAATAAATTGACCTCTCCAACTCAAGACCCCGGTTTAATTAAATAGTCTCGAATAAAATCCGGAGGGAAAGCCTCATTCTCTTCAACTGAAGGCCGCTGTTTTGAGATGGTTGATATGGTATTAGAGCAAAGGATCAGTGGGCTCCCTCCGGTCAGTCGTCACTCGTAAACTGTACTAAATGTCAAAGCCAGAAAAAAATTGCACGCGAGAAGATAAATTAGATAATTTGATATAAGATAGAGAGGAGAGGTATCTCGTGTTTATAAGCTTGAACCTCTCCACCAACTCAAAGTCATTGTTTTAGAGTGGTTAATGGGTGGGGGGGGGGGGGTTCGAAGATGATTATTTAAGGGATTCAGCCAATCAGGTGGTAGAACATTGAGATATGTGGTTTGGCGTGTTGCTCTATTTTGCGGGATATTTTGGGGTGGTTATCATGTACAGAGAAGGAATTTTCAAAGTTGAATGAAATTAATCATGTAATTAAATCTCGCTAAGATATGCCAACAAGACTTACTATTCGTATTTATGCGAACCTTCTTAGGAGATTTGGAAGTGCTGCTTTATTTATACCGGAAATCTCGACATGGTATGTAATATCTGGCATTTAAATATATATATTTTTAGTAACCCCCCTTTTCCTCCCCCTCCCGGATTCGTCGCCGCCGTCCCCGCTATAACGCCGCCCACCCCCCCTTAGATCCTCGCGATCCCCCCCCCGCTTGATCTCTCTATCTCTCTCTCTCTCTCTTTCTCTCTCGCTCGTGCCATTTCCCCCACCGCGGACCCTTCCTCTCTTTTCCTTTTCTTCCTCCTCCGTTGCTGTCGCTGTTGTCGGTTACGACCGCCGTTGCCACCGGAAGCCCGCGCCGCCAAGCTCCCCTTGCCGCCGTAGCCTCTGGCCCCTCACCCCGTCACTGTCTCTAGCCTCTGGCACCTCTCTTGCCGTCGAGGTCGTTGCCATCCAGCCCCTTCCCGCGCTACCCATCGTCGCCGCCGGAAGCCGTCATCATCGACCTCCCATGTTCTGGCCGGGATCGTCGCAAGAAGTCCTCTCGCCGCCGTCGTAGCCAGCCTTCGCCCTTCTCTTGCCGTCGCCGTCGTGGCCAGCACCTTCCCTGCTGATCGCCGTCGCCGGAGCCCCGTCGCCGTCGAGTGCCGCCACGTGCTCCACTGGCTGCCTCCCTCCATCGCGACTGCCGCCCCGCCGTTGCAACTGCCGCCGTGAGAGCCCGGCCCAGCACCATCGAGCCGCTGGTCGAGCCCGGCTCGCCTGTCTGGTCCAGCGCCTTCGAGCCGCCCCGGTTCAGCCGGTCGAACCACCCGGTTCGGCACCGCTTCGGTATTTTCTGAATTTTGAAATTATTAATTACGAAAATTAGATTTAAGGTCAATAAAAATAACAGAAAATCCAGAAAAATCAAAAAAATTCAAAGAAGATTCCAAGTAGGTTTCTCAAACTCGTCTATGTATTTGACTCCGTTTTGATTAGAAAATATGCATGATTTAACTTATGGACATTGATTTGACTAGTTTAGACTTTGGACTTAAGATTAGCGATTTTTCTCAAAAATTCTTGAAACCAGAACCTTGAAATTGATATTTTGAATATTATGAAATATGTATAGCATGATTCTGGATGGGTAGATATATTTTTTATGAAAATTGACCATATGTTATTTATGTATATGATTATGTGCTAGAATGGACCTAGAATTGAAAAATAGATATGTGGAAGGTTTGGAAAAATGATAAGTCATCAAATTACACTTTTTGAAACCTGTTTAGGTCAGATTATGGGTGTTGACATCAGAACTTAGTCTGTTTTGGTTATGCCAAACTTGATTTAGATTAATTGTCTTCTATATGTAATTAAGCATGTCTAGTTTGGTTTGATGTTACATGTGTATGGATCATGTAAAATTTGTTGGGTTTGATTCCAGATTATGTAATATGTCTTGCATGATATGGTTGGGTTCATATTGTCAAGTTTGATTTGAGTTTTGTTTAGAATATGTTAACCAAGTTGGTTGGTACAAGTCATGTCTAGTTTATAATAAAAATAGTTTGTTTTGCATGGCTGACAATAGAATGAGATGTTATGTCTTGTGTACATGATAATCAGGTGTGTCATGATCTGAAAAAATTATTATGAACTCTGGCACCACATGTTATGAAGGCTTCACCAGCCTATTCTAGTCAAATTGCTTGTGGGCAGCGGGTGTCTTAGATAAATCCAGCACTCCCACAGATCCCGAATTACCGCAGCTTTTCCCTTAGTGTCACCACTACCTAGGTGCACTTTGGGCTAGCTTAGTATGTTATTACTATATAAATTAGAGCTGGTGAAAGTGATCTGTATATGTGATGTGAAAATACAAGATGACCAATTCCTTGCTATACATGACTATGGGTTTAGAAAGAGCATGAAATTATGTTCATTGCATGTTATGTTTAGATATTAAAGCATGATAAGTTAGAAAATTCAGATATGTCCCATTTTAAATTGGTCATGTTAAGTTAAGTTTGGAGGTCATCTAGTTGATTTTTATTTAGTTTTATAATTTTGTATGTATTGCTCTACAATTAATTGGCTTTGACATAACCTTTTCTTTGAAGATAATTATGTTTGGATATAGGTTGTGAGATTAATATAGAAGAAATATATTACTTTTGTATTACATCTCAATTTAAATATGTTATGTACCATTGCTTGATTATATGTTAGTTATCCGATTGATGGGTAAAGGGTGTAAATCCTACGGAGTCCCCGGACTCACTCCGGTGTGGGTTAATATTTTTCAGTAGGTTTTGAAGATCAAGAGATTGGCTTGGAAGCTCAAGTAGAGGCCGTGGAAGAACCAGAATCCCCTGGAGTTGGAGCAGAGTGATATTTTATTTTCATCAGGTTGCTTATTTTGGACTTTCAGGATGTTGTGTGATTAAACTAGATCTAGTGATTTTTCTTCAAAGATGGAACATATGAATGAACTTGGTTTGAAATTTAGTTGTTTTGAATGTTCAAGTGTTAATTGGAATTGATCTAGGTGAAGTTGACTTGGTTTAATGTTGTTGACTCCAGGTTTTGAAAATCTTGTGGAATTATGTAGACTTGGTTGTTTTTGTTGATCTACATACTTGTATGGTTATAAAATCCGAATGATAGATTTCTTCCACTGTCACGACGTTATGTTTTCCGCTGCATAGTTGTGATTTTTTGTTGCTTAATTTTCGGATCGTGACATTGTATTTTTATGCATTGCCATTTTAGAATTTTGTGCATGTCAAAAAGGACATTTATGCTAGTAAACAACTGAAATATGCCTTATAATACGAGTTATTCACCTAAACCTGCATTATAGCATTTTTTTAATAATTGTAAGATTATGGTCTTATGTTACATATCACGGTTAAAGTACGTAAAACTTGCACTTATGCCATTTTTATAGTATTTTCTAAAATGAAGAAAAATGAAAACTAAACGAAGGAATCTTTAATAACTCAAACACCTTAATCACGTAGTCATTTTCTTTCATTACAAGAAGTTTTTTAAGTTTAACTTACCAATACTATTGTTTCAATTTAAGAAAGCAAACATAAAAAACTATAATTCGACAAACACGCCTTATTAGAAAGTTATACTTATTTCTTTCTGCCCTTTTGCTAAAATTCTATCTATTGGATCCTGTTAAACTAAAAATTATAATACATCCGAGGGGTGGAATGTTGTTGCTCTTTGAGGGTGTTGGACTAACTGAGTGTAGCATTCTAGTTTGTGAATATGTTAAGAGATTAAATCAGTGAATTATCAACAACACTGGTTAATCATTTTTTGGATGTTGAGTTGAAAGAATTTCGAAATTAAAGGTGCTCTATTGGGAGTAGACCAAGGATGTGTGACCTCCTGTGAAGGCTCCTAATCAACACGATTGTTGGGTCAATCAGTTGATTTAGTCGGTCATTACACTAAGGGCATTGTCGGTATCCATTGATGAGAAAAACAAATTAACCTTAAAAATCTCTAATGGGTCATAAGTGCAACCGAATGCACTAGTTTTTGTTTTTGGTTGATTGCACCATAGAAAATTGGGAATAGGCGCTTTTAGTGAACAATTTGGATTCTCATTTGTATTTAACATCATCTTTAACTTTTTTTTCGCCTATTCACTTTTTTCTCTCACTTTCACTCACAGCGACCAGAATAAAGGGTAAAAGGGATACATGTTACGATTTAGCGCTAAACTCTAAACCTTTATGGCCTGTTTGGCACCCAAATTTTTTGGAGATAAACCAGATTTATCCCCTAATTTTTGGGGATAAACCAGATTTATCTCCATGTTATCCTCGTACCAAACATTATGCCTGGAATGTAAATATAACTAATGGGCTCAACGGCTTCCATGAGCCCTTAAAAGATTGCTGGCTTGGGCTGGGCTGGGCAACCTTGTCTTGGACCTTGATAGGGCTTTATAGGCTTGGGTAGGGTCAGCCCAAGCCGGCCCAATTGATAACCTTATGTTGTGGAATTTACACGTTTAATACAGTTTATGTTGGAGAATTTATGTAATCATTGCATAATCTATTTTTTTGAGTTTAATTACTTGAGAGACCACATACAAGCCCAATAAAACCAAAGCATATGCAAGAGTATGCTGTTAGATCATATACGGCGTTAATTTGCACCCACTATCAATCTATAGTGACCCATTTAGAGAGAAGATAACATCCTCTGTCAGTTAGCAATATCAAGGTGGCGTTTGGTAGGGGATTATGTGGTAGAGATTCTTCTCAGAAATTTCTGACAACTCAAAATATACACCAAATGCAACAAATTTACATTGGCTTCCATGCTTAAAAGTAGAGAGAAAATTTTGATACTTAGAGAGAGAGATAGAGATAGATAATCTATGCCAAGAAAATCTCTCAAATGTCGTGAACACAGGATTTTGTAAATTTTGAAAGGAATCTCTAACTCAATCTCTACCGAAACTCAATCTCTACCAAATGAACCCTACGATGTAATGATGCCCGGTTGGTTGGTTTACCTTATCTTTGAAGCAAGATTAGTTTTGGGATAAACTTAAGTTATCTTCAAATTTTTAGCAGGTAAACTAGGTTTCGCCTAAATAATCTTGTGCCAAACGGGTACCAACAACGATAAGATATTAATTTTTGTGATGTTTTAACTAACTGACCCTATAAGTGTGTTAATTAGTAGTCATCTGTTCCGAAAAATACTCCCAGTTAAGCACAATTTTTTAGATTTACCTTTAATTCAATCTGTGAAAAATGATTAAACAGAGTTGTTAATAGTTCATTGATTAGACTTGCAACACAACCTGCAACCTATCTTTCAATTGGATCCTAAATCTCTTTGTTTGTTTTTTGAACAAACACCACAACCTATATTCATTGATAACTGAACGAAAGATTACATTGACCTTGATAGAAACAACAACAAAAAGATACAACATTACATAGAAGACAACTGAAAATCTGTCGAAAGTCATCTTCAACATACTGCCAAAGAGCGACATGCACAGAAATGTGTCTACAAAGTCGCTCGACAGAAGTAGAGACTCCATAGTAGGAGTTTGTTAGCGGCCACGAGACCAGATAAATACACCAAAAATGTGTGGATAATGGCCAAACTAATGGTCCCGTAAGAAAGATAAAGGCTATGAAAAAAGTATAAGAAGATAACCAGACAGACATAAATCACTGGACATACAACAAAACTAGACAATACAGACAACACGCAGATAGATATGCCAAACACCACACTTCCAGTGATACAAAAGATAAGAGATCTAAAGACAGAGATAGACAAAATACTGAAACGAAGACAGATCTCATATGGGTTGTATTAATCAAATTAGCTAGACAAAATACTGAAACGAAGACAGATCTCATATGGGTTGTATTAATCAAATTAGCTAACTAAGCTAGTAATAATGTTAATGGGTAGCTTTTACAAAACTTCGCTGAGATTTTTCCAATTGAGCCAGTAAAAATTAAGTCACTTATGTTGAGACTATTTCCAACTGAACTCACTTTAGAGTTTTTTTATCAAATAATCTTTGAAAACTTTGTTAGCTAGAATCATAGATAGTTTGTTGATTTTCTCAACTAATCCTTAAATCAGTATGTAACAACTTCGATAATGCTATTTCTAGATGACAGAGAGGATAAATATCAAATTTGACGCCACTTGGACACTCGTAAATTCACGCAATAATCGTACCGCAAATGTCAAGATTGATATCAATAACAAAACGGATGACTTACAAATTAATAATGATAAAGATATTTAACACAGTTGCTAACGCCGGCCATCGTCAATGAGTTCATCCCATAGTGAGGACCAGATAAAACATGTCGACTTGCTTGGAAATGAGAATTGAAGCACATCTCTCGAAACATTGGCATGAAATTGGCATCACTAGCGCGAACAAATATGTTACAAGCGCAATCTTTTCTCTACCAGAATCAGGAAAAGAAAAAAAAAATATTTCGCTTGTGAGAAATCGCACATACGTAAGTAAGAAGAGTCGCCGCTACCCAGCCGCCGGCATTCACCACCCATTTCTTTTCATGTACGAAGAAGATGGCCAATAACAAATTGACTTCTTCTCTGAATCGGATGGTAGAATAGGAGGAGAGGGCTTCCGCACGCGCTCACTGGATGTATATCGTCGTCTTGATGTGCTCCTTGGGCAAAATAAAACCAGCTCTTATCTCCTCGAAGGAGTACTCGATCTCCTCCGCTGCCTGGCAGGCATGGCCGAGGAAGGTGGTGGGTGACGGAGCAATCTGCGCAGGCCACAACACGGTGGTTTTGTTGGCCGTCGGTGTCGCTCCTGGGGTAGCAGCCATCTGCATGGGCACGGAGACCGTCTTGGGAGTCTTGGGTGCCGGAATCTGCGGCAGGGCACACGGCGTCCTGTTCTCTTCCTCGGCAGAAGATACGACGGCGCGCGCCGGCGTCGTGCTTGTTACGGGGTGCGGAGCAGCGGCGGCATCCACCGGACAGAAAGGCTTCCGCGGCGGGGCAAATGCTGCTGCCTCTGTCTCCCGGGTGTTTGACCCGGTGAAGGACAGCTTCTTCACCGGAAGACCGGCAACATCCAAGCCTCTCCTACCTGCGTGCATGAGAAGATCCGTTGAGAAGTAGTATATATATCAAGCAGAAAGATGCAATCTCGTGTGACCAGAAAGGCAGCAGCAGGAGATACCAACCGGCGGACA
This sequence comes from Cryptocoryne crispatula var. balansae, assembly GCA_036172225.1. Taxonomy (NCBI): domain Eukaryota; kingdom Viridiplantae; phylum Streptophyta; class Magnoliopsida; order Alismatales; family Araceae; genus Cryptocoryne; species Cryptocoryne crispatula. The sequence continues at coordinate 6,713,135 of CM069932.1, read as the reverse complement.
GCATTCCGGTCTCCTCGGCCTTCCTGGTTGAGCGCGTAGCCTTCGCATGAAGCAGGTCGTGTTTGGGGGCCTGTACACCAAGAGACAGCCTTCTGCTGCTGGGGCCTCCGGTGGAGGTTCTCGGGACCTTCTTGGCACTCTGGATCTTCGAAGGGCTAGGTTTAGACCCAAACAGCGCCTCCTGCTCGGCTATAATCTGGCCCTGAAGCCTCTTCTGGTCCTTCATATGTCAAATCAATCCATCCTCTCTTTAGATAAGTATGTATCATTTTCGTAACAGAATCTCCTAATGGGTTTTTGTGAGCTTTGTAATAATACCCGTTGCCTTCGGCGCTCTTGTTCTTTCTCCTGCCTTAGGATATTGTACTCTTCGAGCATTGACAGAAGCGGAACCTGCGTAACTCATTCGTTATCAAATGAATAGGAAGAACCAGTGATACACATCTGTGTACGATACAAGCTTGAAGGAAAGCCCAATTCTTATTACTCCATCATATGTGAAAGCAATGCCTCTTTCTCTCTCCCAGGCCGTGGTCTTCGCAGCCAAAGCTTCTACCATCGCTGAGGATGATGGAATAGTCGTAGATCACACAAGAAACAACCAAATTACTCATGAATTTTTGATTACTCAGCAGCGCCGGAAGCTTTCCCTAGTGAGCTTCGCAAGCCCTTTATTAATATTTACCTGGAAGCTTGCTGACCATGGCACGCGCCTTCTCAGCACGCTTAAGTGTCAGGTGGGCGCCTCTTCCAGCATTGTAACGATTTTCATCCTGAAAGAATTGCATAATTACGCATGAGGAAAACTGCAAACATCTTGGATCATATGCAAGAAGAGAGCATCATCACTGTCAGAAAGCAAAGTTTGATTACCCTGTTGTACTCTTCCAGCCAACATTCTTCCTCGCATGCGGCCATCCATTTCTCGACCTTCTCCAGAATTTCCTTCCTGCTAAAAGCTTCCTCTTTAACATTTGATATTTGGATTTCTATCTGCTCCAAAACCAAAGATGCATCAACTGCTCCTGTAGAAAGGGAAATAATGAATCAGGGTTAATGATTCTCCTATAAATAACTATCCTAGAAATACTCCAGGCAGCAGCAACATTGTACCAGATTCAATAGTTTCTACTGCATATTCGATCTCTTCACATGAGCCAGCTACCAAATGGGCGCGCCTGCGGAGTTCCTCCAGTTGTGTCTTCTTTTTCAGAACAAGGTCCTTCATTTTGCTTGCTTTTAGTTCTTCCAACCGTAAAACCTCTGCTTCTACCTGTAATTATAGAAGGGGCAAGCTGGATATTAGATTTTCTAATAGATTGCTCTCTCCCACCTCATACTTTAGACGAACTTACATAACCAAGGAAATCCATAGAAAGAGAGCCAGGATCGGTGATCTCCCGCTCCGAGGCAGCTATATTGCAGGTAACGTTTTGGAATAGCTGCTGCTCTTCTATTGGTGTATCCATCAAATTCCAGAGCTCCAGTATTGAGGTTGCAAGGTCTTGAAGCTAAATCACGATGGGTCTTATAACCAAGAAGTCCAAGATAACAGGAGACGTTAAGCCAGGTGAAAATTAAATTTAGATTGTTGTTACCTTTTGCATTCTTTGTATCTTGCTCTCTCTCAAACCTTGTATTGCAGAGGCCAGCATATTTATCGTGTCATTGCTTATGCTTTTCGCACCATTGGCGCCATCCAAACTCGGGTGTATCTCGCTTATTGTATGATTGAAATCCATCCCGAGTACCAAACATAAGGAATTTAAAGAATTCAGGAGATCTAGTACCTGCTTCAGACGGTCGCCCTGCTCTTACAGAAAAAGTTGAAGTTAAATTATCAAGCACCAAAACGAATGCCACTAGCGGAATAGAAGTTTAAACACACAGTAACTGTTGCTCTTACCTTTTCCTTTTGAAGAACCTGCAGTTGCCTGTGCAAGTCTTCAAGCCTTTTCATTGATAAGTCGGTTTCATCCACAACCATCTTGGAAGGGTCATATTCTCCCGGTCTAATCTCATCCATGATCTTCCGTGTTTGCTCCAGAACTTCGATGAACTGGCTCCATCTCTCAGATTTTCTCTTGCGCATTTCATCTAGTTGCGGAAGTATTTCCTTCAGCTCTTCCTTCAAGCTCCCAGCTTTCTGGTTAGACTGAAGATGAAACACACTAACATCATAAGATGAACTGAGTATCAAACCCGATCAAGCATTGTGAACGGTCTAATGCAAATTGCAGTGCGGAAAAGTACTTATTCTTTTACCGAACGATCAAATTTTTTCCAACACGCACCTGCCTGGGGCAAACGGGCCGTTCTCCCATTGCCGAACAAATGGTTGCAAGCTCTGCTTCAGAATCAGCAATGGACTGCCGCAGATGTGCCCTAGACCTGCTTGCTCGATCAACCTTTCTTCTATATACCTCAAGGCATTCATGTTCTAGCTCCAGTAACATCTTATCCCTGTCTGATTCAGACTCCCCAACTTCATCCCATATAATCTTTTGTTCCAAAAACATAACCATCGATTATCAGGTCCTTAACGCAGCGTCAATTTCATTAAAGCGTACGAACCTTAAACTGTTGGAATCTTGTAATTTCAACTACTGGCCAAATAAAGCTATGTCTCTACGCTCACCTGAAGCTCATACAGGAGCGAACCACATGTGGTTTCCATTTGGTTAAGCAGATCGTTAGAGGCACACGACATGGCTGAAACAGCTGCTGCACTGCACAAAAGTTATAACAGCAGCCAAAATAAAAGGAATGCCAGCATCCACTTACACAAATGATAAACACCCGTTAGAATAGAGATCTCGTCATGGATTTGTATCACAAATAGGAAAAGAAAACAAAGCGATCTCAGGGGCCAAGTTCGCCCCTGGTAGCTAAATGCTGATTAATCCCCCATCCCCCCACGGATCAATTCTTTTCCCATCAAAAACCTTAATCACCGAGAAGTCGACCATTCTGCAGACCTCTGGGGAAAAAAAATCAAGTCAGAAAGGCATCCGATCATCTTAGATACGTCGATTTTAAGAAAGTCCGGCAAGTCCGCTTTAACTCTCGAATTCCCCCTGCCCCAGACGAATCGAAGGACTGCAGAAGATCCCTTGGCATACCTTTGCCGCCGATATAGATCACCGATGGAGCCGGAGAAGACGACGAGGAGGCGGCGGACGGAATTGCCTGACCGAGGTATTTCCGCCTTATCTCTTCTTACAGTTCCCTCTTCTTCTCAAAGTCCGACTATCCCCCAGCACCTGAGACCAGAGCGCGTATGGAAAGACAGAGAGAGAGAGAGAGAGACGTTGGGGGACATCTGATACCACCTGTTTTGAATTTCAAATCTCCACGGCCTGGTTCGGCGAGTGTTGCAGCAGAAGCAGAACAGATAACCGTAACGGCGCTTGCGGGGCTCCATTTACGGAGTAAACCCGCTACTTGCGGCTCCTAGAGACGGTGACATTTGAATTTGGTATCTCAGGACGTCATCCATAGCCGGACGGTACTTTTTTTTTTTTTTTTTTGGACACGTTGGCCCGGTGGCCAGAAAGAGGGCGCAGCTCAGCACCGGCGAGGGATCGAGCGCTGCAGGGTGCAGCGCTCGATCCCCACTAGGTACCACCTCCCCCCCGGGGAGGGGGGGAGGTGGTCCCGGCTGTTCACAGCCGGGTTCGAACCCCCGCCACCCCCCCCCCCGCGGAACACCACCTCGTAACTCCTCCCTTTTTTTAATTAGCAATCGGATATTTAAATATAAAATATTTTCCTCCCATATGCTCAAAACCTGAGTTATAATTATGATAAATTATAAAGATAAAGTAGTTATTGCACAGTTTATTGGTATTCTCGTAATAATTACATTAAAAATATTATCGATAGCCTATGTCTTTAATTTAGTTAACAATTGCATTTCAAATTTATCCTACTACCAGTAGGGATGTCAACGGGTCGTATACGGGTAGAATAATAGTATTATTCGTATCCGTATCCTATAAGAAATATGTGTATCCACTTGCTGTTTGTTAACTATCGGTATCGGGTGTATCCGCGAACTGCATTGTTCTATCCGCTTAAAAACGGTTTACGGTCGAATAACGGGCGGTTATCAAATATATAAAAAGATAACATGTGTATAATACAATCTAGCAAAATAAAGAAGTAAATGTAATTTTACCGATAAAAACACACATAAAAAATATATATATATTACAATTAAAACATCTATTTATAGTAATGAACAAAAATAAAATTCTTAATTATATATCTAACACAAAACATGAGATAAAAAAATAATTTACAAGTATATTGTAACAATAATTTTTTAGTCTGTGGTAAATAATTAGATGTGTAACACAAAATTTGAGATAGAAAAAAATCTTAATTACATATCCAAAATAATACATGTCTAACATAAATACATGAGATAGTCGATTTGCAGCAAAAGTGTGTACGTAGATTGCACCATCAAGAAGTGGAAGAGGACGTCAGGACAAGGTTTGTCCAATGTTAAGGTCTCAAGGAGGAGCGTGAATCGGTGAGTTAAGGATAATAAGATTTTCTAGATGAGACATATATATGCTTAGATGCTATAAATTGTGAGTTATTGTATTATATAATAATTAACGAATACGGATAACGATTTTCGGGTTCGGTTTATGGCGTATCCATGACCGCATCTGCTAAGATAACAGTTAATTGGTAAACGAACGCGGATAGTTTATTCGGAAAATTTTAACTATCCATTAACTGTTCGTTAACTAACGAACGGGTCCGATAATCGGATAATCGGTAACCATTGACATCCCTACCGGCAGTTGCTTTCAAATTAATCTATGAATGAAGAAAATTGCACATATAATTATTTATATTATAAACATATCATCAAAAAATTTATTTTTTAAAAAGAATTCTTGTGTTCTTGAAAAACTTTCTTCCGCTTAAAACACACCCAAACCGTAATTATTCAATTATTTTTTATAAGCTGTATTTGATCATATTAAAATGTCTAACATAGCTTAATCGCATTCAATTTTATCAGATTTTGTTTACTTTTAGATTATAATGATTGAGTTTAATTTTTAAAGGAGAAAGCGATGCTCACTTCAAATTTATCAACGGAATTATCTATTTTCAATTTTGATGAACAGTTACGTGTTTATTATTTTAATTAAATTAAATTAAAATCATGTAAATTTGATTGTACTATGATTCCAATTTTATCATCAAATTTTTTTTATTTAATCAAGGACCATATTTTTCTGGACCAAGCCCAATAAGTTAACAGTGCCTGATCCGATAAGTAGTGCCCACAATTTCCCAAGGGGAAGTGCCGGGAGAGCGAATGCCAATCCCCCCAAATTAAGGTCACAAAATTGGTTGGATTTGGGGGTAAAAGAACCGTGTCTATTTGATTCCAATTTTGATAAGAGTTAAAGGTGTTTTGATTCCGATTCTAATAATTTTGGTTCCAATTTCGATTCTACTATTAGAATGAGAAGAAAATTCGATAACTGCCTAAATGAATACTATTGGAGTTGGCGTATTTACTAAATTTTGATATAATATTTTTAAACTTTAATTTTAACACTCATATCATTTTAAATATAACAATTTTAATTTATTTAGTTTATGTTATTTAATTTTATTTATATATCTTTATGTTTTGCCGAAATCAAATAAATGAAAATAGAATTAACCTATTCCAATCTGGATAAACTGCAGTAATATTTGACTTCGATAGCTTATAAGATACAAAGACAATTTTCAAACTTGTTGATTTTTATCGGAATGAAACTGAAAATTCGAAATATTAGATCCGATTTACACCGTTGTTTCAAACCCATGTCATGTCACGGAGCCCATTAAGGTTATGGGCAGTTACCGCTCCGATATGCAGAGAGATGGACAGATCCTTCCAAATAAAAACGGGTGTCAAGAGAGAGGATTGTCAGCTCCGATAAGTCAAAAGACTTCTTTCTTTCTAACTCTCCTTCGTAACTCTCTTTTGAAAATAAAACAAGAAAACACATGTTTTGTTTTCGAGACAGACGCGGGCGGAGCATGCGGTCGACCAAAATTGCTTGCCCAGGATGACCAACACCCATACGACGGTGCACGTGCACGGCGAAGGCCCGGGCAAGCGGGAGGGGGGGGTTGCCCAAGTTGACCAGCACCCACACAACGGTGCAGGCACGCGGCGGGGGGGGGGAGCTTCGGGGAAGCGCCGCCGGGGGGAGCGGACAACGCGCGGTGGGGGGGGGGTTCACGGGCGGGGGGAGCGCTGCCGGGGGAGCGGACAACACGCGGGCTTCGCTGGCCGGGCGGACGACGCCGCTAGGGGGGAGGTCGTTGGCCGACGATGACGCAGCCTTTCGCTGGCTGCCGCCGCTGCGGGGAGGGAGGCGGAACGCGCCAGCGGGGTGGGGGCTTTCGCTCGCCGACGATACCGCCGCCGGGGTCTCTCACATCTTTTGATGTTTTTATTTTTTTATCACATCTCTTCAAACACATAATTTCATGACATTGACTAGTTTCGACTTTATTTTAATACAACATTTTATGATAAAAAAGTACAAGGATTCACTATATACAACCTAGAGAGAATATACTCGAACCACAAATTAATAGGGTGTTTGGTAGCACTTTTAATTTTAAGATAATCTCGTTTTTGAAATCAACATTATTTGACTTCTCAATTTTATTTTTAAAATTAAAATAGTCTAATTATTTGGTGTTTGGCAAAATTATCATAATTTTTAAAAATTAGACAGTAACATTTGGTTACGATCAACGAAACAGCGAAACCCCCCGTGACGCGTTCCGCCCCCCCTTCGCGGGGCCAGCGAAAGGCCGCGTCGTCGTCGGTCAACGAACCCCCCTCCCCCGCGGGGCGGCCAACGAAACACACCCCCCCCCCGACGGCGGCGGCGGCCAGCAAGCCCCCCGCCCCCCAACGGTGTCGTCGTCGTCCACCTCCCACCTCCCCGCGGCGGCGCTCCCCCCGCCGGCTAGGGAAGGCCTGCGAAGCGCCCTCCACGCAGCGGTGCTCCCCGCCAACGAAGCCCCCCGCCCCCCTCCCCCCGCGCGAGAGGTGCTTCCCTGCCGCGGTGGCAGCGCCCCACACCCCCGGCGCGGTGCCCCCGCCACCCCTCCCCGCCGGCGCTCCCCTCCCCCCCCACTCCCCTCCCCCACCCCACGCGGCGGCGGCGGGCCAGCGAAGCCCCCGCCAGCGCCAACGGGCCCCCGGCGCGGCGCTCCCCCCCCACCCCACGCGGCGGCGGCGGCGCTCCCCCCGCTCCGCGGCGTGCTCCCCCCCGAAGCCCCCCGCCCCCCTCCCCCCGCGCAGAGGTGCTTCCCCGCGGGCGCACCCCCCACCCCCGGCGCGGTGCCCCCGCCACCCCTCCCCGCAGCGGCGCTCCCCTCCCCCCCGCTCCCCTCCCCCACCCCACGCGGCGGCGGCGGCGCTCCCCCGCCGCGCCGGCCGGGCCCCCCGGCGCGGCGCTCCCCCCCCCCCCACCCCACGCGGCGGCGGCGGCGCTCCCCCGCCTCCGCGGCAGCGCTCCCCCGCCGCCGCCAGCGCTCCCTCCCCCAGCGGCGCTCCCCTAGCGGCTGCGAACCCCCCTTCCCCTGCACGTTTCACGACTCGCCTCTCAGCCTCCGCGTCTATCTCAAAAATAAAACAGGTCTTACCCTGTTTTTATTTTAGAAGAGATCGTATACATGAAGTATCTCACTTTTGAAAATGAGGCAATAGTTAAAAAATGTAACCAAAACACCTTATCTATTTTATTTTTATAATTTAGATCAAAAAGAAAGAAAAAAACGTAACCAAACACCCTATAAACTAGGGATCCCCACTCTTGTCAAAATTTTTCAAGACCCCAAAATAAAGGGGTCTTTGCAGTTTAGTTGCACCGACGTTTTTTGTTACGATTTTATTATTTTGTAACAAAACTTGTTAAAAAAAGTATTTAACAATTATTATATTTTAAAGATATTTTTTTCTGGACATAAAAAGGTAAGACACTATTTTTTTATCTTGTGATTTCCTACTTTGTTTAATCCTATGATATTTACTCATTTTGTTATCACTTTTCTTAAAACATGACAATTTTATGTCATTAACTTATACTAATGAAAGTGTATAACAAATTATTGTCCAACCAAACACCCCCCAATAAAGTATCAAGAGAACATTATATAGAAGCCTTAACTCAAACAACATAGCAGTCAAGTATGATCATAGGCATCCTAATTCGACCCGCCCTCTGTGATGACTAGGGTGTTCACCGCTTGTAAAATCCATACATGGAATCGATCCTAGTCGGATCGGGTTGGTCTCCCTCGGAAAAATTAATTAATCTAGTAAATCAATTTACTTTATATCATATTAATTTTAAAAGAATATCAATACAAATCTGTATAAATATTATTCTCTTGTAAATAAATTAAAATTAAAATTATATTAATTTAATTTTTAATCCGTGAATAAAAGAAATTACCGAACCCACAAACCAAGCTGAACTCTCAAGTTTGGTCCACTATCGACCGGACTTTTACCAGATGAGCTTGATTCTATCTGATTATTAGACGTAGCCCATCTTTGACCCCTAATTTGAGAGGTTAGAGGATTATTTGATTCACTGTCCTAATTAATCTCTGATCACATCTTAATAAATGTTTTAAAAATAAATTATAGAGACAGTGGCATAACATGTATGGCATAACTTAAATGTATATTAATCTGATTAATGTGTAAATATTTAGGAAATTATTACATCTAAAGTAAATAAATATATATAATTTTGATAAAGTGTAACTCTTTCACTTCCCCTTTACTTCTGTGGCTATCATGATGGCAAGAATCATCGCCAAACATTTTGCTGTACGAAGAAAGCAGCCGTCGTCTCGAAGGTGACGACCATCTTCAGTTTGGTTGGCGTACAAGCCGGAGATGGGCACGCGGGGACTTAAGATGCAACAGCTGTCATCTTGCAATTTCACGTACGAGTATCTTTGGTAAAATTTTTTTAATACATATTCTCTTTTATGGTTTCATTTTTGCCACACAATTATTTTTAGTGTACTGAATTTATGTGCATACTATGTAATGTATATTATAATGTATTTATATATTTTCAATAATTAATGAACAACAGATGAATGCGTTTAATTCAACTACTTATCGTAAGAGAGGAGACTAGGATCCATTCTAGCTGGGTCTATTTGATTATCCAGAAGCAAATGGCTAGTAGTCAGTGTGATCATATATACCTTGTGTTACACGTCAAGATGAGGGCATCCCCCAAATTTGGGAGAATATTAATGTTGTTTCACAAGACAGGTCGCTCTGACCATTGGTATATAAATCGTTGCTCTCTCCACGTAATATTTGCATTTCTTGCAACAAATATTGTAAGTCAAAATATACTTTTAGTAGATAAAGACATACTTTATAAAAGAAAATATTCCGCTGCTGGATATATATATATATATATATATATGTGTGTATACGCTTGTCGCGTATGATAAATTCCTGACTTGGTGGTAGTGGAACGTAGGAAAAGTCTTGCCCAAACTAAGGCATGGATTTTTAGAGAATATTTAAAAAAATTTATAAGTATTTTAAAATAAATAAATAACATACAATTTTTCCAGTACGATGAATTACAAATAACTGAATAACAGATAATTTTAAATTTTTTGAGAAATGTTTTGATTAAAAACGAGACCAAGGAGGATGGCGACCGGCGGGCCCCCGACCGCCCGGTCCCCACCAGCCGAACCGCTGCTCGTCGATCCAGTGTTCGACGAAATGTCAAAGACAGTCTCCTGCGGTGGCCGCGGCTGGCGACGCATCCTGGTGCCCACTGGGCCACTAGTTCTACGCGAACCCGTCAGTTCACCCAGAGCTGCCGCCATGATACAGGAGGTTATTAAGGAAGCCTGCGATCCCAGGAAGGAGACTTGCGCCAGCGCCGAAAGGGGCCTGCGATGCTTGTGCACGCAAACACTTGGCAACTACGCCGCCGCCTTCCTCACTCTCTCTACCCTGGACCGCACTCATCGTTTTATAACCCAGCACCACCGCAGTACCACACTCCCTTGCCCCCACGCCCGTCTGTCTCTCGCTTTCATGATCCGCTGCCGTCGACCCCTTCACCTTGGGCTCCTCCTCCAACCGTAGAAACGATCGGCTTCGGAACCCGGTGAGGGCGAGAGGAAAGGGCACGTAGGGGATCCATTAGCAAAGAGGGAACGGAGGTCGAAGCAGGGGCTCTTGGTTGGGCTGTGTGTTGAGCGCCTTAGTCAGTCACCCGAGTCTTTCTGCCGTCGACAGAATGCGACGGGATCTAGCGGCGGCGGCTGCCGCTACACCGTGCTTCCTTCTCGTCCTTGCCGCCACCGTCTGCGGGGAGAGCCCCTACAGATTCTTCGAGTGGAACGTCACCTTCGGCGACATCCGGCCTCTTGGAGTGCCGCAGCAGGTGAAGACACGCCATTAGCTGCGATCTCTCTTCCCCCATATATATCTGCATGTTAGCGCTCTCTTCCTGTTAATTAGATTTTGTCCCCGTCCTCCTCCTGAGCGGGCGCTTGACATATCATGAGACAGATCTAGAGGTGTGTGTGGTGTCTGATCTCTTTCTCTTTACAGGGGATACTGATCAATGGGCAATTCCCGGGGCCAGACATCTCCGCCGTCACCAACGACAATCTCGTCATCAACGTCCACAACAGCTTGAACGAGCCATTCCTCTTCTCCTGGTGATCGGACGTCTCTTGACTTCCCGCATCTCGGGCGCTTTCTTTCCTCTTCTAATCTGCTCCTCCCCCCTACACGAGCATCGCGGCGGTGTCTCTCTCGGTTCCCAAACACGAAGCTTCTACTCCAGACCCATCTTCCGTCCGTGTCGTCTCTCTCTCTCTGTCTATTCTTGACGGGCTACGTACGTTGGGGTCTAGTTAATTCAACGCATGGGCATGACCTAACCGAAAGATCTGACATATCTGTCCACACAAGTATAAGCTGCTTCCTACCGCCGTTTTATTTACGAGAGAGCGGATCCTCTCTCGGGAGATCTCGTAAGAAAATTTCTTCAATCTTCTTAATTACATAGGGAATAAGAACGATTAATGTCTTATCACATATTTATTTAATACTGATTTAGTATTCTTATCCTCTCATTTATGTGAGAGGGAACTGAGAAAATTTTCTCGGAAGATGTCATGGGATGATTCACTCTCTTTATTTATTCACCTTTCTTCACGGTACCTCTGCTGGACTCCGGGACGTTCTGGTAGCTAGGGGGCCACATTAGATGTCCTGTTATGGCATCCAAATGCTTAAATAAATAAATAAATAAATATATATATAGGTACGTACGAAGCACCGCGCTGGCATCATTGCCCGAAGGCTAGGGCAGCCGAACAGTACGTGACGCCACAATCAGGCAATGGTGAATTATTAACCATACATCAAAAAGTAATAAAGAAAAATATGCCTCTAATTGCCAGCTGCAACCTCCCCCATGCACCTAGAGCTGCAAACTGAGCTGATAGGGAGCATATGTTTGTTTTGTTTAGCTAGATAGGTAAATCATATTCGAACGGTGTCGGATATGATTAGGATAAGATATCAAACTTCGGGGTATTATCTAGATTTGGAGAGAATTCAATTAAAGTTTTAATTTAATTTTATTTGATTAATGTATTTAATAATAGAGAAATATGTTAAAAATTTTAAAATGCAAAATTATCGTATAGTTATTAATATCAACCAATTAGTCTGTTGTGTATAAGACAATATTTGAATATAGTTAAAAAAAAAATTTAACAAAATTATTACATGCATTATGTACACATTATACCGGAATTAATTTCATTGTCTGCTCCGGTTAACCGTCGAATAATATCTATATATCCGAATAATCTCTCAGACAAATATACAGTAATCAGATATTATCTACGTAAACGAATTTGAATTTAAACGAATTAGAATTCCTACATATCCCCAATCAGCTGAGAGATTGAAAGGGGAAGGAGGAGGACAATGGGCGTTCTTATAAGAGCCAGGATTTCTCCTTAGATGGTTGCCGGAGGGGACTCCTGTGGGGGGGGGGGGTTTGAAAAGGGAGGGAGGGGTGAGTTTTAGCATCGCAAGTAAATTTCTCCCGCATGTATCATCTACACAGTTCTGGTCCTCTTCGTATTATTCTCTTTCGCGCCAATCCTCCACACAGTAACCTAGTATGTGATAGTATGAGTTAGGATCATCTTAGTTCCATGTGGAGAAAATCTCTCGTAGTTCACAACGGGGGTGACAGCACGTGGCGCACAGAAGATAAAGTGAGAGTACATTTTAATGAGGATATAAAGTGGATGTGACATCGTTCCATAATGAGTGAGTAGAGAGTCAATGACGGATCTTCAAAACTTTGGTAGCTCGTTAAAGAGTTAATAGAAATTTGATAGTGAGTTCTCAAAAATTTGATAGTAAATTAATAAAATCTCGATAACAGGTCTTAATAATAAATCTTCAAAGACTCGATAACAAATTAACACGGACTCGATAACGAGTCTTGGGAAATAAAAAAGACGTCATATTATCTTTAAAGTGCATTGTTACTTCGTTTTTCGCATATTATCACGACAGTGAGAGCTTTTCCACCTGAAAACTGAGATGATCGGAACTCAGTTCGTTTACCATGCTATATGTACGGTGAGCATATGCCCTGCAATGCTGCTAGCGGTGTATGTAGACTTAACTATGTGTGCGCGTCACTGTGTGATGATGGGAGGAACAGGAACGGGATACAGCAGCGCAAGAACTCGTGGGAGGACGGCGTTTACGGGACGAACTGCCCCATCCCGCCGGGTCGGAACTTCACGTACCGGATGCAGATGAAGGACCAGATCGGCAGCTTCTTCTACTTCCCGTCCTTGGCCTTCCACAGGGCGGCCGGCGGCTTCGGCGGCATCCGCGTGCTCAGCCGGCCCCTCATCCCTGTCCCCTTCCCGGAACCCGCCGGCGACTTCACCCTCCTCGTCGGCGACTGGTACAGATCCAACCACACAGTTGAGTCGTGTTCCCCCACTACTAGCTAGCGGTGTCAAATGGACGGGCTGGGCCCGTTAGCCCGTCAAAAAATCCGCCGTCGGCTGGGCCCTGGCCCGTCAAAAAACTTAAGAGGGCCCGTCGAATAATCCGTTTCTCATTTTATTGAAATGAGTAGGCCCGTCGATCTTGGCCCGCCAGCCCGTCGAAAACCCGACAGCGGCGAGCCGCGAACCCCAACACTGCGGCTTCCACTTCTTCTGCTCAGTGCTCACGCATGGTTTTCACCGGCTATCCGCAAGGCAACCAGGGAGGAGGCAAACTGGTCAAAGCCGGCAGCCGCCGCCGCAGGCGTCCAAGCAGCCCCACGACCCCGACCTCGACCCTTCGTATTTCTGTTGTGCCATTTAAAGGGAGGTATTTCTGCATCTCTAACCAATATCCACCGCGGCGATTGTCGGGACTGCGAGGTAAGCCTCGCTCTCTACACCAAACCCTCTCCTGCATCGTCCTCTTTGGTTCGGTAATCCATATGCTTACAAGAGCTGTTGTCATTTCACGTAATCCGGAGGATCCATGGTTCTGTGTCTAATCCCAAGTACGTCATCCGCCATTGGTGAGGATCGCAGGCCTAAACCAGAGCAGAGACATTGGGGTTATGCTGCATGCCCCTTCCTCTCGGTGTATGCTGCAAATGGGGGAATGAGCGCTTGCTTCTCGGGATACCGAAGATTTGCAACGGAGAGTGACACCTGCAAGATCCTCTTTTATGGTTTGCTCGTGAAGGGAGAAGCTATTCGTGTAAGTTCCGCTTCCTCCTCTACACTCGGTAGTGGACTCTCATGTATCCCATTGATGCATCGTTGGACAAAGATATGTGATTTGAAATTATGGATGTGCTGCAACGAATCTGAGTTAAAATGTATGTTTATCCATACATACATATATGGATACATGAGAGTTCCCGCCGTGAGTTAAGCCAGGAACCCATACAACATGTATGTGAATTGAGATTTCTCTGTGGTGACATGGATTTGAGTTGTGTGACTTCTTAATGTCTTATAACTAGAATACATATATATATTTATTGAACCTTTTTTCCCTCCAATTGCAAATTGAAGTGGTCTTTATAGCTTATATTTAATAATGTTGCAACATGCGGCCCTTTAATTTAAGATTGCAATCTATACTTTTGTTTGCACAACTACAATATAATAATAGAGAGAGATGGATTGAAACAGGCAATACTTGGAGGGTGATGATGTGTTTGGTTGCACAATACTTTGAATGCATTTTCAACATAAAATTTTGTATTAAAATAAAATCTAAGATAGCCAAAGACCAAGATCTGTGATTGGAAATCATGTATATGCAGATGAGACTCCAAATTCAAATGTATGTGGTCACTTGTTGATCAGATGGGATTTTTGGATCATGGTAAGATTTTTTTGAACCACATCACCTGAGGCTAGATACCTTTAAGTCATCTTTTGTATAGAAGATTTATGTGTGTAAGGACATGGGATTTGGGTTCTGTGATATCTTTTTATTCTAATTAGAACACATGCAAATGTACCTTTAGAATCTTTCTTATAACTTTCTAAATGGACGTTGGCATATTATTTTATACTTGAGAATAAATTTTTTTTATAGAGGCTGTATGCAACCTAGCTGAGGAAGTTTAAGCTACCAAGTTGAGGACCCAAAAAATAGCTGCATTGCAACAGAACAGTGACTATAGTACTTCTGCCAATGTACATGCTTATTTGAATATAATTCGTATTAAATAAACAAGTTAAGTGCAGTCTTTTATCATTCTCCAAGCTCCCTGGTCATTTTTTTTATCAACCTGTGTCTGCATAGAAAGAGATAATAGAGAATGAAGCAACCTGTCCATGTCTATAGACAGGAATTCTCTGGGTATCATATAAAATAAAAAATAGAATAAGGGCAAGGGATTAATTAGAATGCAGGTTCCTTCATCTTCTGTCTTTCTTTCATCAAGACTCTCAATCCTTCTAACATATCCCATCTGCCTGACTCGGCATGAATATTTGACAATGCCACATATTGGTTGGGAGGAAAATTCTGGTTCTAGACGTTGAGGCATTTACAATCACAAGGAACCAATTGGCTACACCAAAGGGTGAAGCTCTTACAAGTGAGAAGCATGGTTTGTGTCCGTCGATTTGTGCTCTCTTAAATATTCTGGCTTTTACCGTCACTTTTTTTTTCACAGGCAGAATGTGATGGTATTTGCAAATCCTTGCACCGGGTGGAGCAATAAAATCTAGAGGGAGACTTGAAAATTCCAGGAGGGGAAGCCGTATTCTAATTAATCTCAGGACATCCCAAAACAAAAGATCCTCTAGGATATAGTGATGGATTAGGAGGATCTAACCAAGATTGTAAAAGTTTCCCACATCGGGTCTAGGTACCTCAACCACCCTTCAGTAGGCATCCCTTTCTGGTGGCCTCTTCTCCCTCTGGCAGCTCATGTGACCTTGAGGTGCCTTTACCCAAGGAGCCTAGAGCATTCAAGGCATCTCACTGCGATCACCTCACTCACCCTTGATAACATGGATTTATTTTTCTTCAACTCCATTATGTAACTTCATTATGCTTTTTTTAAAACTTTGTTTGTTTCCTGTGTTAAGCAATAGTTAGTATTCAATTTGTGTGTGTGTACACCCAGCAAATAAAGGGATCTTTTCTGACCTGAGAATATGTAATGTAAAACAAAATAAAAATATAAGGTGCAGTTGATATGTCTAAGTGATTTACGTGAATAAAGCTTAGACTGAGCCATGATTCTAAATAGAAGAATCTTGACCAGTTCTATTCTAGTGGAATATGCTATTTTCCACACACCGAGAGGACTTCCACTGTTCCACACATCATGTTAAGCCATTTTGTTTTACAATTTTTTATGCCCATATATTCTCATTGATTTGATTTCCAGTCTTTCAGTTGTAGTGACAAACCTGGGAGAAAGGCATTTAACAAGTAGAAGAGCTGGAGCCTTTGGATGTATAACTGGGCTATTCTCCGCTTCTCATGTGGTGGGCAATGTGTTGAGCCGTCTTTCTATTTTTTTTGTGGTTCGAGATTATTCCAGCTCATTTGTCGGATTTGATCCAACTTGTTCAGGCTGTTATACTACAATCCTGCAGTTGTTTGTGGGCAAAGGAATCATGTTATTTGTTATCCAAGACAATTGTTTCATTTATAATGCAGTTAGTTACTTTGTCGATCTGATCAGTTAGTTATTTTACAATGATTATATAAGAGTGGTACAAGTCATTTTGTAATAAAAGCAGGTGAACACAGAATTTTTGTTGTGCCAATTTACTACATGTTATCCAACATGGTGACCTCGAGTTGCAAGGGATAAATGAGCTTAGTTCGGTTGTTAGAGAGATGGTCAGATTGTATTGTTTTATTTCTTAAATTATGACAATTCACAAATTGATAGGTGTTCTATTTTTTTTTTAGATTTTAGGTTTAGTTGAATTATGAAATTTACGGATGATTTTATAATCTCTTTGTGATTTTTAAAATTTTTTACAATTTTATTAATTTTATGATTTTTGTAGAAAAATCTATTTATGACTGTTTTACACAACTCAAGCCCGTTGGGCTAATGGGCTTTGGCGGGCTAAAGCCCATTTACACAATCTAAGCCCGTTGGACTTTCTACATGAAAAATTTTCATTAAATTTTTTGTTATATGCTAATTTTATGAATTAAATTTTATGCTTAGGTTGGAATGGGTGGTGGAACAAGAACTGGTGGTGCACCTGTGATTACTGGACTTTGCAAAATCAATGGGCATATTGATTGTTGGGATTGTTATGAAACAATCAATAGTTAATTTGTTTTGGGGTTTTAAGAAATTGATTGGGATTGAGTTAAATTGCTTTGAATTCGTTCAAGTCAGATTCGGCTTGAAATGAAGTTTGTTTGGATTAGTTTTGTTTGATCGAGATTAACTTGAGTTTAATTTAAGAGTTGGAATTGAATTTGATTGGTGTTTCTGAATTTCAGATTTCTTGGCTTGGAATTCTGCAGATTTTTACAGTTTTGGTTTCTTGTTTTAGATGTGAAGTTCAGATTTCAGTTTGATTTAAACAGATTTATTTTGACTGAGTTTGATTTGAACATGATGGGATTCTTTCATTTTTTTGGATTTCTGCAAAGCTGGCAGATTCTACTCGGTGCATGCATTTTCTGGTTTAGACTACAAGTTTCTGATTTTAGTGATCTGATTTTGAATTTCAGACTTGGCAGACCTTAGATTTCGAATTTTGCAGATTCTTAAATTTTTTCAGATTCTGGATTCTCTCTTATGCAAGTTTCGGCTAGCTATCTTCAAGTTTGTTTAGATTTCAGATTTCAAATTCTTAGATTTCAGATTCTGGAGTTCAGATTCTGCACTTCTCATTTTTTATTTGGAGTTTCCAGATTTATTTCAAATCTCGAATCTCAGCTACAAAGTTCAGATTTTGATCTCTTCAAATTTCAGACTCCATATCTCTTGCATATTCCGCATTTTAATCGATTTCCAGATTGCAGGCTTCTTGAATGGGCTCTACACAATTTCAGATTTCAGATTTTATGGTGTATTCAGATTTCTGACTTTCCAGATGCAGATTTTATGTTTCAAAATTTCAGGTTCCAGACTCCAGAGTTTAGGCCTTGAATTTCAGATGTGATTTCAGATTTTTCAGATTTCGGATTTTACAGGTTAGGCTTCAAGTTTTAAATTCCCAGATTTCTGATTTCTTGCAGATTTTACAGAATAAGTCGGTTTCCAGATTTAGGGGTTCTTCAGATTTTGACTTCAGATTTTTTATGTTTCTGATTTTTGTATGTTCTTCAGAGAAGGGATTAATGCTGTCTATTGTATTGTTTTTATTTCTTAAATTATGGCAATTCACAAATTGATAGGTGTTCTATTTTTTTTGATTTTATATTTAGTTGAGTTATGAAATTTACGGATGATTTTATAATCTCTTTGTGATTTTTAAAATTTTTCACATTTTTATTAATTTTCTGATATTTGTAGAATTTTTTATTTATGACTGTTTTACAAAACTGAAGCCCGTTGGGCTAACGGGCTTTGGCGGGCTAAAGCCCATTTACACAATTTAAGCCCGTTGGGCTTTCTACGTGGGCTTGGGCTTGGGCTCTATGTATATGGGCTTAAGTGGGCTTGGGCCGGGCCAGCCCAAGCCCGGCCCATTGACACCCCTACTACTAGCTCTTGGGATAGGTTATTTCCGCGTGATTTTTTTGGTGATAAATCATAATATGCTTTTTAATCAAAAACATTGTACGGCAGTTAATTAAGCACACTAATACAATAACATATCTCCTGATTAAAAAAATAATAATTCGGTGGATGGGGAGGCAAGGTAGGTGAGTGTGAGAGCCGCGGTTTGTTAAGAAGATGGTCCGGACTGTGGTGTCGGCGAGGGTAGAACACTTGCACCACGGAAGCACGAGTGGGGAAAGGATGTAACGGTTCACGTGATACATATGCGGCTCACGTGAGGAAATCTCCCCACCGGACCGGAACCCTCCGCTTCACATTAGTGGAGGGAGGGAATTTCGTCGGGGGAATGAATTTCATCGTGATTTCATCTAAGGAAAAAGAGTTTCTTTTTCTAACAACATGAGTTTTTTTTTGTTTTTTTTTACCTAGGGGTGTTCATGGTTCAGTGTGATTTGATTTTTAAGGATTTTATTTTTCCGAATCACATGGGAACCCGCAAATATACCTCCCAGTTTAAATGAAATAAAATCAAACTAATTCTTTGGTTCAAATCATATTTTATTAATATATGCTATACACATAATTTCATTGGGTTGTTTTAAGTTATACTTTATGTAGTATTCGTAGTCATAGTATTTATGATTATTTTTACTTTAAGAACTTTTAAAATATATATGTATCTTTATATTAAAAGATTCATATTAGTATTTTAAAATAAGTATTTAATCTAATTTAGATTATTCCATTTTTTGTTTGATTCAATATAAACCTTTTGTGTTAATCAAATCAAACTTTTGGGAACGTAGTTCAATTTAAATAAAACCAAATTAGATTTGGTTTGATTTTATTTTTCTGTTGAACATAATAGTGAACGTTGTCCCTCGTAACCTTGCCTCTTGCAGCCGCTTAGCCCCAATTTTCGAAGAGATCATCTGATCATGTTTGAATACATTGTGTTTAACATCAAATTTTAAATGTGCTTCGATGGATTGCATCGGTTCGTTCATTCGTACGAGGATGTATACCATTGCATCAAATTTCTTCTTTGTAATTACTACAAACTTCTTAGAGTTGAGTTTGATCGTCTCAATTCTCGGGTGGCGAAAACTCATGTGGTTTTGAATGGGGTGACATGCCATATGGTATAACGGAAGATGAAACATGAGTATGTTTTAATGACGATGTAAAATGACAGACAAGAAAATATGATGTCGTTTCTGTAGCGAGTTAGTAGAGAGTCAGTAACATGTCTTCAAAGTCTCAGTAATGGGTTCATAGTCTTGATAATAGGTCAGTAAAAAATCGGTGGTGGAGCTTTGGTAGAAATATTATCAAAAACTTAATAGGAAGTCATCGAAACCTCGATAGTGAATTTTCGAAGCCTCGACAATGTCAAACTCTAGATAACGGGTCATCAGAATCTCGATAATAAATTTTCGGAGTCTTGATAGCAAATTATCAAGTACTCGATAGCAAGTCATAAAAAACTTAGTACCGAGTTCATTCACCATTTCACGTCTTCATTTAAGCACACTCTATCTTGTCCCTTATTACTTTACGTAGTGTCACTCGGTTGAGGACTGTGCGAGAGTTTAGAAGTATTATTATTTACGCAGAACTGTTTTTCTAGGCAAGTACTTTAAGGTCTTAACCATAATAACTAAGGAAAAGGCAGGGCAGCAAAATGAGACTGAAGAAACGAGATAAATGGCGCTGCTCTTAGATTTGACAGGCATTTCTGGTGCTTATCAAACAGGTCCTCAAGACCATACTCGACCGAGGCAAGAGGCTGAAATTTCCCGACGGCGTTCTCATCAATGGCCGTGGTCCTAATGGCGCCACCTTCACCGTCGACCCAGGTAGCTTTGCTTCTCGCTCTGCAAGCCCTGAGACTTCTTCGAAGGTATCAGAGACCTTGACGGCTCCGGAGCCTCTCTCTCTCTGATATCGCAGGGAAAACCTACAGGTTTCGCATATCTAACGTGGGGCTGGAGAGCTCCCTCAACGTCAGGTTCCAGGGGCATAACGTGAAGCTGGTCGAAGTGGAAGGGACGCACACACTGCAGGAGACGCTCTCCTCCGTCGACGTGCACGTCGGCCAGTCCATGTCTGTGCTGCTCACGGCGGACCAGCCCGCCCAGGACTACTACGTCGCCGTCTCGACCCGTTTCACGGCCCAAGTCCTCACCGCCACCGGCATCCTTCACTATAGCAACTCCGCCAAGGCCGTCAGCGGGTCCCCTCCCCGGGGTCCGACGTTCCAGATCGAGTGGTCGCTCAATCAGGCTCGCTCCATCCGGTAGGTTGATTCTGATCTCTGCGTGCCTTGCTGCTTGATGATCGATCGCGTCCTTGTTTTTTATATCGTTCAGACGGGAAGAATCAGCTGGGAAATTTTTTTTTTTAACTAGCACACTTCAATTTTTTTAAACTAACGTACAAAAAATTTTATTTTCAAAATCAACACAGCTTTTTTTAAGAGTCAAATTGATCAAATTCAGAAGGAAAGATGTCAATCCGACTTTTATTAAAAAAGTGAAGTAGGAATTGAAAATCTGACTTCTAAAATAAAGTGGATGTCATTTTAAACCCATAACTCCCCCCTTTCTCTCGCATACGTACACACAAAATTTAACCTTTTGTGAAGTTGATTGGTACAATTTGCCTTTCAAAATAAAATTCTTTGTGTCGAAGGGTGTTTGGTTGTACGATAAATTGAGTTTTTTTCTATAATTTTATATTTTTGAAACAAAATTTGAAGTGCTTGACGATCATTACAAATTTGTATTTCTAAATAAAATTTATTCTTGAACAAAAAAATGTGAGAATCTTATTTTTTTCTTATTTAGTGATGCCCCCACCTCCCACCCCCACCTCTTTTGGTCATGAACTCATTTTTGTTATTTCATATCGCCGAAACATGACAATTTTATATCATCGATTGGCTTACATTTTTGGTACAATTTTTTGTCACCAAGGTGTATAAAACTTTAGGGCGCCCAAACACCTTGTTAGTTTGAGAAAATTACCCTGTATAAAATGTGTTAGCTTAATACATTTTTTCCCCCGTAGAACTCACGCTGATCTTGAGATCTCTCAAACGCGCAGAACTAACCTCACCGCGAGTGGGCCAAGGCCCAATCCGCAGGGTTCCTACCACTACGGTCTGATCAACACCAGCCGGACCATCGTGCTCGCGAACTCCGCATCTCAGGTGGGCGGCAAGCAGCGCTACACGGTGAACAGGGTCTCCTTTGTGCCTGCGGACACGCCGTTGAAGCTCGCGGATCACTTCAAGATTGGAGGGGTCTTCCGGCTGGGAAGCATCCCGGACGCTCCGTCGTCGGTTACGCCGTACCTCGACACCTCGGTCATGGCCGCCGATTTCCGGTCCTTCGTCGAGATGGTGTTCGAGAACAAGGAGAGCGTCGTCCAGAGTTGGCATCTCGACGGCCACAACTTCTTCGTAGTCGGGTATATATATATATATATAGTTGATCGTCTCCGCTAAATGCAAATGTTAAATAGTACTGATGCTGCTGTAGGATGGACGGCGGGCAGTGGACGCCGGCAAGTAGAAACCAGTACAATCTAAGGGACGCCGTGTCCCGGTGTACTACCCAAGTAAGATGCGTGGAAACCCGCCTTCTCCTTTCCATGGCGGCCGGGGGCACCGTGTGATCATCTCTAACCCGTAGTTTGGACCTCGAGCCGCATCTAAATGTATATTGCAGGTGTACCCCAGATCATGGACGGCAGTTCACGTGGCTCTGGACAACGTGGGGATGTGGAACCTGAGATCTGAGTTCTGGGCCAGGCAATACCTCGGTCAACAGTTCTACCTGCGCGTCTACTTTCCCGTGGAGTCGACCAGAGACGAGCTCCCCATCCCTGATAACGCGCTTCTCTGCGGAAGGGCTTCTGGGCGCCAAACTGATCCGACACCGTGACACCAGCAGTACTGGATGAATTGAACAGAGAACCAGGTCGGTTGCAAGTGCCAAGGTTCAGTTTCCTGGTAGCTGCCTCGAGAAGTTTGGAGATGATCCGAGGGATGGTGTCCGTCTCTCTGTACTTTGATCCGCGAAACAATGCAGTCGATATATGTATAATTTGATATATACTATGGTGCAAGTAATATAGAACTCAGTTATGCAGCTGATCCGAGGAATGGTGTCAGTCTCTGTTATTCGATGCGCTAAACAATGTGGTCAATATATATATAATATTATTTGACATGTAGATGGGAAAATTATAGCCAAGAACTATGATGGATTACTAATCAATTGAGAAATTTGCAACTATCAATTTACTAACCCCAAATAGAGACAAAAGCCATCATAAAGGCTTGTGAATGGACTATCTGGAACAACATCCAAACCATTATTGAGAGCAGTGCTAAATCAGCGGTGGACGCTATCTTGGGATGTGCGTCAATGTTGTGGTATGCCCAGGGAAATATTGGTATCTATCGAGCATTACTTAAGAATTCCAATGTACAACTTCAGTTTAGTTATAGGAAGTGTAAATAGTTAGCCCATTTCCTAGTGAAATGGACACTAGTTTCTCCGCAACTCTTGACTCCGGATGCAATCTTCTTGGAAGCGATTTTGCTGCATCTCTATAATGACATTTCTACTATCTAGTATGGTCTATTTCCCATTCCAAAGAAAAAATAGACACAAGGCTTTAGGGATTGGTATAGTTATCTATAGATCACTGATTGGGTAGGTAAAAGGGGTAGGTAAAATGTACATTTACCTACTGAGTAAATAAACATCAGTATGTAAAGATTAGATTTCTTGTAGTGTAATACGGTGCAAGTAATATAGAACTCAGTTTTTGGTAGTTGCTGAGAAGTTTGCAGCTGATCCGAGGGATGGTGTCAGTCTCTGTTATTTGATCCGCTAAACAATGTGGTCAATATATAATATTTGATATGTAATATGGTGCAAGTAATATAGAACTCAGTTTTCTGGTAGTTGCTGAGAAGTTTGCAGCTGATCCGGGGGATGGTGTCAGGGGATGGTGTCAGTCTCTGTTATTTGTTCCGCTAAACAATGTAGTCGATATATATTTGATATGTAATATGGTGCAAGTGATATAGAACTCAGTTTTCTGGTAGTTGCTGAGAAGTTTGCAGCTGATCCGAGGGATGGTGTCAGTCTCTGTTATTTGTTCCGCTAAACAATGTAGTCGATATAAATTTTGATATAGCATAGTGCAAGTAATAGGGTTTTTTAAAGTAACACTCTTATTTTTCAATATCACAAAATTAACAAAAAGATTATCTTTTACAAAATTAACACACTTTTTTTAAAGTAATTGCTTTCAATAAAGATTTTGCAGAAAAATAGACATCGACTTTTAAAGTTAAAGTCGGTGTACATCACACCGATTTTGTTAATGAAGTTATAATCCCCATCTAATCTCAAATAAAATGATAAGTTGTTGAAATAGACATCCGACTTATAAGGTTCGACAAACTCACTCTTCACTTAATTTAACATAAGTTAGATCATATTACTCTAACTTTATAAGAAGATGCGGGGTTTAATCATTACATAGTAATATTTTCTTTGCCTAACTTTAAAGTTAGAGTATGGTACATTAACTGTCGTTTTTTAAAACAAAGTCAAAATATATAACTCTGACCTACCAAGCTGCAGTGTCAAAGTTGGAGTATTTTAGCCCGATTTTAAATTTTCTTTGCAAAGTCGTCATTGTTGGCGAGAACAGGGAAACTGCGTTGGTTTTGTAAAAGCTTTCGTGCCTGTTAGTTTGTAATATTAAAAGAAATATGTTAGTTTCAAAAAAAATGGCAAGTTAACATAGGAATTTTTTAAAGTTTCCTTAGTTGGTAAACGATTATTTTCTAAAGAAAATAGAAGTGAAAGTATTTACCGAAAAGGTCGATGAAATTCAAAATAAGAATGTCCTGGATCATGATCCTGAATATGAGAAGAAACAGATTTAATCAACCATCTTTATAGACTCGGCCCGATGTGTCCCTCAACGCAGTGTTTGGTTGCACAATATTTTGTATACAATTTTATGATAAATCTTTTATTAAATAAATTTAAGATGATCAAAGTTAAAATTATCATGTTTGGTGAGATGGGATAACAAAAATAGTGGGGAACCATTAAAACTAAAATAAGCGGAGGTCACAAAGAAAAAATGAGTCCTATCTCTAAATGTCTCGTCTAATAAAAAGATTTCTATCTAAAAGCACATTATCAGTGCAACAAAACGCCCTATAAGTTATATATACCCTTCTTCTTGCTGGTCTCTTCTAGGCTGCAACGCCATAATGGCACAAATTTAATTCAAGAATAATACAATTATTTATTAAAAATTTAAGGATAAAACAAACTTACAGGTAAATTATTATATATTGTACTAGCAGGAAATGTTCGCCGGACAACATGCATGTGCTAGCAGTATTCAATCTTTCCATAGACAATGTCAAAAAGACTTTCTATAGCGAATTTGAACAAGAAAAAACCATATGCATTTGAGGTGTACCTTTGTAAGAACTATAACGATTGCTTTTTAATGTTTATGGGGTGTTTGGTTGCATGATAATTTTTTGTACACTTTCATGATAAAAAAATGTATTAATTATGAATTTGGATTGTAATTTTAAGTGTGGAATTATGAATTTGAATTGTAATTTTAGTCTTATTTGGTTCCAGACCGATATCCTTTCCCGTTACGTCGCCGGATTATCTTCCGCTGTGCATGTTAAAAATCCGGGTCATGACAGATTGGTATCAGAGCATTAACTCGGCCTGAATGTCTATTTTGACATGCCCGAGTTATTGATATCGGTTTGGATTAGACGGAATTGATGATTGGAAGATCATGATCTTAGATAGAGAGAGTAATTTAAATTGTCTATTAGACTGAGAATTTTGGATGGCATTGGAGTTTGATATTAGATGAGTCTTTTAGATAGATTAGAATGAGCTAGATAGATAGATATGTAGATAGATAGATAGATATTTGATAAGTAGATTGATGTAAGAATTGTTAGTTAGTGTGTTAATTTGTTAGATAATCAGATAGATAGATGATGGGTAGATATATAGATAGATAGTTTGATAGATAGATGTGTTTAGGGTGAGTGATAGATACTGAGTAGATTAGATAGAGGAGAATAGTCAGATTGATTGAAGGATGCAATTGTTCGATGAGTCCGGTTGAATTTTCGAGGACGAAAATTTTTGTTAGGAGGGTAGATTGTAATACCCCGGTTATTTAAATAAAAAAATAGTTATTATATTTATTATGAGTTTATTTACATTATTTCTACTTTCCTCCTTTATTTCTTTCCAAATTTCTCTCCCTCCCGATAATCTTCCTTAACCGCCGCCTACTCCTTTTGGATCGAATTCTAATTCTAGTCCCCGTCGGACTCCTCCTCCTCCCCCTCTTTTTATTCCCCGTACAGCCACGTCTCCCCCTCTTCTCCTCTCCCGCGAGCGCACCCGACAGCAGCCCCCGCCCTCCTTCTCCCTCTTCTCCTTCTCTGCCGCGAGCGCGCGCAGCAGCCACGCCCGCCCTCCTTCTCCTTCTCCTTCTTCTTCTTCTTCTTCTTCTCCTCTCCGCGCGTGCAACACCCGGCTGCCGCACCGCCGCCGCGGCCCGCCGTGCGCACGACCGCCGCCCGGCGGCTCCCTCCCCGCCGGCCACCGCACCTCGCCACTCTGCGCTGCGCCGCCCGCCGTGCGTGCCGAAGCTCGGCCGCCGCCGCCGGACCTCCCTCGCGCTACCGCCGTCCGGCGTTCCCTCCGCCGTCGTCGCCGGTTGCGGCGCCGCCCGGCCGGCGCCTCCCTACACCCTCCGCCGGCCACCCTCCCTCGGCCGCGGCCGCCGCCCCGCGGCCTTGCTGCGTCTCCCTCCGCCCGCCGCCGGTCGCCACCGCCGCCGCTGCCGCCGCCTTGACCCCCCGGGCTGTCCCCTTGCGCAGCCGGCGCCGCCCCTGCGCGCTCCAGCCCCGCCGCCCTCGGCCGCCGTCCCCGCTGCCTCAGCCGCCCGCGCGCGGTGTGCGCCACCGGTGCGCCAACCCGCGGCCCCCCCTCCGCCGGTCTCTCTCTCCTCTCTCATATCTCTCATATCTATCTCTCTCTCCCTCTATCGCATATATATATATCTCTCTCTCTCTCTTCTATTCTCTCTATTATTCTTCATTCAATATTATTCTCTTTTCCCAACAGATTATCAAGACACCGTTCGGTTCGGTTTTTCATCACCGTCGTGACCGCGGCAACACACTCGTCACCCGGATCGATTCCGTTGGAATTCCGTGCGCCGTTCGCCATCGACGTCAAGGTAGGCGTCTCGGCTATCCTTAGCACTCTAATATTTTTATTAAACCGTAAGAATCATGTTTAGATCACCAGGATTAGAAGATTGTAGTTAATGGGTACATTTTGGATTTATTAGCATGTTTAGTTAGAGTTAGATTAATTTGTCTAGACCGTGCATATTTAGATTAAATTAGTTATTCATGTATGTTGGTCATCATGATAGGTTATGTATGTTTAAATCTAGCTAGTTTAGTATGTCTGCATCGCGATTAACCTTAATCATGTATATCTCGATTTGATAAAAAGCCGATGTAAGGTTTAGGCATAATGGTGGTAGAGTTTAGTTTATTTTCTTTTATTAGATAGATAGTTCTGTTTAAGCATGTAATTGTCATATTTAGGTTGTAAATTGCATGATCTTATTCATATGCATTAGTTTGTGATGGACTGTGGTATGGGATGCAAATATGTGGTACATAGAACCATGGGTGTTCATCTATGTATTTCATGTTTGATTTGCCAATTTTAAATGTTCATGTTTTACTGTCTGAGCTTAATTATATGCTTGCATGGTGTTGAATGTGGTTAGTGCAGTGAGCTGCATTGTGGTTTTATGTACTTCACCAGACTAAATTAGTGTCCCGTGGGCAGCGGAGATTAGTTGAATCTGGAGCATCCTTCGATGGGATACGCGGTTCATCCTAAGTACTCCCCTGCCTAGGGGTACTATGGGATTTAGTTACTATATGTTACTTCCTACTATATGGTAAATCTGGTGCTAGTTTTGTGATGTGACTACATTTATCAGATGGAGCATGATATTTACTCAGACATGTGTCTAGTTGTGTATTTTGGCATATATGTTAGTGGTCTAGTTGTGTTCTTGGTTTTATGTCAGGTTATGTGCATACCTAGAGTAGTCTAAAGTATAGGTTATGTTGGTTTTAATGCATATAGAGTCTAGTTATCATATGGGGTAATTGATTGACTTTTGTAATCACTTAATTAAAGATATATGATTAGTTAAACCCTATGTATTAAATCTAATTTTTAGGCTTAATATGTATTGTATACCACTAGAATCATTATTATAGTGGGGTAGTTCGGGTGTAAGTCCTACTGAGTCTGTTGTGACTCACCCCTTCCGTTGTTAATATTTTCAGGATTACAGGTTTAGCGCAGCAGAAGCGTAGTGGTGTTGTGGAATTCGAGGAACTAGTGGAGTATCATTCAATGTTGGTATTTAATTTGTTAGATAGATGTTTGATTATTATGTTATTAAGTTGTAAAGTGTGGAATTATGAATTTGGATTGTAATTTTAGTCTTATTTGGTTCCAGACCGATATCCTTTCCCGTTACGTCGCCGGATTATCTTCCGCTGTGCATGTTAAAAATCCGGGTCGTGACATAACGGGTGTTAGGATCCCACAATCTTCTAATGGAGTGGCACTACGAGGTGTAAGGGAAGACGGGAAGATGATCATTATACATTTGAATAATCACTTTCCTATTACTGAGTCTCATAATTTACTATTACTGAGTCTCATAATTTACTAACAGACACCGAAAACTTGATCGAGACTCTGATGAAACGAGATTTCAAAGATTCGTTATTAAGATTCTGATGGTTTATTGTTGAGTTTTTGATGACTTGCAATCGAATTTTTACGAACCCATTATCGAGATCTCAAAGACACACTATCGATCTAATACGTGACCATGATCTTTTTCTACCTCCACCTCCCGAGGACTGCCGAAACTCCACGGGGGGACTTATGCAATGGTGTACATGTACACGTGCACATTACTACGCACCACGAGAGCAGATTTCCTCGGTCGTCGGACTGATGAGTTTTTCGATCCCCTCACAGAGAGAGTCGGGCGACCGAAAGAATCCGCTCTCTGCGTGCCGCATATTACTGCGCAATACACGCACTCGGCCGTCTGCGGGCCCATGTGACAATCTGAATAAGTCAACGATTTCTAGCGGTCGATGTTAAGATGATCGGAACACGGCAAACTGGGGACACGTGGGTATCTCAGCTTGAAAAATGCCATCATGAGGGTATCTCCGAGTCAACGGAAGCACTATCCTGACCTGCTTTCCTATCATATCATATGCTTGCAGGATACGCGTTGTGGCAATTCGCATCACCGAATCGATGAAAGCTGTGTATATAAGGAAAAGGAGAGAGACTGCCGAGAGGGAGCGATGAGCCGCTGCAAGCCTGTGATTAACCTTTATTCGCGGGCAAGATGGGGTTGCTCGTGCTGTTGTTGGCAGCGGCGTTATTCTCTGCGTTGCCCCCGCCGGCGCTAGCCGGGGCGGGCCGCGCCGCCGGGAGGCCGGTACCGCCGATTTTCGTGTTCGGCGACTCGACGGGGGTGTAGGGAACAACAACTACTTGCCGGGAAACCGGGCGAAGGCCAACTTCCCGTTCAACGGGATCGACTACCGGAGAAAATTTTTGATCTAACACGGTATAAAACAGTATTTCCAAGAATAGCACGGTAGTTTTTTTTTTCCGGAAGTAGCATAGTTTGCCCGAAGTCGCTGGATAATCCAGCGACTTCGGGGTGGCGGGCACGAAGTCGCTGCATTATGCAGCGACTTAGCCTAAGTCGCTGGATAATCCAGCGACTTAGGCGAAGTCGCTGGATTATCCAGCGACTTTGCCCTCTCTCCTCCCCGCGGCTTCGCCTCCTCTCTCTCCTCTGCCCCGCCCCCGCGTGCTCTCTCTCTCCTATCCGCGCGACTTCGCCTCCTCTCTCTCCTCTGCCCCACGCGTTCTCTCTCCTATCCTATCGTTCTCCTCTCTCTCTCTCCCACTTATCTCCGCCTACTCTTCGCTTCCGCCACTTCTCTTGTCATAATTTCTTTCTAATTTTAATTTATAGTAAATTTTATATTATAATAAAATGATAAAATGATAAAATATATTATATTATATAAATTTAATTTTTCTTATTTTGTTCTTATTATTTTTTTCATACATAAATATTAAATTTAAAGTCATAAAATTAATATTTTAAAATAAATTAGAAAAATAGTATTCTTTTATAACATATATAATTTTTATATTTTAAATAAGATAATAATAAACATACTATATTATGTAATTATATATTATAAATAAGATATTAATAAAAAAATTTAAATATATTAAATATATTTTATATTATATAAATAAAATATAAAAATTAAATATTTATTAAATTTTTAATTATACTTTATATTTTAGATATATGATTAAAACACTTAATATTTAATAAAAATACTAAGTTACATATTTAATATAATTTTAAATAAAATACTAATAAATATATCGTATTTATATAAATAAATATATTATATATGTAATAAAAATATTTATAATGTTTAATATTTAATATATAATTAAAATATAGTACGTAAAAGGTAGGATAATAAATATTTAAGAACTACAGTATTGTTGAGCATTAATGCTAATAATTATTAAACATAATACATTGTAATTGTAATAAAAAATTAATAATACTAAATTGTAAGTGCAATAAAAAATTAATAGTATTAAAAATATAATGTTAATAAATATAAAATTGTAAAGTATTATGTAAAAATATTTAAAATAGAATAATTATTTAATTATTAAATATATTACATTATAAGTGCAATATAAAATTAATATTATTATATAAAAATATTTTTATTATATATAAATATGTTATATATCATATAAAGATATTATAAAAAGTAAATATTTGTTGAATTATTAAATATAGTACATAATATGTATCAAGAGTTTTAGATTGTATGAAGACAAAATAGATAACCACAACCTTGAAAAATAAAACACGTCGATTGAAGGGTACATAATCAAGTACATGAATAAAGTCTACTTTCGACTTCGATGTATACTCCTCCTCCTTTTGCTTCTATTCTCCTCATCCTATATAGTTGGCGTAAACTCAGGACCAGATGGAGTAATGGGTTCTGGATCCTGAGTTCTATTTGATGGAGGTATATTTGGCATCCAACTAGATGGGCCCGCACCCGGAGCAAAACGCGTTGGGTCCTGAGTCCATGATGAAAGTGGTTGGCGCCATGCATTTACGTTTATTTCAGGGGGTGGAGGTTCTTCATAGTCAACAACATCAAGTCGAAGACTCCTCAACGTCAATTCTTGTAAACGGAGTATTTCACTTTTCGTTTGTCTGAAATTTGTATCTCGGCGTGATTGTAGTAACTGCCTTGTTCGATTAATTAAGCCGAGCTGAAAATATGAATAAGGTCAAATTAGTAATGATACCATATATTATATATAAAAAATATTAATTACTTACCAATGTTCTTTCGACAGCTCCTCTAGGATAATATTGTTGAGGAGCATCACGAGAAAGTTCAAGAATATGTGGAAGACCATGCTCGAAGTACCAATCATGATATTGATCTTGCACATCTTCAATGTTGACCTTCATAATTTGGCACAAAAATATGTGCCATCCTATTCTTCCATCTCTCCACATAAGGGCCATAATATTCTGACCAATTTGTATTTGCCCTCCCCCGTCCATCTATACGAGTGTATTGCTCTCTGTCACGGGGTTGTTGTTCTATATAGCCAAATTGGCGTAACACCCGCTCAGGAGCATGAATCTCCATCACTGACATACAAAGGATAGGAACAGATGCCCTCCACACGTTCATATTTTCAATACAAATTTGTGGAACATTATTCATGATATCTTGAGAATATGGTCGCCACACAATCTACACAATATTATATAAATTATTGATGTTTAAAAAAATTGAAATTATAACTAACAAATAATATGAAATGATCAAAAAGCTACGTACTTGGCTTTCTTCTTGTATATCAAACTCATTTCTATAAAACAACACAGAACGATGCCTTGGTTCTGTTCGTTCATGCGGATTCCATCTGATATAAAATATTAAATTGTTAAAAATTTATAGTGATTTGTAAAATTTAAAAGTACGGCATAACTATAGTATTACCGTGCTCCAAGTGGATGACCAACATCCTCCTCCGATAATGGTCGTGGAATAGCAGGACGACCAACGTGGAGGTGTTCCCAACTCCATAACTATATATAAAAATAATAACAAATATTAGCATATGAAAGAGAAAGAATGAATACAAATATGAAATTCTAATAAAATATTATATACCTGCAACAAATGAAGACACCCTCCTATGCGGTTACGTGATTTTTCTGTTGCACAACATAATTGGCGATATAAAAATGCCAATATGGCACTACCCCAAGAGTATTGTCCACAAATATGTAAATCCTCCAATAATATTAAGTATTGGAGGTGAATCTCATTACCAGATGTATCTGGTAATAGCACGCAACCGAGGAGCATCAAAATATAAGCTCGAGTATGATATAGGCAAAGTAGTCTCGTTTGGTCATTGTCTATATCATCCGTAAGTCATGAGCTTGTGTACGAAATTGTTGTGCCAGCCAACGTAGTCTAATAGTACTACGACTACGGTGACCGAAATCCTCGATTGATGGTACTTGACCAAGAAGTTGTTGACAAACATGTTCCCATGTAGGGTATCGTTCAGAAGGCACCTGAGGAGATGATATAACAGGGGGACCATCCACCCTTAGTCCAAGTAGCATGGACACATCTTCCAATGTAATTGTCATCTCTCCAAGAGCAAAATGAAATGTGGATGTCTCTGGACGCCAGCGCTCACTTAGAGCTGTAAGGAGACATCGGTCTAACGAGACCCATCGTAAAGATGTTGTATGTAAAAAACCAAACAACTCTAAATTTCGCTCTCACTAATACATGAGTAATTGGCCAATTCTTCGACCGATTTCGAAAAGTGAGAAGAAGGATATAGTAATGATGATTCCCGTAAAATATTATAATAAATGTTAGATGTATAGCGATCAATAATTGGACACAAAAATTTATATCATACCTCGAGATGCGAGGAACGATGTGTCTCCTGGTCATACAAAGAATGACTTATCCCGAGGGGCGGCCATGTTCTGTAAAAAACAATGTTAGTATTTCAGAGATATTCATAATACATCAATAATATAACAATTAACAATAATTATACAGAAACATTACCGACGTGGACAAGTCGACTTATTATGACCTCTTTCCTTACATATGCCACATTTTTTATGTTGACGATTTACGTCACGATCCATTATCATTGGCAATCTCTTATTTTGAGGTCTTCCGACCTTTCGAATATTAGAGGGAGGTAACAAAGGAATCAAATTATTGCTATGGTCAAATGATGGCCAATAACGAGCATCTAGAACAGTGTGAAACTCTGCTTGATATGTGCCACGGTATTGCTGAGCTGTGTACCAGTGGGAGACATTGGTATGGATCCCAGTTGACGGAACGCATTGCGCACAATGCATGCTTACACGGAAAATGACGCACTTGAGGCTCAGAACAAGTGCAATGTAAGCGTGTCGAGTAATATCAACACGGTAAGCATGTCCATAATTGTCATTTACTTCCCATTCTCCCACATTAAGTCGGGCCTGAACATGCACATTTCTACTTGTTTCTGTTTGTTCAGCCATTAACTTCTCATGCTTAGAAGTCAACACAGTCTCTATATTGTTTCCAATCATACGACGCCGAAAAAACATCAATCTTAATCGATGATATGTCGTATGGATCAATGCATGGATTGGTAGACCACGAGCTATCTTTAAGACACTGTTGAAACATTCTGAATAATTTGTGGTCATGATACCAAATCTCTTACCATCGGTATCAAACGATAATGCCCAATATTCATGATTTATTTGCATCAACCATGCATAAGCATCATTGCAAATAAGTTGAATCTCACCCATTTTACTCTGAAAATCCAAATTGATTATAAACTTGACCCGCATTATACATCCTCTTGTATAACTCTTTTCCAGTAAAATGTGCTTCAAAATTTTGTCTATAATGACGAAGACAAAAACGATGTGCAGTACTAGGAAACAATCGTTGTATAGCATTTTTGATACTAATATGTCTATCTGAAATTATACACAACTCATGACGTCTATCTCTAATAGATGACACCAAATTAAGCATTTGTTCAAAGAACCAAGACCATGAATGATCATTCTCACTGTTAACTATAGCAAATGCAATAGAAAATAAACCTTGATCGGCATCTACACCACATGCAGCAAGTAATGTGCCACGGTACTTTCCATGTAAAAATTTACCATCTACACTGATAAGTGGACGACAATAGCGCCATCCATCAATACTTGGCTTGAAACTCCAAAAAAAATACATGAGCCGTGAACTTTGATTTTCACAAACATAGTTATATACACAGCCTGGCATAGCACCTCTTATGGCCTCCATGTATCTCAATAGATGTGTATATGAGCCCTCCCAATCTCCAAAAAGCTTTTGAAATGCTTTTGTACGAGCATTCCAAGCTTTGGTATAAGAAACCTTAAATGAATATTTTACTTGTACAAGATCAATGATATCTCTTGGGCGTATTGTTAAACGAACGGATTGTAGGTAAAATCATCCGCGATTTAGTAGTTGACGTTAACTGTTTGTGACTATTTTCAATTGGAGTACGACAAGTATGAGTACTCTCTAAACTCATAATCTTCCATAATCCACCAACTCGTTTACTAACGCACGCATGTAATCTCCATTTGCAACCTTGATCCTTTGACAAACATATTAATGTAAGATTTGATTTTGTAGACCGATCAGTTCGATGTTGAACATTGTGTTTTAGAGCCCAAGAGGAAGTTGCATGTATAAGATCTTCTTTTGACGTAAAAACTTTTCCTACTGCAATTTCATCAACATTTTGTCCATCACTTCGGACAACCAGGTCATCTTCTTCGCCACTTTCATTTTCGTCATCATTTTCAACATAGCAGTTACTAGCAACTGCATGTTCAATCCATGTAGTATCCTCATGTTCATGAAACTTATTGACAGCATCAATACTGTTGAGTATATCAGTCTCGGTTTCTTCGTCATTACTTGTAGACCTATCAGACATCTCTTCATCATTATGCACTTCATTCAAATCTATGTCTTGTTGGTTGGTACATTCTATTTCAACGGGGCAAGAGATATTACTCGGTCCAACATCTAAATTCCATGGCATTATCGAATGACACTGATTAAGGAGTTCCATTGCACTAAGTGCATTATAATCCGCGGACCAATTCATATGCGGATTATAAAATGTACTCCCCTTATATATTCATTTTCAACAAATAACTGTACATTATCTCTAGAACTTCTGTCTATCATAACTTGACAGGATGCATCATCCTCCACGCTTATTAAATTCCCGTAATAATTGTAACTCAATTTTATCTTAACCATATACTGAGTACAAATGAGCGACATCATAGATAACATTCTTCACTTCTTCAAAGGAAGATGTTGTTGATATATGGATATTATTTTCATATCCACCATCATAATAGGTAAAACCATTATCAGTGTATCTAACAAGTCCATCATACATAACAGTGATTGTCACTTCTCCCGAATACATGATAAGAAGGATTATAAGATATCATGTAAACATTTAAAATAACTACAGTAAATAATAAAAACAAGTAATTATGTAAAGTTTAAAAGAACATCACCGAGTCTACGAATGTTCGACGAAGGAGAAAATGTGAACTTGTCGCAGTGCCTCAAATTCCTGAAAATTAAAAACATTGTTAACACAAGAATTATATCTATAATGTATAATATTTTGATAATTTAATAAATATGTATTATTGATGATACATTTAAAACATAATAATTGTATAACATAGTATTATTTTGATAATTTAGTATTACATAGTTAAATTATGGTCTTACATAATGTAGTTAATAATTCATTATGTATTATGTTTTAATGTCATTTAAAAAAATTAATATCATATTTTATAATAGTATAATAAATTTATAATAGTATATTATAATAATTTATATATAAAAAATATATTATTTACATGTAATATAGTAAATAAATTTTAGCAATTTACAAATTATTTAATTTTTATTAAACAAATAATATATCTATAAAAATTGATATTGTATAAAATAATATGTATATATAATAACTTTATTTATACTATTATTAAACTATATTTATACATTTTGCAAAATAAAAATTTAATTGTATTCTACTTTATAGTATATTTTAATATTTTAAAAAAATAATTAATAATAACAAAATTTTTTACTAGCTATATCTTATAGTAAATAAATTTCAATAATTTACTACTAATTTATTTCTTATAAACAAACAAGATATTTATAAAAAATTGATATTGTATAGAATAATATGTATATATATAATAACTTTATAGTAAATAAATGTCATTAATTTACAACTAATTTATTTCTTATAAACAAACAAGATATTTATAAAAAATTGATATTGTATAGAATAATATGTATATATATAATAACTTTATAGTAAATAAATTTCATTAATTTACAACTAATTTATTTCTTATAAACAAACAAGATTTTTATAAAAAATTGATATTGTATAGAATAATATGTATATATAATATCTTTAGTTATATTATTACTAAACTATATATACATATTTTGTAAAATATAAAATTAATTTTATTATATTTTTATGGTATATTTTAATCTTTTAAAAAATATTTAATAATAAAAATACTTTTACTACTTATATCTCATAATATAGTAAATAAATTTCATTAATTTACAACTAATTTATTTCTCATAAACAAATAATATATTTATAACAAAATTAATATTGTATAGAATAATATGTATATATATAATAATTTTATTTATATTATTATTATACTATATATACATCTTCTGCAAAATATAAATTTATTTTAATTATAATTTTATTATAGTATATTTTAGTTTTTTAAATATATTTAATAAGTAAAAATATTTTTTACTAATTATATCTCATAATAATATATAATAAATAATTAACTTAAATATAAAATTAAACATACTATATATAAATTATACAGATCTTACGTATAAAATAAACATATTCAAAATAATATAAATATATTTGAGACATATATATAATTATATATAATATATATATGATATAGAGAGAGAAAATAAATAAAAATTATATTAATATTACGTGCAGAGTCGGAAGAGAGACTCGAAGGAGAGAGAGAGATCGGAGGGAGAGAGAGAGTCCAGGGAGAGAGAGAGAGCGCCGAGGGACAGAGAGTCCAGGGAGAGAGAGAGCGTCGAGGGACAGAGAGAGAGAGCGCCGAGGGAGTGAGAGAGAGACCAAGCTGCTCCGATGTGATGAAGAAGGAGGACTTGGAACCTTTAAATAGGCGCGAGGATGAAAATACAGACAACACACACTCACGGGCGCGCGCTCACGGATGCCACAGCCGGATCACGGGTGGGCAGCGCACGGGCGGCACAGCGGCGAAGTCATCACGGGTGGGCGGTGCACGGGGCGCACAGCCGCGAAGTCGCTGGATAATCCAGCGACTACGCCAAAGTCGCTGGGTTATCCAGCGACTTTGGCCTGAAGTCGCTGAATTACTCAGCGACTTCAGCGAAGTCGCTGACATAGTCAGCGACTTTGCCCTCCCCGCCCCGAAGTCGCTGGATTATCCAGCAACTTCGGTCATAGTGTGCTATTTCCGAAAAAAAAAAAACTACCGTGCTATTCCCGAAAATACTCTTTTACACCGTGTTAGATCAAAAATTTTCTCGATCGACTACCCCCACCACAAGCCCACCGGACGCTTCAGCAATGGCTACAACGGTGCCGACTTCATAGGTACTACGTACTAGCTACCTCCTCCTCCTATTCGATCAATCAAGTTCAAGAAAGTAAGATTATTGATGCTATAAAATTGCTATCTAACATAAAATAGAATGATTCCCTGTGTATGTGTTTGGATGAATGACCTCTCGATCGATCATGTGTTTCCTTGTTTCAGCAAAGAGACTGGTGTTCAAAGAGAGCCCCCCTGCGTACCTGTCCATCACCGGCGACAGACAGATCTTCAAAGGCGTGAATTTCGCGTCGGGTGGGGCGGGAGTTCTTGATGCCACGGTAATGTAATTCTTCAGCTCGAAATTATACCTAATTTTGACCGGAAAACTATGATCGGAAAGGCCAAAAAGTTGGTTCCTTGACGTACATCACCCAACTCCACGCACACATGCAGGGCCAAAACATCTCCATTTCAATGAATACTCAGATCAGGTACTTCCGAGCGGTCAAATACCGTCTGAACAGACGACTGGGGAACGCCGCAGCTGGCCAGTTGCTCGAGAAGTCCTTGTTCGTGTTCAGTACAGCAAACAACGATATGTTCGACTTCTTCTTCAGCACCGGCCTTCGGAACAGGAAGCAAGGTGACCAGTTCATCCAAATGCTGGCCCACCGGTTCAGAAACCAGTTAGAGGTCAGTATATATCTATACTCTCTCTCTCTCTCTCTCTCTCTCTCTCTCTCTCTCTGATTGTAGCTTGTCAACAATGGTCGTCTCGTCACAGATGTTATATAAGCTTGGAGCAAGAAAATTCGTGGTGTTTGGGTCGTCGCTCTTGGGTTGCATTCCGTTTCTACGACGGACCACCCCTTCCGACGACTGCATAGAGCCACTGAATCAGTTTTCTCGGCAGTTCAACGAGGTCACAAAGCCTCTTCTTCGAGACCTTTCCGCCGCCTCGGAAGGGATGTCCTACACGTTCGTGAATTCCTACGATTTTATCTCCCTGGTATCATCCCAACCCCTCAAATACGGTAAGCATCTCTTGCTCTCCGCGCCTGCTAGCTTCCTCCTCCTTGTTTCCATCTGCCCAAGCTTTACGCGTTCTTCTGCTCCGTCGTGTGTTTAGGGTTTAAGGAAATCAAGTCGGCATGCTGCGGCGCCGGAAGGCTCAACGCCGACGCTCCGTGCACCATCAACGCCACCTACTGCTCCGACCGGCGAGCTTATGCGTCTTGGGACCAGGTCCACCCCACGGAAGCCGCCTACAAGCTGGTGTCCGACATAGCGTTCCTGGGAGGACCCAAGTTCGCGATGCCCGTGAACGTTCGGCAGCTGGCCAGACAGGGGATGAACTACTGAAGGCATAAAACAAATGATTGGGATCACCTAAGTCCCTGGGTGTACGGAGTATCTTCAGTTTCCAATTAAAATCGACCATGATTTTAGATCACTTAAGTGAAAGTTCAAATAATAAGTTTGATGAATCACTATCAATAAAAATTGAATTATTACTAACATCTTACTAACTAATTATCCATCGATGGTGAGTTATATTAAGTTCGGTGGCGAATTTGTAAGACATCGGTAATAATTTACAGTCTCATCGGTAATAATTTACAATCTCATCGATAATATTCACAGTCTCATTAACTCGCTACAGATGAGGTTAAACCATTACCAACATTTTATTAACTCACTATCCATCACTCAAGTAGATGACATCGTGGTCTTTTTTTATTAGGGACTGAGGGTACTTTCTCCACTCGCGATTGAGATGATCCTAATTCTAAAACAAAGGCCCATCCAACTTAATATATATGTATACAGTTTTATATTTTTATTATTTATCCGTCAGGCGTTTCCTGTTGAATAAGAGCGTGGCGCATGTTCGTTGCTTTTGGTGCATGCAATTTTTGTGCATTTACATGCATGTACGGCTGGGAGCAATCAAATTTGATCTTGTGTGGATCCATGCGCACACATATTAGATTATGCTTTATAACATCGCCAGATTATGGTTGCGCCTCAGTACTGGTGATACTTACTTCCTCGCTTTGATTTTTCAATTTTTATTACTTTTGGTGCACAGTAATTAATAATAATTGGTTTTGAAGTCATTTTCACAAACATTGATTATTTTGCTTTTCAATAGTGTGAGCCTGTTAGGATGAAAATCAAAATCCATTAAAACAGGTTATCATATACATAATTTGATCTTAAAATAACCTGTTACAACACACCTCAAACGTGAGATTCTGGCTGTTTACAATCCTAAAACTCATAGAATTTCCATCGTTTGAAATATTTTACTACATACCAAAGAATTACGTTCATCTATTTTCAGTTATTAGATATCCCCTAGTTATCCACCCCCTCTCTAAATTTGTTTTTTAAGAAGAAAAATGACACCCAATATATAGGACACGTACAACGTTTCAGGAGACTCACACAATAGATGGTTTCTAGGGTTTTTTCGGGTGGATTTTAAGAGATGGTTTAAGAGCAGTGGTGTCAAATGGGAGGGGTGTCAAATGGGCCGGGTTGGCCCAAAGACTCTTATCACTTTTTCAGCACCTCTGCCGCCATTACGGGGTCCGTCCTCTTGGCTCAAGGCCTTCTGAGTTCTCGCCACAGGGAGCCCAAGGAGCCTCCGCATGGCATGACTCCTTCTAAGCATCATATCCCAGAGACTAGAAGTGAACAGAACATCACAGACACTTGGGTTTATGAAAACCTTATATTTGTTCCCACGCACAGAAGTCTATGAATATGGAAACATCGGCAATATATATATATATATGTCAGTTTGTCAAAAGAACAAATATATGATCCGTCAAATTTGTTCCTTACCCATGAAGTGAGCCATCAGCATGAGCACGCCCTCTTAGGAAGTTGATGTTTAATTAGTTCCAATTTCTTGGCAGCAACTTGAACCACGTGTGAATCCTATCCATTACCAGAAACATGAGGGGTTAAAGCCATCTAGATATCGTTCTTCTTGCTCAAGAAGCTTTCTCTGATCTGCTGCATCTTCCAACCTTCAGAAATTTCCGATTCACTTCGTACGTGCACATTGCAGGTGGTAGATTTTGGTAAATCTTCTTGTTGCTGCTTGAAGGCGCAGAACCTGAATCATCAAGTCATAATTATTCAGTTCACGCATCTGAGTCATGGAAATCCAGTGCATTTAGTTTTTTTTATATCAAAGAGCAATTAAAAACCCTTTAATATGTAACAAATCTCATTCACCTCATGGATTATATATGTAAATCCTCATCGCTCTGGGAAACATTTGTTTTGCTTGATATAGGGTTTTTGTTATTTATGGCAACGTGCTGATTTTGTGTACAAAGTAGGGGATGTGCATACCTTGTCACAATACGCTCTTGTCACCCAGTTGTTAAGGCATGTGCTTGACAAAATAAGGCTGGTAAAGCTCCATTCTTTTCCCTTTTGATGCATTCCA
Source organism: Cryptocoryne crispatula var. balansae (assembly GCA_036172225.1). Classification (NCBI taxonomy): domain Eukaryota; kingdom Viridiplantae; phylum Streptophyta; class Magnoliopsida; order Alismatales; family Araceae; genus Cryptocoryne; species Cryptocoryne crispatula. Next base: position 6,672,272 of record CM069932.1, on the reverse strand, counting down.
AATAACTTGTGTGCGGAACACCAACCACATAGTTAAAAGTTGTTTGTGCGTCCAGCTTTCCCATGATGGTACCAATTTAGGTGTTCAGGAGGCTCCTCATGGATAGCATTGTCTGCTTCCTTACATGGAACCGATGGCGAAGGGTATCCAGCAGGAATGATGCTTCACCTAATTTCCTTTTGAAAGTAGAAAACAAATAGAGCCAAATAACAACCAGTTGAGTAGTATCGGAGTTTATTTTAAGTGCTCCAATCAAAGTATGATTATTAGTACCTTTCCATGGTAAAATAACGTAGAAATTTTCTTACGTTCTCTTAGTTGGTATACAATTATTTTCTGAAGAAAATAGAAGTGAAAGTATTTACCGGAAAGGTCGATGAAATTAAAAATAAGAATGTCCTGGATCATGATCCTGAATATAAGAAGAAACATATTTAATCAACCATCTTTATAGACTTGGCCCGATGACCCTCAACGCAGTGTTTGGTTGCTCAATAATTTTTTATACAATTTTTTTGATAAATATTTTATCAAAAAAGTTTATGATAATCAAAGTTAAAATTATCATGTCTGGTGAGATGGGATAGCAAAAATAGTGAGGAACCTATATAACTAAAATAAGCGGAGGTCACAAAGAAAATAATAAGGGTCCTATCTCTAATTTCTCGTCTGAGAAGAAAATTTCTATCTAAAAACACATTTTCAGTGCAACCAAACGCCCTATAAGTTATATATACCCATCTTCTTCAGGCCTCTTCTATGCTGCAACGCCGTAATGGCACAAATTTAATTCAAGAATAAAACAATTTTATATTAAAAAATTAAGGATACAACAAATTAACTTATAGGTAAAGAAAATGTTCGCTGGACAACTTGCATGTGCTAGCTAGCAGTATTCTATCTTTCCATAGACAAAGTCAAAAAGACTTAATTTCTTTAGCGAATTTGAACAAGAAAAGGCCATACGGATTTGAGGTGTACCCTTGTAAGAACTATAACAATTGTCTTTTATTGTTTAGAGATGATGCTTTTGCTCAGGTAAGCGTTTTGCTAAAATTTATACTTACTGGTATTTTTACAGAGAAACAAGTGTTCAGATAGAGAGTCAAAATAAAAAATGTATGGAATACTTTAATCAAAGATATGACACGGAAAATGGTAGAAGAACCAAGTAGAAATCCAATACAAGACGAAAGAGTCATATAAAGATGATTTTAACGATGTATAAGAAGAGTTTAATATGCACACGAAAATAGTGGAGAAAAATAATGACAGCCATACATTATTTTTTTACTCATGTATTTATGTTTTAATTGTATGTAAAGGTTTTTGTAAAAATTGCGGCACCAGAATAGATCGAATCCATTATCTTCTATTCACCCTTTAAGGTAAAATTAAAAAAATATATGTTCAATATCTGTTAAAGTAAATACTCATGAGTGATAAATTAATGATGATCAAATGAATACCTAAATATCAAGCACTCGTGGTCAAAAGAAGAAAAAGTCAAAATTTGGAGATAGATCTTTGTTTTATTAGTTTTTATTAGTTTTAAATTTGGTAATAATATGTTATTGATATGTCGACAATTTGACATGTGCGTCGAATGTTAAATAGGAAGGAAATGGTTGATAGATTTTTAATATCCACGTGAATCCATAGATATTTTTAAATTTGATGCCGTATCATGTTCGATCGATTTTGATAAGAAAATATTTTTAGCTTAGAAACAACTTAAAAATGTCCAAGAAATTGGCGCGGCTCCGGAAACTATTGAAAGTTGAGATCATTTTTTTTAAAAAAAAATTGAAAGTTGTGAGATTGAGATATAAATATTACGAAGTAGTCATAGATGCTACATTAGTTATGATATAAACAGTACGCTCCCTTTCCTTATGTGTTAAGATACATTTGGACCTGTTAACTTTTGAAATGCATTCCGGGTTAAACATCATTAATTTACAGCGGCTTAAATTTCTTTTGAAATTAAGTGGGCATGCATCATAAGATTGGATATATATGTTATCGGAAGGATATATAATCGTTGAAATATTTTTGTAATGCAAAATGATATCTTTGATTGTCGTAGGCGTGAATGATTAAATATTCGATGATTGCCAGGGTGGCTGGACACAGCCGAACTTGGCCACTGGAGAACTTGCTGTGTAACTAACAACGTCGTCTACCATCTCTCCGCACGCTCGACCGGCAGCCGGCGTGAAGATCCGAAAAGTCGACGATTTTCAGGGGTCGATGTTTAAGAGATGATCGGAACACCGCAAGGATCGATATGGCGTGGGAAATTCCAAAAACTCAAGCATTGTTGAAATAACTAGATCAATTAATTAATCTTAGTGGGTGCCAGAATGCTCGTCGGCATTTGATGTTGGAGTTAAGTCACTTAACAGTATTTTTCTCTCGAAGTAAATATGAAAACACACAAAATAATACCAAACGAATATAAGAACAGATCCACAGTCCTAGAAGCTCACATGTTCTGACATCCTAGAGAATCTAAAAGCCAATGTTAAACTTAGTAAATATGAAAATATCTCTTTCGATATCGGATGTTAGACGAAGTCACTTAACATATGAAAATGAGTTTGGATCTCCTTAAGAACATGTGGAGAGAATACTCTCTACTTTCTCACAAAAAAATGAGACCCACATGACAGTGGTGGGTCTCACAGGTCAAATCATCATTTAAACATGTGAACGTCATTTTTTTGTGACCGAGGGAACCCAAACTCTATGAAAATATCTCAGCTTGAAAAATGTCATCAGATTTGCTGTGGTGGGTTAGTCAACTTTCTATGACAGGTAATGGGGCTTTTCTCGGGTCTTTTGGATTGATCTCGAGTTTCCTGAGGAACTATAGGAAGGTGTATCTTCCTTTGCTCGACTATTGTCAGTTTGGGTACTGCTGATTCCTGTGGAGAGTTCTCTAGATCTTCCATCATCTTTGAGCTGGTAATTGCTAATTAGCTGCTTCTTCTGGGGAGTTAGTATTCTACCTTCAATGGTTCTTGTTACAAGGCGAAGAGGTGGGCCATGACTATTGTTCGGGAACTTCTACGGTCTCCAAAATTAACCTTAGGTTAGTTTTTCTTCTCCATTCAGACTCCAACTTAATTACAGTGCATGTATGGCAGAAACTCCACCCTAGAAAATTAGTGTGGATGATACCAACCTCAATCAATTTTAGAAACTCTTATCTCCACCAAGTTGTCCTTGGCCCGTGCTTCTTACAGACCTATATTTCAAACAATATTAAGTGGAAAATAACGATTATTCTCTTTGTTTTATCAAATATCAGAGCTAGTCCGGCTAGAATCAATGAATGGAACAGGAAGATGTGGAATCTTGTTAACCCTTGGTCCTTATTGGATTATTCAACAACTATTATATGCTTGTTCTTTAGTTTGAAGATGAAGTGGATACAATATGTCGGAGAGCACCTTGGTTTTCTAGCAATGACTTGGTTCTAGTGGAAAGAGGCAAACCAAACACCACACCTTCATAGTATATTTTGAACAAGGTGGATTTGTGATTATATATTTATGACCTTCCACAAGAGTTTCTTTAGAAAGATATTGTTATGAATATGGTTTTAAAGGTAGGCAATCTATATCTATTAGCCTAGGAAATTGTGGATGCATGGAGTATATTTGCTTAAATTAAGATATCTATCAAAGTGGATGAACTATTACCAATTGAAGTGTATGTATTGCTTCCGGATGGTAAAGTCAGGATGCTTGAGATTGCTTATGAAAGAGTGACATGGTTCTATCATTTTTGTGGTTTCTTGGGTCATGAACAAGGTGATTGTGAGAAGTTAACACACTTAACTGATTTGATTACACCCGATCTCTAACACAGTGCTCAATCAGAGTTGAAAGCTAAATTGTCACTCAAGTTTAGAGATTGGCTTTCAACTATTGGTAGAGCTACTTGTGGTGGTTGTCGGCCTGATAGTTTCAAAGCTATAAATAAACAAAGTGTTTATTATGAAGAGACATGCTCATATACTAACAAAGTAAATATCTCAAATAGGGCCATGCAAGTCCATTCTTCTCAACAGAGCATATTCCCACTTGTACAACTTAACAAGCCAGTCCTTAGCCCATGTCAATAATCTCTCAATATAGTAGGGCTTTAGGAGGCAACTCTTTGGAATAGAATCTTCTCAATAGTCAATTTACGTGAGTGAGACTACTGTGTAGATGAGTCACCTGGATAAATCATTAATTTAAATAGGTTAGGAAGGTCTTATCTTCACTAGTCCTCCTTTGAAAGGCAGGTTGACTATTCCTGAAATACTATTTTTGGATTTAAAAGTCCTGGAGTGTTAGAAAAAACCAAGAGGAAATCAAGGAGGAAAATCCTGAACTTTGATAGTATGATGAATGAGGGTCTTTTTAGCTAGTTCTTCAAATTCAACAGATCAAAATATACAGAAAGCTAGTGGACAGATGCAGCTGGCCTTAACAAACTGTAAGGTCCAAAATGAATATTATATCTTGGAATTGTCAGAGTGGAAATAGGCACCTGACAATCCAGTATATTGTCAGACTTGTCCATTCCATAAGATCGGACATTGTCTTCATTACAAAAACAAAAAGTAGCACATAATCCAGTTCTATTTTTTCAAATTAAGAGGAAACACAAATTTTCAAATAACTCCTTTAGGTTGGGCTCGGGGAATGTGGTTTTGGTGGTCTAAAGAAGTGAAATTGGAAATCTTCTCTCCTCCTTGATCTCTGAGCACTAGGCAGCCTTTGTTCATGAAAGAGTAGGTTTGAATAATATTATTGTGGTACAAGAGTTGGTAAATTCTTTCAAATTTAATACTGGCAAAGAGGGTACTTCTTACTAAAGTTGGACATCAGCAAAGTTTATGACAATATTAATTGATCTTTCCTTAAACAAATGTTGATAAATTATGCTTTTCCTTCTAAAGTGGTGAACACTATTATCGAATGTACCACTACTGTTAGTCATTTTCTTAGTTTAAATGGGCAAAGGTCAAGGGTTATAAAACCTAGCAAGGGCCAATGGCAGATATGTCCTCTTTCCCCCTATCTTTATATTCTTTGTGTTGAAGCACTATCTACAATTATTAAACCAGCTGTGGAGAGGGGCATTTATTCTGGATATACCACCAACAACGGAGGTTTAAAGATTACATATCTTATGTTCGCGGATGACATTATTATCTATGGGATAGCTAAGAAGGAGAAAGTTACATGTATTATGAAAAATTTGAACTCTTGTCAACAAATGTTAGGTAAGTACATTAATTTTTCAAAATCTAATATTTTTTAGCAAGAATGTTTCTAATGATGCGCGAAATTTTATTTGTAATTATATTGATTTTTAATTGGTTTTCCCTTTAGAGAATTATTTGGATATTCCAATTAGTATAACTGGACTGGTAGTTGGAGAAATCATTTTAGTTAGTTAAGCCAAATTCCCTTCCATACTATCGCGGTTAAAAAAAACTAGGTGGGTGTGGTCAAAAAATTTGAAAGTATCCAAAACTCTTTTTGGTAGGCTCGTACTCAGAGGAAACAAATCCATTTCCGAAATTGGAACTACATTAATTAAGCAACCTACATTCTTTGGGGGCTTGGGTATTGGAGATTACTCTATTTTGAATTGAATCTTCCTTCTTAAGTTGTTTTGGTCCTTCATTCATGATGACCAGAAGTTATGGGGCCATTTGTTAAAGTTTAAATATTTGAGAAATTCTAGTTTTTAGGAAGTCAAAATAAGAAGAACATATTCTGATATTTGGAAAAACATTATTAAGGCAGATATGAGCTGTGCAAACTTTGTTTTTAGAAGATTAAGGATAACACAAAATTTAATGTATGGACGCAAAGCTGGATTTGTGAACGAAGAGGCGCTCCTGTACCACTAGTGAATGCCACCGGTTCTGGTGGAAGAAATGATTTTTAATGGCCGGAACAAAGCCACCCTGGAACAGGATTTTGAACCTTCTTCTATTACTAGAATTCTTAAAACTATTATCTGGCCCTGCACCATGGAGGGGAAGTTCACCACTAAATCTACATACAGGTCTCTTTTGGGAAAGAAATGCCCCTCATGGTTCATCAAAGCTGTGTATAAAAGGAGAGAGGCCGCCGAGAGGGAGCGATGAGCCGGTGCAAGCCTGTGATTAAGCTTAATTAACGGGCCAGATGGGGTTGCTCGTGCTGTTGTTGGCCGCGGCGTTATCGTCTGCCTTGTCCCCGCCGGCGCTAGCCGTGGCGGGCCTCGCCGCTGGGAGGTCGGTGCCGGCAATTTTCGTGTTCGGCGACTCGACGGCAGATGTAGGGAACAACAACCACTTGCCGGGAAACCAGGCGAAGGCCAACTTCCCGTTCAACGGGATCGACTACCCCCTGCACAAGCCCACCGGACGCTTCAGCAATGGCTACAACGGTGTCGACTTCATCGGTACTACGTACTACCTCCTCCTCCTATTCGATCAATCTGGTTCAAGAAAGTAATATTATTGATGCTATAAAATTGCCATTTAACATAAAATAGAATGATTTCCTGTGTATATGTTTGGATGAATGACCTGTCGATCGATCCTGTTTCTTTGTTTCAGCGAAGAGACTTGGGTTCACAGAGAGCCCCCCAGCCTACCTGTCCATCACCAGCGACGAACAGATCTTCCAAGGGGTGAATTTCGCGTCCGGCGGGTCGGGAGTTCTTGATGCCACGGTAATGTAATTCTTCAGCTCGAAATTATATACCGAATTTTGACCGGAAAACTGCTATCGGAAAGGCCAAAAAGTTGGTTCCTTGATATACATCACCCAACTCCACGCACACATGCAGGGCCAAAGCTTCTCCATTTCAATGAACACTCAGATCGGGTACTTCCGAGCGGTCACAAACCGTCTGAACAAACGATTGGGCAACGCCGCAGCTGGCCAGTTGCTCGAGAAGTCCTTGTTCGTGTTCAGCACAGCAAACAACGATATGTTCGCCTTCTTCTCCAGCACCGGCCATCAGAACGGGACCCAAGGTGACCAGTTCATCCAAATGCTGGCCAACCAGTTCAGAAACCAGTTAGAGGTCGGTATACAACTAGACTCTCTCTCTCTCTCTCTCTCTCTGATTGTAGCGTGTCTCTACAATGGTCATCTCGTCACAGATGTTATATCAGCTTGGAGCAAGAAAATTCGTGGTGTTTGGGTCGTCGCTCCTGGGTTGCATTCCTTTTCTACGACGGACCACCCCTTCCGGTGACTGCGTAGAGCCGCTGAATCAGTTTTCTCGGCAGTTCAACGAGGTCACAAAGCCTCTTCTTCGAGACCTTGCCGCCGCCTCCGCAGGGATGTCCTACACGTTCGTGAATTCCTACGACTTTATCTCCCTGGTATCATCCCAACCCCTCAAATACGGTAAGCATCTCTCGCTCTCCGCGCCTGCTAGCTTCCTCCTCCTTGTTTCCATCTGCCCATGATTTACGTGTTCTTCTGCTGCTCCGTGGTGTGTTTAGGGTTCAAGGAAATCAAGTCGGCATGCTGCGGCGCCGGAAGGCTGAACGCCGACGCTCCGTGCACCAGCAACTCCACTTGCTGCTCCGACCGGCGGGCTTATGCGTCTTGGGACCAGTTCCACCCCACGGAAGCCGCTTACAAGCTGGTGTCCGACTTAGCGTTCCAGGGAGGACCCAAGTTCGCGATGCCCGCGAACGTCCGGCAGCTGGCTGGACACGGGATGAACTACTGAAGGCAGAAAACAAAGGCCCATCCAAGCTAATTTACGCATTGAATTATATATGTATCCATTCACCGTGAACATGATCTCATACTGTTATGTTTCACCCGTCAGGTGTTTCCTGTTGATCAATAAGAGCGTGGCACATGTTCGTTGCTTTTCTGGTACATGCAACGTCCTTTTGTGCATGTACATGCTATTACAGCTGGGAGCAACCAAATTTGATCTTGCGTGTATCCATGCGCACACATAAATGATTATGCATTATATAACATCTCCAGATTATAATTGTTGCGCCTCAGTATTGGTGATACTTATTTCCTCGCTTTAAATTTTTCAATTTGTATTACTTTTGGTGCACAGTATCAATTAATAATAATTGATTTTGAAGTCATTTTCATAACCATTGAAGATTTTGCTTTTCAATAGTGTGAGAGCCTGTGAGGGTGAAAATCAAAATCCATGAAAACAGGTTATCATATAGGCATAATATGATCTTAACATTACCTGTTACAACACACCGCAAACGTGAGATTCTGACTGTTGACAACCCTAAAACTCAAACAATTTTCATTGTTGGAAATATTTAACTGCATACCAAAGAAGTTCGTTCATCTACTTTCAGTTAATAGATATCCCCTAGTTATCCTTCCCCTATCTAAATTTGTTTTTTAAGAAGAAAAATGACACAATATATTGGACACGTACAACGTTATAGGAGACTTACACAATAGATGGTTTCTAGAGTATTTTCAGGTGGATTTTAAGAGATGGATTAAGAGTAGTGGTGTCAAATGGGCTGGGGTTGCCCATGGCAATCTCTGCACTTTTTCAGCAACTCTGCCTCCATTACGGGGTCCATCCTGAGCTCTCGCCACAAGGAGCCCAAGGCGCCTCCGCATGACTCTTTTTAAGCATCATCCCAGAGACTAGTGGGGTGTTTGGTTGTATGATAATGTAGATTTTTATTTTAATTTTTAAAAATTGTAAGAAAACTTGTTAAAAGAGGTGTTTGGTGACCATGACAATTTTATGTTTTAAAAGTGATTTTCTTCTTAAACAAAAAAAGAGGGTCTCACCTCTTTCTTTTTTTCTTGTGGTCCACCACTTTGTTTGGTCATGTGTGGTAGTTACTCTTTTTTGTAATCACATCCCTCCAAACATGATAATTTTATGTCATGAGTTGGTTCACTTTTTATTTTAATACAATTTTTTATCATGAAAGTGTACAAAAAATTATCATGCAACCAAACACCCCATAGAAGTGAACAGAACATCACAGACCCTTGGGTTTATGAAAACTTTATGTTTGTTTCAACGCACAGAAGTCTATGAATATGGAAAGATCGGCAATATGTCAGTTTGTCAAAAGAACAATATATGGTGCCTAGAACACGCCCTCTTAAGAAGTTGATGTTTAGTTCCAATTTCTTGGCAGCAACTTGAACCACGTGTGAATCCTATCCATTTCAGAAAACATGAAGGTTAAAGCCAACTGGATCGTTCTTCTTGCTCAAGAAGCTTTCTCTGATCTGCTGCATCTTCCAACCTTCAGAAATTTCCGATTTTGGTAAATCCTCAGTTGCTGCTTAAAGGCGCAGAACCTGAATCATCAAGTCTTAATTATTCAGCTCACGCATCAGAGTCATGGAAATCCAGTGCATTTAGTTTTTTCACATCAAAGAGGAAAGAGCAATTAAAAACCCTTTAATATGTAAAAAAAATCTCATTCACCTCATGGACTATATATGTAAATCCTCATCACTCTGGCCAACATTTATTATGCTTGAAATAGGATTTTTGGTATTTATGGCAACGTGCTGATTTTGTGTTCGAAGTAGGGATGTGCATACCTTGCCACAATACGCTCTTGTCGCCCAGTTGTTAATGCATGTGCTTGACAAAATAAGGCTAGTAAAGCTCCATTCTTTTCTTTTTTGATGCATTCCAAGTAAGTTGTGTGCAGAACACCAACCACATAGTTAAAAGTTGTTTGTCCGTCCAGCTTTCCCATGATGGTACCAATTTAGGTGTTCAGGAGGCTCCTCAAGGATAGCATTGTCTGCTTCCTTACATGGAACTGATGGCGAAGGGTATCCAGCAGGAATGATGCTTCTCCTGATTTCCTTTTGAAACTAGAAAACAAACAGAACCAAATAACAACCAGTTGAGTGATGTCGGAGTTTATTTCAGGTGCACCAATCAAAATATGTTTAGTACCATTCTATGGTAAAATGAGATATTGAATTCTGGCCTAAATCGGACCCTTTCCTCTATCTAGCTTTGTACATAAGATTCATGTTCCTCTGGAGAGCTAAAAGTCAGGTTGGTTGGATAAATTAGCTCCTTGTCTGACTTGCAAAGCCAAGGAACCAGGAGAGTTATTCTCTGTATGAAGCTGAACTTTGCAAGGTAAGTTGCCCGAAACAGAGGACATTGACAGCAGTTCCTGTCATCCAAGGAAGACCGGCAGTAGTGACTATGACAACATGCCCTTTATACCATCATCAGCTAGCCCTATGTTTCTTAGAATTCGTCCATAAATCACTGATTTTGCATAGCACCTATTCTGAAAATTAACTCTGCCCAAACTCTCTTTCCCGTCAAAGCGGATTTTGTGTTCACTTCTAACCCGAAATCTATCTCCCACAAGATTCCCAGTATTATTTAAGGTCTTTGACTGTAGATCTATAATTTTAGCCCGGCACCACTTTTTATATATTTTTATGTTAAAAACGGACCTAATAATAAGAACTAAGAGAACAAAAGATGTGAAATTATCATGTTTGTGAGATATGATAACGAAAGGAGTGAGGATCGCGTATACCTTAAAAAGATGAGGGAGCACAAGAGAAAAAAAAAGGATATCTTTAACATAGTGTGAGAACCAAGGTGTGTTGAAACCATATTCGTCAGATATTTTCTTATTTTCCTTAGGAAATGGGCATGATCAGGTGCGACACTGATATGCTTAACTTTTGTTCAGTCAACATAATTTTAATATTTAAAGATAAAAAATGAACTATATTATGATTAATTTTCTCTTAGACTTATTATTTATTTTTTAAATATTTAGATTTATATTTTTTTAAAAGTTATAATAAGGATGACTTTTACTTTCTTTTGTGCAGCTAGGTCTTACAAGGTTACTAGGAGACAAAATAGCAATTTAAATTAAAAAGATTGGACGATTGGTTTTGTCAACAGGCTTGAATACGTAGAACAAGGCAATAATAAGACAATTTGACTTGCGTCTCAAATGTTAAATAAGAAAATAATGATGAATAGTTTTTATAATGTCCAAGTGAATTATGTTTTTTTAAAAAAATCTGATGTCTTATTATGTTCTTATATTGATCATAGTTTGATAAAGATATTATTTTCTGGCGAGAAACATGATATGTCTAAAAAAATGTCAAAAAGAGTGACATGACTCTTGGAATTACCATTGAATGTAGAGATCATTTTAAAAAGATTAGAAATTGTGAATTGAGATATGAATATTAAAAAGTAGTCATAAATGTTGCATCATTAGTTTGAGATCAGTCTCTTCCAAGGTCATATGAGCATATGATATATCAATACTTTTGCCGAGTGTAATTCTTTATTCACTATATATATATCAATGTCATCCGGATGACAGTCACCCGGTTCCAAAGTTTCTCCCGCGCTCCAACCTCTTCACCTCTTTCTTCACTCTGTTCTGATTTCTCAACTTCTTCGTCAGAGATCATCATTATCATCATCATCATCAGTTTCTTCTTCTCAGTTCTAACTATCTATCGTGAAGGTCGTTGGAGTCTGCCGACCTTCCCTCCGCGTGCCACCGTCGATTGGTGGTACTTATCCAACCAACAGCGCGTAGTCTACGGTGTCTCTGTCTACGCATGCAACCATGTTGCAGCGGTGCGCGGGTGCACGTTACACACCGTATACATTACCGTTGAATAATGCACGCGCGCGGCCGGCTGCCGGCCCACGTGGTGATTGGTGATTCGGAACAGCTAGCTGGCGACGAAAGATATCTCGGCTTGAAAACGCCGTCGGATCAAGGTCCGGTCCGAGTCCGACCCGTGCCAGATCCAGCTGCTCATGCAGAAAAGATATATATCTCTCCAAGTCAACGGGAGCACCCTAAACCTGACCTGCCCTTCCGTCCCGCCGATCTAACTTTGTTTCGGTTTCACATGCCTGCGCGACACGCGTTGAGTTGACCATTCGAGAGTTTCTTTTATAAATAACACACTTATTTATTGATATTATAAAACTAACACACAATTTTGTTTTATTTTTACAAATCTAACACAAATCGATACAAAATAGCTCAACTTTGCAACGGGAGAAAGTAAAGTTGACGATGTTCGGTAACTCGACTTCAGTTCGATAAGGAGACGGGGGGTATAATGGTGAAATTAGGAAGAAGAATATTAATACATCGACTTCTTTAAAAAATTAACTAAAAGTCGTACAGTAATTTTACGACTTTCGCATTTTGTTAATTTTTTTATTTTTTATGTTTGGCACAGCATTAACTATCTTATATTACCTTTTTAAATTGAAGGTTATCGATTTTGAATTTGAATGATCCGTTCGATTCAATGAGATAGAGATGTTACAAACTATAGGATTGGACTTCTAAACTTCTTAAAAAGAATAGATTTTATAAATGAACGGCTGACATTGCTCCGAGTTAATAATTTTTTGGAATTCAAATCGAGATATCCAAAAATGTAATCCTATAATTTGGAATGTTCTGATCTCGTCGAGTAAAATGGATCGTTCAAATTCAAATCCAATGGCTCGCAATTTATAAAATGAATAGAACATTCAATGCATTGTGTACGTCTTTTACTTTGTTATTTTTAAAATGCTCTATTCATTTTATAAATTAAGAGCTGTCGGACTTGAATTTGAACGATCTGTTCTATTTAACGAGATCAGAACATTCTAAATTATAAGATTACACTTTTGAATATCCCGATTTGGATTTCAAAAAATTATCAACTCAGTGCAGCGTCAGTCATTCATTTATAAAAATATACTCTTTTTAAAAATTTTAAAAGTCAAATTCTATAATTTGGAACATCCTCATCTCATTAAATCAAATGGATCATTCAAATTTAAACTCGATAATCTTCAATTTAGAAAAGTAATATAAGACATTTAATAAATATGGTACCACTTTTAGTTGAAATTTTTAAGTCGATGTATTATGGGGTGTTTGGTTGCATGATAATGAAGGTTTTTGTTTTAATTTTTAAAAATTGTAAGAAAACTTGTTAAAAGAGGTGTTTGGTAACCATGACAATTTTATGTTTTAAAAGTGATTTTCTTCTTAAAAAAAGAGGGTCTCACCTCTTTCTTTTTTCTTGTGGTCTCCTACTTTGTTTGGTCATGTGTGATAGTTACTCTTTTTTGTAATCACATCCCTCCAAACATGATAATTTTATGTCATGAGTTGGTTCACTTTTTATTTTAATACAATTTTTTATCATGAAAGTGTACAAAAAATTATCATGCAACCAAACTCCCTGTTAGTGTTTGACATTCTAATTTCACCGGTTAACCTCCCGTATTAGACTGAAGTCAGAGTTGCCGACTTTTTTTTTCGATTTTGTATTGACTTGTGCTCGCAAAAAAAAAAGTGTGTTAATTTTAAAATATTATAAGATAAGTGTTATTTATAATAAAAAAACCCCGACAATTCGCATCATCTTGAGTCCGGGTCGCCGAGATCGACGGAAGAATTCTTTGCATTTAGTCATAAATAAATATCGGTGAAGTCCACACGACAAAAGTAAATTTTATAAATCACATCACCACTTGAATCATATTGGGTCCTATTTTACGTCCTCAGCGCGACCCGAGCTCATCTTCGAATGGATCAAAGCTGTGCGTACGTATAAAGACAAGGAGAGAGGCCGGAGCGAGATCATGAGCCGCTGCAAGCCTGTGATTGATAGCAACTCGCAGGCGAGATGGGGTTGCTCGTGCTGTTGTTGGCAGCGGCGTTATCATCGTCCGCCTTGCTCCCGCCGGCGGTCGCTTGCCCGGGGGGGCGCGCCGCCGGGAGGCCGGTGCCGGCGATTTTCGTGTTCGGCGACTCGACGGCGGATGTAGGGAACAACAACTACCTGCCGGGAAACCAGGCGAAGGCCAACTTCCCGTTCAACGGGATCGACTACCCCCACCACAAGCCCACCGGACGCTTCAGCAACGGCTACAACTTTGCCGACTTCATAGGTACTACGTACTACTACGTACCACCTCCTGTTCGATCATCTGGTTTAAGAAAGCAAGACTATAGATAATATAGATGTATTTAACCTAAAATAGAACGATTTCTTGCATGCATATATATATATATATATATGTTTAGATGAATGACCTCGATCGATCATTTTTCTCTGTTTCAGCGAAGAGACTCGGGTTCAAAGAGAGCCCCCCCGCTTACTTGTCCATCACCAGCGACAGACAGATCTTCGAAGGGGTGAATTTCGCCTCCGGAGGGTCCGGCGCTCTTGATGCCACGGTTATACACCTACTTCTTCTCCGCTCGAAATTATGCGTCTTGGCCGTAAAACTCCGATCGGAAAAGGCTAAATAGCCGGTTTCTTTGGACACGACACAACTCCAACATGCAGGGCCAAAACTTCTCCATTTCAATGAACACGCAGATCAGGCACTTCCGAGCGGTCAAGCACCGCTTGAGCAGACGACTAGGGAACGCTGCGGCTCGCCTCTTGCTCGAGAAGTCCTTGTTCATGTTCAGTACAGCAAACAACGATATGCTCGCCTTCTTCTTCAGCACCGCCCTCCAGAACAGGACCCAAGGTGACCAGTTCATCCAAATGCTGGCCTACCAATTCAGAGACCAGTTAGAGGTCTGCATCTAGACTCTCTCTCTCTCTCTCTGATTGTAGCGTGTCAACATTAATGGTCGTTTCGTCGACCCAGATGTTACATAAGCTTGGGGCAAGAAAATTCGTGGTGTTTGGGTCGTCGCACTTGGGTTGCATTCCGTTTCTACGACGGACCACCCCTTCCGACGACTGCGTAGAGCCGCTGAATCAGTTTTCTCGGCAGTTCAACGAGGTCACAAAGCCTCTTCTTCGAGACCTTGCCGTCGCCTCCGAAGGGATGTCCTACACGTTCGTGAATTCCTACGATTTTACCTCCCTGGTATCATCCCAGCCCCTCAAATACGGTAAGCATCTCTTCCTCTCCGCGGCTGCTAGCTTCCTCCTCCCTGTTTCCATCTGCCCAAGATTTACGCGTTCTTCTGCTGCTCCGTCGTGTGTTTAGGGTTTAAGGAAACCAAGTCGGCGTGCTGCGGCGCCGGAAGGCTCAACGCCGACGCTCCGTGCACCATCAACGCCACCTACTGCTCCGACCGGCGAGCTTATGCGTCTTGGGACCAGTTCCACCCCACGGAAGCCGCTTCCAAGCTCGTGTCCGACATAGCGTTCGAGGGAGGACCCATGTTTGCGATGCCGGTGAACGTCCGGCAGCTGGCCGGACGGGATGAACTATGTACAGAAGGCATAGACAAAGGCCCATCCAAGTTAATTAACACATAAATTATAAGCCATAGACATGATTTTATATTGGGAAAATTACCACCAGATTCATTTAAGAAAATCGGTTTACCAAAAACTCCGTTGACCACTTTTTCATCCCAATCCGTTGACAACACATTATATTACCATTTGGTCCGTTTTGCCCAGCGACTGTCCCGGTATCCCCATTTTGCCCTTCCCGCAGCGATGGTGGCGCCGATGGCGTCGGCGACGAGGAGGAAGAGCTCGGCCTTCGCGGGTGGGGGGAGCCTCGTCAGGGGGGCTTCGCGGTTTGCGGGCAGGGGGAGCGCCGGCGGGGGGAGCCGCGCCGGGGGGGCTTCCGCAGCGGGGGAAGCATCGCCTGGTGGGGGGGCCTTCGCGGTTCGCGTGCGGGGGGATGCCGCCGGGGGAGAGCATCACCGGGGGGACCTTCGCAGTTCGGGGAGGGGGGGGGCTTCGCGGGCGGGGGAGCGCCGCCGGAGAGAGTATCGCCGGGGGGGGGGGCTTCACGGTTCGCGGTTCGCCGTTCGCGGGCGGGGGGAATGCCGAGCGCCGCGGGGGGAGCCTCGCCGGCCCGGGGGAGCGCCGCGGGGGGGGGGGGGGGGGGGGGGGGCCTCGCCGGGGGGGGGGTTCCGCGGGCGGGGGGAGCGCCGCCGGGGGAGAGCGTCGCTGCAGGGGGAGGGGGCCGGCGGGGGGGGCACTACCGCCGAGAGGGCCGCCGCCTTCTTCAATGTGCAAAGGGCAAAAACGACATTTCAAATCCAAATTGGAGTGGGTGTGACGATATTTTGAAAAAACGGACCTAATAGAAAGGTGTTTTTGAAAACGGACCTAGTGGTAAAGTGATTTCCTTAAAACGGACCTAGTGTGTATTTACACTTTTATATTTTTATTTTTTTACCGGTCTGACTTTTCCTTTTGAATAAGAGTGTGGCACATGTTCGTACGTTGGGGGTACATGCAATTTTTTGTACATGGTCACGCCAATGTACGGCTGGAAAAGTAACCATAGTTCATCGTGTGTGTATATCATATAATCTGTAATACTATAAAATGATTCTACAAGATAATAAGTTTGGCGTTGGAACTCGGTGAAAGAAGTATTCTATCACTAGTTCGTTTCTAAATCACTAAATTAAACATTATATAGGGATTAGTTGAAATATCGAGGGAAAATGAAAAGGTTACAAAGTATAGAGGAGGCTATCTCTGAGATTTCCAGTAAAATTTACTGATAAATTTTTAAAAGCGAGAGATTCTTGTAATTTACTGAAATTCCCAGTAAAATTTTATGGAGTGCCTGATTGCGTGTAATAAATAACTTTCCATACGAAAATACATTTTTACTATAAAAATCTTGATAAAAAGCGTTTGACAATTATGTTAATTTATTTTCATGTCACATCAAACATGACAAACTTATATATTTATGATAAAAATGTACACAAAATTATTTTATAATTGAACACCCATTAATTTTAAGAAAACTTTCTTACACTTTGACCGAACTAACGAAGCGAAGCTAAGAAAACAATTGTTCAAGGTTTAGTTTGATCTAATTTATGTCTACATATTTTCAACTCAAATCAAACCAAGCATAAAACTAAAACCAATTCGAAATCTCTTCAAACCAAACAAATTAAACCAAGCTAATTGGGTTAGCGTTGATTCAAATATACATATATAGCTTCATTTGGTTTTGTAGATCTTACTCATATTCTATAGAAAAATAATGTACATGTCCATACATATGGATATTATTACCTTTAGAGCTAAAAAATATTAATTTTAGGTGAAATGAACTGCTGCCCCTACTTTTAGTGGCGGTTTTATTTTTTAGTTCAACTGCCCATTTTTATTATTTTACAATCCCATTTTGAAAATCACTTAACTTCCGTCCCTGTATTCATCTGCTATCGTCAAGTGTAACAGATTTTATTTATTTCTTTTCATTTTACCCCCACCATCCATACGGTTCAACACAGCTATGGCATGCAAAATTGGATTAATGGATATACATTAGAAAATAAAATTAATTAGAGCTCACACAGTATGTTGTAAATCGTTTTTTTCTGGAAATGAATGGGATTAATCGGATTAGCGTAATCTCCCACACGAACTCTTGTTATTATTCACTAACTGCTGTTGTATGATAGGCTTTTTATTATACATATGAAACGAGATTAATATGTTATAAATATGCGGCAAAAGTAAAATATGATTCTTTAATCTTATTATCAGTAAATGCTGTAAACTTAAATTGATAGATCAAATGATGTGAATAAGATTAAATAATTTCTTTAAGTTAGACATATTAATAATATTTATATAATTTTGAAAATAAAATATATTTTAAGAGGTTTTAAGAAAACATATATAAATGTATACTGAAATTTAACATCATGTGATTTAAAACAAACTAAATGAAAATGTTTATTCACGTATGTACTATATACTTTGAGAATAACATCAAGAGAAATTAGATGGCAGAGAGGACCGTATGCTTTGCAAAGGATGTTAGGCCCAAGGGATTAAGGGTAAAGTTGGAATTAGAAAACATGAGAAAGATGGAATTGACGGAAAGGATAAAAACTTAAGTTATTAACTTACGGAGGATAAAAAAATAAAATAATAAATCGACGGGACTAAAAAATAAATTAAGTCTCAAAATGGGACCAAAAATGAAAAACCGCTTAATTTTAAATGAATAATGTTTAAATCTTGCTAACGTGTCTAATTCATTAAAAAAATCCAATCTAATTGGGGCTATTGATTTGGTTTAGTTTGAAGGACGTGAATCAAACAAGTTGTTACTTTAAATCAAATCGAACTTAAACCAAATTTTCTATTTGATTTACATTTTAGGGTACGTGAACCTGAATGGTGAACAACCCTTGGTAACATTTTAAGCCGAACCGAACATTTTCAAATCATGCCGGGGTTATGAATCCTTTACGTAAGTCCCTCTTGGAACTGTCACTAACTAATCAAGTTTCTCAACTGGATTATGTTGAAAAATAATCATGTTTTTATTCAGGGGTTCTCGGTATATTAATTATGTGACAACTATGGAAAAACAGATGCAATCAAAGCCATGAAAAGGGGTCCTTTTTTGATACTTACTAGGGTGCAAAGATATGCACAATTTTTCCTCATTCAAGCATATGCAACTGACCACATATCTCTGATCCAAACTGAACACCCCCTCCACCATCTCAGGTCAAGATCAAGGCAGATGCAACAACGGATGCTATAAAAGGGGCAAAAGAGATCTTAATAAGAGATGTCAGAGAAAGGGTTCTTACTTGAAAAATGTGTATTTTCATACTTGTAGATCCACAAGTTTTGGAGACGGAGGCCATTTCTGAAGCTTGCTCTCGGGAGCTCTTCGTTCATTGTGCGTCTATCATTGAAAGCAATGCTTTGAGGGTCGTGAATGCCATCCGGAATGCCAGACCAGAGATTTGGCAAACTACCTTCGTCATTGTCGATGTCGTCGCCGGTTGGAAAAGGCAGCTTCCTCCGTCGCATTTTGCCCTAGGTGCTCGAATGAGACTGCACATAGGCTGGCGAAATAGGCGTTGCGCACAGGTCATTCCCATCCTTGGTCTTCATCTACCGGATGATCTGAGGTGGAGCAGGTGTTTGTTGATGCGCCGGGATGACCGATGACGATTTGCTCTGTTTTGAACGCTATGTCTATTTATTATTAGTTTTTTTTTTGTCATCGCCGCGTTCGCCGACAGCCCACCGTGCACACGAACGACGAGGGATCGAGCCCGTGCATCTCGGTCCCCACCATATAACCCTCCCCTTCCGGGGGAGAGCCGGACGCTAGTCGGCGCCCTTGAACGGGAGGGAGTGCCAACCGAGCTATGCTCAGTCGGCCGGCCTATTTAAAAGTTGGTGGTCCAGTTGTACCAAGATCAGTTTTAACCGTATGAACGGTTGACCAGTCTCTACATTTTGGGTGCGAAATTTTTTGGGTACGGCTGCAAAACGGGTCAATTTGGGTAGAGCAATTATCAGTTTACATTTCAATATAGATTAAGTGAGATTGGCTCGTTTCAATCTTGATTACGCTATGTTATGGAAATGTTCAATCCTTATTTCAATAGCTAGATTGTGTCGATTGATTATGAATCTGAATATGTTAA
The DNA here is from genome assembly GCA_036172225.1 of Cryptocoryne crispatula var. balansae. Taxonomy (NCBI): domain Eukaryota; kingdom Viridiplantae; phylum Streptophyta; class Magnoliopsida; order Alismatales; family Araceae; genus Cryptocoryne; species Cryptocoryne crispatula. The sequence goes on along the minus strand of CM069932.1, from coordinate 6,652,816 downwards.
CTTTTATCAAAATTGAACAAAAAGATTTGAATTTATGATATTCATTTTCACCGCTGGACATAGTATAGAGCTAGCAGTCGACCCAAGACAGATAGTTTAGTGGTCATGAACGGAGCAGCTAGCGCAGTAAGTGGCTTTTTAACTCTACTCTTTATATATATATATAATTATCTTGCTTACTCGATCAATTTTTACAGACTTTAGGGTGGTCTGGTTTGGTATATACAAGATTAATTTAGAGATAGACTTGATTTATTCCCAAACTTTAAGGGACAAATCATGCTTACATATATATCCTCTAAATAATAATTTGGTGCCAAACGATCCCTTGGAGTCTAAGTTCTAGTGTTGGAAGTATATAGAGAGTAAAATATATAACTAGTTTTCAGAATGATTATTTCTATTTATGGGGTGTTTGGTTGTACGATAATGGAGATTTTTATTTTAATTTTTAAAAATAATAAGAAAACTAGTTAAAAGAGGTGTTTGGTAACCATGACAATTTTATGTTTTGAAAGTGATTTTCTTCTTACACAAAAAAAGGGTCTCACCTCTTTCTTTTTCCATGTAGTCCCCCCACTTTGTTTGGTCATATATGGTAGTTACTCTTTTTTGTTATCACATCCCTCCAAACATGATAATTTTATGTCATGAGTTGGTTCACTTTTTATTTTAATGCAATTTTTTATCATGAAAATGTACAAAAAATTATCATGCAACCAAACACCCCATTAGCATTCATACATCCTGGTCTCTTAACGAGATTAGGGACCAAGTTGTAGCCCGTAAGAGTGTCTTCGGTATAGAAAATAACATAATACAATCATGTTCAACCCAGCTTCTCCATCAAAACGTTTTACGTGCAACTGGTTTTTCTAGAAAATAGAAAAACTTGGACAATTTCATATCAAACATTTCAACAATTTTGACTAGCAAAGAGTCTTGGAGGGCAGATAGGCAGACCCAAGAAATTTCGTTTGCTTGTCATGTCCGTTTGGTAGCTACCAAGTCTTCAACACCAAATAATAGCATAACAACCCAATCGAGACTCGGACTTTAGGTTCCCAACTTCAGCTTTGATTTCTTCTTGTCCGTTTTGAATAAAAAAATGCTCTTTGAACTAAGGAAACTTTTTGAGTGACGCAAGTTCTTCCCTCTTATGTGGTAAGACCTTGCGTCACCCAAGTATAACCAGTATTAAAGTCTCCTTTGATTAATCCAAGGATAATAAAAAGTTGAGCCGTTTCTACTGTGAAAAGGGATAATAATTGTTCATATAGTGAAAAATAATTGAATCAAAATTTCTCCAGATAAATTGAGTTGTGCTCTACAATATTATTATTTCAAATATCAGTATGCCAAACTTTCATGTGATAGGAACATATGGTGCATTAAGAATCAACACAACAAGTAGTCTCTAGCTCTTACATATATGTGTGTGTGAGTACACACACACACCCCATTGTGGGATTATTTGTGTTTCTAACACATCATTTTGCTAACAATATGAACAAGAGAAATTAAACAAAACATGAGATGGTTAAACATTAGAATAAAATAAAATAAATTTTACTTTGATATCATCTTACAAACTTCAAATTATGATGTTGAGGTTGAGAAGGCCGGAACATAAAAACATTATCTGTTCTTTACCGAATAACCAATGAGTGTGACTATGTACTTACCTGTATATCTCAAGTGTAATTAATGTGAGATGGCATTGGTTCAGATTTTAAATGCAAAGTTAATTTTAATTTACAATTATCCTAAATTTCTTTCTTTGTTTATATATACTTTGTCTATATGGGCCTTAAAGGAGATATATATATATATATACACACACGCAGATCTTTTTATTCTTAATATATAGTTATTCATTAAAAGAGCATTGATTTTACTCTCTATATGTTTGGAGACGGGTCAAATTAAATAATGTCGTTAGCTTCAACCTTTAGACCAAGAAAACAACATAATGAAAGAGTTGTCTCTATCATTATATGAACACTACCCTATCAACACCGACGACTCCAACCAATTATATGAATATGTTGTCGCTCTTAATTTCTTTGTAAGGCTGTAGTCTCTCTCTCTCTCTCCGATCGATCGAAGGACAAGGGAACTGAACACCCACCATATATATACCCCATGGCTGACTAGTCCAATATTTGCCGCCATATATATCGGCTACGGTCATATGCGTACGTATATTGGCTGACGTTTTGAAAGGCGCATCTCACGCCATCACCACTTCCAGAACGTCCTGGGGTATGACAGTCTCCGATGACCAAGAAGCTATCTAGGATAGATTTTGTAAGAGGACCCAGACGATTTTCTCTATAAAACAAGTCACGAGAGTTCCTTATTTAAGTTCGATTCTAGAAATCAAACCAAAACCAAAACTTGTTTTGATTTGAACCGTCAATATATATATATATATAAAGATTCACCAGATCAAATCAAACTGATGATCACTTGAATAGGCTAAATCATAATAAATTTTTTTTAACTTAAACATATTAATAATATCTGTTTATATTTTTCACAGAAAAATAATTTTTAAGTTTCTAAGGTAAAGCGCCAATACTATATACATATACAACATATGTTTATATATCTTGGTAAAGTATGATCTAAATTAAACTAAATGAAACCATATATATGCACCTGACTTAAAAGCAATATGGGGTTGATTGAGCCAAACCACACTAAATCACGCCTCAGATTAATCTCTGTTGCTTTAGCTTGCTTCAGCAGATATCTGGTTGGTTTAGGTTGGTTTGACGTCCAAACCAAACCACATGAGCACCTCTATATAAAGCAAGCTGCTGCCAGGCGACAGCTACCTGAGATATCTCAGTCGGCGGCGTGAGTGGAAGGGGACGACGATGGGTTATTTGCTGCTCGTCGCCATGGCGCTCCTGGCTGCGGCCGTAGTGGCGGAAGCCGGCGTGGTGCCGGCGATCTACGTGTTCGGGGACTCGACGGTGGACGTAGGGAACAACAACTACTTGCCAGGGAATAAATCCAAGGCTAACTTTCCCTTCAACGGGATCGACTACCCCGGCGGCAGGCCGACGGGGAGGTTCTGCAACGGCTACGTCGCCGTGGACTTCATAGGTGCGTATCCTTAATTTTGTCCCCCCCCCCCCCTCTCTCTCTCTCTATATATATATGTATATGTATCCGGCTTGAATTAATTCCTGCATCGGCTATAGAATTGAATTACGATGAGTTTTAATAATTAAAATTCAACCTCTCTTAATTCCATTTCCAACCAAATTAAAAGTATGTTCTTATATATTGTGAGTATGTCAGTTTGGTGTCGTGAACAATATACCAAGAGCAGTCGATCCGACTTGCATTTTTCTCTGCCGATCGAGGACTGCAACGTATACGTTGACCCTAGCTAATTTCTTCTCTTCTTCGATCAGCAAAGAAACTGTCGTTTGATGAGAGCCCCCCGGCGTATCTTTCCATCACCAGCGATTTCCAGACCTTGGAAGGGGTCAACTTCGCCTCTGGAGGATCCGGAATCCTCGATTCCACGGTAATATATTTATATATATACACGTTGCTGCGATCCCAGTTGTTTCTGTTGAGCCCTCGAAGCCACAACACAGCATGATCATGATTTTATCATAATTTCTGATTTATCATCTTAACTCATATACCATGCATCATAGCGAGCGAAGAGTTCAATCTCTCTCTCTCTCTCGCCCCCCTCTAGGCTGATCTTGAATTTGCCGTGTATCTTGCAGGGGGCGAACGCCTCCATCCCCATGAACACACAGATAAAATACTTCGAAGACGTTAAACGCCGCTTGAGGTCAATGATCGGAAAGAAAGCCGCTGATGTCTTCCTGTCGAAGTCATTATTTTATCTCAGCACCGGGAGCAATGATCTGTTTACATTTGCCTCCGCCTCTGGACTGGAGAACAGTACCCAGAATGATCACTTCGTCCAATACCTTGCTCGTCGGTTCAGACACCAGATAGAGGTCTCTCTCTCTCTCTCTCTCTCTCTCTCTCTCTCTCTATATATATATATATATATATATATAATTGGACATTTAGGCGCAGGTATCGAAATATTTGGAGGATAACTTTGATTTATCCCCAAAATTTTTAGGATAAATCAGATTTATCTACAAATTATTTCTATACCAAACAGGCCCTCAGGGTACGTTTTGTTTGCTGTAAGATGGGCCACCGAGGTAAATTTTCACGAAAAAAATACAAATGCAAAGTTTACTTTTATTTATTTTGTTGTATGTAAAGTCACTGTCAAAAAAAACCATAATTTGTTAATTCACTTAATATCTCCATTTTGACTTCCGAGAGATACGCTAGGATTTCATTTTCGAGTGACCGCTCAATCGTGTATCAAGAAAAGCCTTCTAAACTAACTTGAATCAATATATTCAAATCAGCGGAGCGATTGGTAAGTATTACAAATTAATAAATACTTTATCAATAAATATTTTAATTATAAATATTTAAAAATTATATGTTATTTATGTAATCAATTTAAAATATGAAAACATAAGTTAATTAACAATTATATACAGAAAATAATCTATTTAACAAATATATTATTTACAACTCATAAGATCACACACACATACTTATATTCTTAGGTCATGTTTGGTATGAGAATAAATCAAGTTTATCCTCCAAATATTTTGGTGTCAAACAGACCATTAGAGAATAATGATTTACAAGTATTCGGATAAATAAAAAAGTATTTTCAAGAATCATGATCTTCTTACAAACAAACATCAATGGATTACGTTTTCGAGAAAAAATAAAGGCGAATTCAACTCCCGCCCCCACTTTTAGGCTCCTCTTTATTTTTTAGTCCCATCCGTTTGTATTATTATTTTTTAATCCCAAATCAGAAAATCTTGTAATTCCCGCCCCTATCTCTCCCTCTCACCGTTAACAACTTTTGTTTTACCAATTTTACCCCTTGTATCCCTTGTACGTACTCTCACCCCCCTGTACGTAAATGTACTATGATTGGATGCAAGATATTAGCATGCTCAACCAATAGCTCAACACATGCACATACCCATTTTCGGCGTGCGGGCTCCCCGTCTGACGGCGAGGCGGACGAGAAGCCGCCCCCTCCAGCGGGCCTGCCGACGCAAACACAGACAGCGTGCGGGCTCCCCGTCACGCTCCCCATCGCGATGGAGAAGTCGCCCCCTCCGGCAGGCCGACGCAAACACAGAAAGAGAGAGAGAGAAACCGGCGTGCGTAGGGGTGGGCACAAAACGGTTCAAATCGAGAAACCCAACCGAACCAGCCCTTTCGGTTCGGTTTGGTTCGGTTTGGACCCCCTTTCGGTTTGGTTCGGTTTGAAAAATCTCCAAACCGATTTAAACCAAACCAAACCGTTTAAACCGATTTAATCAAAAAAATATAAAAAGACTATTATAGTATTAATAAACATGATATTTTTATAGATGTTATAATAAAATAATATTTATTTTCATTATTTTTAACATAAAAATTAGTATATATATGTAAAAAATAATTAATTTAAATATTTTTATTTATTTTCGGTTTAAACCGAACCAAACCGAATTGATTCAATTTGGTTTGGTTCGGTTTGGGAGGGTGATTTAGTTTGGTTCGGTTTGGAAAAAAAATGGTCCAAACCGGACCAAACCGAACCGTGCCCACCCCTAGGCGTGCGGGCTCCCTGTCACGGCGAGGCGGACGAGAAGCCGCCCCCTCCGGCGGGCCTGCCGACGCAAACACAGAGAGAGGTCGAGCGGGGCATCGGGGGTGTCAGAGACAGGCCTGCCGACGCACCGACGCAAACACAGAGAGAGAGAGAGAGGAAGAACGAGGCGGGACTTACAGGTCCCGGCGGTGCTTGTGCTACGCTGGACGCCGGTGATGTCTCGCCGCACCTGGACGCAGACGCCGAACGCGCTAGGGTTTGCTCCGTTTGGATGATTTTTGTCCCCATGGGCGAGGCAGGACACGGCGGGGACAAAGGGGTATTATGGGAATGAGACATTTGAATTAACGGAAAGGACTAAAAAAATTTAAATAGACAGAAAAGGGATTAAAACTTAACTTAGATAAACGGTGGGACTAAAAAATAATTTTTTAGCCTCCGCAGGACTAAAAATTAAAAACCCCAAAAATAAATCACATGTTAACCAAAATGGATCCTTAGCACATAATGACATGTATTTTGTCGTTATATATATATATGTCACACGACAGGTATTTTATGAACTGGGTGCAAGAAAATTCGCCGTGGTGGGTACATCACACCTCGGCTGCGTTCCCTTCCTGAGACGCATCACCCCATCCCAGAACTGCATCGAACCGCTGAACCAGTTCTCTCACAAGTTCAAGAACGCCACGGAGACTCTGCTGCGGGACCTTTCCTCCCGCCGTGAAGGGATGTCGTACTCCTTCGTGGATCTCTACGACTTCACCCTGGTCGTTACATCTGAACCCCTTAAATTCGGTACGTACAAATTTCATGTTGTCTCCCGAGGATCATACCCCCGTATCCTTCCCTTGTACAGCTGTGTACGTGCCTACGTACAGCGCATGCATGCAGATATATATATATACCTGGTCATCGTTACATCTCTCTCTTCTGTTCGAAGGTTTCAAGGAGCTCAAAGCGGCGTGCTGTGGGTCGGGAACGCTGAACGCCGAAGCTCCTTGCACGCCGGCCGCCGCTTACTGCGTAAACAGGGACGAGTACTTCCACTGGGACCAGTCCCACCCCTCCACTGCACTCTACAGGCTCCTCTCCGACGTAGCGTACCATGGAACCCCGGAGTTCGTCAGGCCCGTGAACATTGACCAATTGGTCAGAGGCTGACCGCGCTAGTCAAAGATTCCGGCAAGTATTTATTCCAGCTACGACTATGGGGGATTTGCGAGGGTGGGCGTTACATTGGGTGTAATAAAAGTCAAATGCGTTGCGTCTGAGCTCGAACTGGTGTGAAGGAGGGGATGTTAACGCACGCTATCAGAAGCGCAAATAAATAAAATTTATCTGTTCCAATAATGGTGTACATTAATTAAGATGTGGTCTTCGAGGAAAAGAACAGGCCAGATATTGTTGTGCGATGAACAATAGGATCATCTCTCTCTCTCTCTCACACCAGCCATGGACCACGGATGAACGCAGTTATTCATCTCGATTGTCTACGCCTAAGGCGGCATGACTTTTAAATTAAGTAGTGCTTTGAAATTAGGAGCATACCGTCTAATTCTCTCCCGATTCAAAAGGCATAACGTTGACATAAAAAATATTTTTGACGACACATTGCGCAGTGAATGGGGCAGCTCGTCGGGTATCTAGATGATTTCAGCAATTCATTTCTTAGACAAACTAAACATAGTTTATGTAAGGGTCTGTTGCAACGTTCAAATTGGCGTCATTTTTATTAATGTAGCACATGCCCTGACGCCATATATGTCGAGGTTTTTTTTTAACTAACACTTTTTTTTTGTTTTTGAAATGCCAAGACTAGCACGCAAGATACTTTATTTGGACATGCAAAAACTCGGGCATACCAAGCTTGACTTTAATCCCCCCCCCCCAAATAACTTTAACATTTTTATTAAAAAATAAAAAAAACTTTTGCTACACAGTGCCTGCCCGTTTTCTTAAATCATTGAGATAAAAGATAAATATATATTTTTATGGGGTGTGGTATGTTTCAATATGATAACAATTGATTTTTCGTGCAAAAGGTTTTCAACTAGACTAGATATCCTACGTCGACGTTGCAGAGAAAATCTTCTACCATAGATACATAGAGTGGCATATACTATTTTTGATACTATATTTAATATATTTGTGAATCTCTTCTCTTTTAATACATATATTAAACATTTTCAAAAAAAAAACCCCGAGGGTTTGTCCGCAAAAGCGCCACCTTTTCTTTTGCTTTTACATTCACCTTTATTTTTGTTCAAGAAAGACTTCTTTTTAAAAATATTTTTTTTCGAGATCGCGATCAAGAAACTCTTTTTACCAGCCTTTGTAACATAAAACATACTTCCGTAACAAAAATCTCATCCTTTTCATGCAACTAAACACCTCATAAATAAGACATGGACCATATGATTTGGTCTTCAAGTGGAACCAAATAGGTCCAAAATTTGCTCAAAAGCTGAGCCCAAACTTTGATATTGGGCTTAGGGCTGTCAGTGGGGTGGGCGGGTCATCGGGCCGGGACAACGTTGAATAGATTTTCGGGTCAGCAGAATAAGCCCACGGGCTTCGCACGGGCTGCTGTTCGGGCCGCGGAAAGCCCGCCGAATTCACCAGCACATAGTTAAAAAAAATAAAATGTAGAACGTTGAAAAGACCCGCGGACCGGCTGCCGTTCACGCGCTGACGCACTGTTGGTGTTCACTCTTCATTTTTCTGTCTTCAAGCATTTAACATATTTTGTGTATTATCCTAGTTTGATATGGATGGGATTATAAGTTAGATAATGTTTGATTAATACTTTCAATATTATAAAAATATGTATAAATACAATTTAAAATAATTTTAATTCTAATTAAAGTTTTTTATTAAAATATCTTAGTGCTAGATTATGATCAAATCAAACATATGATATTATAATTTTATTTTAACTTCTATTTAGACAAAAAATAAAATATTTTTAAAATATTAATTATATTAATTATATATATATTAAATTATAAAAAAAATAAATTATGACTATTAATAGTTGATCTAATAAATTTAGAACCTTATTTCTATTCTTTTTTATCATTTCATGTCATAATTTTTGATAAAGACAAAATTATCTAATTTTGATTCTGATTTATTAATAAATTATTAATTTATTAATTTTATGTAAATCTATTCAATATTTTGAAATCTTCTGTTAGCATCCTATAATTGTATTTTTAATAACTAAATAATTTAATAAATTTTACATTTTTTAATTGGTAGTGTTTTAATTTGGCTTTGATTGGGCCGGCTTTAGACCCAGTTCATTGGCACCCCTAATTTGATGTCGGTAATCAAGCTGCTTGTGGTTCCCGCTTTCTTCTCCAATTTATTAAAGTTCTTTGGTTTGATGTTTAAAAAATTAAAAAAATATGAAATATATCTTATAATATGTTAAAAAGAACGGGCCGGGCTGGGTCGGGCCGGGCCAAACTTATATTTTTTTGGGTCGGGCCGGGTCGGGCCAAAATTTAATACGGGCCGGGCCGGGCCGGCCCATTATATATTGGAGCGGGCTTTGTTGGGCCGGCTGCGGGCCCGGCCCGGCCCGGCCCATTGACACCCCTAATTGGGCTTGGGATGGGGTTGGGTTCACAAATTAAAGTGGGCTTAGCCTATTAACACCCTTCATTGGGCTCCCCAAAATGGACATAATTAGTGGGAGATGTGCTTAGCCACGCCGACGTCAACGACCCCCAACACCTTCATCCTCGAGAAACCCAAGATCCCTTCCATGATAAACTTGGAGAAAATTTTCACTAGCTCAGATGATACCAAACACATAATATCCGACAGTACAGAAAACTAGCCAACCCATTAAGGTACAAATTATGTCCAAGGTTCAACCCCAGTCCGGAACATCTCTCACCATTACGGTATTCAGATAAATACAAAAGGAAACCGCAAGCTAATAATCGAAGGTTCGTCATAAACTTAGAATACAAAATGAGATAAAAGGGTAAACCCTATATATATAAAAGAAAATTTTTAAAGTGACACAGTTTGAAACTATATTTCCAAAACTAGCAAATTCAAATTTTACTTTTAAAACTAACACAGTTTGACCGAGTCAATGGTAGCGACTTTACCTTCTCCGGATCAGAGTCGCTAAAAAAGGAGAGCGGATCACCTCAGTTCCCGGGTGGAGGGAGCTCCCGCAGTCCTCAATGGCGTGAGGACACCTGGTGTCGCGGAAAACGAAGCGTCAGTGCGCTTTAAATAGGACGTAAAGTAGATATGACGTCGCTAGATAGTGGGTAAATAGAGGGTCGGTAGTGGGTCTTTGAAGCCTCGGTAGCTCAGTAGTGGGTAAATAGAGGGTCGGTAGTGGGTCTCAAGGCTTGGTAGTGGGTTAATAGAGACTCGGTAGTGGGTCTTTGAAGCCTCGGTAGCTCGGTAGTGGGTAAATAGAGGGTCGGTAGTGGGTCTTTGAAGCCTCGGTAGCTCGGTAGTGGGTAAATAGAGGGTCAGTAGTGGGTCTCAAGGCTCGGTAGTGGGTTAATAGAGACTCGGTAGTTAGTCTTTGAAGCCTCGGTAGCTCGGTAGTGGGTAAATAGAGGGTCGGTAGTGGGTGTTTGAAGCCTCGGTAACTCGGTAGTGGGTAAATAGAGGCTCGGTAGTGGGTCTTTGGAGCCTCGGTAGCTCGGTAGTACCCTCTATTAATCCACTACCGAGCCTAGTTTAACTTGCTACCGAGTCTTTAAAGACTCGCTACCGAGACCTGTTACACTTGCTACCGAGGCTTCAAAGACCCACTACCGAGCCTTGAGAATCCACTACCGACCGCTTATCAACTCGCTACCGAGCTACCGAGGTTTCAAAGACCCACTACCGACCCTCTATTTACCCACTACCGAGCCTTGAGAATCCACTACCGACCGCTTATCAACTCGCTACCGAGCTACCGAGGCTTCAAAGACCCACTACCGAGTCTCTATTAACCCACTACCGAGCCTTGAGAATCCACTACCGACCGCTTATCAACTCGCTACCGAGCTACCGAGGCTTCAAGGACCCACTACCGACCCTCTATTTACCCACTACCGAGCGACGTCATATCTACTTTACGCCCTATTTAAAGCGCACTGACGCTTCATTTTCCGCGACACCAGGTGTCCTCACGCCATTGAGGACTGCGGGAGCTCCCTCCACCCGGGAACTGAGGTGATCCGCTCTCCTAAAAAAGATATAGCACCGACTTCACCCTTTGGAAAACAAAATTTGAATGTCGCCATTGAATACATAGACTTTCAAAAGTTATTATTATAATATGATTTATTTAAAACATAATTATAAATAAATAATATCGTGTACTAATCCTATAATATATAACTAATATACGTTACATAATAATTATATAAAATAATTAAATAATTTAATTTTCACATTAAATGTTACATATATATTTGTAAATTGAGAATTATCGGATTTGAATTTGTAAATGGTTGAATTTGAAATACTTGAATCTATAAAGTTGAGCTTTTAAACTTCTCAAGAAGAATAGCTTTACATTGGACGATCGAGATTGTTCTAAATTAATAATTTTGTAAAGTCAAAATTAATATATCTTGAAGTCTAATACTAGGGTTTTATAGATTTTAATTTTATTAAATGGAACGAATGGTTTGAATTCAAATCTGGTTATTCCCAATTTATAAACCTCTACGTACACGTAGCATTTAAAAAAAAAATTAATCCATTGGCTACATTTAACAACGACTTCCAAAATTTAAACTCTCTGTGATAAAATAATAAGTTTAGATTATTATAATAAAATAGAATAATCATGTTTATTTTAAAATAGCATAATGATATATTATCATATATTGTAAATGTTAACAATATATTATAATTATTATGTAATATACATGAAGTATAATTTTTGATAAAGTCAATACCCAGTAAAATCGCAATCTTTATTAACGATTCTGGTCAATATATTTATCCACCGTGTCAGTTTCTCATACATATCATGACACCTACAGTAATCCGTCTCTCTCAGTAGTATGCATAGGGTCGGCCGGTGCGCGTGACGACGGCCGTGGACCACGGACGCACGCACATGTCGACGGTCCACGTTCTGAGGCGGCGGCATGCTTCACGTGTAGGCCTTTGAAAAGTCTCCTTTTAAATGCTCGCTGTCTGCTTCATGATACAGCCAACTGCAAGCATGACAATATCTTAAGATGCAGCCAGAATTACTCTCGGCATCCGAGGCGCTGATAGGATGAACAACGGTAAGCCTAATCAGGCGATCGAGTATGTGCTTAGCTATATATATATGAACGAAATGGCACCGACCGAAGCTGAGAGGCACACACACCGAGTGGGGAAGATCTAATAATATGGCAAGCGGCGGTCGGTCCGCAGCTAAACTAGACGGGGGAAGCATGGGTCTGCTGCCGGTCGCCGCGGCGGTTTGGGCCGCAGCCGCAACGCTCTTCTTGCAGCTGGCCACCGCGAGGGGCGGAGCGGTGGCGCCGCCGCCGGCGATTTACGTGTTCGGGGACTCCACGGCGGACGTGGGGAACAACAACTACCTGCCGAACAGCACTGCCAAGGCCAACTTCCCGTTCAACGGGATCGACTACCCCGGCGGCAAGCCCACCGGCAGATTCTGCAACAGCTACATCGGCGTGGACTACATAGGTACCTATTCCAATTCAAAACAACCACCATCTTCTTTTCTAGTAACCAGCTAATTAATTTCCTTTTCTTTCACAAGAGGCAGATGATTAATGATCATCGTCTGGTGCATGATAGTTAGCTAGCTAGAGAGATGTATATAATTTCTCGGGATGCATACATCATGAAAAATACATGCTTTAATTTTCAGGAATGTACACCGAGCCACGCACGGTGCCCTGCATATTTTAAACGGTGTTTGGTTAGAGTACCGATTAATTAAAAATGATATTATGTCAATTTGTTATTGATGCATCAAGAAGATTGATGGGCCGGTATTAGTATCAAGACGGATATATACGCAGCACTGGTACAAAAATATCACAGACCATGTTCGTACCTTAAATTTCGAAGTTGATATCAATAGTCAAAAGACTCTAGATTATTCATATTAACATTAATTTAATAATGATAGAGATGTTTGATATTGTTACTGATTAAACACCTTGTTCTCTTTCAATCTATATAGACAGTAGGAAGGAGGTGTTTATATATGCATGTATATATATGCACGTAACATGAAATATTTCAGTATCAGTCGAGACTATCTGCTTTATTTAATATTTGATCATCAGCAATGAGAATGCGGCTGAGGGAGAGCCCCCCGGCGTATCTGTCCGTGGCCGGCAACTTCCAGAGCCTGAGAGGTATCAACTTCGCGTCTGCCGCATCTGGAATCCTCGACTCCACGGTAACTTCTCAGTTTTCGCATCCCCAAACGCTAGCGTTTCTCTCCTGTGTCGTCGATCGACCTCTCTGCAATAATCTTCTTCGAATTCAGAAGAAGAACAACGTCGATCGATCGAGACAGTATGTATATATATGTGTGTGTGTGTGTGTAATATATTAATCTGCACGGTGCAGGGACAGGGCATCTCCATCTCCATGAACACACAGATACAGTTCTTCCAGCAGGTTCGCCGTCGCATGAGGGCACGGCTGGGACGTACCCTGGTCAATTCCATCCTTTCCGAGGCCCTGTTCGTCTTCAGCGTGGGAAGCAACGACATCTTTGCGTTTGCGGCCACCGGCGGACTGGTGAACAGGACTCGGGCAGATCAGTTCATCCAGTCCCTTGTTCATCAGTTCGGGGACCAGCTAGAGGTCTTCCTCGTTCTTCTCCCTCTCCTTCCATCTCTCTTTCGATCCGTATCTCTCTAAAACTGGCTAAAAAATTTTAAACTAATTAACGCACCTTAATCAAGAACTATTTTCTAAAATCAACATCCAAGACCTTTTATTTTCAAAACTTGAGACGCGGTTTCTTAGAGAATTTGATTCTTCGTATTTCAACTTCGGAGGGAAAAAGATGAAGTGATCAGTTTTAGCAGTTAAAATACAATTTCACATATTTGAACTTGCGGACCCGGCCTCCTACTCACACACAAACTTAAATATATCAGCATGCCACTTTGACCCTACGCCAAGTTGAATTTATTTATGTAGTTTGACTCCAGTTTCGAAGTCAGATCTTTAAAATTCGACTTCAGTATTTTTTTTGAGAAAAGTCTGGTTACTTAAATGCCACTTGATTTATTGGGAATGGGATTGGAGTAGTTCGGCTTCTATGAGAAAATAAATATATTTCTGTGTGCTCATCTTAGAAGTAACTTTTAAAATGCATCGAATTGTTCTAAACCGACTTTAAAAAACAAAAGAAGATGAAGCCGAATTTAAGTACATCCACGCTGTTAAACACATGTACAACCTGAGTTATTTGAACTCGATCGCAACCAGCAGCCTAGCTCCTCTCGTCGCAGACTAACTTAAACCCACTAGCTAGTCAGCCCCATGCGAAATCAGATTTTTGTATGGCACTCCAACTTCACTTTGTAGGTTACAATTTCAGAATTTGACTTTTGCTTTTATTAAAAGAAGTCGTGTTGGTGGTTAACTTGTACTCATAGCTAGGTTAGTGTGTTGATTTAGCAAATAAGCTTCTCAAGGGTGTCTGTCAGTATAAAACTTTTTGACTCGAAAACACGGTGACGGAACGTGTTGTGTGGTTGATGGTGTTTTCGGCAGACTCTGTACAAACTCGGCGCAAGGAAATTCGTCGTGTTTGGTTCATCTCTCGTCGGCTGCGTCCCGCTTCTGAGGCTGACAAGCCCGTCCGGGGGCTGCGTGGAACCACTGAACGAGTTCTCCATGCGGTTCAAGAACGCCACGGAGCTGCTCCTGCGGGATCTCGCCACCGGTAACAACGGCATATCGTACTCATTCATCGACACCTACGAGTTCGTAACCGCCATACTGTCGGAACCTCTCAGCTACGGTACGTACGTAATAATTAAGAGAGCGGAACCTGCATGTTCAGGTTATTCACGCGGACAAACGCTATTTAATATCTCGAAATTAAAATTAAAAATCACCATCCCCTCGGATCTTGAGTTTGCATGGTATCGGTTTAACAGCGGGGAGAACTCCGACAGTCTCTCCAACTGAGTGACGTCAGGTGACACAATGGGAGGTGAGAAAAGAGTATGTTTTAAGAGTTCGGATCACCTCAGGACCCCTCCTGAGGCGAGCCCCTCCGTCGCCAACAGCGTGATGCCACGTTTTGTCTTGATAAAGGCACCAGACGGCTGTCAAACGGTAGCCAACGTGTTAACGGTGCCGTTTCTCACTCCTGCTATCCTTCCGTGGCCTCATCATTAATGATGATGTGATTAAAAAAATCAATGTAAAGTAGCGCGCGCTGTCTCACCGTTTGAACAATTTTTTCCTTCTTGACTACCATGACAGGTGACAGTTACATTTACGAATAAATTTTATTTATTTTTATATGACAGTACCTACGTTTCCCTTCTTAGTGAAAGAGAATTTAATGGAGAAAATCAAACTATATGTATGATTGAGCTTATTTAAGAATTAAATATTATTATTATAAAATCACCATTTAATATCATATTGTTAAATAAATAAAATGGTTAGACATAGCTAACGTAATTTAATATAGGCACTCTTTCTTGAAAGAGAAAATTACATTATTTTTTCATAAAATATGCACGGTTGTTTTTATTTTCACCCATTACAAAATATCTAATATGTCTCTTGATTAGGTCAATATAAAGATCTATCTAATCTCTCACATAAGTCTTACGTAATATAATATGTAATTTGATAAATTGATAAAAAATAAAGTTTTAAAGTATCAAAAATTACTAATTGTATGTGAATTATTAGTAAATTGTTGAATAAAGATTAATATTTAATATTAACCCTTTACATAGCCCTCTCCCGTTTTTCGGAAGTTACTAACACTCTCCGTATGTTCTTAACCACTTACATAATCCTCTGAACCGTTTTTCGAAGTTCTTAACTCTCGTATATTCTTAGCACTCGTGGCACTGAACCGTTTCTTGAGAGGTTCTAACCCTCTCCGTATATTCTTAACGCTTTACGTAAGTACCATGAACCGTTTTTCGGAAGTTCTTAACTCTCGTATATGTTACTAACCACTTTCAGCTGGCCTCCTACAACGTTTCGGAAGCTCTTATATAAGTGTCTTACTAACCGCTTTCATGCCACTGAACCCATTTTCGAACTTTAACTCTCCGTGTATTCTTATACACCTTTTACATGGCCCCAGGAACCCCATTTTTCGGAAGTTCTTAACCCTCTCCATATGTTACTAACCCTTTGGCCACGAACCCATTCTTGAGAGGTTCTTAACCCTCTCGTATGTTACTAACCCTTTACATGGCCTCGTAAAGACATTTTTCGAACACTAACCCTCTCGTGTGTTACTAACCGCTTTACATGGACTGAACCCATTTTTCGAACTTACTAACCCTCGTATGTTACTAACCCTTTACATGGCCCACGAACCCATTTTTCGGAAGTTACTAACACTCTCGTATGTTCTTATTCCTTTACATGTGAACCCGTTTTCGGAAGTTACTAACCCTCTCCGTTATGTTCTAACCCTTTACATGTCCCAGACATTTTTCACAGGTTACTAACCCTCTCCATATGTTAGCTAACCATTTTCACGGAGTTAGTAACATATGGAAGAGGAGTTAGCAACCTCTGAAAAAATGGGTTTGGGAGGCCATCTAAAGGGTTAATAACATCTGAAGAGGGTTAGTAAGTTATGAAAAATGGGTTCTAGAAACATAAGGTGTAGCATATGGAGAGTAGCTCCGAAAAATGGGTTCGAAAAATGTAAAGGAATAGTAATATGAAGAGGGTTAGTAACTTCGAAAAATGGGTTGAAAGTATGAAAAGGGTTAGTATATGGAGAGGTTAGTAGCAATGTGAAAAATGGGTTGACGGCGGGTGTAAATGGTTAGTAACATATGGAGAGGGTTAGTAACTTTCGAAAAATGGATTCAGGGGGACATGTAAGGGTGAACATATGGAAGAGTTGTAGCCTCTGAAAAATGGGTTTAAGGGCGTGTAAGGGTGTAGCATACGGAGAGGAATTAGTAAGTTACGAAAAATGGGTTGAGATCCATGGGGAAGGGTTAAGCATACGGAGAGGGTTGTAAGTGGGTACTGAAAATGACTTTGGGGCCATAATGTAAAGGGTTAGTAACATATGGAGAGGGTGTAACTTCGAAAAATAGTTCGAAGGACTATGTAAAGGGTTATAGCATGGAGAGGGTTAATAACCTGAAAAATGGGTTTAGGGGGGCCTAAAGGAGTTAGTAACGGAGAGAGGGTTATAAGATACGAAAAATGACTTTGGGGCCATGTAAAGGGTTAGTAAATATGGAGAGGGTTAGTAACTTCCGAAAAATGGGTTCGAAGGACTATGTAAAAGGGTTAGTAACATATGGAGAGGGTTAGTAACCTCTCAAGAATGGGTTCAGGATGCCATGTAAAGGGTTAGTAACATATGGAGAGGGTTAGTAACTTCCGAAAAATGGGTTCTGGGGGCTATATAAAGGGTTAGTAACATATGGATAGGGTTAGTAACCTGTGAAAAATGGGTTCAGGGGGCCATGTAAAGGGTTAGTAACATATAGAGAGGGTTAGTAACTTTCGAAAAATGGGTTCAGGGGGCTATGTAAAGGGTTAGTAACATATGGAGAGGGTTAGTAACCTCTCGGGAATGGGTTCGGGGGGCCATGTAAAGGGTTAGTAACATATGGAGAGGGTTAGTAACTTAGAAAAATGGGTTAGGAAGGATTATGTAAAGGGTTAGTAACATACGGAGAGGGTTAGTAACTTAGAAAACTGGGTTGAGAGGGCTATGTAAAGGGTTAATATTAAATATTAATCTTTATTCAAAAATTTATTAATAATTCACATATAATTAGTAATTTTTGATATTTTAAAACTTTATTTTTTATCAATTTATCAAATTATATATTATATTAGTTAAGACTTATTTGATATATTAGATATATATTTATATTGACTAATCGGTAGACATATTAGATATTTCGTATGGGTGAAAATAAACAACTATGAGAACATATTTTATGAAAAAATAATGTAATTTTCTCTTTTGCAAAGAGTGCCTATATTAAATTATGTTAGCTATGTCTAACCATTTTATTTATTTAACAATATGATATTAAATGGTGATTTTATAATAATAATATTTAATTCTTAAATAAGCTCTATAGTTTGATTTTCTCCATTAAATTCTCTTTCTACTAAGAAGGAAACGTAGCTACTGTCATATAAAAATAAATAAAATTTATTCAGAAATAGAACTGTCACCTGTCATGGTAGTCAAGAAGGAAAAAATTGTTCAAACGGTGAGACAGCGCGCGCTACTTTACATTGATTTTTTTAATCACATCATCATTAATGATGAGGCCACGGAAGGATAGCAGGAGTGAGAAACGGCACCGTTAACACGTTGGCTACCGTTTGACAGCCGTCTGGTGCCTTTATCAAGACAAAACGTGGCATCACGCTGTTGGCGACTGAGGGGCTCGCCTCAGGAGGGGTCCTGAGGCGATCCGAACTCATGTTTTAACAACAACGTAAAATGGTGGAGCTACGGTCCGACACCATTTTGATATCGGGCCGGTAGAGAGTCCGTAACGAGTCTTTGACACCTCAATATTGGGTCAGTAGACACGGTCGACAGTGGGTCTTTGTCATTCCGATAACAGGTTCATAAATACTCGATGACATGTCATTAGAGACTTAATAGAAAGTCATTAGAACTTCGATGGAAAATCTTTGAAAGTCTTAATAACATCGAAGTCTTGATAACGAGTTTTTAAAATCTCGATAACAATTCATCGGAGTCCCGGTAGTAGGCTTCGATGTCTCTATAGCAAGTCATAAAAGAGTTAATAGTAAGTCATCTAAGATTTGGTAGTGGGTCTATTGTCGGTATTGTCAAGTGATCTCAACCACTATTTCACATTGTCATTTAAAGTACACCCCTCTGATCTTGTCTTCCGTTAAATCACATGGCATCACCTTGTTAAGAATTGCGAGAGTTTTCTCCACCGAGAAATTGAGAGGATATTCCAGACGTACTCCTGGATCTCCTGTTGCCCGGGCGTCTCAAGCCATGGACTTCTTTCATTTTCAACCGTATCCTGATTATTTTTCCATCTGATCCGAAGGGCTCAAGGAGGTCGGATCAGCGTGCTGCGGCTCCGGAAGGCTAAATGCCGAAGCTCCCTGTACGCCCAGCGCCAGTTATTGCCCTAACAGGGCCGAGTACTACAACTGGGACCAGGTGCACCCCACGACTGCCGTCTACAAGCTGATCGCCGACCTGTCTTATCTTGGAGCTCCGCGGTTCGTCCGGCCCATGAACATTCAGCAACTGCTCCATCGCTTACCCAGCTAGCTAGTCTCGAGGAGGTGATGATCATTTCATATATATATATACACACACATGCACACATATGCTTTGGTGTGCTTGACGGCAATAAGGGCAGCTGTACTGTACGAGAGGATGCATGGTTTCGATATATAATACATGCGTACAGGTCAGCTAATTAATCAAACAAATAAAACTGTCCATCGGTGGGTATATATGGTGGTCACTGGTTAATGTTAATTTTAAGCCGTAACATATATACATCCATATCCATATCGTCTAAGAAGCTGATTGGCAACATTTTTCCAAACGATTTGAACATTCTAACCTCTAATCTAATAGAAGGAAAGAGACCATCTATCCAGTTCATTTATCAAATAGCACATGCGATAACCAGTCGAATGGATTCGGAGATTTTTTTTTGACAGAGATAATGTTCTAGCTCTCAAGAAGATCGCGTCCACAAGATAAATAATACCTGTTATTCGCATACAGGCTCAAAACTTGAGTGTTTCTAGAAATACTCGTTCATTCTGATCCTCCATATATATAGAGCAATGTAAAAGAATCATAGACATAATTTAATTTTAACTAGTACATTCTTATATTTTAATATTTTGTCAGAATCTTTTTATTAGAGAAATGCATGTTAGGGAGTCGATCGAACTTTTCATTGACCAAGTGATTACAGACATCCAAATAAGGGAGTTGTTTTAGTTATTAGGAAAAAAAACGGTTCAGATTACTAATTTTATAGGGTGTTTGGTCGCACCATACATTTTTATATACTCATGAAAAATGTTTGTATAAAAATAAAATGCAAAGTAACCAATGACATAAAATAGTCATGTTTGGGAAGATGGGATAACAAAAAGAGAATATTGGAACCCAAAAGAAGTGAGGGACCTCAAGATTAAAATGAAGAAGAGAGGGTCTCACCCTTTTAGAAGCATAAAATTATCAAAGTTGCCAACTATCTCTTTTAACAAATTTTGTTACAAGTACATAAATTACATCAAAAACTCAATTTATCATGCCACCAAGCACCGGTTAGCCAAGGATAACCATATGCATCTTATGTGTCACACCGCCATAAAATGCTTCATAGTTGACCCTCTTCCCGATTCTTACCTTAGGACATATATATAAGATGATGATGACGGATGCGACAAGGAAGTCAAGTTATTGAAGAATAATAAATCACAAATTTTATATAAAACATACTAAGAGGTTAAATAATTGTTCATAATTTAGATGATGTATTGAAAAACCTTAGAAAATAGCGGTACTTGGTTCAAAGAAGTTTTAAGACAACTCAAAACTCTCCATTGACCTGGTTTTTTTTTTTTTTGGAGGCTATTGTCACGTTTCGGAGTCCGGATCGGGAAGGGCACCCGCGGCACCCCCTCCTTGTCTCCGGGGGAGGAGGAATCACGTGAGGGAGGAAAGGGAGCTCACGTGAGAATGGAGGACGTGGCAGTCGGTGATTGGCACCGACGGCTACCCCCTTCTCCGGACGCCTTGGCCATTCTGGACACCCACGGATCTGTTTGAAAACTATTTAAAAGGACTTTATTTTATTTTATTTTCCGACCCCCACCCCGTCGGCAGTCCCCTTCGCAAAAAAAAAAGACTTCTTCGTTTACCAAATAAATTATTCAAATAATTTTTACTTTTATAAAATAAAATATTTTCTAATTAAAATTTCTTTCTTTCTTTTGAAGGAAGGTACTTCATGAGAACCACTTCAGTTGATTTGTCAAACGCACTTTTGTATCGCTCTCCGCCTGCCGGACGATCCCCACGGCAGCCGAGGAGGACGAGAGTCAATTCCTTGTGTTTCACACGACGATGAGTCCTAATTTCCTCCGCACCCGAAACCCAACGTACCCAGAACAACAGCCTACCCACGCCACCCTCCCAGGCCACCCAACAGTTGACCGTCGACCACCACGGCTCCGTCAAGTTCGGATCGCGCGAAGACACTTTGACACGTGAACGTCCTCCTGTAAGTGTGTGTATATATAGATAAAAGATGCTGTTCACGTGTATACATGGAAATCACGGTATTTATATATATATATATATATTCGGGTTGTGGACCCTAGGAAATATAGTCGAGCGTCCCCTCCTTTTGTTTAGGCCGGCATGTAATATATTAATCACTCCGGTCATCTCGGGCCTTCGCAGGTTCACCGGCGCGCTCATCATCCTCTCACCAGAGCATCGCCCCCGTGCGCCAAGAGGCTTCGCCAACTTGTGCTCGAGCTGATCTTAATTTCAAGCAAATTCTTGGAATTTAAATCAGTTCTCCCTTGGCCCATTAATTTCTCCACGCTGATTAATTCAGCGGTCGAAACTCAAAACTTCCCTTGAACTCTTACGGGGTGTTTGGTTGCATGATAATTTTCTGTACACTTTCACGATAAAAAATTGTATTAAAATAAAAAGTGAACCGGCTCGTGACATAAAATTATCATGTTTGGAGGGATGTGATTACAAAAAAGAGTTACAAGCACACATGACCAAACAAAGTGGGGGACCACGAGAAAAAAGAAAGAGATGAGACCCTCCTTTTTTGTTTAAGAAGAAAATCACTTTCAAAATATAAATTTGTCATGATTGCCAAACACCTCTTTTAACAATTTTCTTACAAATTTTAAAAAATAAAATAAAAACCTCCATTAACATGCAACCAAACACCCCATTAGGACATGCTCGGTACCATGAAATTTTAAGAATAAATTTAGATTACCTTCTAAATTGTGAGGATAATTCAAGTTTATCTCCAAATTATTCTGGTACCAAATGACACCTTACCGGTGGGTGAGAATTGAGGTCATTGGAGTTAAAATATATGAACCACCGATGGGTGAGAATTGAGGTCAAGCCGCAGGTCCATTTGTTAAGTCACCATCTTAATTACCTCCTGTTTGATCAGAGTATCGAAAATAATATTGATAGTTTTAAAAGTTACATTTGTATTACACAAGATGTTTCGTATGAACTATAAACTCTAAAATTGATACCATTGTTAAATTTTTTTTTTTTGCAAGGAATTGCGCGCCTGTAAAGCTACCTCAATTATCCGAATTGTGCGCACAGAAGCGGAATCAAACATGCAGCTAAGAGCCATCTGAACAGCGACGGAAGTACGTATGCGTTGGCACCCGGCAGCGACACGCTCTACTCCGAACAGAGAAGATGCCCGCAACACGTACGGCTGCTTGGAAAACGTTAGATGAATATATAATTGGTAGCCTCGTGCATGTCTCGTCGTCGTCGTCGTCATCCCAAGGAGGAGGATGAGAAGAGAAGCCTTTATTTTTTTTAAGGAATTGTGCGCCGGTTGTGTCGTTTGGTAACGCGGTCAAGTATCTCTATCGTTAACAATTTTAAGATTGATATTGATAAGAACTATATATTAAGAGGTGTTTAGTTAATTATATCGATTTTAAAGATTTGTAGCACAAATAAAATATATTACGTAATACAAGTGTCGACTTGTATTAATTTTGACAGCGGTATTTCAACATTTGAAAATATTAATATCAATATTGATATAATACCGAAAATGAAACTCTAACCAAACGGGGCATAAACGGGGCCGGATCCTTCTGTGCACCTCCGCGTGCATCTCAATACACACCACTTTGACACACCATCTCGTTATGTATTCGAATAACTTATTTTCAATATATTTAAAATCGTGAACATGAATATTATTTAAATATTAATAAAAATATATTATTATCATTATTTTTAATTTATATTATATTATAAGTTAATTATACGTTTAATTCAAATATAAAATATATTTAATACTGCTTTACATAAAATATAATATTTATTTATATTCACACATTTACATATATTGAAAATAAGTTTTTTGAATACATAATAAAATAAGATAGTTTATTGAAGTGGTATGTATTGAGGTGCACACCTAAGTGCACAGAGGATCCGGTGGACTGACTCTTGCTCTCTCTCTCTTTCTCTCTCTCTCTCTCTCGCGCTCTGGCGAGAGGGATGACAACTAATTAATAGTTGGTCGGGCAACTGAGAAGACTCACGTTACTATTTATGAGACGATACTGACACGCAAAGAGAACGACGTACAACTTATAACAACCCTAGACATCAAAATAAATTGGCAATTGGGCTAGATCTGGTTTTAAGCTGAACTAACCCAGAGTTACTGCTGTAGTTGTATCAATAATATTTTTTAAGTATCTTTTTTTCCTTAAAAAAATATGGCAGCGTTAGTACGAGGGAGCTAGTGAAATATATACGCTGAATTTTAATACAACCATGCATATGATTTAAAATAAAATGGAATGAAATCATGTATTGACATATATATATATATATGTGTATACACGGTTAAAATATGATTTGAACCGGACCAAATCATGATCAGTCGACTTAATTAATTTTGTTCTAGGGGTAATTAACTTGATTTGGTTCGGCTCAAGGAAAAATCATGAACAGGTAACTAACATCGAGAGAGATGGGTTGCGTGTCGCCGTTGCTTCTCTTCTTTTTAATAAACAAACCAAATCTGTAATTAATATTAGATTTTGGACGTAGTAGCAGGATGCATTAAAAGTAGGGGTGGGCACGGTTTGATTCGATACAATTTGGATCATTTTGTTTCCGAACCGAATCGAAACGAATCAACCTCTCAAACTAAATCGAACCAAACAATTTTCAATTCAGTTTGGCTCAATTTAAATCAAAGATATATAAAAATATTTAAATTAATTATTTCTTACATATATAATAATTTTTAAGTTAAAAATAATCAAAATAAATATTATTTTATTACAAAACTTATAAAAATAAATTTTTTATTAACATTATAATAAATTTTTATATTTTTTAATTAAATCGATTTAAATGATTTGACGTGGTTTAAATCGGTTCGAAGAATTTTCAAATCGAACTAAACTGAAAAGGTCCAAATCGAATTGAATGGACTGATTCGATTTGATTGATCAGTTTGGACTATTTTGTGATCACCCCTAATTAAAAGACGAGAGATTTTATATGTAAGGAAGGTTCGGACACACGTACGTATACAGCACATCACGTGGTTCTTTAAATGAATTTATATATATATATACTTTACCCGAGCACAGGTTAATTAATTTGATATATATATATGCAATTTAATAGAAAATGATTTCAACACAAAAATCCATGACCTCGCAATTATACATAATTAGCGCGTTAACTCGTAGATAAGTTAATGTGCAACGCCCACAAATCACTCGAATCAAGTTGTTTCTTTTCTGTCAAGATAGATATTATTCCTTCGCCCAGTATTCAACCAGTTTTGATAGCTAAGTTGTAAATATATATATATATATATGTGAATTAATTAATCGGGTATTTGGTTGGACAATAAATTGTTGTACGCTTGCACGATAAAAAAGTACATTAAAGTAGAGTGAAGTCGAATTTGGAGAGATTTGATCCGATCAAAAAAGGTGGAGGACCACTGGATAAGGAAGGATGGTTTCATTTCACCTCTTAGGAAATCTCTTCGAAAACATAACATTTCGGTGAGTGTCAAAATCTTTTGTAACCTGTTTTGTTACGAAAACATAAAATTGTAACGAAAACTCAATTCACGATCCGATCGAACACGGCATGGGATATAATTAGATTAAACTCAATGTTTGTAAGTTTATCGATTAATTAATTTCGTACCGTTGCAATTCCAAGAGCGAGAAATTCTCGTCAAAAATCTAGTCCAAAACCAAGTACTTCAACTAAACTTTTGGGTTCTTAGTAAAAAAATGGATAGGGAATTTTTAAAATATATAAAATTAATATATATATATATATATATATATATCTTAGTAGATCCGATCCCCATTCGGACCGAACTGGGGTAGGAAGTAGGATCCCGTTCGCATCCCTCTCGACTCTCTCCGCCCCGATGCCATCTCCATTCGCGGCCCCCGTCCGGCGACCGGTTCGATGCGCAGCATGGTCGTCGTTCCATGGTCCGATCAACGAGCGCGCGCGCGTTAGCCAGGTCTAAACAGCGTCGTCGTCGTCGTCGTCGTCGGGCGCCCGCCCCCCCAGGGCCCAGGCTACATATCATTTCATATATTCGCTAACTCCCCTCTACGACCACGCGCGCCCTCCCGATGCCCCGGCAGTGTTTGTGTATATATATGTGTGTGTGCGTGTGCGCCATACGCATAGATCGACCAAGCGGCAGCTGAGAAGAGATCGAGGTCCCGATCGAGAGGCGCAGCTAGCTGTTCGGGGGGGATGGCACTGCTGGCGGGACAGAAGGGTGCGCTCCTCCTCGCCGTGGCGCTGTCGGCCGTCGTGGTCCTGCAGGGCCGGGCGGAGGCGCGGACGGGCGTGCCGGCGATCTACGTCTTCGGCGACTCCACGGCGGACGTGGGGAACAACAACTACCTGCCGGGGAACCGGGCGAAGGCCAACTTCCCGCACAACGGGATCGACTTCCCCCACCACAAGCCCACCGGACGCTTCAGCAACGGCTACAACGGCGTCGACTTCTTGGGTAAAACGCCTTGGATTTTATCGCCCTTCCAGCTCCGGCTTGGTCTGGTGCTCCTCTCGCAGCTTAGCTAATTGGTCGTACTGGGTACCTAACTAGTAGCTAGCTAGCTTCCCAACAGAACTCTCTTGAGGATGATGTTCAGGGCGATTACCTTATCTCAATTACGTCCTGCGGCTGTTCGAACTCTGAATCGAAGCTAGGTTAGGGCAAACCACAGTACGTATAGTCTCTTCAGCTTAATTAATGATGAACCGACAAGAAGAAACCCCCTATATATAGATAGCTAGCCGATCCTTTCAGGAAGAAAGAAGACCCCTTCTATACGTACGTGTATCCGGTGATTTAGCCATATATGCTGACCGTGATCATATCCATCGGTAGTTACATGTATATGTATCCAATCCATGCACCCACGGTGAGTTCGTCGTAGAACTGATGCGGGAATATCTAATTCAAAGGGACTACTACATGATTGTGTCTGCCACTCTAGAAAGGAGAGGCGGAAAAGCTAGGACGGTTGCCCAGAAAATAAAGAAAAAGAAAAGCTATGGCTAGCTGGGGGTACTGGTGACGACGACGACATGTAGCACAGCGGAGTGTAAACATAAGAATATGGGACTAGCTGGGGGGGGCATGTTTGCAAAACTCGATCGGAGCACCTTTGGAGGAGGAGTTGTCACCATCATGGAAATGGACCTTTAACAGGTAACCCATTTGTTTACTAACATATATAATAGACCCTTTTTTTATTATGAATCGAGAAGAGAGCGATGTTCACAGGATTCACATTTTATATACTCAAATGAAGCAGTACTTGAGCCATGGATTAAAAGAAAGTTGGTAAATTTTCCGGGTAATTTCACCAAATAACATTCAAGATATATTTACCTGAGCCATGCAAATGGAACGACTGAACCAATTCCTTATTTTTGCTTCGATCCACACACTTATGTTCTATCAAATATTAAATAGGGTGTACTTCATATTTACCTAATAACTGCTGATATATTTATTTTTATGTGAAAATATACAAAAAATGACAAAATTTTAGGATATTTTAAGTTGTTCAGTTTGATTTTTTTTTTGTTTGAGAGATGATCTTTGAAGTGTACTAGCCTAGATCACATCAAATTTACTTGTTCCGTTTATATTATATATATTAAGCACCCGAAAATTCAATGATCTTTTAATTGGTCATGAAGGTCAAAATTACACGCAAGTGATATGCAGTTTGTTCCCATTTGAGCTAGCTGTTATATATGATCAGTCTTTCTCGAGGGAAGAAAAGAAATTAACGGTAGTGACGTCTTATTAATTATATCTAATTTGCTTGTCTCAGCAAAGAAGCTGGGTTTCAAGAGGAGCCCCCCGGCGTATCTATCCATCACCAGCGACGCCCAGATCTTCAAGGGGGTGAATTTCGCATCCGGAGGATCTGGAATCCTCGACGTCACGGTAAATTTCTTTAAGTTAAACAGTAACACCGCATATATATATATCCCTTCTTTGAATTACATATCTAGCGATCAAGAGAGCGTCGTCATTAATTAATTAATTAATTAATTATGTGGCTCGATCGGTGTGAATCTCTCCCAGGGGCGGAACGTCTCCATCCCCATGAGCGCGCAAGTGAAGAACTTCGAAGAGATCACCCGGCGTTTGAAGGCGCGGACGGGCGGCGAAGCGGCGGAGTTCCTCCTCTCGGAGTCCTTGTTCGCCTTCAGCACCGGAAACAACGATATGTTCGGCTTCTACTTCACGTCTGGGGTGCCGAACAAGACCCAGGCGGATCAGCTCGTCGGGCTGCTGGCCTCCCAGTTCAAAAACCAGCTGAAGGTAAACGATCACCGTCACCTGTGTCTCTCTCTCGAAAAATAAAAGAAAAAAAACTAAAGAGATAACGTAGAAAGAAGAAGATGATCTAAGAAAGAACATACGAACATAGAAGACGATCGACCTAGCTATTTATCGGCTGAACATTGGCATGCGGTGGCACAACAAGCTGCAGATGTTGTACGATTTGGGGGCGAGGAAGTTGGTCGTGTTCGGCTCGTCACCCATCGGCTGCATCCCTCTCCTGCGGCGGACCACCCCGACGGGAGACTGCGTAGAGGGCCTGAGCTCCTTGGCGCAGCAGTTCAACGAGTTAGAATAGTGCCATATTGGCTAGGTAGGGGAGGTACCTATGCTTATAAGCCTGGGCCTCTCTAACTCAGTACCGCGGTTTTGGGTTGGTTAACTTGGTATCAGAGCCAGGTGATATTGTTCCTTCTCGTTCGTGTCTCTTCTTCTCGATTTGTCCTGTTTTCTCAATGGAAATGGAAGCTTCAGCAGTGAGTAACAGTTCGGATACTACTTTGGTTCCGTCGAAACTGCCATTTGCTACTGGATCGATTTTTTCATCGCTTCCTAGCATTTCTCATCGATTCTCAGTTAAATTGAATGCTGAGAACTATCCGGTTTGGAGAGGTCAGTTTGTGCCCTTTCTCAAAACCTACAAGCTTATGGGACGGTTGATGGCACTATACCGTGTCCTTCAGATTATATTCCGGATTCCTCGAATCCGTCGATGAAATTGTTAATCCGGATGCGGAGATTTGGAGACAATATGATAATCTTATCATATCTTTGTCATCATGTCGTCAGTTTCTGATTCAGTATTGCCGTTGATTGTTGGACTTGAAACCTCAGCTGAGGTTTGGAAGACTATTGCTGCCACTTATAGTTCTTCCTCTACTACTCGTGCCTTACATTTGCGTCTTCAATTACAAAGTCTTAAGAAAGGGAATATGAAGGTTACAGAATATTTACAGAAAGTGAAAAGTCTCGCAAATTCTTTAGCTATGGCTAATGATCCTGTGTCAACCAGTGAATTGCTTCTTTATATTCTGAACGGATTAGGTTCAGAATATGATTCTTTCATTACGGCTATTACTACTAGACCTGATGCTAAGTTTCTTTCTATGGATGATGTGCAAGGTCTTTTGTTAAATCATGAGATCTTTTTAGTTCAGCGTCAGCAGTCCTTAACTGAACTTACTGCCAACTTAGCAAAGACAAATTTAGGTGTTCCTCCGCAGAATAATCAAGGTTCTTATCGTGGCAGAGGTAGAAATTTCAGAGGTAGAAATGGAGGTCGTGGCTATTTTGACAGAACTACAGCTTATGGAAATAGTGATCGGGGTCAAGGACATGTTGCTCAACAACAATTTGGTTTCAATCAGGGTCAGCATCAGCAGAATTATAGGCCTAATCCTGTATTTTGTCAGCTGTGTGATCGACGTGGCCATACTGTCCTAACCTGTTGGAAGAGATTTGATCAAAGTTTTCGGACTGATGGTAATAGCAGTCAGGGACATACTAATTCAAATTTTCAGCCTCTTGCTGCTAATGTGGCAACTACTAGCAATGTTAATTATCCGGTTGATCCTAGTGGTATCCGGATACAGGCGCTAACAATCATATGACCCCGAATGCTAATCTTCTTTATAATTCCTCTAGTTATACAGGGTCGGATAGAGTTATGGTCGGAAATGGAGAGGGCCTTCCTATTTCTCAAGTTGGAACATCAGGTTACAAGAATTTCCCTCTGTTTAACACTTTGCATGTTCCAACTTTAACTAAAAATCTATTGTCCGTATCTCAGTTTGCTAAAGATAATGGTGTGTTTTTTGAATTCTTCCCTCAATATTGTCTCATTAAGGATATCAAGAGCAAGAGAACCTTGGCCCGAGGGCACAGTACTAATGGCCTCTACTGTCTACCTTCAATAAATTCTACTACACCGGCTGCTCTTACTGCACATACAACGGATCTTTGGCATAGAAGGTTGGGACACCCTGCACTGCAGACGGTTCAGAGGGTTCTTCAACAACTTGGTGAACCTAGTAGAATTAATAGTAGTTTCTTTTGCTCGCATTGTGCTTGTGCAAAAAGTCATAAACAACATTTTCCATCTTCGGATTATGTCTCACAGTTTCCTTTAGAACTTGTTGCGTCTGATGTATGGGGTCCTTCCCCCTTTATTAGTAGAAATGGTTGTCAGTACTATGTGATTTTTGTTGATCACTTTAGTCGATACTCTTGGTTGTACCCGATAGCTTCAAAAAGTGATGTTCTCACTGTGTTTGTCAAGTTTAAATCTCAAGTTGAGAACTTGTTTTCTCGGAAAATCAAATATTTTCAAAGTGATTGGGGTGGTGAGTTTCAAGCCTTGTCTCGTATACTATCTACAAGTGGCATTATACATAGAATTTCTTGTCCCTATACTCATCATCAAAACGGGCTTTCTGAAAGAAAACATCGACATGTTATAGAGACAACTCTTGCTTTACTAAGTCAAGCTTCTCTACCTTATGAATTTTGGGAAGATGCATCATTATGTGCTGCCTATCTTATAAATAGGCTTCCAACTCCTGTTTTGGCAAACATATCTCCTTTTGAAAAACTTTTGCAAGGAAACCTAGTTATTCTCTTATAAGGAGTTTTGGATGTGCTTGTTATCCGCATTTGAGGCCTTATAATCGTCACAAGTTTACTTTACGGTCTGAGTGCTGTGTATTTTTGGGGTACAGTGACAATTATAAAGGGTACAAATGTTTTCAGCCACGGACTGGGAAAGTATATCTTGCTATCAATGTGATTTTTGATGAGAATTCATTTCCATATGTTACACTTGTCAAAACTTCTTCAAATACACAATGTATGGATCATTTTGTATCATTTCCAGAACCTGTTAATTTTAGCAAAGGTCTGTTTTCTACACCGGTTCATAGGACTTGTCCTGCTGTTCATGTTCAACAAGCTATTCCTGGCTCACCTACTACAGATTATGCTGTTCCTGTTCAACAAGATGTTACAAGTTCTACAAATCCTGCTAGTTCAGGTCCGGTCATGCTAGTGCGAGAAGTCTAGTTCTTCACCTACGGGTTCAATTACGAGGTTCTATTAGTCCTCCTAAGAAATTCAGATCTTTGAAGGACATCTTGGCTACTCTTGAGCGGCAATCAAACGGGACAAGTAAGTATGCTATGGTGGTTGAACAAATTTACGAGCGAACCATCTTGTTTCACATCGCAAACAAACTAGTTCGGTGGAGAAGCTATGTCGGCTGAATTTACGGCTCTTCGGAATAATGGAACTGGGTCTTGGTACCACCTCCTTCAAATGCTAATATAGTAGGGTGCAAGTGGATATATAAAATCAAACGAAATTCAGCTGGTTCTATTGTTCGGTATAAGGCTCGTCTTGTGGCTAAGGGATACTCTCAAGAGTATGGGATAGACTATAACGAGACCTTCGATCTGTTGTTAAACCGACTACCATTCGGTTTGTTTTGTCCATTGCTATTACTAATAATTGGGTGATTAAGCAATTGGATGTAAACAATGCCTTCTTAGATGGCACTCTAGAAGAAACGAGTATTTATGGAACGACCTCGAGGTTTTGTTGATAAGAATTGTCCTCATTATGTTTGTCACTTACAAAAGTCACTCTATGGCCTCGAAACGGGCTCCTAGAGCTTGGTTTCATCGCCTCTACACTCATCTATTGTCGGTCGGATTTCGGGCTTCTATTTGTGATCCGTCTTTGTTTTTGTTGACAAAGAACGATGTTGTCTTATACATCCTTATATATGTTGATGATATTGTGCTCATGGAAATAATTTGTTGGCTGTTAATCAACTCATTTACGAGTTGTACGGCACTTTCTCGTTAAAGGATCTTGGTGATCTTCATTACTTCTTAGGCATTGAGGTTAGCCGAACTGCTGAAGGTCTTCACTTATGTCAGACAAGGTATATTTTAGACTTGCTGAAAAAGGCTGAGCTCCTAGATGCTAAACCTATCAGTACACCACTTGCATCCAATACATCTGTTTCTCGGTTAGATGGTGATTTGTTACCGGATCCAACATATTTTAGAAGCTTGGTTGGGTCTTTACAGTATATTACTTTGACAAGGCCTGATGTGTCTTTTTCTTGTTAATAAGGTGTGCCAATTTTTGGCTGCTCCTACTCTTGTTCATATGGTGTTAGTCAAACGCATTCGAGGTATCTCAAAGCTACTCACGAGGTTTGGTCTTCTTCTTCGACCAAGCTGTTTTCTCTATTCAAGTTTTCTCCGTCACGAGATTGGGCCGGGTGCCCGGATGATAGGCGTTCTACGGGGGTTTTGGTATATATCTTGGAGATAATTTGATCTCTCTGGTGCCTAGGAAGCAACGCACGGTTGCTAAATCTAGCACCGAAGCGAAATGAGGTCGGTTGTTAAAGCGTGTGGTTGTTATGGGTTCTTCGGTTAGCGACGGGAATTGAAGATTACTATGTGTAATGTTCCAAGCTTGTTTGGTGTGATAATGTCTCGGCTATATATCTCGAGTGCTAATCCAGTTTTTCGGGCTCGTACTCGACATGTTGAAGTGGATTATCACTTCATTAGACAATTGGTTCAAGAGAAGACAATTAGCATCAAGCATATTGCCAGCAAGGAGCAAGTAGGCGACATCTTTACTAAGCCTTTGTCATCGCAACGAGTTTGAGCACATTCGACACAAGTTGAGCATTCAACCTGCTCAACTTGAGGGGGTATTGATCGGTATAATCTGAAATGTAAACCAGGGTGAATTTCACGTTTAGCTGCTGTATTGTAATTGTAATTTCATTTACAATTCTCGGTTCAAATGAACCGCCATATGTACACTGTAATAGAAGAAGGGTATATATACATTGCAATAGAAAAGGAAACAGAACACGAAGTGGTGTTTCTGGTTTTCCCGCTCAATCTCAGTCCCTTTCTCTTCTCTTCCTGTTTCTCAGGCGTATCTGATTCTGAACTGCATCTGTGCTGTTCCTGAGCTGCTGATCGAGATCTATTCACTGCTTCAGCTTCAGCTTAACATGGTATCAGAGCCAAGGGCTGTGGACCCCCCTCCGTCAACCGTCACCCGTAAACAGTGTACACGTGTCAAAGCCAGAAGAGCTTGCACGTGAGGGGGCGAGTTAGAATAGTGCCATATTGGCTAGGTAGGGGAGGTACCTATGCTTATAAGCCTGGGCCTCTCTAACTCAGTACCGCGGTTTTGGGTTGGTTAACACAACGGGGCCATCCGCGTCGCCCTGCACGATCTCGCCTCGGCATCCAAGGGGATGTCGTATGTCTTCGTGGACGTCCACGAGGTCATAGCCGCCGTCACTTCCCAACCCCATAAATACGGTACGCGCAAGCTAGCCTCTGAGATAATACATCGCCATGTATTAATTAATTAATTTTTTCTCGATGATCGGCAGATATATCGCTGGCTGTGTGTGCTGATCATGCATCTTAGCGCATACGACGATGCAGTTGCCGGCTTAACTAACTGAATTTAATTTGCACTCTCTCGCATGTATATATGATTGTCTCTTGCAATTTTCAAAATTATGATGTTTTAATGTTGAAGGCCCAGAATACATAAGCACAATATCTGATTATCCTCACAATTCTAACACTCTCTCTGACTATCAAAGTGCACAGTGAGAATATATAAGAGACAAGAACGAAAGATAAGTATGTGTTTTTTTAATATCATGTTACACACCTCAAAATCATAATGGTGAAGTTGAGGAACCAGGATATATATATATAAACAATAGTTTGTAATAATAGTTAATATAAGATTATCCTCACAATTCAAACATTGTCGTCTGGCTTTTCCGATATGATGTATGTATCGATCTGAAGGGTTCGAGGAGATCAGAGCGGCGTGCTGCGGCACCGGAAGGCTGAACGCGGAGTCCGGCTGCACGCGCAACGCCACATACTGCTCCAACCGGCGAGATCATCTGTTCTGGGACCAATTCCACCCCACGCAAGCTGCTTCGAGGTTGGTGGCAAACAGGGCCTACCATGCCGGAAGAAGGTTCACGGCGCCCATCAACGTGAAGCAACTGGCGCTCGAGTTCCGTCGAGGACGTGCGTGATGTATTTATGTTGCCGCGGGGAGCTGGCCGTTTAATTGATTCAAATCGTGTTGGTGCATATATGTACGTATAATCTGCTTGTTGTTAGACAATGAATCTATTTTAACTAAACCAATCATATCGATTACGCCGCCATTGCATGAACAATGTAAACAGCTGTTTATTAAAATAATAAGACCTCCTTTTTCTTAGGTTGTCTGTGCCGGGGGATTGTGTGTTAGGGTCCGTTTGGCAATTCGTCGGAGGACTTCTTTTAGAAGTCCTTTTTTTTCCAAAGCACTTCAACTTAGAAGGTCTTCTCATTTGCGAAGGTAAAAATGGTTTGGTTACATTTTTTATCCAAACATAGAAGTACTCCCGTAATAAACAAAAATGGATACATATTGCGACCAGAAAACGGCAGGGGGAGGTGGGGGTGGTTGCGAAGGGAGGCAGACAACGGCGGTGCCGGGGGAGGGGGGAGGGCTTCGCGGACGGCAGCAGGGGGGTCGCGGAGGGGAGGGCGCGCAGGGGAGGGAGTGCCGCGGAGGGGGGGCTCGCGGAGTGGAGGGCTGCGCCGGGGAGGGAGTGCCGGAGGGGGGGGGTTCGCGCGGGGGAGGGAGCGCGGGGAGGGAGCGCCGGAGGGGGCTCGCGGAGGGGAGGGCTACGCCCGGGAGGGAGTGCCGCGGAGGGGGGGGCTCGCGGAGGGGACGGGAGGCGGGGGGAGGCTTCGCGGACGGCGGCGGCGGGGGTCGCGGAGGGGGGGAGGCGCGGAGGGGCGGTGCCGGGGGAGGGGGGCTTCGCGGACGGCGGCGGGGGGTCGCGGAGGGGAGTGAGTGCCGGAGGGGGGGAGTGCCGCGGAGGGGGGGCTCGCGGAGGGGACGGCTGCGCCGTGGAGGGAGTGCCGGAGGGGGAGGCGGGGGGCGGTGCCGGGGGAGGGGGGCTTCGCGGACGGCGGCGGGGGGGTCGCGGAGGGGGGGGGGAGGCCCGGAGGGGCGGTGCCGGGGAGGGGGGCTTCGCGGACGGCGGCGGGGGGGTCGCGGAGGGGAGTGAGTGCCGCGGAGGGAGTGCCGCGGAGGGGGGGCTCACGGAGGGGAGGGAGTGCCGGAGGGGGGGCTCGCGGAGGGGAGGGTGCGCCGTGGAGGGAGTGCCGGAGGGGGGTCGCGAGAGGGGAGGAGTTCGTCGGGGAGGGGGTGCCGGAGGGGAGGGGGTTGCCTGTGCGGGATGAGACTAGCGCGAGACTAGCGCGGGATGGGGACTCGCGGGCACGGCACGGGAGCGCTTTTCTATCGCGGGAAGGAGAAATTTTCTCCTCCGAGCTTCTACCTCCGAGAAGGAGAAAAAGTGAAAAAAAAATGTAACCAAACAGCACCATAAAAATAAGAAGGACTTCTGATCAGAGGAGAAGTAAAAAAAAAGTACTTCCACATAGTTCCCAAACGCACCCTTAGACTTCTCTCGAAATCTTCAAAAACTATAGCACCCTTTTGAGCGTTTGGAGATCAATTCCTCTTACATCAGAATATGGAGTAGAGATTCTAGTCTTTTTTTTTGAACAAACGGGACCACATATATTCATAACATGAAAGGGTACAAATACGATAATAATAACACTAAACATAAACCAGAAACGACACACAAACAAACTAAAGCAAATGAAAGTTCTACCGGAACAACTCTTTTCTAAGAAACTCAAATATAGTCACAAATTGACCAACACAGAGAGGTGTTTATAAGGTCGAACAGCAGATAAAAAGACTCCATAAAAGGAGTTTGACACCTGCCATGAGACCGGATGATCACACCAGAAAGGTGTGGATATCGCCCGAACTATCGGTCTCGGGGTAAGGTTAGTGACCATGAAGAGAACCAGAAAAGAAACCCTAAAGGAACAAGACTCTACAACAACGAACAAGAACATGAAACCGAAGAAAACAGACCTACATAAGTAAGCTGAACTCCACATTTCTAGTGCAACAAAAGGCGACAAAAGACCTAAAAAAATATTTATGTGAAAACGCTAGAAAGGGAGTGTGGGAGGGAGAGTTAAAGAAACTGCGCAAGGTGACAAAGGCAAAGGCAAGAGAGACACTAATATCTAGGGAGCAACAGAGCTATACCACCAGGAAGGGCATAACGGGTGGCCGCAAGACAACAACCCGGCAACTGTGCCGCCTAGAACGAAAACGATAATCACCAGACAAGAGGACTACCAGAGGAGGGCCGCCGAAGGAGGGCCGCCAAGCGCCGGAGGATGAAGCTGCCTTGGATGGGTGACTGTGCCTTGAGGGGTGCCGGAGGGGGTTCCGGCAAGGGTTCCGCCGGACAAGGGTTCACCGAAGGATGGGCCTCCGGAAGAGGGTTCGCGGGAGGAGAGCCGCCGAAGTAGGGGCCGCCGGTCGAGGGTTCGCCGGACGAAGGTTCACCGGGCGAGGGTTCGCCGAAGATTCCGCCGAAGCAAGGGCCCCCAGACAGGGTTCCGCCGGATGGGGTTTTGCCAGCGTCGGGGTTCGCCTGACGAGAGGTTCCACCAGCGTCAGGGTTCCCCTCAGGACACCTCCTGAGGGGAGTCCATCAGGCCCCTCACATTTTTTGATGTGAGGGGCCTCACATCAGACCTCTCACATCAAAAAATGTGAGAGGCCTTGTGGGCTCCTCTCAGGAGGTGTCCTGATGGGAGCCCGGCTCTAGGGTTCGCCAAATAGGGTTCCGCCGGACGGGTTCCACCAGCATCGGGGACCGTGAAGTCCCGCAGTAGAGATCCTAGTCAAACAGGTAAAAAGGATAACTTTCCGTAAAGGAAAGTGAAAAATAAAAAAAAACAATGTAATGGACTACGACCCTAGCAAATAAATATATATAGTAATGCCGTGTTGGTTGTGATATAATCCCTGTTCATCTTTTGTTATAAATTATTGGGGGTGTTTGTTTGCATGATATATTGATGAGGGTTTAGCTACAAAAAAATGTTTCTATAGCAAAAACTTATTAAAAAGGAAGTTTGGTAATCGTCACAAAAATATGTTTGCGTAGAGAATTTGTTATCGATAATAAAAGGTGAGGTATCTTTTTTTTTTATTTCTTGTGGTCCCCACCTATTTTTAGTTTTATGGTCTCTACTCCTTTTGATATCCTACGCCACCAAACATGATAATTTCACGTTTAGAGTTATCTTATATTATATCTAATACATAGTTTCATAGTGAAATTGAATAAAAATATTGTGCAACGAGGAAACACCCCCATAATATAATATTTTATAAGGTGAGGAGCACACAGAAGAACAACAAGTGAGAGCCACAAGCAAGAAAAGAGATCTCAAGGCTTTCCCCGTAAACACATTATCTAAAATATTTTTTTTTTTTTTGGACACCATGGCCCGATGGCCGACACAGGCCCAGCAGAGCGCCGGCGAGGATTCGAGCGTTAAAATATATTAACAAGGGAAAAGTTAGATGCCTTTCATTGTTTAAACTTTTAACGATGCTAACATTTTTTTGTTTTTTATTCGTGAAAGAACTGATCTAGGCTGCTAAATCAAATTTTCTTCTGCTCGGTCAATCGATCAGGACAGCTCTTCCGACTCAGGAGGAGATACTGATCCCAAAAACTTTGCCTTTGAGAGTAGTCTTATTGGATTTATGGCGGTGATATTTATGCTTCTCCACCTTCGCCTCATGAGAGATATATATGTATCTCAGATCCCAGATGATGTAGCTAGGACACATATATTATGCTCCTTAAATAGATATTTTGCCATAAATTTAATTAATAAGCTGATATGCGTTAACAATATCTAAATATTTATCATTGAATCGGGAATTTCTCGTTCAATCACAACCTCACAAAAGGTTGGGTGAGTTTAATTAGACATGTATCTCTTAATGTAGGAACTGTATTTTATGTCAGATAATTGA
Source organism: Cryptocoryne crispatula var. balansae (assembly GCA_036172225.1). Classification (NCBI taxonomy): domain Eukaryota; kingdom Viridiplantae; phylum Streptophyta; class Magnoliopsida; order Alismatales; family Araceae; genus Cryptocoryne; species Cryptocoryne crispatula. The sequence continues at coordinate 6,615,244 of CM069932.1, read as the reverse complement.
ACAAACTAGAGCTATTCATGCAAAAAAATTTGTGATTATAAGATATTGGAACTCAATCTAAAACACTTCGGAACAAACCAATTAATAAAGTAACCTCGAGAGTAATCAGAACGAAATTAGTGAAATAAAGAAGATGCTTTGTGTCAAGAAATCAATATGCTGGTAATTAATTAATTAAACACCTTGCTATGCAGCGTAGGGCGTGCGTCTGGACACGTGGAGACAAACGATTGGTTTTTCTTTTTTATGCTAACTGTATTTGCAGAGGACAGGATCAGAAGAATAAATTATAATCAAGAAAGAGACGTAAAACAGAAGAGAGTTGCCATTTGTTGATTAGGACATGCAAATATATATAAGTGCAATTTGTATTCCACACTCAAGATTATCTCATAAAAAGTTGTATTTTATTTATAGGACTAATATCATCTCCTTATTAAAATTATAATTTTATTTAAATGTTAGTCTAATAATTAGAATTTGACTTATACTAAAACTCTTACCACAGATAACATTTTAACTTGAATTTAATTTACTATATAATCTGAACATATGTACTGTTTCCTTCCGAGCATTTGTTCGAAGTTAACATTTTTTTTTTATTCTTTCGTATTAAAAATAAAGTCGGCCGTTTTTGTGAATGGCATCTGAAATCCTTAAAGCTACGGGACATGGTGGAGTCGAGCGAAGGATAAATATGAATGTAGAAAGCTTATTTGGTGGTTTGAAACATACGAAGCACGTCAAAGAGTTTTTGAATTCAAAGAGCCCCTTTTATGTATAATTCACTTTAAACTATTATTTTTTTAAAAAAAAAATACTTCTGTAGGGGAGTGAAACTACAGCAAGATCAGTCTCTTAATCATCTGCCCATATTGCAATACTCTTCCTTTTGCCGTGTGTTTTTACAATTTTAACTAGCTAGACAAAAACATTGATTAAAACAAGACAAAGTTCTCTATTTTAAATATGGAATTTTTTTTCCAGCCAGAGAATTGCTTACAAGTGGTGAGTACATATCTTTAAGTAGATAGGGCCCATGCAACTGATATCTTTAAATATGTAATTTTCGAGCCAGAGAATTAATGCATGGAAGTCATCCTCCCATTTTTCGTAACTCCTCCTCTTCTGGAAGATCCCTCCTTGACTTTGCAAGATCCTAGCTAACTCCCTGACATATTCTTTTATACTTTTGTCTTGTCCACGAACCATAAAAATGAAAGTAGATAAGTCATAACTACTACGGATCCATTTGGCTGTACGTACGAGAATACCGGTGAAAATATTTCATATGGAAATAATTTTTAAGAAAAATAAAATACAAATCCGTTGTTTGGAACAAGTCGAAAGTGCTTCTATTAAAAATATCCTCTATTTTTTGGTTGCCTTAAAATGATATTCTAATGGCAAGGAAACGATCCTACTTTTATGTCCAGTGGGAAAATAAATAAGTCAAGTTTGAACATCATACCCTGTGATTCGGCTCAACTCATCTGCACCCAAGTGGGAAATCACTCTATTTTTAAAGTTGTCACAGAACAAGATCCAAGTCAAAATTCGACTCCACTTTTACATGCAACAACAGAGCATTGTTTTCAATCATGTTTGGCTCCAAAGTCACAGACCAAAAGTCAATATGAAGATCGATAACGATCTCCAGAAGTTTTTGGGATGCAATATGACGTTACAATTTTAGAAGTGCCACGTTAAGGGTACGAGATTACAATTTATTAAGATTATGGAGAGCTATCCATATATATATAATGGACAGTGATTCAAAAATCAGCTTCTAAAGATACTCTTGTTTTAATCAAGCTTGCTTGAAGAGTCAAGCACAGACCAAAATCAAATGCACCCTAGGTCAAAGATGACACGTAAAGGGTAAGACATGGCTGTTTATTAAGATTATACAAGTACACACGGTGCAGATTAACAACAATTTTAGTGGCCTGTTTGTAAAAGAACTCCTGTTTTAATCAAGTTCGCTTGAAAAGTCAAGGTACAGACCAAATGCATCCCGAGTTCCAAGATTGAGGATCAAGATTCCAAAGAGATCTCGGAGAGATTGCGTATTGCAATGTGATACGATATTATAATTTTAGAAGCGCGCCACGTTAATGGGGTGTTTGGTTGCATGATAATTGAGGTTTTTATTTTAATTTTTAAAAATTGTAAGAAAACTTGTTAAAAGAAGTGTTTGACAATCATGACAATTTTATGTTTTGAAAGTGATTTTCTTCTTAAACAAAAAAAGAGGATCTCACCTCTTTCTTTTTTCTTGTGGTCCCCCACTTTATTTGGTCATGTGCGGTGGTTACTCTTTTTTGTAATCACATCCCTCCAAACATGATAATTTTACGTCATGAGTTGGTTTACTTTTTATTTTAATACAATTTTTTATCATGAAAATGTACAAAAAATTATCATGCAACCAAACACCCCATAAGCGTATGACATTATACTATATTGTGAACTGAAATAAAAATGGACTGCGAGATTCAATGACGGAGTGTCCAAAAGTCCGAGGATAGTGACCACAACCTAACACCATATTTGGTAATGGTATTAAGCACTTATAACTTGATATCCATATAAATCATCGGAAGATGTTTGATTATCAATAACACTTTTAAATTTGTGATACGAACAAGGTACTAATTGTAATAGAATGTTTAACCATGCCAACTTTGTTACTGATAATGTATCATCTAAGAATAACAATATCAAAATTGCACTGTAGCATTTTTTACCACTCTCTTCAGCCTCACTTGAGCGTTTTAGACGGACCATCGTTCTGTTCAGGTAACCGAACCAGGGGAGACTCGTCGCATGGCAACTTGCATTCGGAGAGAGGCCGGGGAGGTTGAGCTTAAACGGTGGCGCATGAATGAGAAAAGCACAATGCTTACGCCTGATTGATACGAACGGAACGACGCAGCAAGCTAAACGAGATTTGATGAACAGCCATGCCCGCAAAAGCACGCTACATCACAGTAAACGGTCCTCTGTCTGATGTGCAATAAGTAAAATTCAAGCTTTTCAAGTACATGTTCATTTTGATGCTGTTTGAGCCAACACTCTGCCTATCATACATCATCCGCGTGGACGAAGAAACTGCCAATACCAAGAAAAAAAGGGGATCTCTTGCACGTTTTACCCACCAAAGTCGGAAGGAATTGCATCTTAGGTTATTTGGAATTTTGGACCATACGGCTCACATAAACAACTAGAGAGGAGCACTTGGACGTTGGAACGAAGGCACGGATAATATGGACTCTTGAATTCTTAGGAAGCCCGCTCAGCCGCCTAAAAGCACAGCCAGGTGTTATTCATGATTGCAAAAGAAATGTCTTGACTAGGAAAGCAACATATTTTCAAAGACATAAAACTCGCAACAAGCAAACATCTACGATGTAAATGCATGAGGCACTCAAGGAAAGGAATGGATCACCTCACCCTAGTGCCCACAGTAAACGAAGGCGGTAAGGCAAACTAAGGACTGACTCAATGGCTGTGCCATTGCTGAGTTCCAGTCTCCTCCAGAGTTCGGTTCCCTTGTGGTGGTGGTATACCACCTCTGCAGTGTCTCTGGCCTGAGAGACAAGGCCGGTGGGTTATGAAGATTTCTGAGGTTGCATGTTTGGCCCGTAACAAAAGGTGTAGAGCTTAGAAGGATTGGATTGTCGGAAAGCCCTTTGACACTGAAGAGAATCATAGTTGTCAAGGCAACAAGTTGCCCAAAACATTCAAGAGTGCCAATTTTGCTTAGACAATTAAGATGACCGTAAGATGACGGCTTAGGTGCCATCTAGTTTTTTTGAGGTGAGGCCGTGAGGGATAATGGCAAGAGAAAGAATTCTATATACTATGAAAGGGAAAGTACAAAGGACAGCGTGGGAGAAAGAATGTAAAATAAAAAAAAGATAATCAACTACCAAGAAGATAGACAAAAGTCCTTATTACAAGAAAAAAGAGGCAGGCGGTAAGAGCTTGTCCTTGAGAGCAGCACTATCCAAACAGTAGCCTGAGTGAGCAAACATCCAGTCCTTGGCATAATTAACCATCATATGAAGAATATACCTGGGGTTCTCAAAGTGATCCTCAAAGGCCCGTCTGGTCCTCGAAGGCCAAACATACCATAGTGTAGAAGGTAAAAGTGGAGAGTATGCCAGTCTTCACTGGAGGTGAGGGAGAAACCTTGGAGGAGTCCCAATGGTCGGATGCCATAGGGGCCGCCAGAGTGCCATCGCCCCGTCTAGCCTGGTTTTTGTTGTTGCCACGTGTTCCTCCACAGTGAGACCTAATAGTCAGGAGGAGAGGGGTGTGCGTAGAAGCCAAAATATGTACATAATAAGGGCCCTATATAGGCCAAGGACAAATGCTAAATAAACCCCAAAAGATCGTATATATCTCTTGATGCCCAATCCCCATGTGTAGACATCAACTTAATAAGTGTGTATATGTCCAATCTATCCACAAAAATAAATGCCAAAAAAATGTCATTGTGCTAATCAAAATAAAACAATGTGTCCACTATACATCCATCCACAATGATGTCATTAAGTGCCGACGTCGTCAATAAACAACGGTTGGATCGAACCAGACACATAAGCAGGTGTCGTCAACATACTTCATATAGATGAATCTAAGCTCCAGAGGGATAACGATCAGAGGGTTCAGGTCCAATTGAACCATGACTTTGACAACTTGATAAGTATTCCAACTAAGGGTAGAGCAAGGGAAATGATCCTAACCAGAAAACGAAGTTCCATTGATAAAGTTAGTGCTCTAGAAAAGTACCGATCTTTAGGTGTCATCTTCAAACCTAAAGGTAGTGAGCATGGAATACTGGGTCGGTGACCCGGTCGGCCGGGTCGCCCGACCCGGTCGCTTTCTGGGCCGACCGACCCCGACCCCGACCCGGCTCCGACCCCCCGACCCGGTTATTATTTTAAAATAATTTTATTATTATTTTTTTCCCGACCCCGACCCGACCCTGACCTGACCCGGGTCGCGACCCCAACTGACCCGGGTCGGTTTTGGGGCCGACCGACCCGAGGCCAACCCCCAAGTTTTCCTTCCTTGGTAGTGAGGACCTTAAGAAACTCAGAAATGTCTACAGTCCTACATCTGACCATGAGAGAGTGACTTTCTCTCATGAGATCAGCGATCTTCTGTAGTCTATAGTAATGCCAACGGCCATTCTCGAGGACTTTAAAATGAGTAGGCAAATAAGCAAGGATCGCGGGATCGGAATCGGTCCCTGGATCGGTGGGGACCGATCGATCCGGACCGGATCGGATCGGATCGGTCCGATCCAGGCCAATTCGTCGGAAGAAAAATCGATCCAGATCGACCCTTAAAAAAACCCTAAAACACCAAAAACATAACTAAATAAGAAGGTAGATCGTATTCCGATCCGATCTACCCCATTTTGAGGCGATTTCGGGCCCAAAAGTAGCCCGAAATTGCCGCCACGGCGGCATCTTGCCGCCATGACGTCTTCCCCGCCCTATCGGGCGGGGAAGATGACCTTACTGGTCCATCGGACCCGGTAAGGCCAGGATCCGGTGACTTAAGTCACCGGATCCTCAACCGGTAGGGGTATAACCCTACCGGTTTGCGTATCGGACCCGATACACTAAAATGGAGTCACCGGATCCTGGCCTTACCGGGTCCGTAGACCCGGTAAGGTCATCTTCCCCGCCCGATAGGGCGGTGGGTCGATTCCGACGAGGGAATCACCGGAATCGATCCAGAATCGACCGAATTCTGGCACCGATTCCACCTACAAACACCGATCCAGACCGATCTTCGGTCCGGATCGGTAGTTCCGCCGGGAATCGGATCAGAGGGGTCCGATCCGATCCAAGAATCGGCCGATCCCGATCCGGATCGGCCGATTCTGCAATCCATGCAAATAAGTGGTAGAGGTTGCCCAGAATCTCCAACAAAATTCTGAAAGAATAGGAGTCTTCAATGCTACCTTCCTGGTGTTAAGAATAGCTCTTGTCCTGAAGACTTTAGACAGCTTAGTCTTGTCAAAATCATATACAAAATCTTCACTAAAACACTTGCCAACAGACTTATGAAAGTGATAAACAAGATAGCGGACAAATCTCAATCTGACTTCTTAGAAGGTAGAATGATAATTGATTCCTTCATGACAGCTCATGAACTTATCCATGATATTAAAAAGAAAAAGCAGAAATGTGTTGTTCTGAAGCTATACTTTGAAAAGGCATATGAGTATATGACAAGGTTAATTGAAATGCTCTATACACCACCCTTAACTTATGAAAAGGCATATGACAACATGTGGACAAATCTCAATCGGATTTCTTAAAAGGTAGATAACCTTGTCATATTCCTTCATGGCAGCTCGTGAACTCATCCATGATATTCAAAAGAAGAAGAAAAAAAGTGTTGCTCTGAAGCTAGACTTTGAAAAGGCATATGACAAGGTTAACTGAAATGCTCTATACACCACCCTTAACTTATGAACTCCAGTGATCAACAGGCCCACAGGGTTAAATGATGTTTGGAATCATCAGCCTTCTCTATTATGTCAAACAAGGAAGTCAAACATTTTTAAATCATCCAGAGGCATCTGCCGGGGGGGGACCCTTTATCCCCTTATCTCTTCATGCTAATTTCTCAAGTCCTTCATTATTTGTGGTGAAAGGAAAAGATTGTGTTTTAATTGAAGGTATCAGTACTAGCCAAGTTCTGAGCCAATATCTCACGTTAAATATAGGGATAATACCATTCTCCTTTCAACCTCAAAACCCTGTGCAATTCGTGAACATCAAGCATTTGCTCTTCCTTCTCCATAGTATAACGGGTGTTATGAAAAGTGAGCAGGTTGGTATCAATCTGGATAGCCATGAGATTGGGAATCTAGCATCCACCCATAATAGGCACTTTCTCTCTGCAATATTTGGGCCTTCTATTGTCTGACAAGAAGTTAAGAAGTAATAACTGGAATTTGGTGGTTAAAATGCTTGATTCAAGACCACAAGGATGGAAAGGTAGACTACTGTCTGGGAAAGACAGTTTGGTCCTCATATCTGTGGTGCTAACAAATATTCTGGTGTATTTCATGTCTATTTTCAGAATCCCAAAAAGGATCTGCAAAAAACTAGAAGCTAAAAGGGCCTCTTTCTTCTGGAGGGGATAAAAGAACAACTACAAAAGGGAGACATCTGCTGAGTTGGACAAAAGTCTGCATGAATGAGGGCAAAATTGGCCGTATCACCTTTAACCAAAACTTCTCTACAAAAATATGGACGCTAGAAAGTGGCATTCAAAACAAATGGAATCAGCTAGTAAAAAAGAAATACTTTAAAGGCCAGAATGTCTGGAGTGAGTCTACAGCATCATCACTTTACTGGTCGGATATTTGGAAAGAGATCATGAAAAGCAAGGATATCATAAACAATGCTTCAGATATCAGTATTGGAGATGAAAGAAAAAACAAAATTCTATGATAAATAATTAGACAACGGAGATGAAAGAAAAAACAAAATTCTATGATAAATAATTAGACAACATCACTATGAAAGACAAACTCTCAGAGCTTTTCTGTCTGGCTAAAAATCCAGATAATCATCTCACAGGACACACTACTCTACCTCCTGCTGGTTTTATTTTCGAGGAACAAACTTGACTAAGAGTGAGAATATCAACCTATTGGAATTAATGAATCAGATCAATCATATCCACTAAACCAGGCTAACGAAGACAGGAATGTTTGGAGATGGTTGCAATCCAACCCCTTTTCAGTTAAATCTAGCTTCCGGAGGTGTGAAGGTGAATTGACACAGACACATTTGGTAGTTGAAAGCACCCATGAAGATTTAAGATCTTCATGTGGAAAAGTTTCTTGGAGAAGACACCCAACAGTAGTCAATCTACAATTGTTAAATAGATCAAACAAGTTTTGCATGTTTGCGGCACCTACCCCAAAGATCAAGATCATTTATTTCTAACTTGTGGAGTTCTTTAATCCCTCTGGTAGATATTGGCACAGACCCTTCTTGTGTGGGTCAGCATCCCCACATCAAGCAAGGAATTATTGATGAGCTGGGGTAAGACTACCCCACCGGGAGGAAGGACAATGATTTGGGTGGCCTTCATTCTAGCCCACATTTTGTTGATGTGGAAGGAAAAGAATGTCAGAAGTTTCACCAACAAAATCACCTCTCCCCCTGCCATTTTGAAGGATGCCAAAGAGCTGATCAGCCAATGGGTAACAACTGAACATCTCCTGGAATAGAACTCTTAAGCATTTTTTGCTTGTTGTGGATGGGTGAAAGTTGTATTTTGTATTACGCAGATACTGCGCTCTCTGCTGATCTATCCCCCTCAACAGATCACCTCTCTTGTGTTTTCTCCTTTTGTCACCATGGTCACTAAAGATACCCTTTTCTGGATCCACCTGACCTTGGTATCTTTTTTCTGTTTATGACAATGTGCAATCTTTCTCCATTTTTTATGAAATGCAGTATGCAGTATTTGCTTAGAAAAAGGGAAAAGAGATAGAAGGAAAGGGCCATCAGGCCAGTCGAGGATAACAGAGAGAGAATATGAGATAGGAGATGTCAGAAAAGTCGCCAAGAAAGTGAAAGGCTGGAGGGATAGCTAGAAGCCAAGTCAGCCATAGAGCTGCTGGAGGTCAGTGACACTTCGACATAAAGATGAAGAAGTTAAGGAGTAAGATCATTTGCAGGTTCAACAATCATGAGTCCCCTGCACAATATGGCCCGACAACCTACCATAACTCCTGCCGTGCCTCAGCAAAGCAACGTCATTTACAGAAATCTGTGCAGTCCCCCCCCACCCCAAACCTCTTAGACACCCTTTACAAGGCACTGGCAGCTGAAATGCCTAGGCAATTTGGTTGCAACGAAGGCAAGGAGCCACATTAACTCACCTTGTCGCCTACATGATGATCTTAGCTTCCTTCAATAACATAATGAATAAGAAATAAGACATTTCTAGGAGAAGACTACTTTTACGATGATAAAGTATGATAGTTGCTTGAGTAAAATACAAATTTCTCAAACATCAAGCATAATAAACTTTCTATATAACATCAAAAAGAAGGCATTCTTCACAATAATTATTTAGCCTTGACTTCAGAATTTCTTATCTCAATATGATAAGGTGAAATCTCAAATCGCTGCTTCGGCCTTATATAAGCGCATTATATGAAGAACAACAAAGAAGAATAGACTAATGATTCATGACAACAATCAAGAAGAAGAAAGAATAATATAGTACATGATTCATGACAACAATCCTACAGAATCAAACCATGGATGAGATAACCCAGGAATGATTAGATGCAAGATAAGTTCCTAGTGTTGTTTCATTCTTTTCTTTGTCTATAAAAAGATATCCATAAAGAATGATGAGAATACAGAAAGCAGAATAAATAATAATGTTAAATCATCATAGAAAATGAACAAAACAAGTGACTAACTACATAAATAGACAATAAATAAATAAATAAATAAAATCAAGAACACATGGTATCTTTGTGCATACAGGTGAAGGATTAAATAAGGCAGTTCTCATGGACATTCTCACACCCAAAGAAACAAGTAGCCCAGGAAGAAATAAAAGAGGATTAAATGTTAGTGTTGAGAATTACCTGGGCATTCAGTGGATTGTCTGGAGACCTCTGCCATAGTTTCCATATCATGTCCTTGTATTGAGTGAGAGTCAGGCCAGGTTTCTCTTCCTTTAGCTTGGGAAGCTCTGCTTCCTCGAAGGCCTGTGAATTTTTTATTAGAAAAGGTACATTTATCTATAATAAGCAACTATTGGTTGATAAGCCATCTGATTTCACAAAAATAGAATACTTTAACAACCAGAAAAAAAAACTTATTCATAATGACACAACCTGCAAAAGACATTGATGGTAGAACCATAGGGATTAACCTAAAAGTGTCTTCTGCCAAAAATACAAAAAATAAGACCAAAGAAAAGCAGGTTGCTCTGACGTCTTACTAGAAAAGCTCTGGTCCTCTGCGATGCCATCCTTTGGACCCTGGGCCCCAGAACTCATAATTTCTTCTTTATGAATTGTTTCCACTTTCCACTTCCCATAAGGACACATACTATCTTTTTGTCCCATACTTGCAGGCAATATACCCATATAAAATGGAACTATTTGGAGAATAGGGGAAAAGAATATATCAGAAAACAAAATAGAAATCTTAAGCTTCCCAACATACCCACTACCACTTGCATGCATGTACCCTACTGCCATCAAGCACAGGCACAGATACATATGCTTTATTTAGATAAAAGATGTCAGATGATAAAGTAGAAAGCCTAAGCCTACCACAACTTGGCACATGCACATTCTCCCCACAACCACGAGCATAGGCAAACTAATGTTCTTCTCCTCCAGCACATATGAAAGATCCAGTGGGACTTACCCCTTCAATTCCCCTCTTTAGCATGAAGGAACACTTAGACTAAAAAAAGTGTTGGGCATCATGCAAGCTTGCAGTATTTTCCCCAGATTCTAATGGTGCATACCAGACATAGCCATACAAGCACACCTTCCTGCAAAATCTGTTTACTTGTGATACATTGTTTTCACTTGCTGCAAAATGTCCTCAATTACCACAGGCCTGAAAGTTCCCATCAACTTGCGCTGTGCCTAGAGAGAGAGAAAGAGAGAGAGGGAGACCTTATGATGCTTTGATGTTCCCTAGGATTAAGCAAAGATGAAATTTATAGCATTGCAGCTGTTGATTGTTCTTTTGGTCGGAATGGAACTTGCTTCAGCGGAGCTAAAGATTAAGAAATATTTGTGTTAGCTGCAGCTAGTAAAACACTGCATCCTCGGGATCTTTACATGACTTAAGACTTCCCAAAAGCTTTCACCGTGGCAGCAAGATGTTCATACCCAAGTAAATGCACAAAAGGTAATTTTCATTCGTAGACAAGACATCTGCTTTTTAAAAATTGACCAGGTATACCTTATATTTTAATGCGCTGAGAGGTTAGTTGTTGCAATCATGAATCCATGTGTCCGGCAGGGAGAATTGCGCATGTTTTTTCATCTTTACATAATCGCCCACATTTTCACTAATTTGTAAATCTTCCACGCCCATCGTTCTTCCCTATCTTTTTCACCAACTGTAGATCTTCCTCACTGATACCCGCCAACTCTCAAATCCTTATTCAGCTGCCATCCTTCATGTGGCTACCATATTGATATGGCATACAATACCATATACAAGTAAAGTTGAAGAAAATAGTGAAGAAACAAATCATCAAAGTGGACAGGGAGTTTTCTAACACTAACAAGTAAATATATTTAGCAGATTAAGAAACTTATCAGCCCTATCCCGTATGTAAACACTGGCTATATGATGTGTCCGTGTTTAGGTTACATCGAGAAAATTGAGGGCAATGACTAGCGCCCGAGGATGTAATAAAATATATAAACCCCCAAAAAAAACCAAAGGCACAGAGGAAAACCAAGTAAATTTTGTCAACGAAAAAAAAACAAATATTTGTATGACTAAATAAAACGAAATTTTCCAGTCCAACGACTGGTTATTGCGGAGCAAGGCAGAAATAGTCATCATAGCTAAGCCCATAATAGCAGCAACCCCATAGAGTACCTTGTAGGACGCCTTCAGTCTCCTCTCAGGGTGACGATCAGAGGGCAACGCTGGCTCCGCCAGAGACATCTTTGCGATGGCCTCGTCAACCGTATGCGCTTCAATCAAGGAGTCGTCCCTGTTCGTGTTGCTCACCAGGACCATTCTCTCGTACTCCTCCTGCTCCGTCATACGAGCCTGTCTCTTCTTGGCCGCTTCTGCCTCCCGCTGGAGGCGATGCGCCTCCTCCTCGCGGCGCCTCTGCAGATCGGCCTCCGTAACCTTGGGAACGGGTATAGAGACGCGGCCGGCCTTCTTGTCGGGCTTCTTCATGGCTTTCTCCAGGTCGAGCTGCTCCGTCTCTGCAAGCTTGCGGTTCTCCGCTTTCCTGGCAACAATTTCAGCGCGCTTCTCAGCGTCGTCATTCCGCTTCTTGGCGGCGCGAGACTTTGGGCCTTCCGCCTCCTTCCAGTAGCGTTCCTCCTTCTCGCGGACCTCCTTATCCTTGCGCTCCGCTTCAGCCTCACTCTTGCGCGTTCTGGCGGCCTCCGCCTTGGAGTTGATGCCCATCTTCTTCGGCATCTTCGTCCCCCCTCCCTCTCCGTCTGCTGCCGCGGGCGAGGGCGATATCCGAGAAGGGGAGAGAACGAGTCGGAAGGTACTTCAGAGTACGGTTTTCTTTCTTCTCGATGTTTGCCGAAATCGGCGAGGGAGCGTAACCCCTCCCTCCTCGACCGCGCACGCGCGGCCGCCACGAAAACACGTGCGGAAGGCAGCAGGCCGGCGCCGCGGCGGATAACCGAACCGATTCCATTCCCGCGGCAGGCGGCGTGAGTAGTCGGTAACGGGTTGTTCCAGTTAAAAATTATGAATTTTATTGAGGTGTTTGGTTACATAAAATTTTTTATATATTTTAATAATAAAAATAATATTAAATTAAATATTAATTAATTAATAATAATAAATTATTATGTTTAAAAGGAATATAATAATAAAAATGAGTATGTGTCATATATGATTAAACAAGGTGGAAAACCACATGGATAAAAAAGATAGGTTAGACTACTTTTTTGTCGAAAAAAATCACTTTCAAATTATAATATTATAATAATTGTAAAATATTTTTTAACAAGTTTTTTAGAAAAATATAAAATTATTATAAAAAATTAATTTATCAAACAACTAAACATCTTTTAAAAGTTTATTTAATAATAACAAGTTAACTACTTTCGTTATTTTAATATTACAACATTTTAATTTTTCTAGTAAGTATTCAAAACTATAAATATTCTTAGTCCCACACATTAATAATAATATTGCTGCAGTGGCATTTTAAATATTAAGTTACTATTTTTAACTATATAAAATATGTAAAATTATAAGTAACTTTCTGTATCTGATTGTTTGAGCCTTTTAAACTTAAATTTGAGATAATTAAATAAACTCAACTTTGAAAATATCAATCACAATGTTTAGAGATTTGACCACTCAAAATACATTTAAGTTAATTTTTGAAAGATTTATTTATCCTAAATTGAATTGAATTTAATGTATTTTTAACTAATTTAACATTCTTTATTTTTAATTGAAACTTCCTTTGATTTATGTTTAGTACAGTTAAACTATATCAACATTTGTTATCTCCATTTGATCACAAATAAAAATTGGGAATAAATCAAGTTTATCTTCAAATTAAACTTCTACCTATCAACATCAAACCTGGTATACTCTTTAATATCCTGTACCTTGTTTTGTTGAAATATAAAAAACAATATAATATAAATTTTGATATTGATATTTTATCAAATAAAATACTAATATAAAAATTAATACAAGTATGCATTTGTATTACATAGTATGTCTTATTTATACTAAATAATTCAAAAAAAAGTATTAATGGCCAAACACCTCTTCATACTTAAAGATACATAATTTAAATATTCTTAATCATAATATTTTGAGAAATCATCATAGATCCAAATAGACTGATATATGCTATTTTTCTCATAATATGAGCATAATTAATTTGAGTAGATATATTCTTGGTGTCAAAATACTGAGGTATACATGTAAGTTCTTAATAATAGTTTATTAAGTTGGATAAACTTAAAAATCATAAAATTTGCTCTTGCCAATCTGTTAGTTAAAATTTTTGTCGTCATATTAACCTTTAATTTGAGTCATCAAAACGTTTTTGATTGAATGTATATTATGGTTTAGCTATTGACTAACTAATAGATGGTCGATATTAATTACAATCCGGTCGATAGATTGGGTATAGTAAAAATTAAATAAATATAATTTTACAAACAACAAAGAAACCGATCACTTTCAATAAGATATTCATTAAAAAATATTTTATGACAATTTTCTAAATAAACGACCGTGGCAGTGTTGATAATCAGAAAAAAAAACTTTTATATAGTCTACTTCAAGCACAAGATCCTACCGTAATGAGATACTAAAAATTTCATAATTAGAGTAAAGAGATTAGTATCATTAGATGAATAAGAGATTATGTCAATGTTGTAATTGTAATCATTGAAAATTATTTTTAACATTATTTGGAATCATGGAGCAAGCATGTCTTGTACTTTATGTGATTGTAAAGTCAATTAAATTAATCGGCAAGCAATATACTTAATTAAAATAATTGTTAATCTTAAAATCAAATAGTTTCTTAAGTCTTAGTGGATGGCACACAATAAAGTTCATATCATTGTATGAGATGATATATAAAATTATAAAATTTCTTAAGGTTTTCTAAAAAAAATGCCAAACTCTATCAATAGTTGTAATAATATAGTTTAAAAGAGCTCGCTCTATCTCGGTGCACGTGAGGTCTTCTTAGTAGGGGTGTCAATGGGCCGGGCCCTGCCCGGCCCGAGGTCGGCCCGCTTAGGGCCCGGTCCAAAATATATTGGCCCGGCTCGACCCGGCCCGCAAAAATTATTGACTTGGCCCGACCTGGCCCGGCCCGGCCCAACTATATATTTTATAAATAAATATTTATTAAATACAATAAATTTAATTATTTAAGATAACATTATAAAATTAATAATAATTTAATTAAAATATATTTTTAATAAGTAAAAGTGATGTTTTTGACATAAAAAATTAAAAGTTATTTGGCCTGTTTTAACCCGCTTCGGCCCGTATGTCGGCCCGATTAAAGCCCGCGGGCCAAATTCTTTGGCCCGTCAAATGACCCGCAACCGGCCCGGCCCGTGAACCCGTGGGCCGGCCCGGCCCATTGCCACCCCTACTTCTTAGCGGACGCTGGTGTCGATTCTTCTGTGCTCATTCATCTTTTACATTAAAAGAATTTAAATTTCTACAATGGTAAAAAAAATTGTTGAATCTAGTTTTTGATCAAGATAAAATTGATGAAAAATATAAGAAACCATCACTTCCACAATATCCAACGCACAATTCATGACTGCAATATTGATTCTCATGCTTAGCCATCAATAATACAATTGATGCCAGGGGTGCAAACAAACCAATATACTCGACAAGTAGCTCGAAGTTCGGCTCGATAAAAATTTGACTCGACTCGTTTATTATGTTAAATGAACACGTTTGAACAAAAAATAAAGTTCATCTCATTAAACGAGTCGAGTTCGAACAGACTCCTGCTCGGCTCAATAAACTCGCGAGTAGTTCGATTAAATATTATATTATATATTTTAAAAAAAATTAAATTATAAGTATTAATAATTATATATTATCATTTAAATATATTAAATAATCCAAAATTTGAGTTTAAACTTAGATTGAGTTTTATAAATGAGCTAAATCTAGAGTTTTACAAATGACTTTTCATTAATTTTGAATTTTATAAACGAGTTTGTATATAGCTTAAGGTTGAATGTGAATTGAATTTTAGTCTAGATAATACTCGAGTTCGAACTCGACTCGGCTCGATTAATAAACGAATCAAAGTTTGAACAAGAGTTCAACGTACTCGTTAAAACTCGAGCTCGAACTCGAATTCGTGCAAAATAAACGAGCCGAGCTTGAACACGATGCTACTCGGGCCTCGACTCAGCTCGGCTCATTTGCACCCCTAATTGAGGCTACCCACTATATATTTTAGAGTCATACATCACATATTTTTATACTATTCTAAGAAAATGTATTTATTGACTGAATTTATTCTCTGTTAAATGCTTACATGGTATTATAACATGGTTACCTGACAAATTAAAAAAATTAATTATATTTATATTATAAATAGGTAAAAGTAACTGATCTGCTTAGCTATATCGATCTCCATTTGAGAAACTTATAATGGAACAGTTCATGATATGTATTTATAGTAGTTGGTTTTATCATCATAATTCATAAGATCTCACCATCACCTACATAAATCAATCATCTGACTATCAAATTTTGTATACAATAATTAATGTAAATATTGTAATTTATTAATGTACAAAGATATATATATGTCTACTAAAAATGTACTTATTTTTAGGTGATTTTCCTACCACCCATTATGACTCTCTCTCTCTCTCTCTCTCTCTCTCTCTCTCTCTCTCTCTCTCTCTCTCTCTCTCTCTCGTCCTTGTCGTTGATAGATCACAGTTTTTATATACATATAACTATTAAATCAACCGACATGAGTTCACTTATGGCATAACGGTAGTTGTAATATCATGTACTTTTGGAAATGTTATATTGTGTATCCTCAAACCTATTTTGTCTAAGGGGTTGTCTTTTTCTCGGTTAGTCACCGGAGTTATTCTGTTGGGTATATGCTTGGTCAAGGACATATATAGTGGAAATGGTATCATATAGCAATAACTCAAACAGAAAGTCTACCTAAGTACGTGATATTGGTTTGGACGAAAAAGAGTTGATAATTAAATATTATGGATCCTTGGGGGTGAGAACAT
Organism: Cryptocoryne crispatula var. balansae; assembly: GCA_036172225.1. Classification (NCBI taxonomy): domain Eukaryota; kingdom Viridiplantae; phylum Streptophyta; class Magnoliopsida; order Alismatales; family Araceae; genus Cryptocoryne; species Cryptocoryne crispatula. Next base: position 6,598,713 of record CM069932.1, on the reverse strand, counting down.
TAATTAATTAGAACGTAAAAGTTAGTTATTGGATGACAATTATATTACTTGATTACTGTTGTAGGTAGATAGATCAATTGACACATAGAAGGAGATCAATATATAGATAGATGGTTAGATTAGATGTATTGATGGTTATAAGAATAGATAGATTTGATAGATAGACAGATAGGTGGATACATAGATAAATGCATTTTTTTCGTTGATTGAGTTGGTAAATAGAACATAGAAGTTGGTGAAAAGAAGATTTTATAAATTTTTTGGATGAAAATTGTTTCAAGAAGTAGAAAATATAATGTCGTGTATTTTTAAATGTGTTACCGATGTTCTATGAGCAATTATTTTCTCCGATTATGTTTCAGAACTTACTCTGCTACGCTCGGTTCACGACGTCCATGGCAAAAGTTAATTGTGATTTAATCTTTTAATGCATTCTCAACGTAGAGTATACATTATAATCTACTCTTGAAAACTTGACATCAGATCACACACACATCGAACATATTATATCCATCAACTTATTTTTCGGTTAGACTTTGCTATAATATCATATATAATGTTAGTAGTCTTTCCGAGAGATCGTTGATTTTGTAACTACTCCCAACAAAACAAATTAATTAGTAGTAAACATACTTAATTTACTCTCCTAACATATTCTCAACCTAATGCCCGGTTTAATAACATTATTAGACACATCTATCACTATTAATTTTAAAATTGATATTGTTGGTAATCACCTCGAGGTGTTTGACTAATAGTATCAATTTTGAAATTTGTAGTGCAAACAACATATGTTATGTAATACAAGCGTCGACTTCGTCTTCTAGAAACATCAATATCAATACTAATATAATATTATTTTTGATACACTAACCAAACCGGTCATAAACTGTCATTGTCTATCTTGCTCTGAGTTGCACCACCCATGCATGTTGTTACATTTTTGCCACGTCACCCTCCCGTGCCTTGGTGTACTCGTCAGCATATAGAATGTCCTTTTTTTCTAAGAGATGATACGTGCAAATGAATACATTTATATACAGAGTAAAAACCTAATCGTTGGCTTGTTGTCCAGAACATTACCTTTTTACTCTCAAGAGAGTGCTCCTCCTTGATCCTTCGCTCGACAAATAAGGCTTGTGGGGATGTTTGGTGATTTGACATGTTGAGTTCCGTCACAAATTTTATTTTCTGTGAAGAAATTAATAAGCAAATTTATTCAATAATGCTTTTATAAATTTTCTTGATGGGACAAAAAAGGCAAGAGCTGTTTTTTTTCCCATTGCGGTCCCTTCCACTCCTTTTGTTATTGTAGCTCACCAAAGACAAAAAAAACATTTATTTAAGTTATATTAGATTTTATTTTGATATAAATTTTATCGTGAGAATATAAAAGAATTTGTGTGATCAAGCACCCATTATCTTCTTGCAAGAGTACGTTCTGAGTATGAAACTCAATTGGTCACACTCCAGGAGAGCACAAGTTCTGTTTAACTCCACCAGAGTTCCAGCGCAATTTTATTTTTGTTATTACGAGTTTATCTAGGTGGAAAGAGTGCTCACTTTAACCAGATGCTAACATAGTTATAGTATCTCTGAAATTGAATTATATTTTATACATTTAAAAACATGAAAATTTGTTTGTGTGGTTAAGGTGTTGGTTGTGATATCATTTCTTATACACTTTTTGGTAGAGTAAAGTAGTGTGTTAAAAAATATGCACTAATTTATTTTGTGAGAAAATAATGTTTTATAAAATAGGGACAGTATGTTGGGAAAAAATTCAGAAAACCACGGGATAGAAAGAAAAAAAAAGGAGGAGATCTTACTGTCACCCTTTGTCTATCCAAGAAGTTAATTCAAGAAAATATATCTCATGGGGTGTCTGATTGCATGATAATGAAGGTTTTTGTTTTAATTTTTAAAACTGGCAAGAAAACTTGTTAAAAGAGGTGTTTGGCAACTTTGACAATTTTATGTTTTAAAAATGATTTTCTTCTTAAACAAAAAAAGAGGATCTCACCTCTTTCTTTTTTCTTGTGGTCCCCCGCTTTGTTTGGTCATGTGTGGTAGTTACTCTTTTTTTGTAATCACATCCCTCCAAACATGATAATTTTATGTCATGAGTTGGTTCACTTTTTATTTTAATACAATTTTTTATCATGAAAATGTAAAAAATATTATCATGCAACCAAACACCCCCATTAACGGTAAAATACCATTTGCAATATAATTGTTGTAACTATTCATTTGACTGAAAACCGAAGGCCCCATTGACAAGCTAGAGTTGGGTGGATTTGTTACTCATGGGAAATGAATTAGGGGCAGAAAGTTTTATCTCATCATCATCATCATCATCATCATCATCATCATCATCATCATCATCATCATCATCATGAGTTGGGTGGATTTTGTTACTCATGGGAAGTGAATTAGGGGCAGAACGTTTTATCTTATTATTATTATTATTATTATTATTATTATTATTATTATTATCATTATCATTATCATTATCATTATCATTATCATCATCATCGTCGTCGTTGTCGTTATTAGTATTACCATTATTATATATTATGGATCATGGCATTGAGGTTCAGATCGATCCAAGCCTTTCATATGGCTTGCATCTACCTAACAATTCAACATTTTTGCACAGTCCCGACAGAACAAAATCATTTTCTATGCATATTAGGATTGGATCCATGACTCACCGTACATGTATTATAGATGCAAAAACTCTTACAACTTCTTTCGGTTCTATGATATATAAAATATTCATGATGGCAATTAAGATGTGATCCCACACTCTTCTTTGTTGTACACGGTTCTTATTTTTTTTTATCGTCAAAACACACCAAACATGATAAATTATGTTTAACCTTCTTATATATGTGTGTATTTTAATATGGTTTTATAACATTAATATATATATATATATATATAAAAATGATATTGCAATCAAACAACATATTATGAATATCCCAAATATGTGAGTGATATTTTCAAATTTTTAAAATTTTGATTTACTTTTTTATAGTAATTGTCGGATTCTAAGCATACTATTGCATCCTACAAGTTATTATAATAGAAATTAGATGCTCAGACGGTTTATTGAAAAAAAAAGAATAGAAATCAATATCTACTTTTTTATTTTGATAGATATTTGATATATCCATAAAACTAATGTTATAATAAAATAAAAAATATCGACACGAATATTTTTTATCATTTTAATATGTAACAATAGATTAAAAATTATCAAACTTGATTTTGATCTCCGTCACAAATAAACTTCAAAATGAAGTCATAGCATCGCAATTCTGGATCAACCAAAATTCAAATCCTCTGATCCTTACCGGAATCAAAATAAATAATAAATAATAAATCCACTATCCAATCCGACCCGCTTGCGCCGCTCACGTCTGCCGTGGAATCCACCGTTGGCGCCGACGGGGATCCGTCCAGCCCGTGAACGGCGAGGCCGGCCTTCGGATTGGAGCGGCCGGTGCGACCCTCGTCGCGGACCCAGAAGACACGCACCGGTGTTACGACGTCGCCATCGGCATACGTGCGTACGTATAAATATACGCATGCACGCCCCCGTTCCCCCGTTCGACGGAAAGATCACGGGGGAGCAGGCATCTCGCAATCAGCGGCGCCCACGTCATCAGCCACCTTGGCGCTACCGCTGGCCTGGCAGGTCGTAGTGGTACGTTCCGGTCCACGACGTGACCGCCTACCCACCGCATGCCCCCCTCGGCGCCGCCGTGTACACAGCGGGGTACGTGGCGACGTGCCACTCGCCTGTCCGTTAACGTACATGTAGCTTCACTCCTCGTGGCGTGTGGCTCAACGTGGAAGGATGGAATTCTAGTCACCGGACGCTCACGTGACCGTGCGATTGTTGTGAATGTCATGCCCCCGAGAGGCCACGCTGCAGACCACTGCGCCACTGTCCAAGAAGAAGAAAAAAAAAGAGCGGCCACGCCGCCGCATCAGCGGATCCCCTCATGTGCTCACCTGAGAAGATCCTCTCAGCCCCTCTCATAAGTGGGGCGACAGCCGATCCGACACCGATCGCATCACCGTCTCCTACTACGTTACCCTCATCATGAGGGCGAGAGATTCCTTCACGCGCACTGAGAGGATCCACTCTCTTCTTTCTTTAGCCGCTGAGACCCTGCCGTAATAATTCGCCCGCCGCGGCGGCCGATCATGCGCGCGGCCCCGCCGCCGCCAGGCGCCGCCGTCTGGCTTCTACCGAAGGAGCTTCGCGGTGTCGTGTGTCCGGTGTGCGCGGCGGAGGAGAGTTCTGCAACTTGACACTTCGTTCAAATCTCGGAATCGGCCTTTTATGATCCGAGCGAACTCAGTAAAACATCGATCTTCATCTGGTTGAGAGCTACTCAGGGAGACTGCCCATGTGTCAAACTGTCAAAAAGTTGGCTCGATCGAATTTGGTAATTTTTTTAATCTAATGTAGTATATTGTTGATCCGAAGTGGCTCGTCTCGTGGAGAATTTTGAATCGACTAATTGACCCAGCTCAACCGTTTAATTTTATTTTATAAATATTTCATTGTCAAATCCTAAAAACTCGGTGATTAGAATAAATATTATGATTTAAAAACAACTTAAGTTATAACTTATTTTTAATGAATATAATGTGTTATGAAATTTAAGTGTCTCCTGTGATCTTTATCCTCCCAAGCAGTATCTCATCGTTCGAGATCAACATATACTAAAAACCTACTTACTCCGTACATCGATCTGTTGTTGACATGGTCTGTAAGTTCAAGGACCGGCTCCATCTACTGACACCTTCGATTATGATCGGCCGGCATGCACGGAGCTCGTTTATCTTATGAAGGTGATTTGATTCTTGTTTCGAAATAGAACAGCTGATATCGACGCTGAAATCTATCTTTGAGACAACGACGTTACAATATCACTTGTCCCTGCAATCCGGCAAAAGAAAAGGAACAAAATTTATCGAACGTTACTCGAAGTTACTTCAGTAGTTAATTACTTCACATTGCGTCCAGGTTAGGTAACCACACCACCCGCCGCGCGAGCCGTGCGAAAGAGACAAGACCACGCCCGTGCGACGCGACGAGCGCGCCGAAAAGCATGTATTCGGACCGACCGCGGGTGTCTGCATCGGAAGCAGGCGGGCGCACAACCGCCGCCCTCGTCGTCTTGTGCCGATTAGCCCCGGGCGCGCGCGTGCCAATTGCCAGCCCAGCCCTCCCCCGGCTCGCGCTGATTCGCCCGGGAGTTGGTCCAACCCTGTTCTTTGAAGGCGCCGTCCCCGCCTCCATGTCGGATAATGCCACCGCCGCTACGCCACGTGGCGTCTGACGACTCGCTGTGGTCATCCTGGGTCCACCAGGGGTTTTAGCCGTCACCGTGGGCTGCGTTCACCGCCCGCGGGAGAGAGAACGCATCGGGATCGTCCGCGCCGAGGGCTTCGCATGAAAAAAAAAAAAGGCGCGGATGCCGACGACTCGGAGTCGGAGGCGGCCCGAGACGGGGGGTGACGGGACCTCGTGGGGGGAAGAGAACAAAGGAGAAGGTTGAAAGGAGAAGGGGGGGGGGACGATGATACGGTAAAAAAGCAGGAAGCAGCGCCGCTGTCCCTACCGCGCCCTTTTGCTTTTTTTTCTGTCAGCCTCCTGCAGCAGCAGCACAAATACGTCGATGGCAAGCGCGAGTCCCAGAGAGAGAGAACATCAAGATATCAGATAGAGGAGGCTACTAGCTAGCAGTTGGCTCGCGCCTTCGCTTCCGCTGCACGTTCCCTCATTCTCTGACACTCTCTCTCTTTCGTGTCTCCTACTTGCTTTTCCCGAGAGAAGTGATCGCTTGCGAGGAAAGAAGGGAACGGAAGAGGCAATGGCAGAGGTGGAATCGTCCACAGAGTGATCTCTAGCCTGCTGATCACCACATTCTCTTCTTCTTCTTGCTTCTGGTCCCGGAGAAGGTGATTTGCTAGGGTTTTTTTGGTGAGGGGGGTCGAGATTTGCGCTGGAAGGCAGATGGGGAGCGTGTCGTCTGAAGAGGCGGGCGACCAGCAGAGCGAGCGGTGCGGCAGCTACACCCTGAGTGCGGACGTCAGCGAATCCGAGAGCTCCAGCGACTTCTCCCGCAGGCGCTACGCAGGGGACCCCGGGCCGTCGGAGTCCTCGCCGTCGTCGCCGCTGTCTTTCGCTGCTGGTGGCTATGAGAAGGCCGAGTTCCCCGTCGCTGCGAGGGCCGCCGTGCCGACTATTGGTGAGGAACGAGTGGTGATGTGGGAACGGAAGCCGGAGAAGAGGGAGGAAGCGGATCCGTCGGGTACTACGCTAATAGAGGACTGCTCTTTAGTCTCGACTCTTTGCATTTCTTCTGAGCACGGATCCCTGAGCGGTTTCTTGCAATCGGTTCTTCACCTTGTCAAGATTGGACTATTGTGCTTTGACGCCGCTCCAACGCTTTGATTACCGTAATTACTGTTTTTACAGAGGTCGAAATGATGAAGGAACGATTTGCCAAGTTGCTACTTGGAGAAGACATGTCCGGAGGTGGGAAAGGAGTCTGCACGGCGCTCGCCATCTCCAATGCCATCACTAATCTTTCCGGTATAGAATTCTGTTCATTGACTTCGCTCATCTAGTCGTTTGAGTTCAAGCGGAAATAACCAAATGATAATTTTCGTTATATTTGGCGGGTATTGAATCTTGCAGCTACCGTATTTGGAGAGCTCTGGAGACTGGAGCCTCTACCACCACAGAAAAAAGCAATGTGGCGGCGAGAGATGGAGTGGCTGTTAAGTGTTAGCGATTACATCGTTGAGTTGATTCCTTCTTTCCAAGGGTTTCCTGGCGGTGGAACCTTCGAAGTGATGGTCACACGGGCCCGTTCAGATTTGTACATGAACCTCCCGGCACTCAAGAAGCTTGACGCCATGCTCCTTGGGATGCTGGACGGGTTTCAGGACACAGAGTTCTGGTATGTAGACAGGGGGATTATAGTTGCTGATGGCGACGATGGGAAAAGCAGTGTTTATCCTTCTTCCTCATTTGGTAGGCCGTCTCTCAGACAGGAAGATAAGTGGTGGCTTCCATGCCCGAGGGTTCCACCTGATGGACTGTTGGAGGACGGGAGGAAAAGGTTACAACAATGTAGAGATTGCTCAAATCAGATTCTGAAGGCAGCTATGGCGATTAACAGTGGGGTGCTTGCTGAAATGGAGATTCCTGATATCTACTTGGAGACTTTGCCGAAGGTAATGTTAGAAAAGTTTAACATAGCAGTTGACTGTTTAGATAGTGGCTACCGTTCTATTCTGTAATTACCTCCCGATCACCGATTTTGTTGCATTTGCTTATATTTGTTTGATTGTCAGAAAACATTGTAGCTAAATTTGCTGTGTATTTATATTTCTATTATAGAAGAAAAGTTAGTAGTTTATGTTTCACTGCACATGAATAACATTCTTTAGTAGGATTTGAGGATGTTTGTGAAAAGCATGCATGGTCACAAATGTAACAATTGAATCAGCTGAGTGGCCCAACAACCATTTTAATTGTTACTGTTCTCAGGAGGTCACACTTGGGACTATTCCTAGTTGAGCATATTTAACCTAGAGTTCTTTTCAACTCAACCTCAAAGTAATGGTCGACCATAGTTATTGGTAGTCTACCGATTTAATCTTTTAACATTATACTGGGGTGGCAGTGGTACAATCTACTCATCTTAAAGTCTTGATATCTTCATCAAGACCCATACACATCGTATGTCATATGCCTAAGCATGTCACAGTTGACCTTCAGACTAGGTCATAGCTCTGATATATGTAACAATTAAATCAGCTAACTGACTCAATAACCATATTAATTGGTAGTCTTCTCAAAAGGCCACCCATGTTGAGACTACTCTCAGAGCTTGCTTAGGTTCAAAGTTCTTTTCAACTCAACTTACGACAAATAGTTGATTGGATTTGTTGGTAGTCCGCTGAATTAACTCCTAATATATTCTTAGGCTGGGGTGTTACAATGAAGAACTCCAATTTGCATACATGTGTTGATGATTTTAGATGATAGTTATGTCTCCTGGTCGACTTCTTTCTTGAACAATTGGGCTATTGCATGCAAGGATGGAGGGGTTGCGGGTCGCGGGACCCCCAGGCCGACCCGGTCGCGACCCCATTTTTTAATTATTTTTTTTGAAAAATTCAAAAAAATAAGAAAAATGCGAAAAAAAATCTGAAAAATTACAGAAAAATTGGAAAAAATAAATGACATGATTCAAATAAATAATACATCAATTTTATTCCAACGTGATGTGTTCTACACTTTGTAGGTAGTTGATGTACTCTCCCCATGTCATTTGGGTTGAGTACAAAGCTTGATACATGTACACATGACGATCATATTCGTCAGTCCCTTGTGAAACTATCCTAAGACTTGATCCAAACGAGTCACCATAACTATAGGTCGATTGAATGACTAACTAATTATATGATTAAGTAAGTAATTAACTATACCTTCCAACTAATGATGTGTTAAGTAACTACTAAACTAAATATCTAACTAATCTTCTAGCTAACTAACTATGTAAGTAAGTAAATAAGTATTAAAAATAAGAAACTACTTAACTAACTAATCAATAGAACAAATATTAAATAAATATACTAAATGAACTAATGAAATGCTTAATGAAATAATTAAGTAAATGAAGAACAAAATGAGAGCAACGAGAGCAAAATGAGAGCTTGGGAGTGAGAGTGGGAGGTGGGAGTAAGGGGAGCCCCTTGGGGGCTTTAAATAGCCCCCAAGGGGCTGAATGGGGGGGCTGCGCCCCCCATGACCGTTGGCAATGGTCATATGACCGGGTTGTGCGACCCGGCCGGGTCGCGCGACTGGGTCGCGCGAGCTGGTCGCTGGGTCGCGCGACTCGCGCGACCCCGCGACCCGGCCGGGAGAGTCGGCCCGGCCGGGTCGCGACCGGGCCGGTCGGGACCAATCCCGACCGGGTCGGGGCCGGGTTGCGACCCGGCGAACACTGATTGCATGTACCTTGAGCTATTTATTTTCTTATAATATTTTAGTCATATTGTAGTCACCAATTTGGGGAATTGGAAGTGAAGTGAGAAAACAAAGTTAGAAACAACCTTTTGGATTGCGAGGACTGTATATACAGAGAACTGCCAAGATATTCCTACTTTATTAGGTTTCCAAGGCATCAAGGTGCTCCTTATGACAGTGGGTGAGATGTCACCATGGCATACTACATGCATTCATCTGACCTTCTTTGAGCTGCCTATTCTGCCCACCATGTGTGCCTTTTGATATCTATACAATGCTTAGGGATACTTTTGTGATTTTTGATAAGCAGTTTATAAAAGTTATAAGAATTTTTTTATAGTTGTAAGATTGGATGTTGAATCCAACACGGTAGATTGATCTATATTTTCTCTTTATTTTATAATATAACTATTTTTCAAATATTTTAGGACCTTAATTGATTTGAGAACTTGCAGTCTGCTGCATGTACTTTTCTCTTGCAACAGAGCAGCTTCAGCCCAAAACAGGGCAGGGTACTTTTCTCTGTATTTCTGTGGTAATAGGATGGGAATGGTTATCATCTATTGTGGGGTTGCCAACATGAGAAAGTAATATATCAGCAGCATCTGTTCGTGTTTTCCACATTTTTTGGTATTCATGAACTTGCCATTATACTATTTATTCATAATGCTGTGTTATTCTTGATAGTTCAACCTTCTATAATCTTTTTAAAATTTTTCCTCCCTCATGCCTCTCGGAGAAGTTATCATTTATCCCTCCATTTTATTTTTGGCCTCCTTTCTTCATTCCATTCATTGGAAGATCTTTTGGTGATTTTTTGGTTCCAAAATTCACTCTTTCAGTTCAGCCACTGTCTGTGTTTTGTGGAATACATCTTGTAAGGATTAAGTTGGCCTTTATTCTGGTTGATCACCTGGAAGCTAGACAGTTAAACTGTTTAAAGTTTTTAGTTTTTGCAAAAATCATTATAACAAGCAAACATGAAGTTACTTGAAAGTATGGAAGTGGCCTTAGATCTTGAAAATTGTGCTTGATTAATGGAGAAAGACCATCTTTTATCTATTTTAGAAAAAAAGGAGATATATAAAGTTATTGAAATTAGGGAGGGATACCAATTCAGTACTATGAAATTGTGGGAAGGAATTGTGGACCACAACTTACATGATGTTACAACTATTTTGGCTAACAAATCAGCTTTTGTCACGACCCGGAATTTTAACATGCACAGCGGAAGATAATCCGGCGACGTAACGGAAAAGGATATCGGTCTGGAACCAAATAATTCTAAAATCTCATTCCAAATAAATTATTCCAAACTTTACAACATATTAACACCATAAACAAACACCTATCTAAACAAATTAAATACCAACATTGAATGAGTAATCCACTAGCTCCTCAGACTCCAAAACACCACTACGCTTCTGCTGCGCTAAACCTGCACTCCTGAAAATATTAACAACGGAAGGGATGAGTCACAACAGACCCAGTAGGACTTACACCCGAACTACCCCACTATAATAATGATTCTAGTGATATAATAGAATAATAAGCCTAAAAATCAGATTTAATACATAGGGTTTAACTAATCATATATCTTTAATTAATTGATTACAAAGGTCAATCAACTACCCCAAATGATAACCAGACTCTATATGCATTAAAAACTATCACAACCTGCTCATTGCACTACTTGCATGCTCACAAGTATAATAACCCCGACATAAAATCAATGACATATCTATAACACCAACATCTATGCCAAAATACACAACTAGACACCTGTCTGAGTAAATTTCATGCTCCATCTGATAAATGCAGTCACATCACAAAACTAACACCAGATTTACCATATAGTAGGAAGTAACATATAGTAACTAAATCCCATAGTACCCCTGTGCAGTGGGAGTACTTAGGATGAATCGCGGTATCCTCGGGATCGGAAGGATGCTCCGCATTCAACTAATCTCCGCCGCCCACGGGACACTAATTTAGTCCGGTGAAGTACATTTCCATCACAATGCGTTCGGCACTCAACCACATTCAACACCATGCAAGCATATAATTAAGCTCAGACAGTAAAACATGAACATTTAAATTGCCAAATCAAACATGAAATACATACATGACCACCCATGGTTCTATGCACCACATATTTGCATACCGCATCATTACGCCTATCACAACCGATGCATATGAATAATATCATGCAATTACAACCTGAACATGACAATTACATACTTAAACAGAACCATCTATCTAATAAAAGAAAATAAACGAAGTTCTAACACCACTATGTCTAATCCTTACATCGGCTTTTTAATAAATCAGAATATATATTAAAGGTTATCGTGATGCAACTATACTAAACTAACTAGATTAAAACATAACAAAACCTATCATGATGACTAGTATACTTGAATAACTAATTTAATCTAAATATGCACGGTCTAGACAAATTAATCTAACTCTAACTAAACATGCTAATAAATCCAAAACAGCCCATTAACTACAATATTCTAATCCTGGTGATATAAACATGATTCTTACGGTTTAATCAAGTATATTAGATTGCTAAGAATAGCCGAGACGCCTACCTTGACGGCGACGACGAACGGCGCACGGAGTTCCAAGGAAATTGAATCAGGCGACGAAACTGCCGCGGTTGCGTCGGCGACGGAAAATCGAGCCGGGTAGGTGATTTCAAAAACTGCTGGAAGAAGGAAAATAATAAACTAGGGGGCTTGATAGAGGATAACAGGAGAGAGAATAATAGGAGAGAGGATGAGAGAGGATACCGCGCGAGAGAGAGGAGCGGCGCACCGCGCGCGCGCACGCGGGCGCGGGTGGCGCGGCGGCGCACGGCGGGTCAACGGGCTGCGCGAGGGGCGGCGGGTCACGCGCGGTCGCGAGCGCGGCGGCGCGACCGAGGGTGTATGAGGATGGCGGGCTGCGGCGGCGGGCGACGCGGTCGCACGGGCGACCGAGGCACGCGGCAGCGGTACGAGGTGGCGCGGCGACGGCCGACGCGGCGGGCGGCGCGCACGAGGGCGGCGACGGCGCGCGGGCGAGGCGGACCGCGGTCGCGGCACGCGGCGACGGCGGCCGGCGGACCGGCGGCGGCCGCGGGACGTCGACGCGCGGTCAACGGCGGTGGGCGGCGGTCGCGGCACGCGGGCGGCGTCGGCGAGGTGGTGGTCGGCCACGCGGCGGACGGTGGTGAGAGCGCGGTCTCACGCGCGGAAAAAGGGGAAGAGGCGGGGTTGCAGGCGGCGGCGACCGAGGGGAAAAAGGAGAGGGAAAAAGAAGAAAAAACTAGGGTTTTTCCGGGGAGAAAAAGGGGGGCGCCGCTGGGTGCGCACGGGGGAGGGTTTCGACAGGGGAGGAAGGGATATATAGGGGGAAGGAGAGAATAAAATAATAATAAATAAATATTTATTAACTAATTTTTTTTTATTTGTTTAAATATTCGGGGTATTACAATCTATCCTCCTAACAAAAATTTGAAGTATGGTGTTTGTTAATATAGAAAAGGGTTAGGATACAGTTGGAAAAGGTACTTGGTGGTGGGGTGTTGGATTGAAAGGTGTTTATTAGGTAAATGAAAGTGATAAAGGAGACAATGGAGTAGCTACTAGTGTCTGCATTATTGAAGAAAAACGAGATTTTTCTATTTTAATTAGTTCATATGAAGGATTTTAACAAGTTGTTACCTTTTTATATCAGTTAAGGAAATAAAAGACAGAATGCTTGATACGTACATTATAAGTTTTATGAAAGTCAGACTCAAAAAGGGGGAAGTTAGATTGGATTGAAGGAGCAAGTTAGCTTGGATGGAACAATATTATCTTAAAGTAGTAATTTTGATATCTTGGTTCAGTTAACAAACAGGATGCATTGTGCTTGCTTACTACAGGATTAAAGGATGATGGATACTGCTACAGGATTAAAGTATGACAGATAAAATAGAGATTTTCCTCGGGAGTTTAATGTGTTAATAAAAAATAATAGTCATTATTGGCAAGCAATAACAGTTCGAGATCTATGAAGAGTGGCAAAGTTGACCCTTTGCATATATTTTGTACTTTTCTGGATTAACTTTGACCATAAAAACAAGAGTTCTCTCCATAAATTGCAACCAGTTGCAGAAGTCATTTTGTCAAAATGGCAATAGATTACTAACTTTACCATGGTTTCTCATGCCCCTTACTCTGAGTTGATCCCTCGGCACAATGATTTGCAATAATACACTTAGTATCCACCGTAGAACAAAGTTTTCTTTTCTTCATGTTGAGACATGATTTGCTTTCCATGGGGTTCACAGATATCATCAAATGTTGGCATTTGATGTAATTTACTTTCACTAGTCGGAAGCTTCTAGTTGATCTCAATTGGGTAGATTTAGTAGCACAACTGTTACTAATATGGCTAGCTCCTACCTCCTCAAGCCTCATTGGTATTTCTCATATCTGTTTTGATCTTTAAAATGTTAATGCTTTGAGTAAATTTTCTTTTCCTGTCCTTAAGCCTACCTTTGGCTTTTTGTTGTCCATCCATCAAATAACTTTGTGGATTCGGCATCTTCCTATGACTCAATATACATGGTCTTTTAGGCTAAGTACTATAAATTTCCAGTGTGAATAATGGAAAGATTCCATGCCATTGATTGAAATATTGTTGTCAAGAGGGGTACCTAACTGCCTCCTAGGTGCCAAGGGATTTTTCTTGGACTGCTTTATACCAACACCTTATTGGGCCCTTAAAAAGTGGCAGCCTAGGCGGCCAAAGTGCACAAGGTGGAAGTATCACAAAGGTATCTTTGATTAATATTGTTTTTGTGCTGGTCATGGATGCAAATGAGCCATGCCAAGCAGGGTGCTGTTCAAGCTTGACTTGTTTACTTTTACCCGAGCTCGAACTTGGCCCGATACTTAACAAGCAAGGAAGGTCCATTTTTTAGCTTAACTCATTTCATGCTCAATATATTCTATCTTGGTTAGCTGAGTTACTTATTTATGCTATTGGACAATGTTTGAGGTTGAAAGGAGCTCAACTTGAGCTTGGTCCCAATTCATGTTCAAACTCATTTATGAAGCTCAAAGTCGAGTTTGGTTTAATCTTGTTCAGGCTAGGATCAATCTTAGGTTAAGTCATTTTGCTTGATTTCAGCCAAGTTAATTACTTTAATTTCTAGACACTATATAATTAATCAAGTGCTATCATTTTTATTCTTTCAGATAAGTACTGATCAGATTGTTAAATGAGAACTTTGTTAAATACTTCAATGAGCTTCTTGTGAGTTTTATCGAGCGGGTGCCCGCTCAAGTCAACATGTTGATGAGTTGAATTGCTTTTTTCAAGCTCATTCATTTAGCATAAGGAACAAACCAAGTCAAGCCTTTATTAGTCGTATAAAGATTCCGACCAATGGCTAGCTTTAAACTTGAACTTGTTTCAAGAAGGCAAACATGGGTTGGTAGCTGTTGACACCCAAAATTTTCACAATAATTGAAGCCCGCCTCAATTTTAATTCAATCAGAAGGGCCCAGATGGGTACCCTCGTACAGTTAGCAATTAAAGTACCTAATGGGCTAAATTCTATTCAAAAAAGGGGGCTCACGTCGGTGTCAGGATAGGCCAATTAGATTCAACCCCCGGTCATGGCTCCTATGAGATGGGTATACGTGAGGATAAAAAGAAAATCCAGTCAGGGATCCAGTAGGTATCTGATGATCACAGAAAGATCATTGGAATCTCCTAATAGAAAGAAGGATATCAAGGCTATCCCGAGCTTCCCGTAATGGCCATGACAGTCACAGCAAGTCGGTGTAGTCCTCTACAAAGCCGAGAATGGGGCATCGTTGCCGAGGACAAGTCGATCCCGTATGTCTCGGGGTTGCTCCGAGTCCGCCTCGGAGCAGGAATCCCCTTCGCGGCAGGTTTCCTAGCGGAAGGAGCCCCCCCTGAAGCCACACGGGCCTATAAAGCCAGCCAAGGTTGGGCATCGCGGGGGACGGAAGGCGGCGAGAAAAAAAAAAGGGACAGAGAGATAGAGGCGGACAGTGCGGAAACCAGAGAGGGAAAGAGAGAAGAACAGAGAGAGGGGCTGTCGTTGAGGCCTTACCTCTCCTCCAATGCCATCGCCGGACGCCGCAACTTCTTCCGCAGGCCGCAGGTGCCGCTGTCGAAGCCAATAGCTCCTTCTCCCGTCGCCGGAGAAGCCTTCTTCCTCCTCCCCTAGGGCCGACGGCTCCTTCTCCTTCCCCTGCCGAGGCCGTCGCCGTCGAACAGGGCCGGGAGCTGCCGCAATGGAGGCCCGAGCTGCCGTCGGGTACCGGAAGGCGTCGGGGGTCTACTGTAGCCGGGGGAAATAATATCCCCCGGACTTACGTCCACGCTGGAAAAGCCGTGGGGCCCACCCGGTGAAGAGAAGACAAAAAAAAAGAAAAAGAAGGGGAGGCGTGACCGGGCGAAGCCGGCCGGTCCCCGCAGAAGCAGCCGCCGGCCCAGGAAATGAGCCGGTCCAGTCTAAACAGTGGACCGGGTCTTCTCTCGGCTGAACAGTGCCCTGCGCACACAGCGCAGGGGCCTTTCAACAAAAAAAAAGATTTTAAAACAAACAAAAACAGTGAAAATTAAATAAAAAAATACATTTAATTCAACAAACCGGACTAGTTGGGGGGTCGACTAACCATCCGTCCCTACATCTCGGCTTAATTTAAAAGAATTCAAAATTCGGACTAGTTGGGAGGTCGACTAACCATCCGCCCCTACGTCCTTAAGGTAGACATACAAAGGTCTATAAAAGACCCCAATGTCTTACCAAGTTCACCAAGCTATGCAAGACTCAAGTATAATCAATATGCCATCATGCCGGTCATATGCTAGTGAAATCATCAAAACAGTGGGGGATGCCCATAAGTCTATCAAGACCGGGTACATGCCGCCCATGAATTGACAAGTTCATCAAGAACTCAAGAGACCGGATTTCTGGTCAAGTTGTAAATCATGTCTCGTACGAAGAGAGCAAAGAATGGAAAAATTCATATTCGGTGAACAGATTTATGTTACAAGGAGAGGACTGCCTACATGAAATTTTGGAAGGCAAAACAATTTAAAAAAAATCTGAAAAACATGATCTGAAACCTGTAAAATCTGTAATTCAACTGAAACAAAAAAGTCTAAAAATTGTAAAAATCTGAAGTCTGGATCTGCACATCTGAATTGGTGCAGAATCTGGAATCTGAAACTGAAAATTTTGAAGTGTAAAAAAAATCTGCAAATAAGAAACATCCGGGATCTATCATCTGAAAAGAGAGAAGAGGAATCAAAAAAATGCCAATCTGAAAATGAGAATGTATAAAATCTGGAAACAAAAACCAGTCTGCAACTGAGGTCCGAAATCTAATACCCAAATCTGAAATTGGAACCTGGAAATCAGAAGCCGGAACCTGTAGAATCCAGAATCTGAAATCATAAGTGTGCAGAATCTGAAGTTTGGCAAATCTGAAATCTGCAGATTTTAAAAATCTAGAACCTGCCAAGTCCGAAATCAAATCAGATCACTTAAAGCTGAAACTGGTAATCTCAATCAGAAAATGCCTGCTCCGAGCAGAATCTGCCAGTTTTGCAGAAATCCGAAAAAGATGAAAGAATCCCATCATGTCCAAATCAAACTCAGTCCAATTAAATCTGTTTGAATCAAACTGAAATCTGAATTTCACATTTAAAACAAGAAACCGAAAACTGTAAAAATCTGCAGAATTCCAAATCAAGAAATCTGAAATTCAGAAACACTAATCAAATTCAATTCAATTCCAATTGTTAAATTAACCTCAAGTCAATCTCAATCAAACAAAACTAGCCCAAACAAACTTCATTTCAAGCCAAATCTGACTTGAACAAATTCAAAGCAATTTCACTCAATCCAGATCAATTTCTTAAATCAAACCTCAAAACAAATTAACTTTAACCAAACAAATCTAAAACAAACTGAAATTAAATCAGTCCCTAATCAATTTTCAAACTCAAATCAAATCTTAAGACAGATTGTCTTAAACTCAAACAAAAAATCAAATCAAATCAATTCAACTTAAATAAAAAATGCAATTCAAACCAACAAATTTAATTAAACCAACTAAACTCAAATTAAACTCAAAACAAATTAAGTGCTTGCATTCCGTCAATTTCATGGGATTGTTTTCTCCTATGTGTGAATGTTTATTCTTGTGGATGCATGTCTTCTACTTCCATGGATTGCTATGACGATAATCAAGGGTTTTCGAGTAATCTCGATGTAATTAACGTCAGATCTTCGCACCATCCGACGGGGAGAGGTCAAAACAAATTTTTAAAGAACCTAACAACCTCAACATATAATTTTGACCCTAGTTAGTACTTTTATGGAATACCATCTATTTTCCTAAGAAGTCAATGCTAAGGTCTAATCAAATCTAATTCAAATTCAAAAGGAAAATGAATTTCCAAAATAAGAAAAAGGCTTGGATTTTTTAGGTTACATCAGTAGCCTGGGCCATGAGCTATCTGGTTGAGACTCACTTATTTGCATCAGACCAGACTGGTATGTGTTGCATACTCAGGACTGAGCCTGGATGAAAATAACCTTGTTAAGGATCAAATTGACTTGACTTCAGATCGGTATAAAAGGCTAGTATCGTATTCATTGCACACTGCTTGTAGTTCCGGTTAACACGTGATAAAGAACTTGCCGTTTCCATTGTTGTAAAGAAATATTTTGGAACAAGAAATGCATGTGATGTGGGATGGCACGGTGAAATGTGCTAAACGCTGTGAAAACAACATTAGAATGCTCAAAATACAATAAAACGAAGCGAAGGGAAGGGGACTGGGCTTAAACCGGTCGGAAAGTGGTTGAACCAGTTGAGAACCAGTGTACCAAAAGGTGGTTGCCCTTGTCGGGAGATGTTGGGAACCCCAGCAGATCTCTCTGGGGATTGCCGGACAGATGGGGGGTGCTGGTGCTGCATCTGCTTGCATCCTCTGGGGCTCGCCGGATTGAGGAAATCCAAATTTGTCGAGCAAGATGATGACAAAGAACTGATAAACCGATTGAAGTCAAACCACAACCTGCGAAGGGGAAGGTGAGAGGAAGGCATGAAAGTTGAGGACGAGAGGGGTGAAGAAGGCATTGTTGCCAGAGGGTGAGGAAACAGGAGCGAGAAGGAAGAAGAAACTTATGGAGCCAAGCCCCCCACACGAACTGGTGGCCGAATGCCCTTATTTTTCCCAAAAATTGTGTTATATTTCATTGTCAATTCATGTAAAGGTTCCCTTTTCTATAGAGGGGCCAATTTACACAAAGGGACCTCCAGAGCAACTATTTACAAGCACGTCCTCTCAAGGACTAAAGTGTAATTAAAATGACTAAAAAACAACTCCAAATATTTACAAACAAGTCCCTAAGGACAGAAATATAAAATTCTTAAGTGTAATATAGAATTTATCAGCCTGGCAAATGCTGCATGCCCCCCAAACTTGATGGTTTGAGGCCTTGATATTCCTTAAAAATAAATCCACAGCTTTTCATAGAACATGTTATTTGCAGCATTAATTGATCCATCATGATCTTTTCTGTTATCATCATCCTTTCAACTTTCATGACATCTTTTTTCTCAGAACCTGGTCCCTTGTACTTCTTGTTGCATTCCACCACTTCGCTTCCTGTATTTGGCATTAATATCTTTTTATGTTATTTCATTCATTTGTTACACCTTTTGCAGAGTGGGAAGTCATGTTTGGGTGAGATAATATATCGATATATTACAGCCGAACAGTTTTCTCCAGAATGCTTACTGGATTGTTTGGACCTCACATCGGAGTACCATACTTTGGAGATAGCGAATAGAATTGAAGCAGCCATATATGTCTGGAGGCAAAAGGACCGTAAAAGGCACCCTCATAATGGAAAGACAAAGAAGTCATGGAGTGGAAAGGTCAAGGGGCTTGTAGGTGACACACAAAGGAGTCAACTTCTTGCAGAGCGTGCTGAAGGTCTACTCCAGAGCTTGCGTCTTCGGCACCCTGCTCTTCCTCAGACTGTACTGGACATGAATAAGATTCAATACAACAAGGTAACAGTTGAAATTGTGACCCTGATAGCACCAGTCTTCATACATCTTTTCATTTTCCCTCCAATATTTATTTCTGTCCATGGGATGCATCAAAATTTCTGTCATGTTAGAGAATTCATTCATGCTGTTTTTGGATGACTTCTAGCTTCTACCACTAACAGTGCCACCAAGCTGACAAATTTGTAACTTTCAATTAGAATCCCTTCTAAAACAGCTGAGTAGAAGTTCGCATAAACCAAAAGCTCATGGGAAGTTTCCCTGAAATCAGCATTGTATTCTCAGCAAAATGACTTATTTGATGGTTGGATCACCTTTATGTTTTTATTAATTGTATCATTAGTTTACTGTTGTGAAATTTCCATGACATGATACGTCAAACAATATTAACACGGGAGCGACCCATAGATACCCACTGATGAGATAGAATTGTTTCAGGACGTAGGACAGTCAATCCTTGAGGGCTATTCAAGAGTCATGGAGAGCTTGGCCTTCAACATAATTGCAAGGATAGATGATGTGCTTTATGTCGACGATGCAATAAAGAGGTCTGCAGCTCCTGAGACGGTATCGCTGTTCAACCGAGGCGGCTTTGGTGGGCTTCCTATACAAAAGAAGATATCACCTAGCCCTTTCTCAGTTCGAAACACTCCATATGGCTCTCCTTTTGCTACACCTACTTTATGTTCTTCAACCCCGGAGACTGGAAGCCCTGGCCGAGCACATCCATCACTAAGCAAGGACAACAGTGAGCGGCAAGATGGTAAGTTAGAAAAAGTGATTTCTGCAGATATGGACAGGCTCTGGTCGTATACCGGGAATGTTAGTGCCAGAAAAGATTCAAGAGGAGCTCCAGAACGTGACTGATTCATAAAAGGATTAGCGATTGCTTTAGGCTTTGTCTAGCTCTCCATCCAAAGATGTAAAAAGAGGAGTGAAGGACTCGTATCTATTCCCTTATGATGTTCCTCATTGTACATTCCTATCTGGTAAGAGATTGCACTTGTAACAGTATTTCCAGATGCAAGCGGTGGCATCTTGATTCCCGAAGTTTCGTAGACAGAGAATTAACAGGCTTGTATTTGTATCGAACTGTGCTCGACGTTAACTTGGCTCCTGCCATGTTCTTCCGTACCTGAAGCTGCCCAACTGGGTTTCGCCCGGTCAAAAAGCCGGCTGCCACTCGTCGTTAAGCAGCTGAAAATATGTTGAACTCTAGGGGCTGTTTGGTACAAAATTAATTTGGAGATAAACTTGATTTATCTGTAAATTTTAAGGGATAAATTAGATTTATCACCTAAATAGCCTTGTACCAAACGGATCGTGGGAGATGGGGAGTCACCGAAACATTTAATTCAAGGATGTGAAGCAGTTGTACAAAGGTACATATGTGAGAAAATACAAACTCGATAGTCAGCATAACATTAATGTCGGAGATATTGTTGACCTATTTTTTTTCTCGGCAGTTAAATTACAGTTGGGTCAGAGGTCAAGTCAGTGGGTGGCTGAGGTAGATTGATCTAAAAGTTAGGATATCAATCCGTCTTCCAGAACCGTTCTCAAAGATCGATCAGGTCGTCTTTCCAAATATCTGGAGTCCGCGGTTGACAATTGGAAAAATTTTTTCTTAGCTGACTTTAAAAGGACATTTGGTGAAGTCTAGATGATTCATGTGTCCTCGAGCCCTTACACGATTGTTGATGGTCAATCCAGATGGATAAGTTAGTCCTCTCTACTGTCAAACAAAGTGCAAAAGAAAAAGGACTGAGACGACTTCAATCGATATCCATCTTTATTAGACTATAAAAAGGAAAAAGGCGTTACTCTTCTCTTGTTCCCTTAGAAAATGTTGTAAGATTCTAAGACGATTTCAGCACAATATATAATGAGACGTATAGAACATAGGGACACGAGAAGAGTGCAAGATACACTTTATGGTTACACGAGTAGAGCGCAAGATACAATTATATATATGATGTCTCTAACGACGCTTAGTCGTTCTTGGTTACCAAACGGCTGAATAAAAAGCATCATGGCGTTGTGTCTATATATATATATATATATAAATCAGGAAGAAGCCCGCATGCAAGGACGACGTTAGCGCTATTTACAATACACTTATATACTGCCGCGTGGTCCACAATGCACAAGTTTAAATGAAGGATAATTAATCTAGTTTATCTCAAAAAGTTTTAAGAATAAGCCAGGCGTCGAGCTGAGATATTGGGTTGCCGTGGCAACGGTCTCTGCCATGAACAGCCAGCCAACAATACAGGTAATAATTAACTTGTAGTGGAAATGCATGGCCGTCTGTGTGTGAAATTGGAGAGACCTGCAGCAGCCTGCATGTATATAAGATCAGAAACAAGAATACGAGACGACGGATTAAAACATACCACGTATATATATCATATATCGCGATCACCACACGTAGATGGAGGAGGACCGTATGTCATCACACATCACTTGGATTTTACAAAAGAGAATCCCGCGGAACTCCCTTGGCAGGCTGCCCACCTCCGCACTTGGCGAAGATATGTGGCCCGATCACACCCTTATATGTACTCCACCAGACAAGATCGCTTAAACTCCGTGACAGCACGGAGGTGGACAGAATGCCAATGAACTCCGTGAGAGACCCTTTGTGAAAACCACATGATATATAGAACTTGTCAGTGGACCAAGCTCCCCTCTCCGTGTCCATAGATCTTCTTTCCTATAATGTAAGCAAGAGACAGAGAGCTGAGGAAACCGAGCACTATTTTATAGGGGGAAACCACGTCGTATACACGGAGAGAGAGAGAGAGAGAGAGGGAGGGAGGCAGTGGTCTTGGATGATGCCGGGAGTTAATTAATGAAGGGTTGGAAAAAAGGGGTGGTTCTACTTCTATATGTGTGTACCAGCATAAAATTAAGCATTGAACGGTGGGAAGAATAAACATACATACCTCACCGGGCACCGCCGCCCTGCACCCTCGTTAATGCTGCTCATAAAATCTACATTTAATTGTTTGGATGTGAGGAGGACGTGGGAGGTTGACCGTCGGCAAGCAACGCTTCCCCCTTCCTCTTTCCCATTTCCCGGCCGGCGCCGTCTCCCCATTCCTCGGCGAGAGAGAGGGAGAGAGAGGGAGGGGGTAGGGATGTCATCTCCAGTTTTTGTGTGATTTGATTTCTCTCTTCTACCTTTAATATTGATCCCGCTTGTTAAGTAGTATTTTGTGTGACAAGTTAATCTTATTTCAATTCGTGGAGGTTAACCCATTTAATCACTTCTAAATATTGTGTTTGGCTGAGATTTTGCTAAAATCATTTTCATGGTATTTTATAGGTCTTTCGATGATTTTAAAATGTAATGCATGCAACTTCATATAATCTCATTTTGGGAGATTGTTATTTGGATTAGATTTTAACATGTAAAATCACTTCTTTACCCTTATTATTTTTTATGCAACTAGGGAGAGGGGGGGGGATAAAATCGGCAAGTAGAAAATAGAATCCAAAAGGTGTCATAATTAAGAAGCTGTATTTTTTGTGCTGCGTGTGGATTTTTTACGAGTCTTTCCGTTTCTTCATTAACCAAATCCCTCCTACACTCGAGTTAATAAAAAGTGGGTGGATTTGATTACACTTTGAACTTCTTGTAGATTTTAAATGGTTGAAATCTCTCGGTAAGTTTATATCAAATGTGTCCTAAATTTGTCATCTGAGTTTCTACAAAATGAACCCTAAATATAATTAAATTAAGACCTTCATATTAAGCTGAAATAAATACTATTGGTCGCTAATGCAACTGCGCATCGTGTGGTCCAAATTCTACACAATGAATGATGGCTCATAGGAAACTGGGGCTAGGGGAATATATGTCTTTTTTTTGAAGAAAACCTGTAAGATTTTATTCAATATATTTCAAACTGGAATATCCATACAAAGTTGACTCCAAGCCATTTTAGGAAGCGGAGCAGGCGAACTGTCTATCACGCCGGACAATAAACACCACTTTGCTAATTCATTAGCAACACCGTTACAAGACCGACTGACAGAAGATAATCTAATGTTTGGATACATAGCCATTACTTCAGAACATTTAGAAATTATCCGCTGTGACCTCCAAAGCATAACTCCCTTTCCAGTAATGGCATCGATTACCTGATTAGCTTCACTTTCTATCAGAGAAGGAATAGTATAGTTTGTTGCCCAGATACAAGCTTGTTCAATAGCTTCCGCTCCCAAAACCTGAGTGTGTGATGAAGTAGAGCATTTAGTTTTCCAAAATATTAGTTTACCTTCCGCATCTCTAACAACCATGCTTATAGAACCTGAATCACCTGAGATAGCATAAGCCACATTAACTTTATAGTGGTTGATATTCGGAGGTACCCATCTCAAATCCATAGCAGGCTGAATAGAAGGAGCATTCTGAAAACAAAACTCAGCTGTTAGGAGAGCGTGCCGATAAATTTTGTAAGGTGGCTCCCGTACCGATTTAAAGATGACCTTGCATCGCTCTTTCCATAAATGCCAAATAATACAACAAGCTAAAACACCCAAATTAGAGAGATATTTGTCCTTGGAAAGTATATAACCTAGACAGTGTTCAATCATATCAGATAAAGATTTCGTGGCCCAAGCTGAAATATTGCCAAATGGAGATAATAACCATACTGCTTTGCTACGCGGACAAGAGAGGAATATGTGCTCCGAAGTTTCAGCTTCCATAAAACATAACTCACATACCGGAGAAATATAGAAGCATCTGCGATTGATCTCAAAATTCGTTGGAAGGTTACCTGAGAGAATTTTCCATACACATACCCTCATTTTTTGTGATAAGAATTGACCCACCTTTGGGTTCCACAATTTCTGCCAAATAGCTAAATTAGAAGTCCCCGGAGGCAATCTCTCTTGAATAATAAAACTGTACGCGATTTGAGAGAAAATTCACCATGAGACGTTAGTGGCCAAATAATAGAATCCTCCAACAAGTCAGTATGGATCGGGGTGTTAATGATCCGAGCAGTGGAACTGTCATCAAACCCAGGAGGAAATAACAGAAACATCCCATGAACCATTAGAAATTAAATTGCTTACTAAACCTGGAAAGAAATTACCAGGAATTCTGGGACACAGAGGGCCCTTGTCATCTGGAATCCATTTATGGCTCCAAGGAAGAATAAAAGTACCATCTTTGACCCTCCACAGCCCAATTCTGAGAAAGAGAGGCCTGACCATAAGCATGAATTTCCAAACTGGGGAATTAGAACATTTAGGAGAAGCCTGCCATATATTACAAGTCTTTAAATACCTGGCATAAAGCATTCTGGTCCAAAGGCTGTTAGGCTTATGTAAAAAATTCCACAGAAGATGTAAACCAGATGCTAGATTTAAAGATTCTAAGTCCTTTACTCCCATGCCACCAAAGCATTTAGGTTGTTTAATTGTTTCCCATTTAGAAAAATGAATCTTTCTACCTTTGTTGGAGCCATACGCCCACCAAAACGCCTCTGAAGGAACTCTAATTTATGTAAAGTCTTAGCAGGAATCTTAGCAGTTGACATAGCATACAAAGGGAGATGCCCAATGGTAGAATTGAGTAAAGATGATCTACCTGCCGTTGATAACAAGTTGGTCTTCCAGCCTGCCAGCTTTGATTGGCAGGTTCGAAGTAATTTCTCTCCTAAAACTGACTTTCCTTGGCAGAAATCCCATGGTATACCCAGATAAAGATCTTCTTTGGAGGCCTCTTGAAAGCCTGAAAGATTACAAATACTGGTACGTAGATAAACTGGCACATTTTTACTAAAACAAATCTTGGATTTAGTGAAGTTAATAGCTTGACCTGAATCCTGCTCATATTCAAACAGCGTGTGTAAAAAAATATTAATTTCTGCCAAATCAGCTTTGCCACAAATGATCAAATCATCAGCAAACATAAGATGGGTAATCTCCGGACCCCCTCTAGCTATTTTCACACCACTAATTTTACCCGACCTAGCAAGATTAGAAAACATAGCTGCCAAAACATCGGTACATAGAATGTACAAATACGGGGACAAGGGACAACCTTGTCTAATCCCTCTTTTTGGGTAGATTTTTCCAGAAATATTACCATTTATATTTAATGAATAAGAGACCGATGTTGTGCATGCCATAATGAGCTTAACTAGAGGTAAAGGAAAACCCCTTTTGATGAGAACCTTATATAGAAAATCCCATCTCAGGCAATCATAAGCTTTACGAATATCAAGTTTAGCCATGAAGTAACCAGTTCTACCCCTCTTCCATTTAAAAGCATTCCTGATTTCCTGGATAATTATGACATTATCAATACCATTTCTTCCAGGAATAAAAGCACTTTGGGTTTCCAAAATTAGGTCAGGCAACAATGGTTTAATCCTGTTCGCAATCAGTTTGGTAAGGATCTTTAGTAAAACATTACACAGACTGATTGGTCTGAAGTGTTCCGGTAGACATGCATTTTCTTTTTTGGGAATTAACGTAATTAAAGTATGATTAAGGCTACTTGGAATCTGTGAAGAGGAGAACAAAACCTGAATGAAAAGTAGAACCTCAGCCGAAATAGAAGACCAAAAGTGTTGAAAAAACCCCGGATTGAGACCATCCATTCCTGGGGAGGAGTCCTGCTTCATAGAAAATATTGCTGTTTTAACTTCCTCCATAGAGGGGGCCATAATAAGAGTATCCGCCTGCTGAACAGTTAAGAAAGGTAAGTTAACAGAATCGATCACATGTTCTCTTGGATAGTGGGAAAAATCCTGAAATAAATTCAAAAAATATTCCAGAAAAACCATTTTAATATCATCCAACTTGGCGGACCAAGAACCATCTGGTAATGAGACACCCGAAATTCTATTCCAACGTCGTCGGTTTAAAACTTTGGAATGAAAGAATTTGGTACATTTATCTCCAGCTGTATGCCAATGAACTTTGGCTCTTTGACGCCAATAGGTATACTCAATATCCTTGAGCCAATTCAAATTCTGAATTAAATCTTCTTCTTCCCTGATAGAATCCGGAGAAGGAAGCCTAGATTGCAAATGAAGTAACTTCCCTTGCACTTCTTTAATCTGAGCTTGGAAACTACCGAAAATAGTTTTCTTCCAATGGAGTATGTTTTGTCGAAGAAGCTTCATTTTCTGAACATAATTTAAATGGAGAAGGGGAGATTGTCAGCAGAGAAAGTCACCGGCTCGTTGAAAGAAGGATGTTTTAACCAAATAGCTTCCGGTCTAAACCAATTACTTCTAGCTTGCCACCGAGGAGAAGTATTGAGGTAAATAGGACCGTGATCACTAGCAATTCTAGGCAAAACATAAAGTTTAGCATATGGATAAATGCAAAACCATTTCTCCGAGACTAGACACCTATCCAATTTCTCCCGATGTCTTTGAGGATAAGGTCTTTTATTACTCCAGTGAAAACGGGGCCTTCATTACGCACCTCCATAAGGGAATTAATCTGAATGAACTGTTCAAAATGTTCCAAATAAGAGTTAACTACCTTAACACCTCCCCATTTTTCCTTAGGATGCCGAATACAGTTCCAATCACCTAGTAAACACGTTGGCAAATCTATCTCTCTAATGAATTTTGACAAGTCAGACCACATATGTATTCTATCAGAGTCACGAGTAGGAGCATAAATACCGACCAGCAACCAAGATGAAGAAGAAGAAGAATCTCGCAGAATTCCTCCTATCCATGTCGAATTAGAGTGGAGCACCTGAAACTGAATATTAGAATCCCACCAGAGCCAAAGGCCTCCACTTCGGTTAACAGAAGGAACAACAAAATAGTTTTCAATATTTCTTCGGAGAAAAAACTGCTCACTAACATGCTTGGAACATTTGGTTTCAGACAGAAAAAAAACAGAAGGATTAATTGAATGGGACAAATTATCAATGTGTCGAATTGTCGGGAGCCCATTCCCTCCCCGACAATTCCAAGCGATAATCCTCATTGTTCCTTTGGCAGCTGTGAGGGGCCAGCTGCCAAGCCCATATCACTCGAAACTGAATGAGGTAACACCTCCACCTTGATAGGCAAACAAAATTCATTAGACTTGAACACGGCCTCTTTCACAATATTGCTAAGAAACCTCCAATTTTCGCTTGTTCCGAAAACCGATTTCTTCATGAGATACTGTTAGTGGAGAAAGTGAGGACTTGGAAAAGGAGAGTTCGCGAGGCACGTCTACTGTAGTAGGAAGCCCCGAAGAAGGCCCACCCTCATAATAATACGCTAGATCTGATTTTCTATTTAAACGATTAACCATAGGTGAAGACGAAGAAACCATGATCCTGGGGAGGCCTCCGAAGACCGATTTAAATTGGGACAATTGATTATACCTTCGTATGTGCCAACTCCGAAAGTACAACAATGCTTAGGAGAAATAGGAAAATTGAGAACCTTACTTGACGCCATGGCCTTTTCTTATTTAAGGGAAGCCAAGGGAGGTGCTTGTGAAGTACCATCATCCGACGAGACGGGGATTTCCATACCCTTATCCTTCGAATCGCGATGTCGACGGCCTCTTGAAACCTCCCGACCTGAAATTGTTAGCCATTCTCCATACCGAAAAATCAGGAGATCGTTGAGCTCTGCTTTGAGATGATCAGAGAATTCTGGTTTAATGAAAGATTGTATTTTGCTTAGGTGTTCGCATCCAGCGTGATCATGACCCAAACGTCCGCAGTAATGACAGAATCGACTAATCCGTTCGAAAGCAATGTCATAAGAATGTAATGATCCATCTGGAAGAATAATAGTTACCTCTGTAGGCAGTGGATTTAAAACGTTAATCCTGACCTTGATGCGGGCAAAGGAGCTCCATGAGGCTGATACTCCTGGAGCCGGCTCCCAAGGAGAGCCTAATTGTGAAGCGATCTTCATAACACTTTCCCGGTCCAATAATTCCTGCGGTAAGTCGTAAATTCGTACCCAAAGATCGCCATGGGACAGAACATAAGCGGAGGAAGAAGTAAAAGGTCTTGCACGATCGATAAGCACCAAATCGTTGTTAAAGAACCATGGCGCCCGTTTACAAACTTTATCTACCTCCTCCTCGGAATGAAAATGTAAGATGAATGCATCGTTTGGAAAATCAAGTAACGACCAAGAATTAGTCGGATTCCACATTTTCCGAACCCATTCCTTCAATCCTGCTGGGCGAGGTTTGCTAGAGGATAGGATTTTCAGAATCAGACTTTTCCTCCACCCCTGGTTCTCCAAACCTGAATGCGACTGGAAGCTAATCGGCACCTGAGGTTTTGGGATGGCTAGAAGTTCTTGGAAACGCTGAATAATACCTGCAGTATCTGATTCCCCCTCCTCCATTTGAGAACACACCACACCCAGATGAAAGGAACAAGAAAGCTCGAGATACCTAGTGGACAGAACAACTAGCACCAAGAGAAGGCAGGCACGCCGCAATAACCAGAGTCTGGAAAAAAAAACCCCTGAATATAACGCCTAGAAGAAACCGGAAAAGTCACTCCGACCTCAGAGCCAAACTAAGGATAGATGAAGAACAGTCTAGAAGACTCGCGACATACTCACCACTGAAGCGTTAACTAGGTAAGGTTTATCCGAAAGCCCTAACCCGGGTTAAAACTCAGAACTCAAAACTCAAAACTCTAATACCGGATTCACCCAAAAGATAAAATTGAAATTTAATGCACCGGATGACGTCCGAAAAGGGGGTCGATGCCGATGGAGAAAATGGACTGAAGAAGCAGAGTCGACCAGAGAAAGCGAGAAACCAAGAAGTTGAAAAAAACCGTGAAGGACACCGAGGGGAAGACTACGTCGGAATGGAAGGATAGTAAACAGAAGAAGCCCTCAGACACCAGACTCTACCACAGACTAAAGAAGATAGGAACCCGAAAGATACAGTGACCCCGGAAACCCCGACCTATGAACAGCTACAGAGCACCCTAAAAAACTCCCGAACAAAACCAGAATCAGCAAAGGATTTGTACAAAAAGGGGAAGATGAAAACCCTAAACACAAAACGAAAAAAAGCTAGAAGCCGGAAGGATGCGAATGAAGCAAATAAAGTGAAGCTCCCAGATCACTTCTTGGCACTCGTGAGGGAGGAAGAACGCTCAAAGGAGAGAAAACCAAGGAGGAGAACTCCTTGCCGGTTGCCGCTTCTCCCTGGAGATCGGAGACTAATCGCCACCACCCCCCAAGAGAAACGAGAGAAAACCCCTCCACTTCCCGGCTAGGGGAATATATGTCTCCATGCATTTTTGCAAGCAATCATATTAGTGATGCCTCTAAAGTTTAAATATTACTTAACATATAAATCTACCAGAGAAGCACTCATATGAGGAAGATGTTCGAGATACATATATATATACGTACACGCAGAATAGAAAAAAAAAAAAGAATAGAGAAACTCTTTCACAGTTTTGCTGATTTCAGATGCCTCAGTTTAATTGTGCGCGAGTCCCTCCTTTTACAAGATAATACTTTTATAAACTTTCTCAAAATCTCTCTTGTCAAACTCAATTGGGTAAGAACGCCCTGGAATTACAGTTACAGCTTATAAATGATTAGATATCTAATTCATCCCTTTTGACAAAGTGCATCTGGTCGGGATTATGGAAGAGATTAAATCTTTAAAAACTCTAATAGCGCATAATTCATTCCAAATGAACCTTATCCCTTTTTTACTTTTAGATTTTACTGAATATCGAGTTAAAATTTGATGAAGAAAGAGATAAATCCATTTATTGTGTTCTTTTTCAACTTCTAAAAATTAATTATTTAGAGATAGACCAGGGGATGCGAATGAGTAGATACATTTGGAAACACTAGCTTCGATAAAAAAAATTTAACTCATTTATTATCCTAAAAGAGCACATTTGAACAAAAGAAAAAGTCGACTTTGGGCAGACGCTTACTCCGACTCAATAAAGTTGATGAGAAACTCATTTAATTATTTGATAAATACTCAATTAAATATGTATCAAAAAAAAAGATGGAAAAACATAGTAGTTATATAAATGCCAATAAAACATATTACATGAGCTGAAATAGAACTTAATTCAAAATTCAACTCAAGTTCGTGCTTCATAAACAAACTCATATTAAGTTTGGACTTGAGTTTGAACTGTGAATCGAGCTTCTCTTTGAGTTTGACCTCAAAATCAGGTCAGTCAACATAAACCAAACTCAAATGTCTTAATGGGGTGTTTGGTTGCATGATAATTTTTTGTACACTTTCATGATAAAAAATTGTATTAAAATAAAAAGTAAACCAACTCATGACATAAAATTATCATGTTTGGAGGGATGTGATTACAAAAAAGAGTAACCGCCGCACATGACCAAATAAAGTGGGGGACCACAAGAAAAAAGAAAGAGGTGAGACTCTCTTTTTTTGTTTAAGAAGAAAATCACTTTCAAAACATAAAATTGTCATGGTTACCAAACACCTCTTTTAACAAGTTTTGTTACAATTTTTAAAAATTAAAACAAAAACCTTCATTATCATGCAACCAAACACCCCATAAGCTCTTAACGTGCACTTAAACTCAAATAGAGAGTTTACCTGTCGAGCCTTGAACCAAGTTCAAGTTTGAGAACAAAGTAATGAGAGGAGCTGGAACAATATATTACCCACTCAACTTAAACTCATATGCACCACCCTAGATACTAGATGGATTCCAGAAATTAACATTTATCATAAGATAAAAAATGCTAAAAGTAAGAGAGATAAAAATCATTCTACAAAATGTTTCCAAATAAACTCAACAAAAAGACATGCCTAAAATCTCTTACACCCAACTGTTTTTTTCGTCAAGTTTAAAAAATCTCTTGAACATGTTCCATGTAGTATTAAAAGATGGTACTTTAAACACTAATGGAGTGTTTGGTTGTATGATAATTTTTTGTACTCCTTCATGATAAAAAAAAATATATTAAAAAAAGTGAAACAACTCACGACATAAAATTATCATGTTTGGAGGAATGTGATGACAAAAAGAGTAACTATCATACATCACCAAACAAAGTGGGAACCACAAGAAAAAAGAAAGAGGTGAGACCCTCTTTTTTGTTTAAGAAGAAAATCATGTTCAAAATATAAAATTGTCATAATTATCAAACACCTCTTTTAACAAATTTTATTATAATTTTTAAAAATTAAAATAAAAATCTCCATTGTTTTGCAACCAAACACCCCATAAGGATGTTCAGTGATTACTATGCCTATTATTTATAATATTATCTCTTACTACTATTATTACTTCTATAGAGAGAGATTATCTCTCATTTTCCGATACAAAAATAAGCTAGAGCTTTGCGTGTCAAGGGCTAACGCCCTGTTTGATGACACTATTAGGTACCTCTATCACTATCAAATTTAAAATTGATATTGATAAGAATCATTGAGAGGTATTTGGTTAATTGTATCAATTTTAAAATTTATAATGTAAACAAAATATATTATGTAATACAACTATCCACTGGTATTATTTTTGATATTGATACTCCAACATTTAAAAATATTAATATTGATATAGTAACAAAAATGAGACTCTAACCAAATAGGACATAAGCTCAGTGGGTGAAACGGATGATCCAGTAAAAAAACGTTGGGCCGACTAGGCCCAAAAAGACATTCACAACCCGGACGCCCTAAAAGCACGACTCTGCATGCCCAGCCTTTTAAAGCCCGAGCCAGAACAAGAAACGGCGCCGCAGTTGGTCTTCTTCTTCTGCTGCCTTCTCTCCCTCCCGAAAACCCTTCCTCCGAACATCCCAGCGCTGTCCCACACCGCCATGCCAGCAGGCTGATGGCTTCCCCGCCTCCGCCGTCATCTTGTCCGTCCCCGCCCTCCAAGAAGCTCAAGATGTCTTCCGCCACCGCTTCATCCGACGAGGATGAGTACCCCGATGGTGCGGTGGAGACGGTGGCACAGGCTTCTCTCCCCTCCGCCCCGCCCGAGCCCAAGCGGCGATTCAAGCGCCGCAAAATCGCCATCATCCTCGCCTATTGTGGGGCCGGATACCAGGGGATGCAGAAGAACCCCGGTGCACGCACTATTGAGGGCGATCTAGAGGAGGCCCTCTTCCTCGCCGGCGGTGTTCCCGACCACGACCGCGGCAAGCCCCGCCGCTACGACTGGGCGCGGGCCGCCCGGACGGACAAGGGCGTCAGCGCCGCAGGACAGGTGGTCTCGGGGAGGTTCTACATCGATCCAGCCGGTTTCGTCGACCGCCTCAACGCGAACCTCTCCCCGCAAATCAGGGTGTTCGGTTATACGCGGGTGATCGCCTCTTTCAGTGCCAAGAAGTTTTGCGACCGCCGGAGGTACGTTTATCTGCTTCCCGTATTTGCTCTCGATCCAAACGCCCATCCCGACAGAGAGAGCGTGATGGCGAGCATCGGATCGGAGAACGTGCTCACCAGATGTCTGGAGTGCTCGGAGAGGGGGAGGAAGGTGCCCGGGCTCGTCGGCCGTCGCAAAAGCACCGAGGAGGACGAGAAAACCCGACTTGTTGTTGATGACGGTCGCGGCAATGGAAATGAGGAGAGCATCACCGAGGTGGAGGGGGAGAGGAAAACGGGAGCCAGTAGCGTCGGCGTGGTGGAGAGGCTTGAGATCGACCACCGGGGCGACGTCAATGCCGATGCTCCTTGTTTGGGCTCGGAGACGACGGTGCCATCTGGACCTCCGGAAGGGGGAAAAAATGCCAGTTCCAATGACGAAGGAGATAAGGAAACGAAATTGCAGCTTCCCTCCGACGAATCGGACCCCGGGAATGATACCAAACTGGAAATAAGAGCGGCGGGCGAGAGCGCGCAGGAGAGTTCGAGCAAGTTCGAGTACGGCGAGAAGGAGAAGGCCAAGTTCAACGCCATCCTGGGGCGCTATGTTGGCACCCACAACTTCCACAATTTCACCACGAGGACCAAAGCAGAGGATCCATCCGCCCGCCGGTACATCATCTCCTTCGCCGCCGATTCTGTGGTGGACATCGGCGGTATCGAGTTCGTCCGATGCGAGGTCGTGGGTCAGAGCTTCATGCTGCACCAGATACGCAAGATGATCGGCCTCGCAGTGGCCATCATGAGGAGCTGCACGCCGGAGTCGACGATGGACACTGCCCTCAGAAAGTAAGCAGAAAACTCAAACCCAAGAACAAACTATTCAGCTTTCTCTGCGTTCGTTTCCATATTTTAAAAATGCCGGTTTACTAAGATCCACACGCCCAAGAACGGCGTCCTCTTGATCTCCAATGCCGTTTCCGATCACAGGGATGTGAGCATCAACGTGCCGACGGCACCCGAGGTGGGACTCTACTTGGATGAGTGCCTCTTCACTTCGTACAACCACAAGTGGAAAGAGTCCCACGAGGCGGTCGCCATGGAAGCCTACGCCGAGCAGACGGAAGAATTCAAGAAGAAGAACATATTCTCGCACATCGCTGCAATGGAGCACAAGGAGGGGGCCGTGGCGCTCTGGCTGCATTCTCTCAACCACCGCAACTACCCGGACTTCCGCCTCGTAGAAGCCGCAGATGCCGGCGCTGCCGCAGGCGGTGTTGCAGAGGCCGAAATGGCTTGAAATACTACAAGATTTCTGCCTTCACGCTCTTGGTCGCTCTTGGTCGGTTACTTTTAGGAGGAAGTAGATTGAAGAAGCTCGGAAAGGGGGGCGATTACCGAAAAAGTATGGGCTATTGTTTGCTTTTTCGCGATGAAGGGACATTTTTTTTTTGAACAACAACAACAAGTGCCTCTTTCGATCTATTAAAACAAGAAAATACGAATAAGAGAGTAAAATTGAGTAAACAAAAATTTAGAAAGAAACAAACACGTAGACAAAAATAATTTCAATCCTATTGGAAGTCATTCTCTGTCATATTTGAACATGTCCACGTACGGGCATGCACATTGAGATGTTTTGAAGGTCCAATAGTTCGAGATATTATTGATATTGACGGTCTCATTAGGAAAGTCATGAGGATGAATAAGATTTGAAAATGAGTGCAGTTGAGGAGAGTTTTCAATCTCTCTTACAAAGAAGTTGGAGTGATAGTGATTCGAAAGACATCAAATTATGTCTTATTTTTGTCACCTCAATATTTTTGTGCGTGGAGTTGAGGGATTTTCTTTAGATACTCATTTGAGGAGAATTACACTCTTTGAGAAGATGATAAGTGAATCACATGACAAAAAAGGTCAACAAACAAAAATAAAATAAAATAATCAACTTGAATACGTCGAACGCTGCCACTTCAGTGCACTAAATCAATAAATGAAATTATATATCAACATATCCACCATATCTTAATCAAAAATAATTTGAATCGAATCAAATCAAACTAAATTAATTAATTTAAAAGATGATTTGATTTGAAAAAAATAATCAAAAGTCGAATCAAAACAAATCATATCACGAACACCCCTACTTCCGCGAGAGAGAGCAAGACTTTGGGAGGCGATGCCATCAGGTGAGGGCTCCGCGAGGACCATGGCGATGCCGCAAGGGAGAGGGTTCCGCGAGGGCGAGGGTCGGTGAAGCGTGATCGCCTCCGCGATGAAAGGACATGATACAGTCCGGAGGTTCGAGGAGTAGGGGCGGCAACGGGCTGGGCTGGCCCGCGGGCCCACGGGCTGGGCTAGCTTTGGACCTAGACTCGGGCCAGAGAGCAAGCCCGCGGGTTCTTGGTCGGGCCACGAGAGCAAGCCCGCGGGCCGCGGGGCGGCCCCGTCCGCCGGGGGGTGGGGGAGGGGCGGCGACCGCGCGGGGGCCGGGGGGGGCGATTGGAGCACCGCCGGCGGGCGGCGGGGATCGTCGGTCCACCGGGGGGGAGACGGAGGGGACTCTCTGCCGTGGGGGGGGAGGGCTGCGTACGCCGGGGGGCTCCGTCCGCCGCGGGGGGGAGCGTCGGTCCGCCCGGGGGGGAGGGGGGCGAGGAGCGTCGGTCCACCGGGGGGGGGAGACGGAGACGGGGGCATCGCCACGGCGGGGGGGGGGGGGAGGGCGGTGGAGCACCTCCGCGGGCCGCCGGGGCCGCCGGGCCTGTCCGCCGGGGGGTGGGGGAGGGGGCGATTGGAGCACCGCCGGCGGGGATCGTCGACCCCGCGTGCCCGTCGACCCCGCGTGCACCCCTCGGCCCCGCCGTCGACCTGCACCCCGTGCCCGTCCGCCCTCCTCTCCAATGCGAGCCCCATCGCCGTCGGCCCGCCTGCACCCCCCTCGCCACCCTCGTGCCGGCCACCGCCACGCGTGTGAGCCTGCACCCCCAGCCCCTCCGTCGGCCGCCCTGCTTCCCCGCGCCACCCTCAGCCCCGCCGCGGCTGTCCACCCCCTGCCACCCCGCGAGCCGCGCCACCCTCGGCCCGGCCACCGTCGGCCCTAGCCCCCCACCCCCTCAGCCCCGCGCCTGCCGCACCCCAGCCCCGCCTGCACCCCCCCTCGCCACCCTCGCCCGCGGATCCCCCCTCATGCCCATGCCTCCCCTTCTTCCCCTCGTGCGACAATCAGGTTGAGTATAAAATTATATTTTAAATAAGATGGGTCGGGCCGGGCCGGGCCGGGCCCAATTTATATTTTTTATGGGCCGGGCCGGGTTGAGTTGTTAACACAATGCGGGCCAGGCCGGGCCAGCCCGTTCTATATTAGACGGGTCTAGATCGGGCCGAGCACGGGCCGGGCCGGGCCCGGCCCATTGACAGCCCTATCGAGGAGTGATAGGGTTTTGTTCTTCGCGGATACTGTATCAACACCCTGCTTATCCGGAAATCGAAGTATTTCATTTTCAGCGACTACGTGGTGATACTAATGGATATGAAACTCAATTCAACGTCGGCCGTCCATCCATTTCAAAACATATCTACGTGGAAATAGTACCGATAAATAGTTGGGCATGCAAGAAAATTTAAAACATCACGTAGATGTTGAAATGCTTCAATTTCCGGATAAACAGCAAATCCCATATCTTACTTTGACGACGTTGAAATGCTTCACTTTCCGGATAAACAGCAGATCCCATTTCTTACTTTGACGAAGTGAGCAGCAAGCAGCCAAGTAGATCATTGGCAAAAGAGTAAACATAAGACGTATACGCCGAGTGGGAACATCAACTCAGATCATGTAATCTTCACGGGATATGTTTGTGATATTTAAATTATCTTCGGCTTCAAGTTGGTAAATCTTACATGTGGCACGACGCAATCTTCTAATCTTGTCAAGGTAAAAAAAAAAAAAAAGTGCAGCCTGAAGGTCGAGCCATATTTATAATTCACCCTGATGCATCCGCAGGGCATTATGCACGCTCTTCCTTATTTAGAAAATACTAAGGCGGATGAGATTCAAGCAGAGCGAATCCAGAGGCCCGAGCAAGATCAGCAAGTTCTTGTTCTCCACTCAAAACCTGCGGGAATGGATCAAAGTAACGTCGTCACTGACAGCTCAAGAGATGGTGAGCATGCCTCCAAGAACAACCGCAGATTGTAAAAGCCCCTTGATCCATGGCCGAAATAAACAGCAAAAGAAGGTACGCTGTACCTGGTTCTTCACCACCCAAGTTGGAAAGCCTTCGATTCCAGCATCAGCGCATGCCTTGTCCATCTTTCTTCCTTTACCAAAACCTTCGGGAAAGCATTCAACATAGTTCAATATCTTCATTGCTTCGCGTCCAAACATCTGCATCCACGGTATTAAGGGGAAGGTAAATATCAAAATTAAACTCAAAACTACGGCACATGTAAGAAACGACTGCTTGTAAAAGCGTATAAAAGTTTCTTTTAACCTGTTTCTGTTCTATACAATGTGAACACCAAAAAGCGCCATACATCTTGGCTCCCAGAGAATGCATATGCTTCGCAAGAGAAATAGCAAAAGGAGTTGATTCTGTTGTAATCTCTGTTTCGAAAGGTTGCAGGTCAAGCTCATTCAAGCTGTTCAAGATAGAGAAAAAAAATATTAACAAATTTTTATTGATCACGTTAAAATCACTGCATGAACGATAACATGAAAAGAGACAGTCTTATGATTGCGGCAAATGAGGCCCTTTAAAAGCATAATAATTGGAGTATTTTTAGCTCAATCCATACCAAAGGGAAAAATAGGTTAACATCTGATATGTTAGATAAATTGGTGTTATGTCACTATAATGTGTCCAAGGATAAAAACATCAAAAACTACCAAACAAATTATATAACAAAGATACGCACGATTTGCGAATGATCCGTATGAACAAAAAGAAGTGACGGAAACACAAAAATCACATGTTGAAAATGTTGATGCGGATTATCTCTTCTAAGAGGAGCACCTACTTGCTACATGAGTGAAAAAGAAGGTGGATAAAACACCACTAGAATTCTGGGCTGAAGAGAAACTTGATGATGCTAAGATTGAAACTAAACATATGCAAGAGAAAGTCCTTACTACTCCACCTTCGGTCACAATTTCATCCCTATTTCTAGCCCCAACTCCAACCCCAACCTCAACCAACTCCCACCAAGATGAAGACAAAGACCATGACAACCAGATTGGGATGCTTCTCACAATTGAAAAAAGACATCAATGTGGCATGGGCTTTGAGAGTTCTTCGTCACAATTAGAGGAAACAACAAAAAGAAAGAAAGAAAGTTAGAGATCAAGCGAGAACCTGTCAGTCCAACAGAAAGTACCCAGATACTTTCGTCAAATGACGATGAGGAAGAGTTCATTCCTCATACCGAACAACAAAATGTAAGGGGTACATGTGGAGGTGGCAATGGAGATGGTGGAGGAGTACTAGTGCAACACCACTAAGATAGGGGCTAATGATTTGGGACAAAGAGAGCATTCTAGCAGGAGAAGCCAGCTAGCAATGGAATCAAGGATTTTTTGATTAGTACGTGACAACAAATTATCTAGAACCTCGTAAGGACTTTCACTCTTATATTCCAACTACAACTCCATCCCCTCAAAACACTATCCATGATTTCTCATATGGCTGATTCATTATTTTCATATGAACAGGGATCGATCATGACAAATAACTCTTAGTGGAGCATCCAAGAGAACTAAAAAAATGAATATGAAGGTGGAGGCCATAGATTGTAGTGAAAGAAAGATGTCATTTTATTGTATGTCACTATATCATTTGTATCGTGTTATCTTTATTCAATGAAATGGTCATTGCCATTGAAGCATATCTATTTGTTTTAAAGTCTATTATAATCATATAAAACTATGTTAGATCAGTGTTTTTTATTTTTATTTTTTTTTAAAATCCCTCCTAAATTTTTAAAAATTTGTAGTGATTTTTAAATTTTTACAACTAAACAAATAATAAATGGCCGATTCAGATCAATTCCAAATAGGTTTTCATCCAAAGGAATCATCCGAATTTGGTGCCCACTTATTCTGATTCCGATTCCAATCTTCCCATCCTTGTTAGAAGGACTTACTTGTCAATGGTCCTTGTTCCAGTGTCCACTAAACCGGAACCGTGAACATCCCTATAAGACCATGGTCATTTTTTATAACTTGGCTCCCCTATATAAGAAGACCCTTACATGAATGGAATATTTGAGGAACAGAGAATTCGGCCCTTGGTTCCATGCATAGGGGGCTTGGCACCATGGTAGCTTCTTCACCCTCTCCATCGAGAGGCTTCTTCTCCACCACGGTAGGAGGCCAGAAGTCTTCTCCACCCCCGGAGAAGGCTGGTTCTATTCCATCCCCAACAGGAGGCCAGTTTCAAGCTCTCTTCCCCTCCCTCTAGTCGGCCCCATGCCACTCCCTTCACCTTCCCCTGTCACTGGTTATGCTTCATGTTCAGCATCGTCTTCATCCCTCACAACACCATTGACACAATCGGCGAACCCCGGACAGACCTAGTGGCATCTTCGATGGTGAGGACATCGCACAGCCTCCCGCGAAGCAACAGAACCTCTTGCAACTCTCTTCATCAGCCTTTGGCACATGTGGTGGATCCAGTGTGAGATAGATCCGTCCTGCGAACCCTGAATCTGGATGACCAGTCTTGCTTGACAGCATTGGTCTCCAGCACCCACCGACAATCCTTATAGGAGTTATGGAGAGCCGCTGCTTTTTCCCCAGTCACCCCTTCTCTATGCCCCTTTTCCTGAGCATCATCATCCTTGTCTCCCTCCTCCAGAGCCTCTGTAACATCTCCCACAGCCCCTCATCCTCCAGACCCACCAAGATCCATCCGCCATCGAAACACCTTCCCCCACCATCACCCCGCCCTGCTTGGCTCGTTCCAGGTCCACCCTTCCGCGTGAGACCACTTGGCCTCAACCTGCTCTATAGTCCTGCTTTGCTCTACATCCAAACGAGGCACAGCATTGAAGGTGAAGGTTGAAGCCGAAGATGCCCTTGCCTGACAAGATGTTTGGATTTGCCAAACCAAACTGTTTGGTTCATTTCACAATCGATTCAGGGTTTAGCCGAATTGGTTTGGTTTTATTTTTGGTTTGGTTTCTGTTTCTAAGAAAATGGCTTGAAACCAAACTGAACTAGAACCGTGAACAGCCCTACAAGACTACAGACATCCTAACTGAATATAAAATACACTAATGTCACATGAGATAAGCAGGTGACTTTGGTCTCGTAGCAAAGAGCCAAAGAAGACAGCTTCTCTCTTTAATCTTTGATCCATTGATTGGCTGTTGATAATCTCTCCCAATATATTTTCCATAAGAATAACTTAACTTTGCGGGCAACTTCTGATTCCATACCCATCTTGCCCATTCTATTTACATCCTCCCATGTTCAACATTTTTTGGACACAACATGTAGAAAAATGTCCATAAAAGGCAAATCCACATTTTCCTCTGCTGCTGTTCATGATTTAGTTTGACTCTACTCAACAAGTTCAACACTTCAACAATTCTGCTACTTCGTAGGCCAGCTAAAACTGCAGTTTCTAGCAGACAATACTTTTATTTTTTTTAAAGTAACCTGTGGCAAGCCATGGCAACTTTTCATCGCAAAAGGAAATTATACTAAATGCTGGAAAAGCCCATTCTTTCGTGACGATATGAGACCAACCCAACCAGGTAAAGAGAACGAAGGGAGCAGGGAGATAGGAACACCAACAACATCGGTAGTACAAGCCACAAACAGCACCAAAAAATCTAAATAAAATAGTTCCTCCACAATATAGAATAGCAGCACCCAATCTGTTGGCTTTATTGGGAATTCCACATGTAAATGACAAATCTTGAGTGTTTTGTTCTAACTTCATTAAGACTGTCCCAATAAGACCAAAGTTATTGTTAAATTCCTATTATCCCTTACCGTCCAGATGGCCCAAAAGACAGCAGGCAGCATCAACTGCAGACAGAATACTGATCATACTGTCCCAAAATTCTGAGATAAAAAGTTTCCTGACATGTTTAGAGGGGGGAAATAAACAGGCCATGTTCTTGTCAAACCCCTGTCCTTCAATTTACAAATAATACAGGTACTACATCCCGTAGAAGCACATGGATACGCAGCCCATTTTGTTAGAAACTAATCGTGCAATGCTTGGTGCATTCATGTAGATTAGACATTTTCTCGATCAAATTCTCTAACATCCAAATAGTAGCTTTACTTATACAAAGTTTTGTAGAATTATCAATCATGGACATAGTTCCTCAAGCCAGGGGCCTTGTACAGGATGTGTGGCACCCTGGAGAAAATGATAACCATGACAAAAAAGAAATCAGTAAGCATAATTGCATACAACCAAAGCATGAAAACACTCATAAATATACACCACCTAAATAAAATTGTATGGTGACCTACAAACAAGCAGCATTCCTGGAACAGTGAGGTTAGATGAAGAGAACGTGAGCAAGATGAACTACTCAAACATGTTGCAACTTAGAAGAACAAATATTTTTATGAAATGCATTGTGTGACTTAACAATCTCGTTGACCAGCACAAGTAGCACAAGAATCAACAAAAGAACAGCTACGGGTACTACAAGACATGATAACTAAGACATGAATCAGATATAGAGAACAAAAACTGACTTTAGTTGAGATTGTGCCGTGCTGTATGAATTGCTTAATGCAGCCAAAACTATGCCGGCAATAGCTAATTGTACACCCACAAACTTTTGGATCTCTTGAAAGCATACGTTCTGCACAGAACAGCTTTGCAGCTTATCTATCATGATTTGGTGCACTGTAGGGCAGCATGCTCAATATCAGTGAGTATTTGTAATACATACCTTTAGGGCGAGAAAAACTAAACTGAAAGACAAAAGCGCTGAAAACAGACAGTACAGGCACAAGGTTCCTGAGAACTGCGTGTTTAGAAGGTAAAGAAAGTAAGCACTTGCAGATGCCATCGTTGTTGTGCAACCAAGAAGAACCAAACGAAGATCTGCTTCTCCAAGTCCATGAATGATTTTTTTTCCAGATAGCTGCAGTCCAAGCAATGATACACAACCATATGCAATCATGCCATAAATTGGAAGAGGAACACCTAGAAAAAAAAAGAAAAGAAATTCTCTCCATCATTCACTGCATTTAGGTATCATTTGTCCAAAAGTCAAGTCAACATAAATATAAAACGTACAAATTGAAATAAATGACAAGAGTGACAGAAATAGTCTATAAACCCCTTATAAAAAAGGTCTTGCTGAGTTGGACAGTAATGTTAAGGCTCAAATAGGAGTAAAAAAAACTCGAGAATAATATCTAAACTCGGGTATGTTTAAACATAAAACCTAGGTCAAATCTATGCTG
Source organism: Cryptocoryne crispatula var. balansae (assembly GCA_036172225.1). NCBI lineage: Eukaryota > Viridiplantae > Streptophyta > Magnoliopsida > Alismatales > Araceae > Cryptocoryne > Cryptocoryne crispatula. Next base: position 6,556,790 of record CM069932.1, on the reverse strand, counting down.
TATCCTTGTGGATTGTAAGCTAGGGACCCAGAAACTTATTATGGGGAAAATCAGATTTAGTCAACCAAAAGGTAAAACCAGGTGTATTATATGATGTATTGCAGGGCTTTTAAAATCTACAGTCCACACATAGTTGTCAAGGGAACAAGATGCCCAAGACATTTAGTGGTGAAATGTCCACTTAGGTGACAAGAAGATTGCTTAGGCGTCACCTAAGGATTAAAAAATTATATGTTAATACTTAATACTACATATATATACATAAATATATATAATATATAGAGAGATGGGGTGAACTAGGGAAACATAGAGAAGACTTTAAAAGGCTTAAGTATAAAAGTTTTACAGATAATCATATGCATATTTGTATATTTAAATTGAATGTGTACTTTGTGTGTATGTATGCAAATGTGTTTTATGAATGTAATTATGCATGTGTAGATATATATTTTTGGAAAAGAGATAATCTTCATAAACTAAATGATAAAGAGAGAGAGAAAAAAAGGGTTGAAAAAACCTTTTAAATTTAAGTATATAATTATAATTAAAAATATTTAATGATATAAGTGAAACTGAAATATTTTAATATGATTTCACTATCATTAAATGGGTGGCAACAATCTGCTTTTAGTAATGTAGAAGGGCTTGGGGCACTTAAGTAGGCACCTTGGGTACCTTTTGGGCTGCTAGAAAGGTGCCTTAGTGCCTTGGCCTTGCAAGGCACCTAGGCTAGGTAAGTGCATTGACTACTACGTGTCCATATAGAACAGTAATTGAAAAAAAAACAGATTTTGTGAATCAAAAGGTAAACGACTGATATATATCAACTTCTAAGTGGATATTACTCCAAAATGAGCCCAAAATTGGAAGAGGGCTCTGAGCACCCCCCCCACACACACACATTTCCTCACGCTGATGCAGCCTAGATGACAGAGGCAAAGCCATAAAAAGACCCCTTGAAAAATGAAGAAATCTTAGAGTTGCACAATTCTTGTCATAAAAAAGAGAGCTCCAAAGTTTGTTGCCAAGAATCGTTTCAAAGAATAAAAGTTCCTTGAATATGAAAAATGAAGCTTCTCCAAAAAAAAGAGCACTGTAGTAGCTGGCCGATAGAAGAAAAACTGCAGAGTTCTGTTCAATGGCTTTGATCTTGACTTGTGACGGCAAAAGTGAGAAAAGAAAATGATTTTCTATGGTGATATACATAAAAAAGGAGTGCAGCAGCCATTTCAACAATATTAAACAAAAGTATTTAAAACTTCTTTTTTTCTACATCTGGTCCACAGCTCCTTAATGATTGCATTCCCTGGCCAATTAAAAAAGATGAAGAATTGCTGATCGATCACAGCATTTTGATAGCTCAGAGAAAAAGAGAAGGGGCTTCTGATGGTCCATGAGAAAGAAGAAAGGTCCAATGGATTTATCCCATCATGATCCCTGCATGGTTGAATGGTTGGAGGTTGCATGGGCCAACCATCGGCACACCACAACTCCCATCTTGTTGACATGCACATGCCAATGGAGGATCCAAATTGGCTAGAAATTCAATAGAGAAAAAATAGCAAAATTTCCCATCGCTTAGACATCTTGTGGAGGGATTCCCAATGAATAAACAGGTGGGGTTCTAAGACAGGATCCAAAACCATGAAGGCACCTTTTCAAGACAGACAATGGTCATCATTTATGTGGATGTTGCTATGATAAACACCAGTCTACCTGAGTATGCGGCCAGCAGTCCCCATGTGTTAGACAAACACCAGAGGATTATTCCCCAACATCAACACCATCGTTAAGGCTGCAAAAAGGTCGGATTCGGTAGAGGAATTACTTGTTTCTGGTTCCGATTCCAACAAGTTAAATGATTCCAAATCCGATTAAATCAGACCATGTCATTCCGATTTCATATCGGAATTGAAATAATCTAATAATTTTTAAATCAATAATATATATCAACTTTTATTAAAAAATAAAAAAAATCTCAGTTTAGTATTAATTATTGATATAATATATTTTAAATTTTATTTTTACTTTTTAGCATTCATATATCATATTTGAATACTATATATATTTTATTTATTATAATATTAATTTCTACATATATATTATTTTTTATCAAGATTGGATAAATGTATTAGGAATTGACTGTTTCCGATTTCAATTCCGAGAAACTATCAGAATATCGAATTCTGATAGCCTAAAAGATACAAAAAATATATTTCGAAACTGTTAACTTTTATCGAAACTGGATCAGAATATCGAATTTGATTTGAACCCCTACTCAGGATTATGAATCATTAACTATTCTTGCCTTGCAGCTTCTTCATACTTTGATTCCTAGAATTATTGTCTGTTTTGGCTGATTAGAAGAATTGATGACATTCATAATCTGACATTTTTTCTTGTCTCACTTACAACTTACAAGGACTGATCTTCGCTAGTTCCTGCTACAACTGCCTGTTTTATGTTTTACAGGTATTCGTAGTTTCTAGTCATTGCACACTGGTGACATGCACCAGAATCCTCAACTGCTTTACCTACGCTCATAGCTCTCCCAAGAAATAAGGGATGTGCATTAATCAGTTCAACCCGCCAAACCAAACCGAACCGAACAAGTTGGACCACTTTGGTTCGGTTCAACTGCTTTGGAGGCCTTCCAAACCAAACCAAACCAATTAAATCAATTTATTTATAATATTATACAAATATTACTAAATTATTAATGAAAATGTCATTTATATAGTTTTATAATAAAATCATGTTTATTATAATTATTTATAACTAAAAATGAGTATATATAAGTAAATAATTGACTATTTTTAATATTTGCTTGATTTTCAGTCTCAAACTGAATCAAAATTTTTAATATTAACTATATATATAGTTAATATTAATATTAGACCGGTTTGGTTCAGTTCAGTTTGAGCACTTGGTACCGTTTGGTTCGGTTTTGAAAAAGTTGGCTCGAACCGAATCGTGCACACCCGTACCTAGAAATACATTATCAAGCATCCGGTGCTCATCCTACATGCTGCTAGAGTTCTACTATGCGTACTTGACGTTACTGATACTATCTAAACTCTTAAAATGGCGGAACAACTAACCTTGAAAAAGACTCTGTGGAGTCTCCCCAAAGAAATTATGAAAGGGCATCAGCCAGTAACATCAGCAGAACCTGATATAAGACTGCATACGTCCAATGAACCATCTGAAACCGTTGTAAAGGGAGCTATTTTTGGGTAAAGCTGATTAACAGGATCCTCCTATTAAATTCATACAATCTAGTTTCATTGTAAAAGAAAATGTTTACTGCGTGTTATCATAGAAAAAAAGGCAATCATGTTACCATGAAAAAAAAACAAATATGGTAATACTGGCCAATTGTGAAATCAAGCTGCTGAATGGAACAAGGGATGCAAGCTTGCCATCAAATCACATAGCTGGACTTTGGTTCTTACACAATTTAACCATTCATCTCATGCAATCACGAAACCATATGAACAAGTCATCAGGTGATTAACTTTGGTTAAGCTAGCTTGCCTTTACATCACAGAAATTCATGATTAATCTGTGTCACCTGATAAATTGCATTCTTGGTAGGGTGCAAACGGAATCCAATATATTCCGATCCAGTTCCAATAAAAATTAATGTAATCATAACTTATTTTTGTATCATATGAGCTATCAGAACCAGATATTCAAATAGCTTACCCGAATCGGCATCAGAAACAGTTAATTCCGTATATGTTTTTCTCATTTTGATAAAAAGTTAATGTATATATATTATGATATATAAATATTAAAATATTAAAATAAAGTTTAAACATATTATATAAAATAATTAATAATAAAATAATAATTTTTACTATTTTTAATAAAATTTGATATATGTTATAGATTTCAGAAATTATCAGATAATTTTGATTTCGATAACCAAATCAGAGAAAAATCGTAATATCATAGTTCTGATTTAATCAGAATCAGAATGGGAAACAGGTGATACCGCTACCAAATCTGACCCATTTTGCAGCCCTACTCCTGGGGATATTGGCATATATAGCCCAAGTTACAGCATCTTGAACTAGTAGACCAGCTAAGGACTGCCCCTTGGATGGATACATCTACTTGCTTTTAGATATATCTTTATGACGCACTGTATCTTCAAAGAAACATGGTAAACACATGTAAATCAGAATATGCATTCTCCAGGAATTCTACGTGAGCGTGGGTGATAAACAGAAACCATTATTCGTGAACCACTTATCTCCCCACGGCAACCGCTAAGAATGCACACTCCATAGACTCTCTCAAGCGACAAACAGCATTCTGAGGACAACAAAACCAAGAAGAAGAATAAGAAGAAGAAGAGTCACAGCTTGCCAAGTTAATCCATTTACCATAGACGACAGCGTAGTCGCTATTAAGGACATTGCCGCAGCTTTCCCCGCCGACGGGGCAGAAAGCTTCAGAATCAGTCACCTTCAAGAAGGTCAGGTAACATGTCTCTGCAAAACCCAGCGCTCCCAGCCCTGCACACCAAGTGTACGACGAAACGCCTCCGGTAGAAGTCGACGGCTTCTCGTCCACAGCATCCTCCCCAGAATCGACCGGAGGAGGAGGAGGAGGAGACGAATCTGAACGGCACGTAAACTTGGACGAATAGAGAGCAGGTGCCGCTGTTCGCACCTTGGAGGAGGACGCGACAACGGAGGGCAAGTTGAGAAGAGCGAGGGGCTTTGGCGGGCGTAGAGGGGGGAGAAGCGAGGAGACGCTCGCCATCATCTAGTCTTCCTCTTCCGGACACGATTTCTCGTCTTCTCCCACGATCCGAGTTATTTCCTTGGCACTGTTTGTTTGTGGCGCCGACCGTGCTGGCCCAGCTCGATGCCCAAAAACCTAACTGACCTTTGACGTGTCTCTAAACACCTCTTTCATATGTAAATTATTTTTATTTTTAGTTTTCAGACGTAATATTTATAGAGAACATAAGTAATACAAAATATATTATAAAATAAATATTAAATTAATTAATACAAAAATATCTTGATCGAATTAAATAATTAAGACTGTTTGATTGGACTAATGAAAATCTACCATCTGATTCATCGGATATTATACTTTTTCAGACCGCTTGAATGCATATCCTAAAGTATTATCTGCAGGATACATCTTTTAAACCTTAATAGATTTCTTAAAAATAAATGGAAAAGAATAACCTTTTTTTTGTATCATGATGCGCATGTACATTTGATCTGATTATGTCTTGATGTACAATTATCGCCACACACTTTATATCGGACAAAAATGGGCACCTGCATCTGAATCAAACTGAATAATATGTATTCTATCACAAACTCAAGATGTAGACAAAATTAATGATTCAAAATTTCAAAGCAAGCCAAACACAAAAGTTACCATAAGTTTGCAGCAAATCAAGGAGTTAGACACATGAGTTGAGACTTTTAGATTTTAGGGACTTTTTGAATGAACTGCATCATCGATCGATCATCTAATGTCTGAATTTGGTCATACATTAGTCCTTCAGAGTGTTTGGCAAAAAACATTGAAGTAGCACCTATATGTATATATATATATACCCCTCTAATGTCTTAAAATAAATGTCTCTTGAAAAGAAATTGATCAAAACAGCTTTGATCATCTAGAACCTGGGAAACTGGACACCCTAAACAGTCAAATGTTACTTCAACAATATCTTTTTCACTTCAAATTTTAGTCAAGACATTAACTTAGATTAATCGTCAAACATGTTCGATTAAAAATGTCTTAATCAAATTAAGTATTTTTTAACCCAAACTAAAATATTAGGCATGAAATTAAGATTTTAGATTTTCGTACTAAGATAAAACAAACACCACCTTGTTAAACACAAATGTCACCTCATTGAACGTTATATCTCACAAGGACACTGAAACTTTCTTGTTTCCACTGATCATCAATTTGGTCGAAAATCAAGTAATAAAATAGCTAATTTTTTATAAAACCATAAAATAAACCAAATTAGGTAGGATTTTCCGTTGAAAATGTTTTTCTTTGTTGTCGATTGTTTACGGAGTGTTTTTGGTTGCATGTCAACATGAGTATAAGTTTTCGTAACAAATTTGTAAAAAGGTTGTAGCCATCATTACACATGTACCATTTTTAAAGAATTTTTTATTGGACAAAAAATATGAGATCTTTTTTTTTCTTGTGATCTCCCACGTTTTATAGTTATAAATTGTTTCACTCCTTTTGTTATGATTAGTCACCAAATATATATGATAGTTCTGTGCCATTCTAACATAAATTTATTTTAATTCTTTTTTTCTTTATTTTATAAAAGGAGTAGCCATCTTACAGATGAAATATTAAACTAACCTAGCTAGCGAGTCATTCTATCTTGATTTATTTTGATTCTTTCTTTATTTTATAAATTATAAATAAATTACATGTGTTGAACCAACACATCAAACTAAAGCTTTTTATTAGAATCATTAAAGATTTGATCCGGTTCAGGTTTTCATCCTCGGCTAAGAGCAATCCGAAACCAAACCAAATCCAATCATCACCACACACAAAAAAATGTTCCGACGAGGAAATAATGGCGGCGGCTTCACTAAGGCCCTGTTTGGTAACACTATCAAATACCTCTATCACTATCAATTTTAAAATTGATATTGATGATAATTATCTAGAGGTGTTTGGCTCATAATAGCAATTTTGAAATTTATAATACAAACAGAACATGTTATGTAATACAAGTGTTAACTTGTATCAATTTTAATATTGATACTCCAAATTTTTGAAATATCAATACCAATACTAATATAGTATCATTTTTGATACTCTAACCAAACACCTTATAAGCCAACGCCCATATGCTCATTAACTTGTCGCTAGCCGTCACCTTTAAACAAGAACTGAAGACGGCTAGAGATCAGGGGGTGTCGTTCAACCTTTGTTTCTTGTAGCGCATAAACACCGCTATTGATCGTCTTCAATTTAAAATGCCCACATCTGACCTTTTAATTACATGTCACTTGTCCATATCTTCGGTCCCTCTAATGAGTGTTTTGGGTATTATCTCCAATCTCCATCCAACAACACCACGGCCGAAAGCTAGTTGGGGGGTTGAGAGATTATATGTGTCCAAGAGTCCTCAATACGTAATTGGTGATTAACAATAATTGTATACACATAAATGATTAAGTATTAAGCATTTAGTTAAATTTTAATCTCAAACCTAGCTAAGGGTTTGTTTGGCAGAGATTATATATATGCCAGACATTTCTTCCAACATCTTCAATAACTCGTATTCATGAGATTTAAGAAAATTTCCTGACACAAGAGTCTGTCGCCCATTCTCAAAATCTCTTCTCTATTTTTAAACACAGGAGCCAACACAAATTTGTTGTGTCTGACTGGAATAATTTTGAGCTGTCACATAGTTTTGACAAGAATGTATCTCCGGAAATCCCAATCAAATGACACCTAAATCGAATTGAACTGATTCAGTTCAGTTCAATATTTCAGTTCACTTCGATTTGGAAATAAAATGATCATGAACCAAGTCAAGCAGAACCGTGTACCTCCTCCCTAAGATTAATGACGGGTTCATTGCCATCGCCGGCCGTCACCTTCCTCCCGCCGTCGCCGTCGTGACCAGACCCTCCCCCACCCATCGCCGTCGCCGTCGAGCGCCGCCGGCCGCCCCCGCCGTCGCGAGCGCCATCTCCGCCATCGCGAGCGCCGCCGCGAGCCGCCGCCGCCTCCGCCGCCCGCGAGCCGTCGCCGTGAACCGCCGGACGAGACCGGCCCAGCCGCCGGTCCAGCCGCGGTTCAGCGCCTCCGAACCGGCCTGGTTCAGCCGGTCGAACCGGCCCGGTTCAGCCGGTCCAGGAAATTCCGAATTTTCGTATTTATTAAATCCATATATTGAAAAAGGCCAAGAAAAATAGCAGAAAAATCAGGAAAATTCACAGAAGGCTACATGTAGGTTTCTCAAGCTCGTCTATGTATTTGATCCCATTTTCATTAGAAAATATGCATGTTTTAACTTATGGACCTAGATTTGACTAGTTTAGACTTTTAAATCATGATTAGTGAATTTCTCAAAAATCCTTGAACCCCAGAACTTTGAAAATGATATTTTGGATATTATAGAACATGTTTGGCATGATTCTGGATGGGTAGAACTATTTTCCATGAGATGTGACCATTTGTTATTTATGTATATGTTTATATGCTAGAATGGACCTAGAATTGAAAGATAATTATGTGGAGTTTTGGAAAAATCAAAAATCATCAAATTTCACTTTTGGAACCTGTTTAGGTCAGTTTATGAGTGTTAACATCAGAAGTTAGCTTGTTTTGATTATGCCAAAATTGGGTTTGATTAATTGTCTTGTGTATGTAATTATGCATGTCTAGATTTGGTTTGTTATTGCATGTGCATAGATCATGTAAAAATCATTTGATTTGGTTCCAGTTTGTGTAATATGTCTTGCATGATATGGCTAGGTTCATGTTATCAAGTTTGATATGAGTTTTGATTAGGATATGTTAACCATGTCGGTTAGTGCAAGTCTTGTCTAGTTTATGATAAAAACAATTTGTTTTGCATGGTTGACATTAGAATGAGATGTTTGTCTTGTGTACATGGTATGCAGGTGTGTCATGATCTAAAATTTCTTATGAATTCTTGTACCACATGTTATGAGGCTTCACCAGCCTATTCTAGTCAAATTGCCCGTGGGCAGCGGGTATCTTAGATAAATCCGGCCTTCCCATGAGATCCCGAATTACGCGGTTTTTCCCTTGGTGTCACCACGCCTAGGTGCACTTTGGGCTAGCTTAGTATATGTTATTGCTATATAAATTAGAGTGGTGAAAGTGATCTGTATATGTGATGTGAAAGGCAAGACAACCAATTCCTTGCCATATGACTATGAGTTTAGAAAGAACATGAAATTATGCTCATTGCATGTTATGTTTAGATGTTAAAGCATGATAAGTTAGAAAAATTCAGATATGTCTCATGTTAGATTGGTCATGTTAAGTTAAGTCGAAGGTCATCTAGTTGATTATTGTTTAGTTTCATGGTCTTGTATGCATTGGTCTAGAATCGATTTGTTTTGGCATAACCTTTTCTTTGAAGATAATTATGTTTGGATATGGGTTGTGAGATTAATATAGAAGACATTCTATACTTTTGTATTACATCTCAAATTAAATATGTTATATACCACTGCTTGGTTATATGTTAATTACCCGATTGATGGGTGAAGGGTGTAAATCCTACGGAGTCTCCGGACTCACCCCGTTGTGGGTTAATATTTTTCAGCAGGTTTTGAAGATCAGGAGATTGACTTGGAGGCTCAAGCAGAGGCCATGGAAGAACCAGAATCTCCTGTAGTTGGAGCGGAGTGTTATATTTCATTTATATCAGGTTGCTTGTTTTGGACTCTTAGGTTGTTGTGTACTTAAATAATCTAGTGGATTTGATTTATAGTTGGATCATATGAACAGACTTGGTGTTGAATTTTAGTTCTTCCACACTGTATATCTCAAAACACCCGTACGGGGGGCAACTACACTGTTAGGATCACACAGTTCGATATCATCTTACATCGACCAGCTCTCTACTGGCGTTTAATTAGTCCAAATCAAAATAGTCCGAGAAAGACCATGGATTCCGAGGGTTACCTATATATTTCTCGCAAGAATATATGACTCTCGTTTGGGAAAACAAATAGGGTTAATTTAGTTTAATTATACGCCATGGGGAAGATAGTTATATGCGGACGGCGATGCTGTATATATATGCATGCAGGGCGCTGCGATTGTCGCCGGAACTTTGTCCCCGGCCGACAAGAGCTTTCCCGGCATGCACAGCAGCCGGAGACGGGTGAAGGGATCGGAGAAGACAACCGAGATCGCTGGCGTTTCTCTAACAAACGCGGGCATGGCAGCGAGCAGCCGCATGCACGGCGTCCTTCTGGGAAGGCCATCTGCCCGAACGCGGATCAGCGTCCCTCTCCCACGCCCTCTTCCTCTTCCCCACACGCAGGCTTTTCGATCCTGCACGCTTGCATGCATGACACCGTACGTGTGGTGGCGCAGAGACCGCAGACCGCCGCCACCCGGCCGGCCGGCGTCCCGTCGAGAGAGAAAGGGGGGAGCACACCACACAATTACTACTCCCCAAGCCAAGCCGTGAATCCAGGGGCGTTAATCGCCGAAGCGGTGAAAAGATACGGCGGCAGCGATCCTGCAATATTAACCCGGCTTGGGTACGGCCGGATACGTTGCCGGGAGGGGTTGCGTCGGGACGACCTCCCCGGCCGGCCGCCGTCGAGCGAGCCATGCAGCGGTCAGCCCTGCCGGCGGCGCCCATTAAGGCTAGTCCGCCTTGAAGGTCTATACATATTCACCCTCCCGTCGTCGTCATAGTGGTGAACGTCGAAGATATATGCTACGTACGTATGTACACGTATCAGTACCCAGGCTGACGAGGAATGCCCCTGTGCACATTTACACGTAAAACAAGAGTGACAAAGCCGCCACTAATTACTACATTCATTCGTAACAATCACTCGTGTCGTGTATCATCTAAATGCATTAGGTTGGGGGAGAGGAGACAATTGGCTCCCGCCCATTTTCCACATCTCGCCTCTTTTCACTCTCTCTCTCTCTCTGTCTGCATCCTCTGCAGATTTTCATCGCTTCAACTTGGCATGAGAGCATCGGTGCCCCGAACTCCAACTCTGCCACATATAATACCAGCGGTGACGGAGACTATCGAGAAGTAGGAAAAAGTCTGAAGGGGTGTTTTGGAGCAAAGTGTAGGTCATTAACAATGACTTGAAGGCGTTATTAGTGAACAAAAATCGATAGTCCAATGGGTCAGGTGTTTGTGGTGATAGCTCCAAACTATCACCACTTATTTTAACTGTATCAATGGTGATGTCTTACAAGTCATCGCCAATTGTTCTTTGGGTTTTTTTAACCACCATGACTTCCTTTCCCTTCTTCTATTTTCTTCCTCTGCAATCTCCATCTCTCGCGAAAAATGCCTTTCTTGGTCGCTATATCCATTACTTGCACTGTTGCCACCAATATATGCATTCTCTCCCTCTCTCATGCATGCCCAATTGCGCTCCAACAATCTTCCTCGAGCCAAAGCTCTTAAGTCACTGTTGCCCCCTTGGTTGGCCGCCACCAATACCATCATCCTCGTGCCTGAGCATATCCTCCTTTAAGTAAGTATAAACCATACTTCATCTATGATTGTTTGAGTATAAGTTTTAAATATTGTTAGTCTGTTAATTTAGTGTTTATTTGAATTTTATTTTAATATTATTTTTTAAAATTTCATTGAATTAGAGATGAGTTAAGACATCTTGAATTAAGGGTGACTTAACAACGACACATTAGTGATGGTTTAGGATATAGTTAATAGTTAAACAGAGCAAAAATATTAAAGGCTGTTTGAGTGACTTGATGATATCTTAATAATGTACCTCAGGGATTGTTCAGATATAGTTTTAATATTATTTTGCAAAGTTAGGGTTTATTTTAGCTTGTTAATTTTGTTGAATTAGCTAGGGATGACTTCAGATATCTTGAAACAGGTATGGCTTCATAATGGTACGTTAGGGGTATCTTGATAATGGCTTCATAATTGCATAATGGTACGTTAGTCTGTAAACAATAAAATATCAAGAATTTTTTATGTGACTTGATCATATCTTGATAATTGCATATTAGGAATTTTTAAGTATTAATATTAACAATTATAGCTGGTTGATTCAGAATTTTTTTAATGTGATTTTAATATTTAATTTATCAATTTTATCGTTTAATATTTATGCTTTTAAGTATACAGACATTTTTAAATTAAAATTTACTAGTCTCCGGTTCTGGCCTCTTCTGACGCTACTCTCTCTCGGTTCTCTCCCCGCATCCTCTCGAACTCGCGGCATCCTGTGCAAATCTTCATCACCTCAGGTCTTCAACCATGTCGGTCTCTGTCTCGTAAGTTTGAACGCAGCAAAGAGCGCAGCGTCGTGTACCATCAGGGGCCGATGCCCGGGAGATGCGTCATGATGGCAGGAAGCAGCAGGAGGAGAACGGAACGAGCTGCCCCGCCGCCGGGAGGGGGTGCGTCGATATAACCTAAGGTCATTGTAGACGAAGAGACGCCAATTATATATTAATTGCCTGGCGAGGGTGTTGGTATTAAAAGTAGCCGTTATGCCACCACGCGTCTGCCAGCCTTAATTTCCGACTTTTTTCCTTGTGAGGAGGAGGAGGAGGAGGAGGAAGGAGGCGGGCTCTCTTCTCTCTTCCCCGTATTTCCGCCGCCCCGTTCTTCTGAATCCTCACCGCCCTGCTTGCCCGCCAAGCTTCGTCGCGCATCAAATGCCGGCCCGTCGGCCACCTGGTCTGTTCCCCCTGCCTCCGGTGGTTGTTGGCCGCCGTGTGTGCTTCCGATTCCTCCTTAACTATTATTAGCCGCGCGCTTTAATCTCTCTCTCTCTCTCTCTCTCTCTTCCCGGTTGTTTCACACGAGATCGGGCCGGGGGGTGATGGGGATGGAAGAGGAGAACGATGCGGGCAGTGCTGCTGCTGCTGCGGGAGAGAGGAGGGAGGAGGAGGGGGAGGAGATGGCTGCTGCTGCGTCTCCTGCGGAGGCCGCGAGGGATGACTCGGTGGCCTCGCCGGAAGCGCCGGCGTCGGCGGCGGCACCGCGGAAGGAGGGCAACGGTCCGGTGGGTGCGGCGCCTGGAGAGGTCGACGGCGGGAGGGTCTACCCCGCTCCCCTCCTGGCTCACGACGAGGTGGTGGGGAACCCCGACGGGTTCCACAACGTCCTCCGGCGCTTCCACTCCCTCATGGGCACCAAGTTCATGTAAGCGCCCCGATCCTCCTCCATGGCGATCCCCCCCCCATCCTCCACGAGCAGTGCCGGATCTCTCTCGGCGCTGTGTGCATCTCGATTCGGTCTGTCAAGACGCATGTTTATGTTCACCTTCTTCCGCTTGCATGCCGGCGGAACAAGAAGAAGCTCTTATATATCTTCAAAGCACTCGGAGATGCATTTCACATATTTGCTTCTATATATATATATTGTTCTTGATCGGCATTTTGGGCGTCTCGCAGCCTGCAGTGTATACTTCTCTCTTTAGTTTTGGACTGCGGACTGAGACGACGGACATTGATCTCCTTCCATATGGTTTTCTTCTGTTCTTTTCAAGGGTCCCCGTCATCGGCGGCAAGGAGCTCAACCTGTATATCCTGTACGCGGAGGTTACCCGGAGAGGCGGCCTGGAGAAGGTCATCTCATACATCACCCAAAATCTGAATCCCCCCTCCCATCTGCGGCTTTCTCTTGAGATAACTACATATGTTTATGCGCTCACCCATGACGATGACGAACCCTTGGGTTTTATCGCCAGCGGAGATCCCCATTTGAGCTGTTCATCTTCTCGCGCACTAAAGAAACGTCGTCGCTGTTCAGGTCACCGTGGATAGGAGGTGGAGGGAGGTCATCGCCGTCTTTAAGTTCCCTCCCACGACTACGAGCGCCTCCTTCGTGCTGAGGAAGTACTATGTCAGCCTTCTCCACCACTTCGAGCAGGTGCATTTCCATCGGAGGCGGGGTTCTCTGGTTCCTCCGCCCGGTAAGCAGATGATATCGCCGGACCGGGCCGGCAAAGCACACCCTGCATGCACATCATCTGATCTCTCTCTGCCTTGCTCGCAGCTTTCGGGCCGCGAGAACCCTCTTCTTTTCCCTTGTAATGGGGTTTTGTATCGTTTGCGCTTTTGCAGCCTCTCTGCATGCCAAGAGCAGCCCCCCTTTCAAGCCCGACGATGCACCGGAATCCAGCCAACATCAGCAGCTAGCTACCATGAAGAGGAAGAGAGCCTTTTCCGGCATGCAAGCCAAAGGTATCGTCCTCCTCCTCCTCCTCCCTGGTTTAACTTCCGAAATGCAATCGAGCTTCTTCGGCAATAAAATTAGTATAGCAGTAAGCGATTCACATCGGGTGCTGGTTTCCATCTACTTAATTGCTCGAATATATATGTATGATATATATATATATAACATGGGTCTTCCGCGACCAAGACGGCCACCCCATCATGGCGTCTCGTGAAGACCACCCATTAGAATGTTCCGGCACACGAAAAGAAGATAAATAAAGAGGAATCAGTATCTGTTCTTGGGGGAGTTTCTTTGAGTTCATTTGGAATTCTTCCTCGGACACCGGGAAAAGGGGTACTTAAACTGCATATATCCAATTCTTTCCGCGGCTGTCTGTCTGTCTGCCTGTCAGCTGCGCCTGTGGGTTTCACGGTGACCGGAACCATAGACGGCAAGTTCGAGCACGGCTACATGGTCACCGTGAAGATGGGCTCCGAGACCCTCCACGGGGTCCTGTATCACGCGTTGGCGCCGTCGGCACCGCCGTCGTCCTCCTTGACGGCACCTGCCGCCGCCGCCGCGCCATACGACGTCGCCGTCGGGAAGACGCACCGGCGGCGCAAGAAAGGCCGGAAGAACCGCGACCCCGCCCACCCCAAGCCCAACAGGAGCGCCTACAACTTCTTCTTCGCCGAGAAGCACTCGAAGCTCAAGGCCCTTTACCCTCACCGGGAACGAGAGTTCAGCAAGATGATCGGCGAGTCCTGGAGCAAGCTAACCGACGAGGAGAGGACGGTAAGCGTCGTCATTGGCAGGGAAACCCGATCGAGATGCTCTACTACTACGCCCAACCTCGGCGCGCGCTGTCTCACTGCCGTTTGTGTGTGCGCTCTCTGGTCGACGTTGCCTGCAGGTTTACCAGGACTGCGGGCAGAAGGACAAGGAAAGGTACCGGAGAGAGATGCAGGAATACAGAGAGCGATTGAAGCTTCCCGCCATGCACGGCGCAGCGTACCCGCAGGAGGATGGCCGTGCACAATCAGAGGAGGTTAAGGCGAAGGAAGCAGAAATTTGAACTGAGCGCGCTCTCCCCCCCTTTCTAGGCAAAGTAGAGGAACAGAGCTTCGGGGCAGTGATATTGATATCGCCCCCCCAATTAGCAACGTCTCTTTCACCATTTTGTTCTCTGTCAGGACACAGTTCATATGTCTATAGAATTCATTGGTGCCGTCGATTTAAAACATGCGTTCAGCGGCGGCCCTAGCTGGCAGGGAAATGGTGTTGGACATGTATTGGAATAACCTTATATCGCCTGTTAAAAAAATCGTCGGAGTTTAGTTGTTCCTTCTACTTCGCTTGTCATCTATGATGACATAAAAAAAGTAAAATATGGTTCCTTTCTTATATAAGAAAGATGTCTACGTCAATCGTTCCTTTTGTGGTTTTGAATTAGATGGCCTAAAAAGTAAAATTTGATGATGCTAATGGGGTGTTTGGTTACGTGATAATGGCCATTTTCTTTTTAATTTTTGAAAATTGCAGTGAAAGTGTTTTGGAAAGTTTGTTTGGCTCTCATTTTCGTTTTTTATTTTAAAAATGCTTTTCATCCAAAGGGCAACGTAAAAAAAAGTGGTTGAGACCATTTTTTTTTGAAAGCGAGACAGCATCTCGCGAGCGAACCGTCGGCGACCTCTCGACGCTTCCTTCCCAGCGGCACTCTCTCCTCCTCCTGGCGCCTGCCAGGTCTTGATCCGGACGTCGTTTTGGGTGCCGGCGAAGCTGCAGTTGGCGACGACGATGTTGGCGACGTCCCGGTCGAAGGGGGAGCCGCCGAGGCTGCCGACGCTGATGCCGTGGCCGGGGCCGCAGGAGACGCCGGAGATGTCGAGGTTCCGGTTGCCGGGGCCGACGGAGATGCAGTCGTCCCCGGCGCCGCGGATCCGGATGTCGCTCGAGTCCCCGATGTTGATGCCGTCGGTGTTGGGGCTGTCGCCGGGGGCGGTGATGGTGATACCCTCCAGCCGTAGGTTCTGGCACGCGAACACCTGGATGTGGACTTGCTTGCTGTTGACGGAGGTGATCTCCCGGACTACCGAGTTGGTGACGAAGTTGAAGCTGATGGACTTCGCCGCCGCAGCCGTGTGCTCGACCTTCTCCTGCGTTCTTCAGATGGGCTGGGGGGGGATTCATCTGGGGCTTTTACTGCTGGGGTTGGGAGTTCCTCACGGCCCTCCTCCTCTTCTCCGGCTGAGAGAGAGAGAGAGGGCTACCAAACACCTCATTATCATTTTTAAAAATTAAAATGTTTTTATCAAACACATTCATTGTCATGTTTTCATTTTTAAAAATTATCTTGTTTGGTATTATATTTTAATTTTTTATCACGAAATCTTTTTAAAAAATAAAATGCAACCAAACACCCCCATAAGGATCTTGTGTGCTCGCTGAAGTAATTTCATAGCATATCACACAATCGATGTCAAATTATACGTACCTTTGACGTTTATACTATTTATTATCTTAGTTTTGATTTGGGTGACCCAATAAGTTTTTGATAGGACCGTGATTACACAAACCACCTGTACTCTTAATGGCGGTGCATCTTGATGCATTTCAGAGAAGGGTTTTTACATTTAAGTTCTTGAATTTATTTGTATTTGCTCTTG
This sequence comes from Cryptocoryne crispatula var. balansae, assembly GCA_036172225.1. Lineage (NCBI taxonomy): Eukaryota > Viridiplantae > Streptophyta > Magnoliopsida > Alismatales > Araceae > Cryptocoryne > Cryptocoryne crispatula. The sequence continues at coordinate 6,540,200 of CM069932.1, read as the reverse complement.
CAAATCTTTAAAATCGTTGTATTGAGAGGCTCATAAAATATAAGGAAGTGAACATTTTTAACATCGGTCTACGTAAGAAAATTTCACTTTTTCAACGCTCCTCTCGTTGCCAAGATAGACTAGAATATGAGTTAAGATGATGAAAGATTATGATGACGTTACGGTTATGTCATCTTACAAACTTTAAAATTACGATATTAAGATTCAAAATTCAAGAAAATGTAAGAGTATTATGATTAAAATATTGTAAAAATTTAAGCGTTCTTGGGTCAGCATTTAAGTGATTAACATCGCTTAAATATTGAATTGACTTAAGATATTAAAATTATTCTTATTATTCATTAATAAGATAAAATAATTATGATTTTTTGTTCGGTTCTACCCGAATCAACTCAAGATGGACTAGTTCTGCTGGATTTGGGTTGAATTTGGTCAGAATTCTTAAAGTTACCAGGCCTTGCGCTCATCCTAACTTGAAAAAGTCTTTAAATAATGTTCATTAAAACGATTTGGAAATTGGTTACATGAAACTAAATAATTAAAAATATTTTCAAAATTTTTTTATGTGTACCAAATAAGTGTTTTGTATAACATTTTTTTGAGAAGTCAATCCTGCGTAAATTCTCCAAAAATTCCTTTTTAATCCCAACGAAAGGAGTCTTAACCTAAAGGATATGTTGATAAACAGTAACACTATCTTAGCACTAATCTACCTATTGATATCCCTATCTTCATGGTTTTTTACCATTTAGGCTGAGAATATGAGATACACAAGCACTTAAAAAACACACCTTTTTTTCAAAGAACAAGTTCTTCTCTTGCAACAGCAAATAATGCATCTTGCTGATGGAGTTCTCTCTGCCATTGAGTTGGAGTTTACTAGTGAAATTGAAGTTGTAGCTGATTAAGGTGGTAGTGTAACCAAACTAACCGTTAATGGGTGTTTGATTGCAAAATAATTTTTGTACACTTTTGTGGTAAAATTACATATTTAAATGAAGTCTAAGATAGATAGTTGAAAACATAAAACCATCATTTTGGTGAGATATAATGACAAAAAGGGTGAGAGCTATGTATAACAAAAAACATATTGAGAGAACATAAGAAAATTAAACTTTTCACCCCTTCTCTTATCATACAATAAATTTACATAACTCAAGTATTTTTTAATAAATTTTGTCAAAAATACAATTTTTAATGATAAAAATTTGTTTTTCCCATCTGCCAACTCTACCCGTGTTATCTCCTGTGCGGCTGCGCGCAGGGGTGTTCATGGTTTGGTTTGGTTTGATTTTTGAGTATTTTTTCTCAAATCAAACCAAACCAAATCATCTTCCAAACCAAACCAAACCAAATTAGTTCGGTTTGGTTCGGTTCAAACCATATTTTACTAAGGTGTGGTAGATATATCAATATATAATTTTATTTTATTTGTTTCAAATCATATTCTATTAAAATCTTGTGTATATGTTTATACATTATATTAATTTTATCTTAAAAACTCTTGAAACAAATTTAGTTTTATAAGAAAAGATGCATAAATACTATCTTATATATAACTTAAATTAAAATATTTAATCTAGTTCGGGTTATTCGGTTTACTGGTTTGGTTTGATTTGAAGGGTCATAGAAATCAAACTAAATCGATTGGTAATTCAAACCAAATCAAATCGAACCAAAGTACTGATTTGGTTTGATTTTTCGGGTTGAACCGAACAGTGAACAGCCCTAGCTGCGCGTCACTTTCCCCAGGATCGGAGCCCTTTCCTCACCGGCTGGATATGGCGATCGCTTCTGCTGCCGCTCTCTTCTTTTGCTCCGGCGCCGGCATCTTCTCCTTCGTCCCCAGACTCGCCCCTTCCCCGCCGCCGCTTCATGCTGGACCGCCGGCGCAGCGGTTCCACCAAAGGCGCCTAATTTGTCCGTGGTCCCCCTCCGCCTCTCTCTCATCCGCGCACCAGTCGTCATCGCCGACGCCCCCCCAGGTTCCAGATTTCGATCTCCGCCGCTACTGGTCTGCCCTCATCCCCCGGATCGAGGCCGAGCTCGACGCCGCCGTCCCGCAGCGCTACCCCGATCGGATTTACGAGGCCATGCGCTACGCGGTGCTTGCGCCTGGTGCCAAGCGCGCGTCACCGGTCATGTGCCTCGCCGTCGCCTGCGAGCTCCTCGGGGCGCCCTGCGCCGCGGCGCTGCCCACCGCCTGCGCTCTGGAGATGGTCCATGCCGCATCCCTCGTGCACGACGATCTCCCTTGCATGGACGCCGCCCCCTTCCGCCGCGGGCGTCCCAGCAGCCACGCCGTCTTCGGTCTCGAGCTCGCCGTCCTAGCAGGCGACGCCCTCTTCCCCCAGGCCTTCCGCCATATCGCCTGCCGCACACCGCCGGAGGCCGTCCCCGAGGAGCGCGTCTTGCGGGTTGTGGAGGAGATCGCCCGAGCGGTGGGCTCGACGGGGATGGCGGCGGGGCAGTACCTGGACCTCGACAGCACCAACACCACAGGCGTCGACGTCTTGACGGTGCTGGAGAAGAAGTTCGGGGAGATGGCGGAATGCTCGGCCGTGTGCGGCGGGTTGCTAGGGGGTGCGGGGGCGGCGGAGCTGGAGGTGCTGCGGCGTTACGGCAGGGCCATTGGGGTGCTGTACCAGGTGGTGGACGACATCCTTATGGAGGACGGCAACGGCCAAGGCGGAGAAGTGAAGATGCGGAGCAAGACGAGCGTGGTGACGGCACACGGCCTGGAGAGGGCGATGGAGATAGCGGAGGAGCTGCGGGCGAAGGCCAGGCGAGACCTGCAGGCCTTGGAGGGCGCTTATGGAGCGGAGAGGGTGCTGCCTCTTCACAGCTTCGTGGACTACGCCGTCGACAGGGGCTTCGACGTATCGACCGGAGAAGGCGATAGGAAGCAAGCCGAGGCTGCATCGGCGAGTGGCAACAGCGATTCCGCTGCTTCCAGTTCATGATCTTCGTTCCATTCTCCGAGCGACGAGACATTTACATCGGATGGTGCCCCTGCGCGCTGGTTCGGGGCTTTGCGAGACCCCCTCTGTCAAGTGTTCGATAAAATTCCTACCCGAAGGAACAAGGAACAGGTCTACCCAGAGAGTGTAGGCAATCGGCGCTCATCTTTAAGACTGCAAATATAATGTTCCATCCTCTAAAAATATTTTCCTTTTCTTTTCACTTCGGAGAATATTTCTCTGTTGCCGTCGTCGAAAAGATAACTTCAGGGCCCGTTTGGCACCATACAATTTTGGGGATAAACGATCATCGTCTAAAAATATTTTCCTTTTCTTTTCACTTCTGAAACATTTCTCTATTGCCGTCGTCGAGAAGATAACTTCACTATCCTATTTTAAAAACTGAAAAGTAAAAATGTTCCGATGGTTTCTTAATTTTTTAAGTCCCTATTTTAAAAACTAAAGAGTAAAATAGTCTAAATGTTTTATCATGTTTTAAATCCTATAAGGTATGTAGTTCCATGTTAATTATTATTAACTCTCGTGCAGGACATATCTTTATGAGATGTTTTAGTTGAAATACAATTTTTACATATTTTTGTGATAAAATAATATAGCCAATTAAATATAAAATACGTAAAGATGTAAAGCTTCATGGTTGGTGAGAATATAACATCTCACAAAATGAAACAACAGTTTTAGGATCTTCCCCTCTTAATTGGCGACTCGTCTTTCCCCATCGATACTTGTGACCCATGTAGTAGATGGCAGATGAAAATTCCAGAGAGAGAGAGAGAGAGATAACAATGTTTTCATACAGGCCAGAGATGGCGCTGCTGTTCAAGAGTTGAGAAATCCCAAGGGCCGTTTGGCACAAGCTTTCTAAGAGCGTTTGGCATCATCGCGGTCTGGAGAGTGTAACCGGATCGAGTTAGACATGCAAATTACAGCAGACTGTATGATCATGAGACTCGTCAACAACCTCATCTCCCAGAAGTTTTCGTTTTCTCCTCAGCAGTTAACGGAGGCATGCGTAGCCTCATCTTCAGTTGCATATCGTCCAAGTAGAGGGGAGCCGAGAGGATGATAACGCTGGCATATTCCTGACGTTAACATCAAGGGGCAACATCCTGTACTCGATGTCCAGCTCCCTGAAGACTTTGATCATCTCCTGAACCACAAGCTCCCTTCTCATCCACCTCTCTCCCATGTCCTGATGATTCATTCGGTGCTGCAGCCAAACTGAAATTTTGAGCCTGTTCATATCCTCTACATCTCTCAGTACCACCATCGGGTCAGGATACCAGTGTTCCTTTTTCCCATCAATGTATCTGCACAAGCATAGATGGCCAAGTACGTAAGATCCTCTCTATTCATAAGATTTCATAGGTATTAAGTTGGATGGACTACTAAACCAGGTAAACTGAATGGAACTTTTAAATTATTTATTTTAGTGACTGCAAAAAAAAAGAAGAAAGGGATCAAGTGAAAACAGCATAAATGAAGTTTTGGTACCTGTCAGAAGACTCAGAACTATCAATGACTATGAATCGGGTTCTGTTAGGTGTGGTTATCGAAAGACATGACTGGGCTATAAGAAGGCCGTCCTGAAACTGTTGACGCATGACCCGGGAGCTCAAGCTCTAAGGACGAACTAGGGATACGGGCTCTTTTACAAGATATGTAGAAAGAAGCATACAAGAAAGAAACTTAACAGACAATTAATGCTATATGCAACAGATGGGCACAGAAAAGCAAAATTGCTTCTTTTGCTGAGGCCCTTAATACCGGAGGAGAAAAAAAGTTCAGATATCTTTTATATACATGCCTATTGCGGACCCCTCTATCCCAGTGGTAGCCCAGAAAGGCTAATCATTTATCACTCTCTCATCATTGGACAGAAACAGGCATCCTTTGAAGATGTTTAGTTGGAAATTAGCTACTTAAGGTAACTGTATTAGACAACGACAACAAATTTTCCACTTCATTTCTAGCTGTGGGTTCAGTTTCAATAACCATGTAAGAATGGTAAATACCAAAGGCGGTAAAAGTACTCAAGAACATTCAAATTAACCAATCTGATAGGTAAGAACAAAAATGTTTAGTTTGCAACTTACGCCTTTATCCTCTCTTTCATAATAGCAATTTTTTCAACTGGAGTTGCGACGTGAATGCAAAAGTCAATAGCATCCCCCATATCTGGACTTCTATGGTAGTTGCTAATAGGTTTAGTTGATAGCACGCTGTTGGGATAGATGATCTTCTGGTTGTCAAACCTAAGAAAAACTGTTGTCAAGATGTTCATCTCCTCGACAACCAGCTGAATGATGAAAAGAATTAAAGAAATAAGAATCTTGTGAAATTTAAGCAAAATTTGACACAAACTGAAAGAGGATGCCTGATATATTTAACTCAATAAACTCATACCTGAACTCCATCCACTTCACAACGGTCGCCAACATCAAAAGGATGCATCGCAAACAAAAAGATAATAGCCTCAAATGTAGTTTTGCAAGTGTTACCAAAAATGAAAACCACAAGGAGGAGCTGGGAGCTAATCAGGACCAGAAGATGAGTAGTTGCAATGCCCAGAATAAGAAGCCAGATAACAAAAATGACAATGGCTACTACGATATTCACCATCTGATGAAGCTTGTTTACAGCTGTTTTAGTATCATTTAAACTTAAAGAAAGAGCCCTACGTTCTCTGAAAGCATTAACCTGCAGAAATGGATAAATATACAAATTACATATGCCATCCTTAGGTCATTCATTTCCACCTTGATGAAAAATGGTTTTAGTATTTTCTGGGCAGATATTGCAAACTTAATTTGCTGCAAATTCAATGAAAAGATTACTAACCACCCAGTTTCTAAGAGAACGCTTGCTAACTCTCTCTCTTTCTTGTGCTCCTTCAAAGAATTGCATAGTCTTTACCGCTTCATCTTCCCTCATGAAGCGCATCAAATCCTCAAGATATATATACCTGAAAAAGCACAAGTCATTGACAACAATTTACAATCACAAATGTGACAATGTGATTTACAGTTCAAAATTTCGTGACACCGTAAATCTAGTTATCTCTCTCTTTCAAATGCTAGGACTTGGTTGAGCGATGGAGGCTTTGTTGGGCTCCGGGCGATGTAGTAATATAGGTATCGGCCGCTGGATAGAGAGAGAGAGAAAGAGATCAGGAACATTGGGGAGGGGGGGGTTCGTCTGTGTTTGTACCTCCGAGGAGGTGACCAGAGAAAGAGACCAACCGGTGGTTGTCTGCTCGTTTGAGGTGTACGCGGCCAAAGAAGGCGGTCTCCCTTCGGGGATTAAAGCTCTCCGTCGACAGCCGGATGTACAGAAGGGGAGAGGGATATTAGAGAGAGAGATGCCGTGTCCTAGCCATTGCAGGGTCTATTGCAGGCTGCAGCTGTGCCCAGTGCCAAGGGTTCCATGCATGCAGAGAGAGCGAGAGCGAGAGAGAGAGAGAGCAGAAGCACGACCCGTATGCATCTTCTCCTTCGTCCCCACATGAAAGGGGAGATGTAAATTATATGATGTTATAGAAAGCATCTGGTCAACCACAGCATTACCAGGCCAACCGACAGTAAGCTAAACTGGTCTATAAGCCTCACCCAGACTGAACAGGGAGACAAACAGTGACGTCCCACATGAACCTGACTCTCCTATTTGGGCCCGCACCTTGGAAGAGCAGCAGCTGATGCTTATAAAGGAATGAAACAGTGATGTGACATTCTTTTAATGATCCATATAAGACTGTTAGGTGTAAGCTTTTATCAAGGGGTAAAACTTGAAAAAGTATGGGTAACAGTTGTATAAGTTCAAGCCTGTTGACCTATTGATAATTTTACATGCAAATATCTATGAACTAAAAATTAACAAGGTAGAGTATATAGAACTATCACCAAGAGAACCAAATAGTAGTCAGCTGATTAATGTTCAATACTTTATTCAGTGGGGAAAGGTAACTTCTGTATTTCCTTTTTTTTAGTTAACAGGAGAAGCCCAAACCAATCAATGTAAGGTCTGACCCTTTTAGATCCAATTGCCTTTTTGATGCAATTCAAACCCCCACTTTAACAAAGGTATGAAGCTGACATTTTTAAAAGCCTTATCATCTCACTGCCTCAAAATGTCTCACAAGGAAAAAAAAAGGTGCGAGTATCATTTTCATACCAAGACTACAAAATCTTTAAGTGTAACTTGCTGCTTCTGTTAGCCTCAACGCCCCAAGGCAGTCATCTTGTTCAAAGGGCTCCATCATCTGAGTCATTGGGAACAAGTGATCCGAGAGACTGGCCAACCAGCCTGATAGTGTCCATACAGGGGGATTGGTGAGTGTAACATCACATTTAATCCCGCACTGCTTGGAGCATTTTCTCCTGCAGGTTAGAGTTCTAAGTGTTGATTTGTTCTAGCCTTATTGGAAAATTTATCCAATCTTAACCAAACTGAACTCACCTATCTCAAACCAAAACAACCTAAATCGAACATTCAATTTGCTTTTATGTTTATGTTTTAGAACCCCCCCAAGGGTGCAGTTCATTAAGAATAATAATAATAATAATAATATAAAAATAAGAAATAAAATTACAAAATACAAAAGGATGGTGCTCTATCAAAACAATAGGGACATCCCAGACGACAACATAGACCAAAACAACCACAGGATGAAGGTAAAAGTTGACTGCAAAAATAGAAAAAGAAAGGTTATCAGCCATGAAGAGAAGACAAAAGAGAACTGCAGTTCCCTTCCAATCACCAGCCATTGCCCAATCATGGAGGAATCAATATGCTTGTTTGAAATAATACACACAGGACAATGTACATCACTCAAAATCTGATTGTTTCTGCCTGCCCAAATTGCTCAAGGTATGGCTGGTCGAGTTACTTCTCCCATATCTCCATCTAACTGCACGGCCGCTTGATGTCACCATGTCATAATTATGAATGCTAAATTTGATTCCTCTCCCACATGCACCTTAAAAATTTTAGAACAAGTTTGGCAGGTTACTTGAATAACTTCACAAGTAAGAAAGAGGTGCTCTTCATGCTCATCGTTCTAAGTGCAAAATTTGCAGAGCTTCTGCCTTCCTCTTGAATTCATGACATTCTAGTAGCTGCAAGAAGTATGTCCTGCATGATTTTCTATAAATAAATCTGAATTTTCAGAGATGTGTCTTGTTCTAGACTCTTGAGTCTAATTCACCATTATATCTCTAGCACTAAACATTTAGGATATAAATCTTACTGAAAATCTGCCATCCCTACCCCAAATTCATTTTTGGCTATCCTTTTTGCAACTCTGGACATTTCATTAATTTGACTGATCCACCTGATCCATTTTTCTTCACTATATAGTAGACCTATATTAAACTAGTAGTTGCAACCTGCAGGAGCCCAACACTCTGCTATGGACCAATCAGCATTATGAGTTAATGACAGATTCCAAACAGTTCAGGGAACATAATCCTAAGTGGGTTCTAATTATCCAATTTATCAATCTACAAAAGCATTTCATTTCCATTCCCAACTATAATGGATGAAGCACATGTGAGAATATGTATCTGTTGAAGATGTCTGTCCACAATTTGGAGCAGTTTCTGTTGACAATATAATCCTCCATCTGAAACCCATGCTAAGGACCATAATTGCTGTGAACTATTATTGACTATGGTGCATTCTTCTCTCATTGAAATCACCAGATCCACCTTCAATGGCACCATCTTAGCATCCAGCATCCCAACCTTTTTGGGCCTGCACACATCACTCCATTTTAGTGCATGAGTCCCTCTCTCCGGCTGGGTACTTCGAAAAAAAATCTGATCTAAAGGGTTTCAATTTGTAGCAAATATTTTTTGGAGATTTGAACAGAAAGTAGTAGTAAAAAGGTAGATTATACAGAAAGGAATTACTAGGATCATTTTGCTGCCATCTGACAGAAGATATCCCTTCCATTCTTAGATCCTTTTTTCAAATCAGATGACTTGACGATTGGCATCTGGTTGCTTCAGTCAAAGCCTAATCAGACAGAGGCAACCCAAGATATCTTACAGAGAATTGGCCTACAGAAATACCTAGGTAGTTGGAGAACTCTTCCAATCCACCCCCTGTTAAAGCATATTCACTCCAATTGCTGGACTCTTTGGAAAGTTCACCTAAGTCATGTAGCTTCCTCTAGAAATAGGATGCAAGCATTAAGATTCATCACCTTCTGCACATTGGCAGTTGAAAATAATAATGTATCATCAGCAAACTAAACATGGCCGACTTTGATTACCTCTCTCCACTGTTATGTCTTCAATAACATTCACCTCTACAGCTTTCTTCCAAAAGATACTTAAAACTTGACTGACAATTCAGGAATAATCTGTTGGCTGACTATTCAGGAATTCACCAAAATGGAGAACCTAGCAGTCCCTACGTATCTGATCCACTTCTGATAAAATACCATCAAGTACAAGACCCTGATTAGGGAATTTCAGTTCATCCCATTGTATGCTTTTCAAGTATAGTTTTGCCAACAAACAACTCTGCTTCCTCACCTGCTGGCCATGAACACTTCATAGACAGCCATAAAGGTATCCAAAATCATTCTCCTTTAATAAACATGGTCTTATTTAGTGCATAAGCTATTCAGGACTTATGCTGGCTGACTATTCAGGAATCACCAAAATGGAGAACCTAGCAGTCTCCACGTATACCCAAATCCATCTGATTTACTTCTGATCAAATACCATCAAGTACAAGATCCTGCTAAGGAAATTCCAGTTCACCCCATCGTATGTCTTTTCAAGTATAGTTTTACCATCAAACAACGCTGCTTCCTCATACGCTGGTCATGAACACCTCAAAGACAGACATAAAGGTATCCAAAATCATTCTCCTTTGATAAACATGGCCTATTTAGTCAATAAACTTGTCAATCATGTTTCGAGGCAATTTGCCAGCATTCTAGTAAAGATCTTGACCAATGAACAGGCTAATCAGTCTATATTCTGCAATATCTTCAACTCCCTCTCTCTTATGAAAGAGAACTACAAATCTTCAGTTTAGAATCTTGCAGACCATTCCTTATTACATATATTGCACATTTATTTTTATATGTGCAATTTTATATAATAACTAATATATATTTATTTTATATGAAAATAAGTAAATGCTCTCTTTGAGGGGCTAATGACACTTCAAAAAGCCCATGAAGCAGTCAAGTGACATGCTCTGGCCATGATAGTAGACAATGCCCAGGTCTAATTTGGGTTGCCGAGCCTAGGTCTATAGTGAGCTTCTCTAAATCCCCGTTCTCTTTAAGAAAGAGAGTTCAACTATAAAGTACCTACTTGAGAAGCCAAAACAATACATTTACAAGTCAAAAGATTCAAAAGGAAGCAAAAGAATGTTTGCACTGATAAGCAAATATCACTATCAAAGAATGGCACATCAAAGATCAATATTCAGGCAATAAGCCATTTGTGGGTAATCACAATTTGGTTTTAGTTTTAAAGGGGGGGGGGAGTTCTCAAACTAAACCAATTTGTATCACTCAGGCAAGCCAAACTAAAACAAACCAAAACAAATGAATTTGGTTTGGCTCAACTGGACTATTTTCTATTAGATATAATATAAATGCACATAAGTAAATTCTGATATATAACTAACTTTACATTGATATCAAGAGCATATAAATATTATCAGTACGTTCTATATATAAAACATATGTTTAATCTAATTATTTTTGTTTGGCTCATTTGCTTGGTTGGGTTACAGGTCAGTGCCTCAGCAAGCAAATTTAACGGCTAGCCTAAGCCGCACTAACTAGTTTAATTGGTTTTCTTGGTTTAACCAAACAATGAATGCGTCTAACCACTTGAAGACTAAGATATGAACTATTGCAAACTTTGCAGTATAAAATTCTTGACAAAAAGGGTTTGGAGGATAAAACTCAAAAGGAAGAAGCTAAAAAAAATCATTTGTCAACAATAAACACAAAGGATGTAGATAATGCCATCAAGAAGGATGACTGATAACTGATAATTTATCCTCTCAAAATGATCTTTCTATTAAATTATGTTGTTTCATTGAAAGAGAAAGAAAGCATCTAAAACCCCTTCCTTGATTCAGCCCAATTATGATTCATTTATGTCTCTTCCAATGGATCAGGCATACAAACAGATTGAAAACCTGATACATTTTTACTCAAATCAAGAATGAACATTGAATGAGTTTGAAAACATTTTCATCTTGTTCATGCTCAAACTAGTCTGCAAGCCTCTTCCTCTGACTTGGGCTCAAATAAAATTTCAAGCATCTGCCCTTGTTTCATGTTCAAAAGGATCCTAAAGCAAATCCATTACCTGAGCTTGCAAGGCTAAATTTTTCTCCTGAATGTTTAGGTGGTTTATAAGGTCCAACAGGAAACATCCCAAGAACCCGTTTAAGGCATCCTAAGACCAACAAATGCAGAATGCTAGAGAGCAGGCACATTAAAATTCATCTAGCACATAAGCAGGCTTGCCTGCAAGATTGATGCCAAGAAGTGGAGGGCCATGCCACAAATTACAACTCAGCAAATAATTGGAGGTCTCGTAGAAGAACGTGCCTGGGAAATTCAATTAGACTCTCACCCATAAATACTTTCTTGAATTTCATAGTTATCAGCCAACACTAAGCTAAAAACTCAAGCAAGTCTTTCAGAAATAGATGTCTTGACTAAGACTAGCTGGCTAGGTCAAAACATATAGCTTGGTTGGAGGCATAATGGCTCAGACCATTACTTATTATTGAAATCAAATTGGATTATCAGAATCTCAGATTTCGTTTGCACCCTATTTGTAGTCCTTTGGTCAGTGCAAAATATTGACCTAATAAGTCATTGCAAGTAAAATTTTGCAGTAATCTGAGCATCAACAGCATTGGACATGAATTAAACCAAGCTCAATGAGGAAGCAAAAGAAAACTTACTTCGACCCAGGTTTTGCCACATTCGTAAAAATCTTCTTGGCAGCAACCTTCGCCTCATACTCACTGTGTATCTCAATTGCAGACTCATCCTCGCTCCTCATATCAGGCAATCGCTCATCAAGGGTGGACAGCGTCCCGCGGACAATGTTGATTAGCCTCTTCATGTTCCATGCAGACACATTATTCTGGTTCAGCCTATGCAGGTGATTGATGGTGATTCCCTCCTGTTGCTGTCCCTTCTCTTTTCCCTTAACAAGACCAGAAAACTTCTCACTCTTTCCCACCTCGGGTGTCCTCGGAGAGGTTCCCTTGCTCCCAGTACCGATTACCCTGCCGCTCTTTGGCAAAACCGCCGCCCTGATTTCCGGTGAGATTGTAGCCCCAGCGTTCTGGAGCTTCTGCACTTCCGCCATCACATGCTCCTCTTCGTCTTTAATCCGGTTGATTTCAATTATGGGTGGGCCAGAGAGAGTCTCGATCACGTACTGGTTGAAGAGAGCTTCCTGTATCCGATCGAAATAGGTGCTAACGTGAAAGGATGATGCCAGGACCTTCACCAAGAGTGTCTTCACAAGGCGCAGAAGCGTGGCCACGAGAAGGCAGAAGAGCACCTTGGTGACGTAGGGCAAAGTCTTGCTCCGGGTTTCCCTCTCCACCTTCTTGTCGAAGATGTAATGCCAGGCGATGAGCACGAGTCCGAGCCAGAGGCAGTTCTGGACTGCTTTCCGCAGGCCGTAGACGAAGTATAGCACGCGCTTGCGCAGGAGGAAGTTGCGCTCGATGAACAAGACGACGATGCGGATGGCCCATCCGGAGACGAGGCGTCCGCAGATAAGCACCAGAATGAGGATCTCCCACTTCCAGAGGTGGAGATTCCACACGGTCTGGCGCTGGAGAAGGGGGATAGCAAGGCTGCAAGCAAGGGCGGCGAGGATGAGGACGAGACTGATCCATTGGATCATGGTGAGAGCATCGATCTTGGTTCTTCGGTACTCCTCGGGGATATCTTCCTCCAAGAAGGGATCATCATCGTCCTCATCGTGCTTCTGCTGCTGCAGGGAGTTGCCGACCAGCGCACTCGATCTCATATGTGCTGATTTCCTCTGTTCGTTCTCTCCGGAAGGAACATACACCGAGTGCCTAGGCGGCGAATCCATCAGCCTTGACCGCGTCTTGGTGCGCAGCAGACTCGACTTCCGCCGAAACGACGAGTTCGACGAGCACTTCAGGACCTCAGCTTCCCTTGTGCCGATGCTCCCGGTACCACTTTCTTTTCGGCCAGTGGTGTCGTCGGAATCGGAGGAGCTGCCGAAGCTGCTCCTGCGGCGGTGGCGGAGGGCGTCCGTGGAGGGCTCCCGAAACGAGACACGGAGCTCCTTGGAGTTCGCGATGGAGGAAGGGGGCGGCGGCGTCGGCGGTCTCCGGAGCTCCTCCATCTCCATGTCCAAGTCCAGGGAGACGTCTCCGCCGCCGGTCCTCTGCTTGTGAAGGAACGCCGATATGAGCTTCGACGGCGGGTCCTCGCTGGTCTCCGCCACCACAGGCAGCGGCGGCGCGAAGCTAAACCCGCCGACGCTACCACAGCGATCATCCGTCGTATCCCCGTCCTTCCAGAACTCGTAGCTGGAGCCCCTCCAGACGCTGCTGTTGTTTCCTGCGGTATTACCGTCGCCGTCCACCTCGACGACGACCTCGGGGCGTTGATCCACGGGCCGGGAAGCAGCGCGACGGTGGTCGAGGAGGATGGGCTGGCGTTCCTCGGGGGAGTCGCGGGCGGTGGGAGAGCCTCGGGACCTGAAAGATCTCCGTGCAGTCTCCATCGCGGTGGCACTGCCTTCGGTAGTGGAGCAACAGTACCACCACGCTGCGGCCGCCGGCGACTGCCCCCGCCCCCACTCGATCGATCGGCGGCGAAGGACGAGAAGAGAGATCAAAAAAGTGTATTCAGAAGAGAGAACGAAGAAGATGGAAGGGACCAGAGTCCACGAAATAGATACTGAGTATTAGTTTTCTGTCGCTTTTGTTGGTGCCCGGAGCGTATGACACGTGTACCACCCCCCAGCGAATAGGCAACTCTATACTGTACATTGATGGATGCCAGCGCCCAGCGGGGGACGCGGCGCTATTTCCGTTCCCCCCCCCCCGCGGTAAAAGTGCAAGAGGGCTATGGGTGATGGGTTTAAGTGAAAAATGATTATTGAGATTAGGGATATATACATGATTTGTTTGGTTTGATTCCGAGAAGTTATAGAATTTTTTTTAAACCAAATTAAACTCAACCAAACCAATTTAATTGGATTTGGTTCAAACATACTTTACTATATGGTATAATAGATATATGTTTATGCATGATTTATTTAGTTTTATTTAAACCATATTTTATCATAGCACAAGATCCATATTTATATAATATTAATTTTACATTACAACTCTTGAAATATCTAGTTTTACGTAAAAATACATAAATATTATTAGTAAACTAAATTTGACATAAGTATTTAATCTAATTCTAGTTACTCAATTCATCGATTTGTTTGACTTGAAGTACCTTAGGAACTAATAAATCAAAACAAATATTATTTCAAACCAATTCAAATCAAAAGCAGAGCCGAAACTCATAACAGAGTACAGTATGCCTCACATGTCCGAAAGACGGAACAACTTCGGTCTCCAATCAAAAAATGATCACAACCCATGGTCACTTAAGTGACGGTTTACGGTGAATCGGCGTGAACTATTACTAAACCGGATTTCGTAATGAGTTATACTATCGTTCGCAATGATTCAATTCAGCTCGTACCAAGTTATATTTGTGATTCGTAATATGTTACATTGCGTTTCGTAACGGTTATGGTTCATTCAATTCGTAACGGTTTATACTGTAATTCGTAACGGATTATATTATGATTCGTAACAGGTGAATTATTATAAATTATGATGTATCTCGTTACGAATCACAGTGTAATATGTTACGAACCAGACTGTAATGTTACGAATCACAATGTAACTTATTATGAAGAATAATGTACCTCGTTACAAAATTCGATTCAATAACCGTTCACGTGGAATCAACTTAAACTATCACACAAGTGTTTAGAAATTGTAATCATTTTTAATTAGAGATTGAGGATTTTTCATCGTTTGGGTTAGGGGTGGGCACAAAACGGTTCAAACCGAGAAACCGAACCGAACCAGCCCATTCGGTTCGGTTTGGACCCCTTTCGGTTTGGTTCGGTTTGGAAAATCTCCAAACCGATTTAAACCAAATCAAACCGCTTAAACCGATTTAATCAAAAAAATATAAAAATTTATTATAGTATTAATAAAAATGATATTTTTATAAATTTTATGATAAAATAATATTTATTTTCATTATTTTTTACTTAAAAATTAGTATATGTATGTAAAAAATAATTAATTTAAAGAATCAATTCGGTTTGGTTCTGTTCGGTTTGAGAGAGATTCGGTTCGGTTAGGTTTAGAAAAAAAATAGTCCAAACCGGACCAAACCGAACCATGCCCACCCTAGTTTGGGTGTCCGAGTCCAACATGGACTCTAAATAATAAATTGCATCCCTACCTCTCAAGTTTTGTTTATTTTCTGTCCAACCGCAGAGCCGAAGTGGCATGCGCACGGCTGATGAAATAGCTACTGGCTAGTAGCTAGCAACAGGAAAACAGAATAAAAATGATACGAGCAATTACGTGGCGTCGGAGGGCCGGCGGGAAAGAACGCTCTCGAGATGCGCAATGCCATGGGCACGTGGCAAGAAAACGCCAAACGTCTGGTCCCGGTCCGGTTCGCGGCAAACCGAAACCGAAAGACGAAACGGATACGCAGGTCGGCATCACCGTCGGTTAAACGGCGACGGGCCGGATCTGTCCAAATGAGCGGATCTTTTTTTGGAACATGAGATGTAATATATTCAAAACACAAAAAAGTACACGAACAACGTTACATGGACCGAAACATGAGAAAACAGACACACGAAGATGACGAACAAACTGACTATAGTTCCGTTGAAGTTAAACTTATCCAACAAACACTGATGTAGCCACCAGACGACTAAACGTCGAAGTGCAAAGACGAGAACTCCCTCAATGGAGTTAGTTGATTGCATCGAGACCGGAAGATCACACCAAAATGGTGTGGATATCGCCCAGACAGTCAGTCTCGAAAGTGAGAATGTGACTACTAAAAAGATATGGAAAGATAACTGGACAGAACCTAACCAAGACAAGATGAAGAACAACAGACTAAAACGTTGACAGAACAAACATAGATACGCCTGGCTCGATAACTCTAGTGCACATAGACAAAACAAAAAGCCTAAACATAAATTTAGACAGCGCACTAGAACATGAGCGACACCGTAGCACCAAAACATTTTGGGAGGAAGGTGTAGAAACCTTCCTCCCAGACTAAGAGAAGCTCAAAACGGCAAGCTGTCGGTAGCTCCGGAATGGAGGTCGCCGAATACGCACCGAGGCACGGGGAAAGGGCTACACGGACAGGGGAACTAAAAGTCCGGGGTAAGGTGAACCGCAAGGGGTTGAGGGGAGAGCCGGAAGGCCGAGGAATGGGAGGGACGGGGCTTGGGGGAGGTCGGCGGCGGCTAGAAGGAGCAGGGGAAAGGGGAAGCGCAAGGGGCGAGAAAACGGAGGGTAAGGATGGGTAAGGAGTCGAGGAGCTGCCGGATGGGTGCCCGATGGAGCAAGAAGAGGCGAAGGGTCGGGAAAAACCGTTGGATGAGAGGGGGAAAAAAAACGGGCGTGGGGGGGGGGGACCTCCGGGAAACAGAAGGCCCAGGAAGGGGAGGACAAGAGGGATGTGCCTGGGGGAGGCCGGCGGATGAGAAAAGATGTGAGGGACCAGCGAGACAGTGAAAGCACAAGAGGAGGGGCAGGGAGGAGCGGGGGAAAACCAGATGGGGGACCGGTGAGGGGCTAGGGGGTTCAAGGCCGGAAGGGCTTGAGGCGGGACGGGAGGCTAAGGAAGTTTACCGAGACCGCCGGGGGCGACGATGACGGACGCCGAGGATGCCGAGGGACGCCGAGGTCGGCGATGAAGTCCGGCGAAGGCGCCGATTTTTCCGCCGGGAGCCGGCGAGGGAGTCCGCGCGAGAGCCTTCCGCGCGAGAGCCTTCTCGCGCAAGCTTCCTGATGGACTCCATCCAAATGAGCGGATCATTCCCTCGTCCGGTCTGGTCTGACGTCAAAAAAGACAAGTTCGTCGAAAAAAATTTGGCTCATCTTATTTATTGGTTTAAATAAAAAACTCGTTTCGTTACCGATTTAAACTTGAGTTAGATTCTTGCGCTACTCGCTAAACTTGACTAGTAACTCGATTAATTTCTCAATTAAATATTGGATTAAATAACTAAGTTCGTAACAAATTTGGTCGGTTGTGTATAATATATCTGTATGTATAGAAACGAGATAAAATTAAATATATAAATAAATATGCACAAATATAATTAATAGACTACGTAAATTTTAATTTATATATGTATAACGTAGTAATACGTATTTATAAAAATATAAAAAGTTGATAGAAAAAAATTAATATGTGAAATAATACTCATTTTTCGTATGATTTAATCAATGGGACATATAATCAGTCCAACCGAATCGATTTGACTTTTGGCTGAACCTTAAATGAATAGTAATATTAAAATATTAAAATTAATTAATATATAAAAACATTAATTAAATTATTACAAATAAAAAATATAATATAAATTTAATTTAATTTAAATAAATTAATCATGATTCATATTAAAAATAATATCTGTCTGTAAGAGAGAATTATATTTTTCCATATTATTTATCTTTGATTTAAAATAATATATTTAAATTCAGCATGATATATAAATGAATTAAGTCAAAAAAAGTCACCCAATTTTTTTGGTTTCGCTCAATTTAGAGGAGGTCCAACTGAACCAAATCCATAAGAAATGTCGATTCGTTTCGGTTCAAGAAATCAAATGTGCAAAATATTGAACCGAACCGAACCAACCATTTCCAACTCTGCTTGGTCTACCGGTTTGGATGAACACCCTGAGTTGGAGTGCTAAGCCTATCATTGAACAGAACATTGTTGATGGGGGCATGCCGCACTGCGAGGGCTGGAAATATAGGGCCTTTGAGGAGACTGTAATGAGTTGTTTGGTATCGGGATAACTTGGGATAAACTTGGTTTATCATCAAAATTTAGGAGATAAACTAGATTTATTCTCAAAATTTTATGGTGCCAAATGGGTCCTAAGGATTCATTTGGTTGGGATTATGTCTCTGGTGTTTTTTTTTTAAATCTTCAAAAATTTCATGTCTTTGAGTATTTAAAAATTGTTCTCGCACAAATTCCCTGTCTATCTCTCTTCACTTTTCCAAATCACCTCTCTATTTTAACGGCACGCGAAAGCCCGTGCGAATCTATTATATTTGGTTAGACTTTTGGGTTGTCAGTTACCTTTCCAAGAATCTCTCCACTAAATCCCAACCAAATGTGACCTAAGACCATCTTGGGTTCTTGATTTGATTTTCGTTAATGACCTTCACTGATATGTTATGATTTTAGGTGCTGTTTGGTATAGGGATAACTCGGGGATAAACTTGATTTATCCCCAAAATTTATGGGATAAATCAGATTTATCCCCAAAATTTTATGGTGCCAAACAGGCTCTTAGAAAACGCTTGTTCCGAGGATACCCAAATAGCATATCAACAAGTCTGTAGCGACTAAATTAGTTAACTTATCCAACAACATGAGTTGATTAAGAGTCCTCCGAGAAAGTTATTTATCCTCGTACTACTCTCAATAAAATACACTTAATTTTAGAAATTTTGAACTCAACTTCTAAAAAATAATTTATCAGAGTTGTTAATAATCTTTTAATTTAATCTTTTAACATATTCACAAATTAAAATATTACAAATTACAATATACTTTATTCAAAGATTTAATGTACTCGTCAAGAATGCGCACACACATTACATCACACACATAAACAAGTCCTAACCGATTTTCTGCTTGAGTTATATTCTGACATCATATGTATAACTAAATCAACTAATTGACTCGAGAACACGAACTAATTATGAAACTTCTCAAAAGATCACATATCCTTAAACTACTCTCAACAAATTATGTTTAACTTTGAAATTCTTTCGACTTTATCCCCGAAAAATGGTTAACCTTAGTAGTCCATTGCTTTAATCTTAATAATTCACTGATTTAATCTCCTAAAATATTCGGGGTACAAAGTTTGCAAATCCAACTTTTCACGGTTTCTTCGTACTTTCCTCACATTAAGGCAAAGAAAATGATCCCGGGTCTCAAGTATTCCAATACTTTCAAGTTTGAATAGCCTTTGGGATGTGCAAAGCCGTAAACAACTGCAGGAGCGCAAAACCTGACTGATTCCTCAGCTGTCTAAACTCATCTTTAATGGAAATTTACATGTCACTAGAGAATCAATTTCTGTCATCAAGGGTCTAACAAAGGAACTCCGACGCTGGGATGTGAATGCACAAGGAACCGCCGGCAACCATGCCTCACTGCCTCCCACAAAGCCCATGCATGTGTAGCTTCCGACAAGTGAAGCATAAGGGGTCCGTATCAGTGCCGCCCGTCACGGATCAGCCCTTATCCATCATGAGATCAGATTGGTTAAAAGAAAAAACGGACCACCGACCCGATCTGATCCTTCCTACCCTGACTGACTGACACGGAGACATGTCAATGAATTGAAAATAAGAGCATTTAACAAGAAAAAGGAAATAAGAAGGGGATTTTAATTCTAGGTCCTATTACTTCCATAAACATTTTTAAAAGTCCCACCGTTTACATACTTATTTAAAAGTCCCAACGTTTGATGGAATCAAATTTTCATGTCCCCGCCGTTATCTCACTTGATCCCTGATTTCCATATCCGAAATTACCCTCCAAACCCACGCAGAGGCGGCCCGCGGAACCCTCGCGAACTCCTCCTTCGCGACAGAAGCGGCGCGCTCGGACTCCTCCTTCGCAACAGAAGCGGCGGCGCGCTCGGACTCCTCCGCCCTCAGACTCCTCCTTCGCGAGCGGCGGCTTGCGGATCCCTCGCGAAGCCCCATTCCCGCAGGCGATTGCGAGGCGCATCCCAAAGCGACAGTCCCGCCCGGGGCTTCTCCTTTCCGCAGGTGCGTCTTCCCCTTCCCTAAGGCTGGCGTCTGATGGTGGTCTTGGTTGGTGAAGAGCTCGGAGATGGAGACCTGCGACGTGCTTGCCCAGATTGTCTCAGTGTCGGAGAAGAGCTCAGCGTCGGAGAAGAGCTCAGCTTGTCTCACATCCCCAGCGAGTCCGCCCCCAGCCCCTCGCAGGCGCCTATAAGGCTTTGCAAAGTGAAACCGTCCGGGACGAATGCACTCTGCTGCATTTTCTCGAACACCTTCAAGGCCTCTTCGTAGCGACCGCCCACGACGAAGCCATCGATGATGACGTTCCACGATACGGCAGATCTCTCTTCCATCGCGTCGAAGCGAGATCCAGCCGCCCGCATGAAGCATACAAGTGGATGAGGCTGTTGGCGACATAGATGTCTGCTGAAAAACCGAGCTTGACGGCATGGGCATGGAGTTGCCCCCCTCCGGGAGAGCGAACAGGAAGGCGCAAGCTCGGAGGACGAAGGGGAAGGTATATTTGTCGGGGGAGACGCGACCGTCCAGTAGCATGCGGCGGTAGAGAGCGAGCGCGGCGAGCTGTTGACCGGCAGTCCGGGCATGGGCCCATCTCATATCCGCAGCCAGATCGTCCATCTTTTTTATTGAATTTCGTTGTTTTGTGTCCTCTATTTTGAGATCATGAAATTTAAGCATTGAGATAATTAAGCCTGCGTGGTGCTGGATTTTTCAGCTTTCCTGAGCGATTGGCGTTTGTAGGTGATTGCTTGCGCTAGGTCCATCTTTGACAGTGAAGTTCTAGCAGGTACTCTCTCCGTTTGGTGTTGTGTGGTCTTCAATTGGTTATAGTCAATCTGAATATCTTCCATGTTGTAAAATTGTGCATTTTTATATGAGATTAAAATAGTTATGGATCGAATGCATGGAATTTTTACGTACAAGAATGAAGCATATGTGATACATTTACAAAAGGGAATGGAGTTCAATACAGTTATGGAAAATATTTGTAGAAGATGGACGCTAATGTCTAGTAAAGTAGAATTGATGTGCTGCATCCCAGAACGACAAAATTGCACAATGAAGTTAATGAATGAAGAAGACATTGATAAGATGATAGATATGCATAAGATGCTTGGAATCAAAGTTATGAATTTAGAGGTGCATATATGTTCATCCGATGGAGTCATACCATTAAGGTTAGTGTAATCATTCTTCATTCTTGTTATGTTAAAATTTATTCTTGTTCATTATTAATTTTGTATACATCTGCAGATGATCAGGTGAACATATCTGTAAATTTTCAACGTTCAAAATTTATTCAGCTTTTTAACCGAGTTTCAAGGCAGATTTTTAACATATTTTTACGGATTTTACAGATTTTACATGATTTTTAACAGACATGACGTTTTAAAAAAAATATATTCAGCTCTCATATTTTTAACTAATTAAATAAAAAGAATGCGATGGTTCTGCAAGGGGGCCAAGAAAAACAGGCCGGTGGAATTTCCTTTTAAGAAAAAATCCCCAGAACCAAGAGAATAGACCGGCGGTATTAAAAAGATGGTAAAATGGGAAACTTATTTTCAACGTGAGGTCTACTGACGGTGTTAGTGTACAGTAGAGGCGGGAGTTGATTAATTTATGATAGTATGATTAAAAAATAATGAATGGGACGGTTGGGACAAAAAAATAATTCATAGGCCAAGCATGGGGGCGGGAGTTGATTTCCTCAAATAAAAAGCTTCACAGAGAAGAGCACATACATTAATCCTATGGTTAAACTTGTTCCTAAATTGAATGAATCCAGAGCGTGCAGAGTCCCCGCTTCAGTTGTAAACAGTCCAATTAGAAGGAAGTCGAAAAGATGACGCTGCTGGCATGTTTCTGACGTTGATATCAAGGGGCAGCATCCTGTATTCGATATCGAGCTCCCTGAACACTTTGATCATCTCCTGAACCACAAGCTCTCTTCTTGTGAACCTCAATCCCATGTCTTGGTGGTTTATACGGTGCTGTAACCAGACTGAGACCTTGAGCTTGTTCATATCTTCTATGTCTCTGAGTATTACCGCTGAGCCAGGGTACCAGTGTTCCTTTTTCCCGTCTGTATATCTGCACAAATATATATATGTTCAAGTACATAACATCATCCATGTATAAGGTTTCGCAGATAAGAAAGATTGGACCGCTAAACAGGTTGAGTCAATGCTTGAGGATAACTAAGTTTGCTTGATTATGGAACTGAAAAGAAAAACAAGGGATACCATATATAGCCTCACTACTTACGCCTTTATTCTCTCTTTCATGATAGCAACTTTCTCCAGAGGAGTCGAAATGTGGATGCAAAAGTCAATGGAATCCCGCATATCTGGACTTCTATACAGGTTGCTGATGGGCATAGTTGAGAGAACAATATTTGGGTAAACAATTTTCTGGTTGTCGTACCTCAGAAAGATTGTCGTTAAGATGTTCATCTCCTCTACTATCATCTGTAAAGTAAGAAACAAGCCTAAGGATGTCGTTAACTAAAAGTATGGCAGAAACATCAAGACAGCGCTCATGATTGTTAGCTCAGTGACGTCATACCTGAACTCCATCCACCTCACAACGATCACCAACATCAAAAGGATGCATCACAAACAAAAAGATAATAGACTCAAATATCATTTTGCAAGTGTTGCCAAACACAAAAACTACCAGAAGGAGCTGTGAGCTAACGAAGACTAGAAGATGAGTTGTTGCAATGCCCAGAATTAGAAGCCAGATAACAAGTACTATAATGGCTACCACAACGTTCACCATATGATGGAGCTTGTTTACAGCCGTTTTGGTGTCATTGAGAGTCAAAGAAAGAGCTCTGCGCTCTCTGAATGCATTAACCTGCAAAAGGCAGAAAAACTAGATCTGGTAATCTGCTAAACAATATCCCTTTTTAAGATATGCCAAACATGACTTGACAAAGGAGAAGAAGGTTAATTACCACCCAGTTCTTAAGGGAACGCTTGCAGACTCTCTTGGATTCTTGTGCTCCCTCAAAGAGACACATAGTCTTCAGAGCTTCTTCTTCCCTCAAAAAACGCATCAAATCCACAAGATAGATGTACCTTAAAAAGTTTTACATTGATGCCAATTAAATAGAGATGGGAGTATCATATTATCGGATGGTCTCAACATGGACCATACATTTAGGAAAAAGGAGATATGCTAAGATGTCATCGACAAAAAAAATAATATAATGGGCTAGAGAATTCAGAAAAGTGTGATAGAGTCTTAACAAGGTAATCATAGTTGTCAAGGTGATCAAGACATTCTGCTAAAACGATACAGCCATATATATACATAAATATATATATACACAATATATATAGATATATTATATATAGAGAGAGAGAATCAAAGAAAATAGAGTACATTTTAAAAAGTTAAGGTATAAGAGTTTTACATATAATCATATACATATTTATATCTTATAATTAAATATGTGTATGATGTGTGCAACAGTGCATGCATGTAAATATATTTTATGCATGTAATTATGTATGTGTGGATATATAGATTTTAAAAAAGAGTAATCTTCATAAACTAAATGAAAGGAAGAGTAAAAGGCGTTGAATAAAAACTTTATAATTAAAAATATTAAACCTATTTAAAAATATAAGTAAATGAAATATTTTAATGTGACTTTCCTATCATTAAATGGGAGGCCATGATTTGTGAACGATCAACAGTTGGATGACATTCTTCGAAGAAAGATTTTTTAGTCATGTAGAAAGACCTTGGGACGTCTTTTGGGCTGCCAGACAGGCACCTGATGCCTAAGCAGGGGCACTACGCCACTACCCATAAAAGCAGTCAGAAACACAACGGAGTTCATTTTCCCAGAGAATGGATACATACTAAATACAAACAGTTTGGCGGCCAAATCTAAAATAGAAACTCCATTTGCATGACGTGTGGCATCCCAATGTGCCATACTTTCAGCAGGCATGAAAGGGCAGTGAAACCTAGTAACCTCGGAACATTGTGAGTTATCATAACGAAATTAAGGAAGTGCATGGAAATTCGCTAGCCACTGCAATTAATAATATGATGCTCTTAGTAATGCTAACTTCTTAAACCAAAACCAACTGAACTGATATTAGAAGCTAGTATTTAGACAAGAAGAATGATTTAGTTACTCAAATAAAAGTGATATACTCCTAGATTATAGAAGTTCTCGTATGACATTCCACATCATGGATATGAAGTTAACGACCTACTTATGTTAGCATGATCATAGAGCCTACAGACAAATACTTGAAGGGCAGTCATCTCCTTCATTTACAGTCCAATGTTTATAAAACAAATGGGGAAAACTAGAGCCATCAAAAGAAAGGTCATTGCACACATTGTGATCAAGGGTTTATGTTTTGGTCCGAAAATCAAAGAAAGACCAGGCAAAAGCATGGATAAACAGAGTCAATCTGGAATTAGATGGTCGAGTTTGGATTCAAGCTGACCCCAGACTGGAATACTCAGTTGTATTGGTTTTGGTTTCAGCCCAAATAGTGAACGGTAATACTGAAGGTTCACAGATCAATATATTGGAAAACATATGATATTTCGTAATGAAACATCTTAGAATCATAGGGCATTATCTAGTAAATTAATTTAGTATTCTAGCAACCAAATGCATCAAATTTGGAGTGCTATCACGAATACGTCGCCTCAACACGGAGTTGTATATAAAATCTTGAATAACGTTGTCTTTACTGCAGTAGATCTAGTGGCACCATTGAAGTATTTAGCCAGTTAATATTTTTTCTTTGAGGGTGGAAATCCTCTACAGATATCAATCCTGACATCCAATTTACTTCTGCCATTTTCTATCCTTAACCTTCCCTTATCGAGCAACATACAAAGGCCTTTCTGATCATGGGATTCAATCCTCCAGAATCCATGATATGCTTGAACTCTCAGGGTGTTTCTCAGAGTGCCTTACGATAATTGCACATTTGACATTTAGATTTTTAAGGTATTCTAATTGGGGTTTTAAGTTCAGCTGAAAAGATCCGTTGAAACTCATGATTCCGAATTATGTATCTGAAAAGACCCCCCTTGATAAGCTGATGAGGAGCTGTTCTCATGTCCCTAGCGTCATGGTTCAAGAAGCGAGCACGATAAGAGACTTACTTGGACCCGGGCTTTGCCACATTAGTGAAAATCTTCTTGGCGGCAGCTTTCGCCTCGTACTCGCTGCCTATCTTCGTCCCGGACTCATCCTCGCCCGTCGCATCGGGTAGTTGCTCGTCAAGGGTGGACAGCATCCCATGGCGGACAATCTTCATCAGCCTCTTCATGTTCCACGCGGATACATTCTTTTGGTTCAGCCGATGCAGGTGGCCGATGGTGATGCCCTCCGGTTGCCTTCCCCTCTCCTTGATCCCCTTCATCGAACCAGAAAGCCCCCCGCTCTTCCTCCCCACCTGTGAGCTCCTCGGAGACGTCACCTTGCTCCCCGCACCGATCACCCCCCTTTCGCCAAGCGACGCCCGGACTTCCGGCGAAATGGTAGCCCCCACGTTCTGGAGCTTCTGCACTTCCGCCACGATGTGCGCCTCCTCATCCCTGACCTGCTTGATTTCTATCAGGGGCGGCCCAGAGAGCGTCTCGATCAGGTACTGATTGAAGAGCGCTTCCTGTATTCGGTCGAAGTAGGTGCTCACATGGAAGGACGACGCCAGAACCTTCACCAGGAGCGTCTTCCCGAGACGCACAAGCGTGGCGACGAAAAGGCAGAGGAGCACCTTGGTGACGTAGGGCAGGGTCTTGCTCCGATTCTCTCTCTCGTCGAAGATGAAATGCCAGGCGACCAGCACGAGGCCGAGCCAGACACAGTTTTGTACGGCAATCCTCACGCCGTAGACGAAGTAGAGCACGCGCTTACGCAGGAGGAAGTTGCGCTCCACGAAGAAGACGGCGATGCGGATGACCCAGCCAGAGACGAGGCGCCCGCAGATGAGCACAAAAACCAGGATCTCCCACCTCCAGAGATGGAGGTTCCACAGTGTCTGGCGCTCGAGCACGGGGATGGAGAGGCTGCAAGCGAGGGCGGCGAGGATGACGACGAGGCTAAACCACTGAACCATGGTCGGAGTGTCGAGCTTGGTTCGCCGATAAGACTCGGGGATGTCCTCGTCCAAGAAGGGATCATCCTCGTCGTCGTCGTATGGCTGCTGCGGGGACTTCCCACCCAGAGCAGTCGACTTCCTCCATTCGTTGTCGCCGGAGGCGAGAGTAGCTCCGGAATGGGAAGGAGGAGGATCCATCAGCCGCGACCGGGTCTTGGTGCGCGGCAAGGTGGAGGTTCGCCGGAACGACAGGTTCGACGGGCACTTGAGGATTTCGGCCTCCCCTGTGTCACCGGCTCCGGCTCCCCGCCCCTTGTGGCCGCTAACGCCGTGGGAATCCGAAGAGGGGCTACCGGAGCCACTGCAGCGGTGGCGGAGGGACTGCGCGGAGGGCTCCTGGAAAGAGACGCGGAGCTCCCTGGAGTTGTCGATGGAAGGCCGGGGCGGGGGCATCTGTGCCTGATCCCGTAGCTCCTCCATCTCCATCTCCATGTCCAGGGAAATGCCCTCGCCGCCGGCCCCCTGCTTGAGGAGGAAAGCCGATATGAGCTTCGTCGGCGGATCCACGCTGGCTTCCGCCGCTTGCGGCATCTTCCGCGAGAAGATGAACCCGGCGCCGTCGTTGGCGGTATCGCCGTTCTTCCAGAACTCATAGCTGGAGCCCCTCCACAACCTGCTGTTGTTTTCAGCGGTAGGGCTATCGCCATTACCATCCACCTTGACGACGACCTCCAGGACGGGCAGGCTTCTCTCAGCTGGTTGGAGGGTGTCGGGAGAGCCTCGCGATCTGAAGGATCTCTGGCGGCCGTCCATTGGCGGTGGCAATGTGAGTCGACAGTAGCACTACACAGCGCCGGCGGCCACCAGCTCCGACGCGATCGCCAGAAGAGGGAGGAGGAGGACGAACGGGAAGCCCACACGTCGGGTCTCGCAAGACGCTGCACGAGGCGGACGCCACCGGCGAGCTCGAAGCGGTGTTTTCGCGTATACACGCGGCAGGTCGGGCAGTTTTTTCCGGTCTGAAAAGGTCAGACGGCACCCGCGAAGGCCTCCTCCACTCATTCACGGCTATCTCTTGTTCTTACCTCCAGTTCTTTTTGTCAGCTAACCTGGCAGCATAGGTGTTGAAGAACTTAATCCGATATTAAGCATGGGAGAGAATATTTTTATGTTTATAAATCTCATCTTGTTTATCTTAATATTTAAGTTTTAAATTTTTTTATATGATATCAAAGTAGGTGAATTTGAACCCTATATCTTCGTTGAGTCCGTCTCTTCTTTTTTTTGTTTGGACATGTTCTGAGTATGTGTACTTTTATCGTGATTCTGACCGTGTCCTATTTATCGTGACTCTGATGAAGATAGTTGATCGAGAGGATAAATATTGAAGGATCTAATCTCATATTAAATATTAGAGAGAGTATTTTCACGTTTGATTCTGGTCATCTCGATATCTTAGTTTTGAATCTTTTACGATAAAAACATCCGAAAACACATGAAAACGAAACCTCTTACTTCCCAGGAAGCATCTATTATTTGTTCATATTGGAAACGACGCATCTTCAGCAAATCATCCCCCGAACTAAATTAAAAAATAACGGCGTACCGTCGATAAAAATATAGAGGCGGGAGTTGATTTGATCGAATATATAAATGTTTCGAGTACTGATGTAACCCGATGCAAGGACGAGAAATCTCTTCGCTCTGGTTTTGGATTGGAGAAGAGGCTCCCAACGCGAGCGCGTGTAGACGCCTGAAACCCCGATCAGACGTTTCTCAGTAGAGGTTACAACATTCCGGATCCTAAGCCGGAGCCGGAGACAGGCGTCGATGCCATATATCCCGCTATAGACTGGAACCGATTAAGAGCGACGATCCGCGGAAAGGAAGCGGGAGCAGGCAAACCAGTATACGTACATCCTGAGCCTGCTTTGCTCAACCGTGTAAAACAATAGTAACATAATAAGAAGACTAAATCAACTCCCGCCCCTGTTATAAAGGGGCATTTATTTTTTTTATCCCACGCATCTTATACTTTATTTTATAGTCCCATAATTGAAAATCATGTAACTCCCGCCTCTGCAATCCACCAACACTGTTCACATTTTCATTTTTGCATTTAACTTTCCAATTTTGCCCCCTCTCCGTGCTTTTTACTTTACTTTTTTTGTGTGTGGGCTGCTGGGGCTCCGGACCGCAGCAGTTGACATTCTATGTATACTTACTTTTCGCAAAATACTTAAAAAATTAAGAAACATTAAAGTTTTCTTTCTAAGGAACACAATATATTTTAAACTTAATAAATATAAAGTTACTTCGTAGGATTAAAAGCAAAATACATTAGATATATTTTAAGAGCATACTGAAAATTTTCTCATAATACTCAATCTATGTGCATAAAAGATTATTAACATTCATCCATATAAAAAGATACTTCAATATATTTCCACATATATGATTTTCTCATAATACTCAATTTTCTTTCTATCATACTAATCACAAATCAAACCAGAGCATTTCGAATTACAATAAAAATTTTAATGTCAACTTCGAGAAGACATCTTAAAAAAATTAAAAAACAAAGCATTACACTTAACAAAATACGGTAAGAGCCTAATTAAATGAAAAAAAAATATTTTAAAAAAAGAGAAATCGAGAACTTTAAAGAAAGAAAGATTGCAAAAATATTTATAAATAGAAAATTCTCAGAATGAGAAACTAAGAGAGAATAAGGACAGAAAGTTTGGAGATATTACGAGGCCCCTAGGCCCCTTTGGAGGGTCCCATCCGTGACCTGGCCCAACCCTTCACAGGAAAGACAACCGGATGAAAGTAAAAAACCATAAGAACATAGAGGACCACAGATACAGGAAGGGTGAGGCGAGCAGATACTAGACACGCAATTCGTCGAGTCTGCATTACAGCAACGTATGCGGAAGAATGCACTTATGAGCTTATTTGTTTTGTTGCAACTCTTGTTTTAAAATC
This sequence comes from Cryptocoryne crispatula var. balansae, assembly GCA_036172225.1. Lineage (NCBI taxonomy): Eukaryota > Viridiplantae > Streptophyta > Magnoliopsida > Alismatales > Araceae > Cryptocoryne > Cryptocoryne crispatula. The sequence goes on along the minus strand of CM069932.1, from coordinate 6,511,003 downwards.
ACTTATTAAAAACAGATTCTTTTGCATTTAAAAAAGCAGTTTTTGTTTGGTTAACTTTGTAGAAGACATGATAAACAAAATAAAAGCCCACATGATTAAGATGATTGTACAAATGTAACATGTACATGTTTGGTTCCCTCGTAATATAAAACAAGAACTATTGTGCCAAAATACAATGTTTTAGATCAACCCAAACAGTTGAAACAATTGAAAAAATAGAACAAAAAACACTGCCTTGCGTAACTTTACAATCAAACAAACAAGCTCTTAATCACGCCACAGGCGTTCGTCATTTTTTTTCGTATTCATTTCATTAAAATGTACATTGTATTAATTACATAACACAATTTAGCTACTGCCAACCTCAGAAATTGAAAATATGAAACCAGGAGTTTACTAAGAAAACTGAAGGCATGGTGCAAAAGGAATAATAAAATGAACGGGCCTGATCCATAAGCAAATGCCTAAGCTGAGCTCGTCTGCCGCCAAAGTCTCCGATTCCATTTCAGGGATAACAGTCTTCTTCGGATAAAGCGTACCAGTCCATGTACCTTATATTTGCCGCAGGGAATAACAAGCATGTTCGAAATTGGGAAGCTAAATTGAGAAAGAGAGAACATAAAAAAAATCATCGCATCTCATTTGTCAATGTCACACATTTGCACCATGCTAGGATCAAAGTTGACAACGTGCAAAGTGTTCAGCAGACTGTAGTACCATTCGGTAGATCATCCTGAACGACAACTTGCAAGTTGCAACATCATCAACATGAAATAATCGCCCGAACGTTTTACGACTGCAGCCTCTTCACCGTCAAATCTGAATTTGTACCAGCACCAGAATGTTCTAATCAGCCTTTTTACCACAATCGACGGTGAAAATGTCCTGCTAACACGCGCTCTGCAATGGAATGCTGGAAATAAATGAGATGGGTGAAAAAAATGCAATCATAAGTTCATAACACAGTACAACTTGATACCAATTGATGGGAGCTCCCCATGAGGAAAGCTGTCTTTTGAAACAGCATTAAGATTGCACCTGGTTGAGATTGTGGATAAAAATTTAATCATTAAATTCTAAACACGACAACCATATGCAATTGCATCTTTATCTTTTTTACTCTTAGATGCATTAAGTGTAAATTTAGAGAGAGAGAGAGATACTCCTCTCTTTGCTTCTCTCTCTCTCTCTACTTTCAAAAGTTATCAAGATAGATTATAGATTTTATCAATTAATTCAAAATTCACATTTTCAAAACTGGAGAGAGAAAATATAACTTCACAATTTTTACCATACAATCTCAATCAAATTGCAGCCTAAGATTCAGTGGCCACGTCTGAGAACTGAAAGGAATCCACCAGTTGACTTCCCCTTGCATCGGTCATCAGACTCTTCTCCAACCTAGCGGGTGGGAGGCAGTTATGAAAATAAAGGTTCCTTAACTAGAAGAATATGGTGCTAACGTTGATGCACTATCACCGCATACACTACCTCCACAGAAATGTGCTTAAGTATCACAAGTATTTCAGAAAAATCTGGTCTCAGGGCAGGATCCTGCTCCCAGCATCTTTCAATAAGTTCTGTAAGCTTCGGGTGAGCATTCTTGGGGACTGTAGGCCTTAAACCCTGGATACAACATGAAATAACTAAAAAGAGATAAAAATCCACGACAAAATACTGCACTGCACAAAATAGCAATCACCATATACAAATGAGAAAATGTTTTCATTAAATGGAGGCTGTAAGCAATTAAAAGTACGAACAATGTGGTTTCAACCATTGTTTCCTTTTATGTGCAAGAACTGCAGCACGATACATTAGAAAGATATGCCTTGGTCAAGTAAGAACTGCGCAAGTACTGTCATACTGTGACAGAGAGCGAGAGGGGTATGAAAGGTTGGGAATGGAGGGGTTGAGAAAGTGAATAAGAAAGGGGACTCAGATGGTCAGAAGAGAAGGATTAACAAAGAGGGAGAGTGTGAGAGGGTCCGGCTAAGGCAGGGTTAATAGCTGGGTTTCTACTTCATTTCGTTCAATCGACTTTCTAACCATGTTTGGGTCGAATCCAAGGTAGCCTAAGCAAGCCAGAAAAAGGAGATTGCCTTGGGCAACTGCAGCCTAGACTATGCACCCAACTATTGCCTTGACTCATCTCATCACCTAGGTGATGGAGGTGATCACCTTCGATAACATAAATGATAAAACTAGAAGCAACTATGCAAAAAAGTGCCTTAACACATTTGATTTGAGGCTCAGCGATAGTTAATGCATTAAAATTTGCATCATAACATTAAAAATATGCCGTACATTTTTACCATTATTGTGGAAGTCAGTTAGGCCAGTGGGTAGGGATGCACCCAAGACTGGACTTGAGGCTTGAAGAAGACTGCTAAGTTCCCTAGGTCAATCAAAATCCTATTTTGTGATTGAGAATTGAGATTTTTGCAATCTGTCCCAATCATTTACCTCAATTTCAAATGTCTCTATATTCTTGAAACCTTTTAAAACCTATGAAATATCAATTTATATCTATTACGATAAACATTTTTACCCCATCATGATTCACAGAATTCCCACCCAAATTGGCCTAGGTCGGGAGTATTGAGACTGATTCAGCCGGCACCAGAATCGGCCACCAAAGGTGACGGTGGCACCTTGCAATGGCTCAGGCCAACTCCAGATCGGTTTCTCTCTAAGAATCGGCTGATTCTGTTGATCCAATTGAGGTCTGATTTGAATAGGCACTCGCCGATTCAATCTCTGACTCCAATTCCACAATCTTTGAATTATATTTAACTTTTATTATTACTTTAACATTAAAATACTAAAATTACTAAAATACTTTTCTCTTCTCATCTCATCCCCCCAAGCCAATCTTGCTCTTTGCCAATTGCATCTGGAAGATTTCAGGCATGATTTTATGGGAGGAACTGAGCACCCTGTAACACAGAGAAGTTGAGGTGTGTGCATGGAGGGAACGACAGTGATGCGGGACGAGGCGGGGCGGACCGGCGACGCGGCACTGCAGCGGGTCTTCAAGAGGCGCAAAAGACCTAAAAATGCATCAAACAAGCAAAACCGGACTTAAACCGGTCAAAACGGGCCCAAAATATGTCGAACCGTGCCCGAATCGCTCAAAACAGGCCTGAACCGACCCAAAACATAGTGAACCGGCCGGTTTAGGCCTTGAACCGGCCCCTGGACCATCGAACCGGGCCTAACCGGCCTTGAACCGGGCTGAACCGGCGGCCTGACCCGGTATGGGGACGAACCGGTGCCGGTTCGAGCGAGAGGCAGGCCGGCCGGGTGAGCGGGGCGAACCGGTTCGCCCGCGACTTAAGCGGGGAGGGGGGGGTCGTGGCCCCGCGCGGTTGGCCGCGGGGGCGGGAGACGCGGCCGGCTCGCCGGCTGCCGCGTACCCCTCGGGGGGGGCGTCGTCGTCGACCTCGCGAGCTCGCGAGGGCTTCGTCGCGGATGCGGCTTCGACTGCGGGACCGGAGGCGGAGGCAGGCGCAGCCGGCGGAGGCCGCCGTCGCCGGAGGGGAAGGGGAGCCGGTGGGGCTCCATCGCCGCCGTCGACGCCGGCAGCACAGGGGGGGGGGGGAGACCTCGAGTGCGGGGGTTCGCGCAGAGTCGTCCGCAGCGGCCGCGGCGGGCGGAAGAGGCAGGCGCCGGAAGCGGCGCCGGGCATCGTCTTCACCGCCGCCGGAGGGGAAGGGGGCCTCCAATGGAGCCGTCGGCGCCGTCGTCGTCGTCCTCTAGCCTCCTGAGGACGAAGGGGGGGGGGGGTAAGACCCCTTGAGCCCTAGCGGGCGCGCGAACGGACAGAGCCGCAGACGCGGCTCTTCCTCCTCCTCCTTCTTCTCCGTCTGCTAAGGGTTCGACAGGGGGCTTCCAGCAAGGGACGGTGGGGTGGAGGTACTCCGGGGATCGCCGGAGGTGGGATGGACGGAGTGGAGACGGTGGACGTCGTCGAAGATGTCGAAACGGACGTAAACGGGGGGTGAACAAAGTCGGTGAGGTTCCAAATCGAACCAGTGAAGGGGGAAAGGGGAATGAATGGCTCGGAGGCCGCTGGACGGAGGAGAAAGAGAAGGCACCCACGCCGGAGGGTCGCGAAGGAGACCGGTCTTCACCGGAGGTGGAGCTGGACGACCTCCATCGTGGAGGGGGTGAAGGGGAAGGGGGCAGCGCCCCAGCACAAGGAGCAGCCCCTCTAGGGTTCCAAAATTTCAACACTAACTCTCTCTCCTTCATTCAACAATGTAACCTCTTAAATAGAGGAGCCTATTACAAATAAGACATCCTAAATGACTATTTACATACATGTCCTCGTAAGGACCCAAATTAAAGGAAAAGACTAAAACAAACTTCAAATATTTACAATGAAGTCCAAAAGGACGTAAACGTAAATAAACCCCAAAATGGACCGGACCGGGTCCCCATCAGACAGTGCCTGTGGCATTCACGAGCCACATAGCCTACTCTGTCCATCAATGTTCCAGCCTGCCACCATCCTTGTGGCATGCTGGTGAGCTGAACTTCTGGCAGTCTCCAAGGTTGGAGAGAGATGTATCCCCCATTGTTCCGGTCATGGAATAGGTGAAAGAAATCCAAAAATGGAACTTTGCTCAAGAATGAAATCTTATTGGAACTGTCCATACCTGGTTCATCATTCGGAACAATCATATCACATCCCAGATCTGATGAAGTACGATGGAATGAGACGGTATTTTCTAAATATGTAATTATATTGAATATATCAACCATTTCTTTATTTTCTTATTGCCTGGAAGAGACAAAAGAAACATTTTGTTTTTTCTTCAAAATGGTCTTTAGATTTCCAGGATCAGATGATTCTTCATCTGCTTCTCACATTCCATGAATAGTTGGGACATTGAAGAAGATCCAAAAAGGCATTTCGGAAATCAATCTATCTGTGCATTCCGTTTGACTAAAGGAAGGATCCCAAAGAAACGATCTTTGAAAAAAAGAGAGAAGAGGGGGCTTCCAAAAAGAGAGAAAGAGAGTCATTCATCTATATATATAGTGAGAGAGAGAGAGAGGTGTAAGAGGGCTTCCAAAAAAAGAGAAAGAGAGATGTGAGAGTCGTTCCTATATATATAGAGAAAGAGCAGTTCAGAGAGTAATATGAGATACATTTGATGTAGGATTAAGTTTAATTAACTGGTAGTTTGTCAAAGTCATCGTCGAATGGATTACTGGGACATTCATAAGTAAGATAAATCATAGGGAAAGATTTGCAAATAAACCTTTTATAATTTAATCAGGTTCCAAAGTTGGTTTTGATCAGAGTTGAGGAGCAGAAACTATAGCAGATTCAAGCCTGGACACTCAACATACATTGGAACCCTTAAGGAACCTCAGGTACGAAGTTTGGAGGACAGCAGGTCCGTACCCACATTTAGCCCCCATACCCCAAGCCATGGACGGTCAAATGGCAGGGTAATAGTGAACCGACAACCCATCAAATACCAAATTACCATGTTGCATGACAGAGATGGCGCATTAGCTAATGTGCTGCCAGGACCTCATAAAAAGAACATCAAGACACTTGTGTGCATGATACCTCCTGATTAAAATTTCAGAGGCTTTCTCCACTCTATGAGCATACCATACTGCATCTTAACTAGGACAGAGGAATGGGGGATGAACTGTTTGTTGATTTTCATAAATCCATGGAAGAGGACGATGGCCAAATGCAGGGAACAGTTGGGCAAACTGGCAAGGATGGCAAGGTACAGGGAAAGAGCAGCAGGCTGGTAGAATAGGGGACAACTGCAGAATATGAGGGGTCAATGGAGGCTAGTTGGGGACATGGGGCTTCATACAGTGACCATGGCACTTGACCAAAATAAGAAAAAAAATATACTTATTGGTCATAGGGGGAAAGCTGTGCACTATTACTTAGAGGCAGACGGCAGGTATGTGATGAAGGGAGAGGGGTGGACCGGGTGGTAGCTGCAGTGGAGACATCGGCAGGAACCAGGGGTACAGCTGGATGATAGGGGTAGATAGCAGAGATAATGAGAACAAAGGCAAACTGGAGACCTTATAATTTTGGTAACATTAGTTAGTAGGTTCTCAAATCTCAGGGTCATAACCGTGACATGCCCAACACGTAGGGCTGTTCATGGTTTGGTTTGATTTGGTTTATGCCTAATTTTTTCAACCCAAACCAAACCAAACAGAGATATCAAGACGAACCAAAGCAAACCAAAATTTTCTGAAACCATGGTTTGGTTTGGTCTTTGGTTTAGGCCTAATGCTGGGCCTATTAATAACCTGTACATGGTCCACTGTTTACACGCATAACAGATAATAAACAAGAGATTCAATTTGGTACTATATATTTCTGCATCCAATTGCTCAACAAAATTACCTACACCAAGACTGTTAACTTACCGGATTATTAAGGGGCTCCCTTGGCACCGGATAATTTAGAGGATAAATCTGGTTTATCCCTTGAAATTTGATGATAAACCAGGTTTATCCCCAAATTAATCTTTTACCAAACAGCCCTGATTAGCTTAAGAATTTGACAACTCAACATTTTCCGGTAAAAGCCAGTGTTGGTGAAACTGGTAACTCGGTGGATTTGGCTCATTGCAGCATCTGCAAGTTAATAATTCTCAGGAGTTTAAAGGAAAAGATGTTTTTTTATTATCTTAGTTTCCATCTACGCTCTCTCAGAAGGAAAGTCTCATAAGCATGTATTGATACATTCACACAAACGTATGTATATACATATTTATTTACATGTATTTAACAAATTAAGTGATGATGTGGTTGAACAATGGAACTACGAGGATCAAAAGGCTGTTTCATAGAGAATTAGAAAAAACATTATGTTGAGTAAATAGAGACGGACGAACAGAAGAGTACCACACAAGTGCTTCATCTGGGTGAAGGGATTGGGGCTTGTGAAGATCACCCTCTTCTCATATGCACATGGTCTGTTTTCGTCCACCTTCACTCCCTGAGAGCCAATGGCGAGTGCAAGGACTGACTGAGAGATATGGAAAAGCTGAGACTAGAGAGGGCTGAGTGTCAAAGATGGATGTCAAGCAAGGGAAGGAGAGACAGACCACACAGTCCACACCACGCAGGCTCACAGTCGCAGCATCGAGAGAGGCAGAGACCTCAGAGTAGCGAGGCTGGGAGGAGTGAGAGGCAAAGAGAGGGAGACAATGCCGCCTTGCAGTCACAGAATCAAGGGAAAGCGAGGCAGGGGCGGCGTTGAGAGGCCAGGGGGGAGTGACTGAGCAAGAGCCAAGAAACCAAGGGCTTGCGAAAGGTGGGGTGAACTCTTTTGTTTTACCCTAGATAAAAAAATTTCAGAAATTTTTAGATTTTTGGGTTGGTCGGGTTTAAGAGGATCACAACCCACACCGATCATTTCAGTTCAATTCAGATCATGAACTGTTTAAATACGTGTTTTAACCCGAATTAACTGGTTGATCTGTTTTAAGAACCACCCTACCAGCAACTGTGCTGCAGTCAACACCCTGGTGTCCCGGTTATGCTCTTCAAGTGGGAGGCTGTGGGCTAGATCCAGCATTGTGCTGAAGTGCATTTGCAGCCCCATTGTGGCAGCTTCTCAAAATACAAAACACAAAACTGTGACAAACACAAATAGTATTATTTAGGGTAGTCTGGGTAGATGTGCACAACCTCTCCCACTTAACCAGATGTCTTATGCCATATGTTGCCATGAACCCATTTGAATATCTCAAACACCTCGTCCACACACCTACATTAGGCTCCTTGTACTTGAGCTCTCCAAGTCCATTCTTTACCCTTCCTCTCCCCCAGTACACAAATCTCACCCCCTCCCTCCAAACTCTCGTGCTCGGGCAATGTCTATGCAGCCACATTACAAGCCCAAGCTGCCACAAACCTCTTGAGTGCCTTGTTTTGGCAACCATAAGAGAGACGAAGAGAGATGCATCCATTGTCAGACGAAGTGGGGAAGGTTTGGATCTGTTACCATGAAGTGCCAACACCCACATACAATTTTGCTGGATACGACATTGTGGTGCTACAAAGGCTGCAGTGCACAAACTTTTATTTTACTGATGAGTGAGTGACAGTCCACAGACCCATACCACTTGCTTGACAAGATGGAATCTGCACTTTGAGTATTCTTGAAAAACTATTGAATTTTGTTTGAAGTTATTTTCTGATTGCCCCAAAATCATGAGCAACCTGCAACCTAACAGTTAAGCTTTAAAAAACAATCAATCAGAGGCAAAGTTTTTACTAATTATGAAAGCCACCTTTCACTCATGTTATTCCTTCAAGCATCCAAAAATTGTTTGTTCATGACTGATGTTCACAAAGACTCAACGAAGTAAACCAAAAAGTTTGCAATTCCATAAAAACAAAATAAAAGGCACATAAAAGAGTAGTTCACTATATACCTTCTGAACAACACCTACTGCTGCTTGTAGAGGAGTCAAGTGATCATGAGGTAGCTGAAATCAGCAATTCATCATCACTTTATAGCATAAATCTATGAAATAGCAAAATGATGAAGCCTTTTGGGAGAAGGGAAGCTTCAAAGGAGTCAAATCAAAGAAAATTTGTCACCCTACCTTGGAAGTAAGTAGCTCCCACAGGACGATCCCAAAACTAAAGACATCTGCTTTGTGATCATATGGTTTATGTTCTATCACCTTTAAGAAAAAAATGATGATAAGAAAACCTGACAAAGATATAGACAGCCAACCAATATTACAAAGCTCAATAAGGAAAAAAAACTGTGACTAAGTAAAGGCAACACCTCGCAGAACATCAATCCTTTATTCGCATTAGTGACAAGTTAAATGATCACAATTCTTGTATTGTGAAAAGTCAAAGGGAAAAAAGTTCAAAAGGTTAACATTATAAAATAAGATGGTAGAGACAAGTTGGACACATCCAAAGAGCCTTGAAAAAGAACCCCCCAATCAAGGATCACATGATTGGATTGATAGAATCAGCCAATTCTATGAGAGAAAAACCAATCCAGAATCGGTCCAGTCAGTTCTTCAGAAAGAAACAAAAAAATGTAAAAAAAACTTCATTTGGGGGCTGGAATAGAGTGGAAAATGAGGCAGTGGTGGTGCAATGCTGGGACCCAATATGAGCCAGATCCAGTGACTTAAGTAACTGGATTTTGGTCCTATCGGGCTTGATGAATCAGATAGAACATCAGGTGGGAAGGATGCTGCAGAGCCACAGGGGCGCTGCTGCCTACTTGCCAGAATTGGCAGATTCAAACCAAATAAGTCCCAAACTAGACCAATTCATTTTTTTACGACCGATTCAAGTGGGAAATCAGGAGTGGATCAGAATCCACCCCCAATGTTGGATCTCTGAATCAGTCAATTCGGCAAACCATTTCCCCAAGAAAAGGGAACAATGTTGAATAGCCCAATTACTGCAACTATCTAAAGAATGGTGTCCCGTAAAGGTAAGTGAGCACCAACAAGCTAACAACAGAAAAGTAAAAGAACAGAAAACAGTTAATAAAAAATGCATTTTTTATCAAAAAAAAGCAATCAAAGTTGCATTTATGTTAATAGGTGCTAAGCAAGCATGAAGAGAGCACTATATGCAACAAACAAGCAACTCAACTCAAGCCTTAATCCCAAATTATTTGGAGTTTGCCAGATGAATTCTCTTTCTCTACTGATGGTGGTTTTGAGTAATTTCTTCAATGGATTCAAACAAACAAGCAACAATAAAGCATTATTAAGAGAACAAGCAGTAAATGGCATACTCTAGGCTTCAAGTAGAATGCTTAAAAAATCTTAACGATCATGTCATCTTGTGTCTATAATCATCAAGATGAAAATAGCATGACTCAGTAACACCTAAAAGAGGAAGCGTACAAGAGTCTAGTAAAAAATATGAACAAGTTAAACCGAGTTCTTGTAATCATATAATACTCTTATCAGTTTTATAATGACATCCTTAAGAAAAAGGAAACATTGTCTAATTGACAAAAAGAGAATGAATCTAGGGCATGAAAAATGTGAACCAAGTACAAATAAAGATTCAAAGATTTTTTTGACTTGGTTGGTGACCAAAATGCCTTGCAGCCAAAGAAAAAGAGCTAGATTAAGTCAGTTAGAAATATACTTGACTCCTAAACTGCATGTGTTACTTCATAAACCAGACAAGAAAACATACAGAGCCAGGTCTATGTAGGAAACAAGCATAACAAATTTTGAGATATCATAAGAATATTTGTTAACGAGGAAAGTAGAACATGAAAGGCAGATTCGGCTGATATCAGATTGGGATCAGCCTATGCTGACCCAATTCTTAAGGGGAAATCCCATCCAGGATCGGATTCCCTGCCGACTCAGCTGGATTTGACCTAGGTCCATCTCGGATTGACCTTAATCGGTTGATCCAGTGCCTATTCTACCAGAATTGGTAGTAGCCACCACCCCTGAGTCTTGCCCACCTGATATTCCTGGAAAGTGACTGGATTAATACAAGTTAGCAGGTGGGGAGACATGCGTGCTGCCCTTGCGGCTGATTCCAGCAACGAACCAAGCGCTAACAGCGTTGGATCAAACAGGAATCAATGGAGCCCTCATCCACTGCAAAAACAAAAAAAATTCATTTTTTTAATTTTTTCTGTTTTACCGAAGAGCCGATCTGTAACTCTGTCATGGCCAATCCCAAGCCCGGATGAGAAAGGAGGGTTGCGGTAGGTAACAACTAGCGTAAAAATAAAGTCACATATCATGATATGAATTCAAATGATATAAACGTTGGGGCATACCTACCAAATGACGCGTTACACCGGAGCCCGAGTGTGGTGAAAAATACAGCAAGGGTGAGGACCCTCCCCACATGCGACGCGCCACAAAAGCGCCCTATTGTGGTGTTAAATAAACAAGGATTCCCACATCAAGGATGGGCAAGGATCGCGGGATCGGAATCGGAATCGGGATCGGTGGGTACCGATCTGATCCGGATCGGATCGGATCGGACCGATTCCGACCAATTCAATGGAAGAAAATCGATCCAGAATCGGTAAAAAAAAAGCAAAAAAAAAAAAAAATGATCCGATTCCGACCGATTCGGCGGAATTCATGCCGGAATCGGTCCTTCCGCTTGGAATCGGATCGGACACCGATTCGATTCCGGAATCGGTCGGAATCGGTCCGATTCCACCGATTCCGTAAACAATGAGGATGGGTGTGGGTAAAGAAGTTAGTCCATAATAAAGAGTAAGATATGAGTTCAAGAATAAACTCAAATGCAAATAGACATTATTATAAAAAGAAATGTAAGAAAGAAAACATTGAAAGAAAGATAAGAATAGGCACTTGGAATATTGGATCTCTTACAAGAAAACTTATGGAACTTGTTGATAGTATGGAGAGGAGAATGATTAATATTATGTGTATTCAAGAAACCAAATGGATAAGAGAAAAAGGTAAAGAAGTAGGAAATACAAGATATAAACTATGGTATACAGGAAAAGAGAGAAATAAAAATGGGGTAGGTATCATTGTTGATAAAATATCAAAGGATGCAATAGTTTCAATACAAAGAGTAGGAGATAAGATTATTATGGTAAAAATAATTATAGAAAGAGAAATAATTAATGTAATTAGTGCATATGCTCCACAAATTGGATTAAGTAGCGAGATTAAAGAAAAATTTTGAGAAGATATGGACGATCTTATGCATAGTATACCAAATGAAGAAAATATATTTATTAGAGGAGATCTCAATGGACATGTTGGAAACAAATATCATAAATATGGAAATGTTCATGGAGGTTTGGATATTGAAATTTAAATGAAGAGGGGAAGAATATTTTAGATTTTGCTATGGTTTATGATCTTATCCTCACAAATACTCATTTTATTAAAAGAGAACCTCATCTAATAACATTTAAAAGTGAATAAAATAAAAGTTAAATTGATTTCATTCTCACTAGAAAATCCAATCGTGCTATTTGTAAAGATTGTAAAGTAATTTCGAGTGAAACCTTAGCAAGCCAACATAGATTAGTGATTTTAGATGTTAAGATTAAAACACAAACAAACACATATAAAAGAAAGTCTTCTCCTAAAGTAAAATGGTGGGAGTTAAAAGGAATGAAACAACAAATATTTAAGACCGAACTTTTAAAGATAAATGATTAGAAGTTAGACATAGACATTAATGCTATGTGGATGAATATGACTATAAAAATTAGAGAAATAGCTAAAAAAGTACTTAGAGAGTCTAAAGGACATGGTCCACCTAAAAAAGAGACTTGGTGGTGGAATGAAGAAGTGCAAAAGGCGATAAAGAATAAGAGAGATTGTTATAAGAGATTGCTGAAATGTGATAACAATGAAGTTTATAAACAATACAAGATAGCAAAAAAAGAAGCAAAAAAAGTTATTAGAAGAGTAAGAGATGATGCTTTTAAACATATGTATGAGAAACTTGGAACTAAAGAAGGTGAAAAAGATATTTATAAATTAGCAAGAATGAGAGAGAGACGGTCTTAAGATCTTAATCAAATTAGATACATAAAAGATAAAGAAAGAAAAATTTTGATTAAAGATGATGATATCAAAGAAAGATGAAAAAATTATTTTGATACTCTTTTTAATGACAACTTTGCTAAAAATATAGACGACATAAAGAATGTGACAAACTTTAATTTAAAGTATATTAGAAAAATTCAATTTTCAGAAGTTAAAGAAGCATTGAAAATGATGAAAACAAGTAACACATGTGATCCGGATAATATTCCTATTGAAGTGTGGAAGTGTTTGGAAGATTTAGGAGTGGAATGGTTAAACTCGATTTTTTAACAAAATCCTAATATCAAAAACAATGTCGAATGAATGGAGAAAGAGCATCATTATACTTATTTTTAAGAAAAAAGGAGATATACAAGATTGTGCAAATTATAGAGGGATCAAACTCTTGAGTCATACTATGAAATTATGGGAAAGAGTCATTGAGCGGCGATTACGGAGTTGTACAAATATTTCAACTAATCAATTTGAATTTATGAATGGTCGATCTACAACTGAAGCTATTTGATGGGGACCCGGTCCGGTCCATTTTGGGGTCTATTTGTATTTACGTCCATTGGGACATATTTGTAATTATTTGAAGTCTTTTGAGTCCATGTCTTTTATTTTTTGTCCATGTATGTAATTAGTCGTCTTTAAAGTCTCTTTGTAAACTTAGCTCCTCTATTTAAAAGTGAGCTCATTGTTTGGAAAAGAGAGTTATTGTTCAATTTTTGGAACCCTAGGGACTGCCCCTTGTGCTGGGGCGCTGCCCCTTCCTCTTCACCCCCTCCACGATGGAGGTCGTCCAGCTCCACCTCCGGTGCATACCAGTCTCTTCGCAACCCTCCGGCGTGGGTGTCGTCTCCTTCTCCTCCGTCCAGCGGCCTCCGAGCCATTCTTGCCCCTTCCCCCTTCACAGGTTCGAGTTCGACCCTTACCGACTCCGTTCACCTCCGTCTCCGTCCGTTTCGACGTCTCCAACGGCGTCGATCTCCACCCCTCCGTCCACCCCCGCCTCCGGCGATCCCCGGAGTACCTCCATCCACCTCCTTGCTCCCATTTGGGCCCCTGTTAGACGCAGAAGAACGGAGGAGGAAGAAGAGCCGCGTATGCGGCTCTGTCCGTGCGCGCGGCCCGCTAGGGCTCCAGCAGCCTCCGGTCTCCTCCTCCCGCAACGGCGGCTCCACCGAACACGTCCGGCGGCGACGACGGCCCTTCCGGCCACCCTCTTCCCCTCCAACGACGGCGGTGGCGGCGTCCAGCGCCGACTGCGGCGTCACCTCCTCTCGCAGGCGGTGCCACCGCGGCCACGAGGCGAAGCCCTCGCGAGCTCGCGAGGTCGAAGACGACAACCCGGGGGGGTACGCGGCGGCCGGCGAGCCAGCCGCGTCCCCCCTCCCTCGCGGCCAACCACGGAGAGCCACACCCCCCCCCGTTAAGTGGCGGTTCGAGCAAACCACCGCCGGTTCGCCTCCGCCCGGCCGGCCCGGCGACGGTTCGCCCGCCATCGAGCCAAGCCGCCGGTCTAACGTCCAGACCGGGTCAGGCCGCCGGTTCAGCCCGGTTCAAGGCCGGTTCGGCCCGGTTTGACCCTCCAGAGGCCGGTTCAAGGCCTAAACCGCCGGTTCACCATGTTTTGGGCCGGTTCACCCTATTTTGGGGCCGGTTCAGGCCCGTTTAGAGCGATTCGGGCACGATTCGACATATTTTGGGCCCGTTTTGACCGGTTTAAGTCCGGTTTTGCTTGTTCCTGCATTTCTAGGTCTTTTGCGCCTCTTGACGGCCCGCTGCAGCGTCACGTTGCCGGTCCGTCCCGCCTCGTCCCGCATCACTATTTCTCTTATTAGAAGTTTGATAGAAAAATATAAAGATATGAAGAAAGATTTACATATGGTGTTAATTAATTTAGAAAAGGCTAATGATAGAGTACCAAGAGAGGTTCTATGGTGGGTGTTGGAATGAAGGATGGTGCCTGTTAAGTATATACAAATGATAAAAGACATGTATGATGATGCAACTACTAGCGTATGCACAATTGGTGGAGAAATAAGAGATTTTCCTATTTCAACTGGCTTACATCAAGGGTCTGCAATAAATCCTTATCCTTTTGCTTTAGTTATAAATGAATTAACGAAGACTATACAAGATGATATACCTTGGTGTATGATATTTGCAGACGATATCGTATTGATAGATGAAACACAAAAAAGAGTGAATAGAAAGTTAGAAATGTGGAGAAATATTTTAGAGACTAAAGGTTTCAAGATAAGTAGAACTAAAATAGAATACATGCATTGTAAATTTAATGAAAACCAAAGAGAAGTAGGTGAGGACGTCATTTTAGATGGGATAATATTGTCTCAAAAAACTCAGTTCAAGTATTTTGCATCAATTATTCAAAAAGATGGAGAATGTGATAAAGACGTTAATCATAGCATTAAAGCAGGTTGGATGAAGTGGAGATTGGCTTCAGGGGTTTTATGTGATCGTAAAATTTCATTAAAGTTGAAAGGAAAATTTTATCGTACAAGTATAAAACCCACAATGTTGTATGGTAGTGAATGTTAGACAATAAAAAAAACATACTTATAAAATAAGTGTTGCCAAAATGAGAATGTTAAGATGGATGAGTGGTCACACTATATTAGATAAAATAAGAAATGAATATATTAGAGAAAATATAGGAGTAACGAGAATTGTAGATAAATTGAAAGAAGGGAGATTGAGATGGTTTGGACATATTAAACGTAGACCTAAAGAGGCTCCAGTTAAAAAGATAGACACTATTAAAATGACAGAAACAAAAAAGGGGCGTGGTAGACCTAAGTTAACTTGAAGGAAGGTAATTCAATATGATTTAGATGGTTTAAACATCTCTGAAGAAATAACACAAAATCGACATGAGTGGAGAAAGAATCCGTATGGCTGACCCCAAGTAATTTGAGATAAAGGTTAGTTGAGTTGAGTTGAGTACCGAAGAACCGATTTGGGCAATTTCAGTTCAGATATCTTCCCTTGGACCAATATGAATCAAGTGATCCAGACCCCAATTATGATCCAGCCTTCCTTAAGGTAGAAAGGACTTTTGGTGTCTGTATCATGAAGGACAAGAAAGTACATGTACAACATGACAAAACGTTTAGATGACCCTTGATGTCCTTGGAGGAATTGTAGACTGACGAGGGAATTAGGCATTTAGGCATCAGTCCTAACTTACATGTACTCATCTTCCCATTTAACAGTGCGCAACAGAATTGCCTCTAATAGAGTGCTGATGGAAAAATTCTTGCCTTCTCCTTTTCTTAAAGATTAAACTGATGGTTTCAAGTTTCAACAATAATTGACTTATAAATGTGTTTTCCACATTGGTATAGAACACATTAAAAAAACTCCCATGAAAGGTGATGTTACTTGGAAAATAATGTCGGGGAAACCTAAAGTCCCTATTGCACCCTATGTAGTCAGAGACGCGAGGCGACTAAGGCAAGGGAGGCCTCGTCTCACCTACCTCTAAAAAGACAAAATACATGTAAGAAAAGTATGAAATACTTCTAAAAAAGTAAAAAATATTTATAAAATACAAGAGGCACATTTTAAAAAACAGAAAATATATTTAAAAATGTAAGAAATATATCTAAGAAAACAAAAAATATATCAAAAATGTAGAAAATACATAAAAAATGTAGGGAAGACATACCTTTTTCTTTGTTTCCGGAATTTGAATCAACAATTAAAGTACATAAATATGTCAAGTAACAAAAATTGAACAATAATGCTAAAACATGTATGGAAGTACATTAATAATTCTAAAATAACATAGAAGTAACAATAATTGAACAATAATTCTCAAGTCTTTGTCTTTTTTGATTTTAAGTTCTTTTGAATGACACAAGGTCACTATTTCATTGATTTAAAAAGAAGGAAAATACAATATATTAGATATGGTCTTAAGTTGAACTAAACAACAAACCAAAACATAAATCTAAAAATAGAAAAGAATAGAAAAGTACATGCATTTAAAGCGGTCTAGGCGGCCGATACAAAAAAAGCGACCACTTAAGGCGGTCACAGGCTAGGTGAGGCGCTAAGGCCTCGCCTCACCTCGCCACAGTGCCTAGGCACCCGAGGTAATAGCCTCTGATAACATAGATTGCACCCCTTTTGAAACATGAATGCCTTCTCTGTAGATACCTTAATGAAACTGCTAGTTAACATTAGTCTTCAATTAGAAGAAAGTTTTTAGTATAATCATGAATTTATAATGCGGATATGTATCAGACATTAACGGTCAAAGGGGAAGCTTTATTACACCTCGGGAGCCATCCAACGGTAGGTTCCAGTTTCTGCAGTCATAACTCCAGACTGAACTTTTACACGTGCAACACCAAAATCAGCAACTTTAACAACCTAGAAGAATAAGAAAGAACGTACAAATCAGCACCTAAGCTACATCACCAGTCATCAGCTCGCAATTCCGTATTTTCAAGTGAATAAGTGTTTTTAATGCAAAAGTGATGGTATAAAGTACTTGAAAACTACAACATGACACTACTTGAAAAACAATGTGGTGCTCTATGCAGTTTCACACAACTGATATAAAAAGAGAAACATTCAACAAAACTGAGCCAAAACATGGGTTACAAAAGCAATTCACTTATTTGACAAGATGTTAAACAAAAGTGTCTACACTGTACAAGGTAAGGACAAGAAAGTTGATCATGACCATTATATGCATACATCTTACATATTTAGCAAGGTAGATAGATTTAGATGCACTGCATTTCACTTATTCAAGTATGGAATCATTTCAGGCCAAGAGCGGCTGGAGAGCACATGGTCAGAATTCAGGCAGCTGAGAAAGTTGTTGGAGATAGCTGCCATGGTAGACACAGTGGGGCAGGCTCTGGGATGGTTCTTTGGTGGCAAAAAGAATGTCCTGCCCTAGATGTGTAATGAAACCTCAATTTTAATATTATAGAAAATCCAAGTTTCCTTTCTGGAAAAAGAATTTCTTTCTTTTTGTTTGAATTTAGCATTGACAACTATAAAAATAGATAGTACTACATAAGAGTATCAACAAATATAAGTGTTATGAATATTTAGGAACTTACAAAGTAAGTTTCACAAATCTTCTAAGTGTTGACATAGGAAATACCCTATCACTTGGACCACCTAAACCACATATTTTTTATTTGTTAAGGTTGTTTGAATTCGTTGAAAATTTTGTTTTTGATCTCTCTTTGGACTTGCGAAGTACCAATGTTAATTACATCAAACAACCATTCGAACACCCTTGATTAACCACCATAGCAATTTGATCATAGAAGACATACATGCACAAAATGAAAACATGGGAGCAATGGCCCCCATGAACTTTTGATAGGATGCAAATGCTTAGTATTTTGGATTTAGATTGATTTGGTTTAAGTTAGGTTTCATTTTGGGATGTGTTATGTTTTGGTTAAGATTTGATTTTTTTATCTTTAAAAGTGACTTGAATTTAATTTGAGTGTTAAGGTTCATTTTGAGATAGTTGGGTTTATTTTAGACCTGAAGAGTTCAAAATTGTATGCACCAGATTTTAGATCTGAATATTTACCTTTGAGGTCCATCAAGACTTAAAATTTCATGGGTTTTAGGTTCTGAGGTCTTAACCTCAGCTCTAGCTTCTGGGTTCTAGAACTTTGTATCCAGCTTGAAAGTTAAGATTTAGAAAGCCTGAAATTTTTGTAGTCCTTTTCTGAAATTTGAGAACTCTCTCTTGCTGGGAATATGAAATTTCAGATCGAAGGAGTTCAACACTTCAAGCTTTGATTGAGGTTTCAGATTTAATGCTTTCTGATTTGAGCTTCATTAAGGTTTTATTTAAAGAGGTTTAAGTTTGCAATTCTAAATTTGAAATTTCTCAAATTTTAGATTTAGGAAGACTGGGCTAAGGAGGTTTTAATTAAAGAGGTTTGTGTTTATAGGTTGAACATTTCTGAGTTTGGGGGATTTTGACCCCAGTTTTTTTCATGCATCCTCATTTTCTATGTTCTTGGATGTATTTTATGTTATGTGGCAATATTTGTGCCCATGGTCCCTTTAATAAAATAAAAAAATTATAAATCAGACAAGTAATTTAATATAAAGAAAACTAAATTTAATCAAGACTTCAACTAAATAAATACAGCAAAGTTAAAATTTTAAAAATAACTAAAAATTCAATAAAATTAAAATTAAAACAACCAAATAAAATAATAAATAAAAAGGATAACCAAAGATAACACAATTTAAATCCTAAACAAACTTATACCTAATTCTTTAAAGGATATCCAATTCTTTAAAATAGTGATGTGTTGTCACCTAAAATTTTCAGGAAAAGGGGAAAGGGGTAGATCGAACAAGATAGGAAAGCAGGCCCTAGGCAAATTGCAATTTGAATCATACAGCTGAGAAGTTTAATCGGTAAAAAGTTTAGAGGTCATTGTAGAACCAGGATCCATGTGAAAAAATGGGGATTCACTCAACTAGTGGGCACTAAGTTCTTGATTGGGATACCATCAGAGGGTATAGTGGAAAATCGTGTACTCACCTGGGTCACATGATATGAAGTGGAGTCTGAAAAAAGAAGAGAAAACAGGATACGCATGCCATAAGAGGTTGATGCGCACACAGGCATATACTAGGTCAACTTAAAGAAAAGGGAAAGGGAACATGCTCAGAGCCATGTTTACCAATAACTGCGATAAAAGAAAAATAAGGAATTCAAGTCCTATCATCGCCCTGAAAGAAAATTTTCATCGTACAAGAATAAGACTTACAATGTTGTTAATAGTGAATGTTGGAAAATAAAAGAAAAACATACTTCTAAAATAAATGTGGCAGAATTGAAAGTGTTAAGATAGATGAGTGGTCATACTAATTAGATAGAATCAGAAATGAATATATGTTTACTAGAAAAAATGTAGAAGTAGTAACAATTGTAGAAAAATTAAAAGAAGGGAGATTGAGATGGATTAGACATATTAAACATAAACTTAAGGAGGCTCTAGTAAGAAAAGTAGAAAATATTAAAAAAAAACAAAAAAAATGTTGTAGACCTAGGTTTACTTGAAGAAGGATAATCTAATATGATTTAGATGATTTAAATATTTCTGAAGACGTAACTCAAAATCGACATGAGTAAAGAAAGAGAATCCATATAGCCAACCTTAAGTAACTTGGGACTAAGACTCAAGTTGAGTTAAGTTGAGTAAACTCAGTGTAATAACATTAAAAAAGCAATTAACATAACTCAAATGTTATCAAACATAGTAGGAGAAACTTTGTCATATGAATATAGTAAATCACTAAATTAGGATCTCCGTAAATTCCAATTCTATAGTTATATGATGTCATCTAAAATACAATATAAAATATTAATTAATTAATTAGTCTACAAAACTCAATTATTCATATGTCATTAAGCAATCACTCACTTCAATTTCAGCCTATGTTTTATCTTGTGAAGTCCAAACTAAGTGTTGTATCAATGATAAAAAATTCTGATAAATCAAATAAAGACTAAAAAAATTCAAATCAATACTTGGAAAGCTGTGATAAATCAAATGAATGATCATAAAATTTAAGATAATAAAATAAATGATCTTAAAAGTTGAACGAAACTTCATAAAAGGTAAAAAAAACAACGAAAAATTCAAAACAATCAAAAATCAAAATAAAATAAGTTAAAAGACATTAATAAAAGTTTTAAAAATAATTGAATAAGGATCCAATGGTCAAATAATCCAAAAGTGCTCTAAATTCTTTTGAGTACATGTACATTATGCTAAATTGAATGTCTCATGAATGGATGAATGGCTTTACAAAATATATTGCTATGGTGGTTAATCAAGGGTATTCAAGTAATCGTTCATTGTAATTAATGCCAAAATACACAAGTTCAGTGGAGAGAGATCCAAAGATATTTCAATGAACCCACATAATAAACTCATTATATTAAAATGTGGTTTGGATCCTCTAAGTCATGGGGAAGTCCCCGTGCTAACACTTGAAAGATTTTTAAAACTCAAATTATAAGCCCCTACCTATACATGCAACTTCAAATCAATCTATGCTTCCATATTATATCACACATCATCTATTTTCATACGATGATAAAACTGATTTTTTTAAAATATAAACAAAATGAGATTTCAACAGAGCTAAGATTGAGAGGGTAATAGAAAACTAATATTCAGTTTTTTTAACATTCAGAGCAAAAATATCCCACAAGCCCTCTGTTTCTAAATTTCTGACAATCACATGAAACTCTTGAAATAAGCTGATATTTGTAACTGCCCCTTAGGAAGGATCAAGATGACGTGGGAATTTTCTAAGGATCAGTTTCATTGGAAGAGGGTCCAGTACCAGATATCCTAGAATTTGGAGCCTGGTTTTCCATCTCGTGATTCTCGATCTCGCCAAGGGGCCGAGAAACGAGATCGCTAAGATTTCACCCCATGTCAATTGGTCCATATTAATATATTTCACTATCAGTTATACTATCACATATATATAAGATTAAAAATCATAAATATATGTTATTGATGTAACCTCAAATTTAAAGATTTCTTTGTTTTGGATATTCATTTTCCATTTGAATTTGGATTAGATTTGATTAGACCTTAGTATTGACTTCTTAGGAAAATAGATGGTATTCCATAAAAGTACTAACTAGAGTCAAAATTATATGTTGAGATTGTTAGGTTCTTTAAAAATTTGTTTTGATCTCTCCCCGTCGGATGGTGCGAAGATCCGACGTTAATTACATCAAGATAACTCGAATACCCTTGATTAAGCGTCATAGCAATCCATGGAAATAGAAAACATGCATCCACAAAAATAAACATTCATACAGACACAGGAGAAAACACTCCATGAATTTTGATGGAA
This sequence comes from Cryptocoryne crispatula var. balansae, assembly GCA_036172225.1. Taxonomy (NCBI): domain Eukaryota; kingdom Viridiplantae; phylum Streptophyta; class Magnoliopsida; order Alismatales; family Araceae; genus Cryptocoryne; species Cryptocoryne crispatula. Next base: position 6,489,533 of record CM069932.1, on the reverse strand, counting down.
GGCAAGCACTCAATTTGTTTTGAGTTTAATTTGAACTTAAGTTGAATTGAATTGATTTGAATTTTTGGTTTGATTAATTTTGAATTTGATTGACTAAGTTTGACTTGGATTTGATTTGGAAAATTCAGTTTGAATTGGATTGATTGATTTTAAGTTGGTTTGGGATGAATTTGTTTGGAATTGATTTCAATTTGTTAATTGCTTTTTTGTTTTGGATTGAATTAATTTGAGTTGCTTATTTATTTAAGTTTGATTCAAATTGGATTTGTTTGTTGATTTAAATTTGGTTTGAGCTTGAAACAGTTTATGAGTTTATCTTATTTAATCCATTTGTTTTATGAATTTTATATAGACTTCTGGGAATTTTTAATTTGGCAGTTCCTGGATTTGTGTGAAATGATTTGAGTTGATTTTGAATTTAGAGACAATTTTGATTTTGAATTAGAAACTGCAAATTTTAATTACGTTTCAGATTTTAAATTTGGTTATCAATTAATTGGTTTGTTGGTTTGATTTAAGCTTGTTTTGGTTGAAATTGATTTGATTTTGACAGATTATTGTGAGTTAATTGCAGTTTTGGTATGTTCAGATTTTAAACTTTCAATTCTCAGATTTTTATTTTTATTTAATCCCTGCTCCAGATGTGAAGTTCAGATTTTGAATCTTTGAAATGCCGATTTCAGATTTTGAAGTTTATGTTTCAAATTTTTAAACCTTCGGATGTCAGATTTACACACATTTCAAATTTTCCAGATTTTGAGCATCCAGACCTACAAATTACAGAGATTTTTTTTTGATCCTCGGCTGCAGGTTTTATGAACTTCAGATGACAGTTTCTGGACTCTACAGTATTAGGTTCTGATTTCAGATTTTTTGACTTTACAGATTTCTGGATTTTGCAGATCTGCAGACTCCGGTTTCTGATTTTTCCAGCTTCCAGACTTCAGAGTTTTTAATTTTTATTGATTTTACAGGTTTCGGTTTCTGGTCAGAACATGGATTTCATGATTTGTTCAATTATTAAAAGTTGTGTATTATTGGATTGGGTCAATTCGGCTTTTAGATTCCTTTATTTAATGCTTGCAGATTTCGGATTTATGTGATTTGCTTTGGGCTTAGTTTGATTTGTTTGAAGATGTTTTTCGTTTATACAGGTTGCAGATTTTTAAATTTTGTATATTTCAGATTTTTACAGATTTTTACAGGTTTCAAATTATGTTTTCAGATTTTTTTTTATTGTCTTGCCTTCCAAAATTTCATGTAGCGGTCCTCTCCTTGTAACATGAATCTGTGCACCAAGCATGAATTTTTATTTGTTCTCTCAATATAAGACATGATTACAACTTGTCCAGAAATCTGGTTCCTTGAGTCCTCGATGAACTTGACAATTCATGGGTGGCATGTACCCGGTCTTGACAGACTTATGGGCATCCCCCACTGTTTTGAGATTAAATACACCCAGCTTTTGACAAGCTCATGGGCGATCGACTTACTGATTTGAGATTGAGCACACTTGGCTTTTGATAAGCTTGTAGGGACTCATCTCACTGATTTGAGATTGAATACACCCGGCTTTTGACAAGCTTGTGGGGACTCATCTCATACCTCATTAGCTCATAGTTTGGCATATCGGCATGTTGATCATGTACAGCCTTCCCATGGCATAATGAGTAAGTGACTCCTTGGGCCTGGTAAGACATTGAGGTCTTTTCATTAGACCTTTGTATGTCCACCTTAAAAAGTTAAGGGAAAGGTTTAGAACCGACCCACAAATTCTTTTAAGTTTAACCAAGACCATATGGCGGGTTTTTAGCCGGCCAGATGCTCGCCTCGGTTTGTGAAATTAGTCAATGAATTTTTATTTAGATTTCTGTTTATTGTTTATTTTATTTGGTTTTTGAATTATGGGTCAAGAGGCGTGCTTGAAGCCGGCATATTGCTTTCCCATTTATTTTGATTCTTTTAAATTATGCCGAGACCATGTGGCGGGTTTTTAGCCGGCCAGATGCTCGCCTCGGTTTGTTGAATTAATTAATGAATTTTTATTTAATTTCTGTGAATTGTTTGTTTTAAATAATTTTTAAAACTTAGAAGGCTCCTGTCGAAGCAATGTTCAGCAGAACTGGAGCCTTGTCACGGTTTGGACCGGCAGGGGACATCCTTGGACCGGCGGTCCTCCTCTGCGGGACCGGCCGGCTTCGCCCGGTTGCGCCTTCTTCTTCTTTTTGCATTTTTATTGTCGGGTGGGCCCCACCATGTTGACCCGTGGGTCAAAATAGACGGTCGATGGGAGGTGGCTCCGGCGGGACATCCATGCCCGCTGACGTGGACCAAAGTGGGGGGGAAAATAATCCCCCCCCCGTGGCGCTGTTCACCCACAGCCCGCGGCTTCTCCTCTCGGCGACGGCTTCCGGCGGAGGCTCCAACGACACTTTCTGCCCCCCGCAGGGCTTCCCTTGCGGTCAGATGCTCCGGACGGTGGTTGCGACGGTCTCAGAAGGTCTCGACGGCACCGCCTGGAGGGAGACCTGGGCTCGACGGTGCCGCAGGAAGAAAGGTGAGGCCCCGACGGCAACTCCGGAAGAAGAAGCAGGGTTCGCCGGTGCAACTAGAAGAGGGATCGGGACTTGACGGCGTAACCGGAGGGAGAAGATTGGCTTGCGGGAGCTATACAGAGGACAAGGCGGATCCGGCAACACTATCAGTAGGTAAGGCTTCTCACGACACAACCGGCGGGCAAAGGACTCGCCGGTCTCCTTCTTTTCTCTTCCCTCCTCCCCTTTTTTTTCTTCTCCCGATCTCTCTCTTGGTCCCCGACCTTTCTGCGCATCGGCTTTGCTTGTTGCTTTATAGACCTTTGGGGTTTCCTCCTTTTGTTGGGGGACTACTCCGTCTCCGAGGGGGACTCGGACCTTGCAACAAATCCTGGCCATAATCTCGGAAGGATCAAGATCCTTTTTAGATGAGGAAGGCTTCCATTGCTCCCGGTGGTCTTTCCCCTCGTCTCCCCCTTCCGTAATAAGTCACAATCCTATTCTAACACCGATTCCCCCATGACGTAGGAAGGTGGTCGACCCTTAAATGGAAACCATATTGGCCGACAAGATTGCATATCTTCCTCCGGCGGGTCACAAATTTCTTCTTCTTTTTTTATATTCTGATGACTTCTGCCGACCCAGTCTTGAGTTCAAACAGGCCCAATATACGGGACATGGGCCGCCAAAATAAAATTTAATTAAATCAATAAGATTGAGCTCGACCCAACCTTGTCCTTAATTCAACAGCATTATTCTTATGTAAAATATAGGTGCCAACAGCTATATACATAAATTTTATAATGATCTATTTTAACTCTCTTCTCTCCCACATAAACATACACATTTAATTACAACCAAAGTCGAATAATGTTCTTAATGTATTCAAATTTTAGATTTAATTATTAATCATCAATTAATTGTACAAAGATTATATCTTATGTAATAAACAAATTATATCTATTCAATTTCATAAATATTTAACCGTCAATTTGTAATAAACAATCAAGAACAAGAATATAAAAATGTTCTTAATAACATAATGATATTTAAATAAGATTATATATAAGTTTAAATCTTTAAGAAATATAAAGATCATCTTTTTTGTATTGAGAATGTTTTGTAATTGTTCATTCACACAGTTGATGCACAAATGCGTTATATATTTCCATGTAAATTCATTGATGTACTCCCATCTTTATAAGATATTATGTTACGTTTCATACATATATATACATTTTGATCTAAGAATCCAAGAATCCGAGATCCGATCTCCTAAGATTTTTTCAAGATTTCTCCGAGATCTCTTCTTTCTCATCCCCCGAGATGAAGCCGAGATCCGAGATGGCAATCCTTGATTTGGAGATACCATTTCCATGATGAATGATTCTGTATGTGCTTCTCCCATGGCTATAAGCAATGAGAGATGTGCATTATTCTGAAACGACAACTATTTTGAAAAGAGAGCACTTAAAAAGATAAATTTCCAGGTTTCTTTGACATGTCTTCTTCAGGTCCTCAATAAATGACATCAGTAAATTTCAAAGCCACTGCTGAAATTGCAATTCATTAGAAATTTTATCTCCTTTGCAGCATCACATATGGTTGAGTTTCTGTTTATTTTGGAACTGATTAAAATCAGCTCCAGAGGGATGACAACATGGATTTGGCACAACAATAGTTCTTTCTTAAAAAGGTCAGTTTCCAAATTGTCAAGGATGAAAAGCAGAAATGTGGTTTGTACTCGCAAAAGTAGATTTGTTAGTTACCTTTTGAAGATCCAAATGTTTCTTTACAAAATTGAACGGGAAAGGTTGCCCATAGCAGAAAAGATTAACTTGGATGATGATTGGAGAAGAAAATTATGCGTTTTCTGTGTTTACAATGAGGAGGGCGAACATTGCTTACTCATAGTGGTGGCACAATATAGATGTAATTGACATATTTCTCTAAGTTTCCAACAAATAGATAGGCTATGAATCTATTGATTATTGCTTCCGTCATGAAGTTACACAGTGCATTCTTCCATTTACCAAGGTGTTTGGGATGCTTTATTTCCTCCTATTTTATTTATGGTCACTGGCTGGATCAGGAAAACAGGAAGCACAAGGATCCTTATTGACCATCGAAAATCATCATCAGATGTGCACTATGTATGCATCACTCATTCAAGATTGGGTGGTGGTCAACATTGAACCTCTTCTGATGATTCTTTTATAAGCTTTCCAAGATTAGTTGAAACATTTAAAATATGGTTTTTGCTTATGTATGCTGGTTCGAAGGGTCTAGTCCTTTTCAACATTTATCTTATTTATCAATCTTTTTTTGCAGCTATTGTACTTTTTTCGTTCCTCCTCTGTTAGAAAACCAATTGTAAACCTTTTTCCGGAGCTTTCTAAAGAACACACTTCAGTAGTCACACAGCCTCAGAAAATGTCTGTTTGATAATCATGTTACATGATAGAAAATAATTAAACAAAGAAGAGACAGAAAACTTCTTACCTCATTTTCATCCATAAGAAGGTTGGCAGCTTTTAGATCCCTGTGTATTATGTTATTCTGGTGCAAATAGTTCATCCCTTTGGAAACATCAAAAGCTACCCTAAGCAACGCTGGGAGCTTAAACATGCCTTTTTGTTTGTGAAGAAAGTCATATACACTTCCTCCCGTCATAAACTCTAGAATAGATAAAAAAATACTAAGTAAACCATTCATCTCTAGACCAAAACAATTATCATATTGTGATAAATCAGAAAACATTATATTTCCAAAATTACAAATCTCTGAAACTACCTGTCACGATGCACAAGCTTGGGGGCCTGGTGCATGCACCAATAAACTGTACAACATGCCGGTGCCGAACCTTCCTGTGCAAAAAAAATTCAAATGATACTAGGTAAAAAAAAGGTCACCCCAAAAATACTCAAGGAAAACTTGCAATGTCATTGACTAAATGAGCAAGTGTAACAAGGGCATCTGTCAATAGGCCCTTGTTTAGGATGAAGCATGATTATTTCAATAAAGCTATCATTTGCTATGACAATATGGGTTTTGTTCCGCTAGGTCAACAAGAGATCCTAAATTAACAGATAAACTACCGGTGAACATCAGAACTACTTAAGTTTTTTTGAGCTACTGGTGAAACTTCTAATTTTTAAATTTATAAAACATTTGTTTATTTGTTCCTTTTTGTTATAGAAAATTTATGCATTTTCTATCACTATTTTTAAGGCATCACCTGGTGTCAGGGCATTCAGTCACCTAGGCAAGCATAAGAGAAGGTGCTCGCCTAGGCTGCTTTATGCCACCCAGGTTGCCTTGATGGCACCTGGTTCATGGGATCAGCCAATATGGAACCCAATCAGCCTTTCTTGAAGTAGATAGAAAATGCAGTGGTACACATGCATAGATGGTAAAAGAAACCATTCAGGTTTGATAACTGAAATATGCACGGCATGACTTACATATTTGTTTGTGGTTACACATCCATCCACACAGCGAGAATCCACGAGACAGTTATCCCACCCACATATTGGTAACGTCATACATATCTCCCAATTGATTAAAGAGTATTTGATGTGTGAGTGAATAGCAAGCACAGAGCGAGATTTCTCTTTTAAAGTTCCTTTCATTTTGTTGAATGTAGCTCTAGTCACTGTCAGAGAATTTTCTTAATCAGGGAGCTTCTTTTTGGATTTTAGCTTCTGAAGAGAATTCTGATGGTTTGTTTGAAATTAATGAACAATTCTGTTGAACAGGTTCGGTGACCCTCTAGGCTTCTGCAGGGCCCACTTGTAGTATCCCATACGGTCTAACAATGGACTCCTTCGTCATTCACTCATGCATCCAACGGTTGACTCTCGTCCTTCCATTCAGTCACCCTAGCACTTGGCCTTGTATCGGTCCAACGCAAGAGCCTCCGCCGGGTGAATATCCAACAAGGGGTTCCATTGAATGAATAATGGATCCGAATCCCAAAAACAATAATGCTTTAGAATAGGCATGAGTAACCAAATGAAATAAAGCATCTCGATAAGAACCTAGCCCCAAGGCTAACATAATATAACCCAGTGGCTTTGACAAGTCTCAGATGAGAAAAGTTTGCCAAACAGTTAGAGTTGTAGACTGAACAAAGATTCACCATCTATCGGATGAATAGATGTAGACTTTACAGAAATCTATATTTTTCTTTGTGGCAACGCATCTGGAATCCCTCAAGATATATGCATGAACCAAATTCATTTTGCAACTGTAGAATGTTCTTACCCGATACATTAGTTAGGTTGTATGGAAAGTGCCATTGAAACTGATAGATCCTTTTCATCTCAAGAAAAATAGAAGAAATATATTCCCGTCTAATAGGAATCTTGTCTTTCTAACTATCGCTAAACTGCTTAACATAACATAATAGCACCAACGCAATAAAAGATATCTTCTCATATCCTATGTCAGTTTAAATGCATGCAGTAATTATGCAAAACACTAGTGGCATGCAGTTTCTTTTACGGTAGAAACTGAACAATGATTCAGAGAACAAAGATCAAGTGCAGAGTTCACAAGAATTGCGCAGAGCTCAAACCTCATAATGTACACTTCCTGAGCAAATTCCCGCTGCATCTCTGCATTTACATGCTCAGGCTTCAATACCTTAATGGCAACATCCTGATCACAGTATGTTCCTCTATAACTGAAAGGAGCTATTGTATTTAAGCATCATACTCAACTAGCTTAAAAGGACATAATCCAAAAAGTTTTGGCAAGATTACAGGTCACTGTATGATCCGGATGCTACTCTATTCTCAAATTTCAGTCGACTGAGGTCAATTTCCCAAACGTCAGTTCCATCTGCAGGTATCTGAACACAATCAGTTGCTAAATTCTCGCCACTTTGCCCTTGATCAACTATCAAGGAAAATGGCTGTGGCTTTGAAGGGGCCAGTTTCTGCACAATACAACACATTATTCACAATTAGAAACGACCTGTTGTACACGTCCAATTCATCCATAATATCAATAATTAATGTGAATCAAGATGCTATTTAACAACCAACAAGCCTCAATTCAATAAACAATTCAATGTGTAAATTTCCATTTCAGTTGGAACCTCGATATACATAAAGACTTTCAGATGTGATGGTTAAATGAGAAAAAAGTCGTAAACTAATGGGCACGTTTGGTTGCATGATAAATTGACTTTTTGTTATAAAAATATACTTTTGTAACAAAACTTGTTAAAAAGGACGTTTGGCAATCACTACAAAAATCTAGTTTTATAAAAGATTTTATGGAGCATATTATTTTGATATTTCAAAAATACATGTGATCATCTATATAAATATATATGTGATGTAACCTCGAAAATCTCAAAAGATTTGATATCTTTTGTTTCGGAAATTCATTTTCCTTTTGAATTTGAATTAGATTTGGTTAGACCTTAACATTCACTTATTAGGAAAATAGATGGTATTCCATAAAAGTACTAACTAGGGTCAAAATTATGTGTTGAGGTTGTTAGGTTCTTTGAAAATTTGTTTTGACCTCTCCCCGTCGGATGGTGCGAAGATCCGACGTTAATTACATCGAGATTTCTCGAATACCCTTGATTATCGTCATAGCAATCCATTGAAGTAGAAGACATGCATCCACAATAAGCATTCACACAAATATAGGAGAAAACAACTCCATGAGCTTGATGAAAGGCAAGCAATTTAATTTGGATTTGCATTTGATTTGAATTTGAGTTGAATTGGTTTGATTAATTGATTTAAGTTTGTTTTACTTGAATTTAATTTGAGAGATTTATTTGGTTGACTTTGATTGATTTGGATTGAATTGAATTCGATTGAAATTGAGTTTGATTTAAGTCGGTTGAAATTAATTAGATTCTGGTTGTTTGATTCTGGGGAATTTTAGATTTAATGGATTTGACAATTTCTGGATCCTTTTATGCAACCTTTAGATTTATGTGAAACGATTTGTGTTGATTCTGAATTTTCTTATCCATTTGAGTTCACTTGAATTCCACTGATTTAACTCTGTTTACGGATTTTTGACTTGGGTGCAGATCTTGTTCTAGGCGTTCAGATTTGAGTTGATTTGGAAATTTCGTTTTCACTTACAGATTCAGCTTCTGATTTTGTTGGAGTTGAGGGGAAATTAATGAATTGTACGGAGCAGATTGGGACCGTACAGATCAAGATTTAATTTGAGTTCACATTTCAGTAATTTCTGTTTATTACCCTAGCCTTTTCAGATTTTACCTCCGGGTGTGAATTCCAAATCCGGAATTCAGATTTTGAACCTCCAGAAAAAGAGTTCAGATTTCAGACTTTGGATGTTTCGGATTTTTGTATGTTTCATATTTTTTTTGTTTCAGTTGGATTACAGATTTTACAGGTTTCAGATTATGTTGATTTTTTTTTATTCAGATTTTGGTTGCAGATTTTGATTTCTTTAAGTTCAGATTTTTTTTTTTACAGATTCTGTCGGAACATGCATTTCTGAGTTAGGTAACAGTTTCAGATTTATGTGGTTTGATTTTGAATTTCAGACTTAGCAGGTTTTAGATTTAGATTCTCCAGATTTTCAGATTTTTAATTTCAGATGCTGCACCATTTCCAGACTTGCAAATTTTTACAGATTTCAGATTTTTGTTCCAGTTGAATTACAGATTTACGGTTTCTGGATTTTATGCACACTTGCAGATTTAAATTTCAGATTTATACCTTTCACATTTTTATTTTTAGATTTTCCATTTTTTTGTTGTCTTGCCTTCCAAAACTTCATGGTCTTCCCCCTGTAACATAAGTCCGTGTACCGAACATGAGTTCATTATTTCTCTCAATATGAGACATGATTTACAACCATGACCAGAAACTTGGTCCTTTTGAGTCCTTGATGAACATGGAACTTGTCATTCATGGGCGGCATGTACCCAGTCTTGATAGACTTGTGGGCATCCCCCAATGTTTTGAGATTGAATACACCCGGCTTTTGATAAGCTTGCGGGGAATCAACTCACTGATTTGAGATTGAGCACACCCGGCTTTTGATAGGCTTGTGGGGACTCATCTCACTGTCTTGAGACTGAGCATATCCCGGTCTTTGATAGACTTGTGGGCATCCCCCACTGTTTTGATGATTCCATTAGCATATAATCGGCTTAGCGGCATGCTGACCATGCACGGCCTCATATAGCTAAAAAAACTGGCAAGACATTGGGGTCTTTTATAGACCTTTGTATGTCTACCTTAAGGACGTAGGGGCGGATGGTTAGTCGACTCCCCAACTAGTCCATATTTTGGATTCTTTTAAGTTAAGCCGAGACATAGGGGCGGATGGTTAGTCGACCCCCCAACTAGTCCGGTTTGTTGAATTAAATGTTTTTTTTATTTAATTTTCACTGTTTTTGTTTGTTTTAAAATTCTTTTTTTTTGAAAGACCTGCGCTATGTAGGTGTTGTGCGCAAAGGGCCCGGTCCACTGTTTGGACCGGGCCGGTTCATCTCCGCGAGGGCCGGTGGATGCTCGGGAGGCCGGCCGGCTTCGCCCGATCGCGCCTCCCCCTCCTTTTTCTTTTTTTTTGTCTCCTCCTCACCGGGTGGGCCCCGCGACCTTTTCCAGCATGGACTATAGTCCGGGAGACACATTTCTCCCGGCTACAGTGCCTGTTCGGCTTCTCTTCGGCACCCGACGACCTCACGGCGGCTTGCGGCGGCGTCCTTGGCCTTGTTCGACGGCGGCAGCTCCGGAAGAAGGTGAAGAAGGGGCCGGCGGCCCTAGGGGAAGAGGGGAAAACCCTCACCGGCAGCAACAGGGGAGTCTCCCGGTGCCTACGGCGGTCGCGGCGGCTTGCGGAAGACCTGCGGCGTCCGGAAGAAGAAGAAGAAGAAGAGGAGGGCTCCGCACGGCTTCAACGAGACTCCAGATGATCGGTAAGCTTCCCCTCCCTCTCCTATCTTTGCTGTCCTGCCTCCCACGATCTCCCTCCTTGCTCCCCCTTCCTCGCGGCGACTTGCGGCAGGCTTTCTATAAGCCTCGGGGTTTCCTCTCCCGATTGGGAGATTGCTCCCTCTCCGGGATGGTCTCCAAGTGTTATGAGCATTCATCAAGAAAATCCAGGTGAGAGTCACTGGATAGTTTAGAGATATATCATTTGGTACTTGAGAAGCACTGAGAATGTATCTCTATACACTGGAGGATAAGACTTGAAGTCTTGTAGTTTCTGACGAAACATGCTTTACATCGAATAAGTTTGATATTAAGTCGGAATAATGGTGGTGCGGTGAGTTGAAGAGTTACATGTGATAGAACAACGTAAATTCTACAAACGTATGTAAACAAGTTTACATAGTGGTTTGCAACGCTACTTGAGAAAGTAGATGCAGATGAAGTTTTCGTCTACACGTATTTGATATGGGATTGTCTCGATTTTCTGCGAAAGTGTATCGTTGTTTTGAGAAAACAATGGAGTAGAGCCGATGTCTCATCGGAAGTTTAGAAACTTCGTAGCGATACCGACATCTGATCGGAGAGAGATTGCAACTTATAGAGATATAATTAAAGATAAAGTATCTACCGTTAATAAAATTGCGGATCCAGCGGAAAGCGTTACTCGAGAGTGTTTGAGCTTCACTCGGGCGATATAGATCGGTAGATGGGTGATTGGCTTTAGTGCGAGTGGGAGATTGATAGAAACGTATGCCCTACTGGCCAATCATATATGATATGATTCGACGTTTAGAAATATCTTATTCGATTAATTAGGCGAATCTTAGATTATAAGCTCTTATTAGATGCGAATATAATAATGAAGTCCTTGATCGAATACAATGATGATTAAATCGTGATGAGATCGTGATAATGAGATTGATCATCTGAGGTATTTGATGCAAATGTTCTTGTCGTAGGATGCGGGACGGGACATCGAGGATCCGGATACTAGTGTATGTGATGTCTTCTCGTGTGATGAGGACGACCGATCTCGTTGGTCGTTAGTGTGGAGACACCGAGATACACGTACGAGGTGCTCGTTAGTTGAATGAGTTGTTCCTTGGTAATGAATTAGAAACCACGAATGGTATCTTACCGAGCGTCGATCGGGGTTTTCTATCATCATGCGGTGCGTGGTTGGACCTTTGACAACGAGTCGCCAAGATGCCTTGTTGGGTGGAGCTTTGTCTTTGACCGTTGACTTATGGATCGCAGTTTAGATGGTCCTATATAGCGATGGATCGGGTACAAGGAAAATCAGATGGAAGCCGATTGAGCGGACAACGAGGGATCGTCCGCTCTCGGTAAGTGAGAGTGAATGTCACATGGGATAGTACTGGAAATCACGGCGGGGTAGATAGGATAATTGGAAAAGGAGTTTTCCGATTGATCGCGATCGTACGAGGATCTATAGAGTCGGTCACTAAGGAGTTGACGGTCGATGCCGTACTCCTTCAGAGCGGGACAATGGATGGATGAGGGTTTATATCAAGTGTGGTAGCGGTGATGGAAAGGCTCGATGGAGATGAAATTATCCCCGTAGCCATTTGGGATCGTAGGATGTGGCTTGTACCCTTCGTGATCGGTAGGCGGATTAATGCTGTTATCGGATAACGGATTTAATTAAATTAAATAAATTGTTCTATTTTTATTTAGGCCTCAACGAAATAGGTTATTGGGCACAGTGGGTCACACTGTGAAGGACTTATCCGCGAAGTACGGGGGCAAGGACGTAATTTATAGAGATTTTGGGTTTTTATGAAAAATTCCATAATTCTCTATAAATACTAATGGTTTCGACCATCCCAGTCAAGCCGGGTGAAAACCACGTCCCAAGCCTCCTCACCTACCTCCTCCTCTCTAGAAGGTGTCCATGGTCGATGGAGCTCCGTTCGGGAAGAGTTCTCGAGGCCGGCGCGAAGGGAGAACCTGCTGTGGATGAAGTTCGTGTGGATACTGCTGGAGACCGGACACTTGAACAGTTTGGAGAGCTTGAGAAGCTCATATTCTTCCTCTCCATGGGATTATATGAATCCCTATCAGGTATATTCGAACCCGATTTGATCGGTTTTCGGTTTTCGTCGTTCGGTTCTGATTGAGACGGATTCTAAAGGAACCCATAGGAATCGTCGCTTCCGCTGCTCCAAAAATTTAATGGACGATTCCTTACAGATTATATGCTGATCAGCTAGACGGGAAGAAAAGATGTTGATGGGTAATTCTCGACTGTCGTCATCAACAAAGAATAGGACTGCTAGAAGTACCCTAAGCGAGAAGGCCATCAGAAGAGAAATCCTGCAACAACTTGTTTGCATGACCTTGTCGCTGCCGTCATCCCCCTCAAGGCACTGCCACTACCCCTATGGGCCTCTGCTTACACTCCATGGTTGTGCGAGCACGCACGAGAGAGAGAGAGAGAGAACAAGAGAGAGGGGATGTTGTTGCCTCTCCCTTTCCCTTTTCCCGCCACCATTGTCATCGTCAAGAGAAAAAAGCCATCGGAAGAAGTGTCGTTGCCGGAGAAGAAGGAACCGAGAGGTTCTTGCTATGCTAGTGAAAAGAAAGAAAGGGGGAAGAGGATGACCCTTTGCCACTGTCGTTGCCTGTATCTGCCACCACCGCAAAGACCAAATCGAGAACCCACATCACAGAAAAGAAAGGAGGAGACTCCTCCGCCACCGGTGGAAGAAGGCATGCCAGAAACCCTTCCGCAAACACCGGTTCTCCTGCTCTCAGTCGTGTCAAAGAGAGAGAATAGGGGAAGAAAGAGAGATGTGGCGTAGGCGGTCAACAAAAAGAAGAAGAAGAAGAATAATAATAATAACTAGGTCAAACCTAATCCTTCACATTGCACGATTGCCTGAGATCCTAGGGTGGGTGTGCCACGTGCCCACGACAGGGCCCAACTCGAATAATGGTGGTGAGCGTACTAGTAGTGCACTTATTGCCCCCTTTTGATCGCGGTCAAACAATACCCAAAAATGAGAAAAAAAGAGGATAACCTCACCTCCGATCTCTCCACCCCCTACTTCCTCTGAGTTTTTTAGTGGATCAATTTTTGAAATAAAAATATCCTCCAAAACCTCTATAAATAGCCCTCAAGACTCATTTAGAAAGAGATTAGCTCATTTGAAAAAAATAATAGTTAGAAGAGGAGAGAGAGGCTCTACAATCTCTAGTTCATTAAAGGTTGTTCAACCTATTAAAGGTTGGTTTTGTTTTACACTTTTTTCAAAAAATGGGACCAAATAACTTGCATTTATATATAAATTATACTATTTCGAATATATATAGAGCCATCCCATTCGGTCCAACAAAGTGCTGCCGAATTTTGGCTTTATTCTCCCTTTTCAACAAAACAGATCAACCAAAAAAATACATTTCAAATGCAAACAAATTTATTTTGACATATATAGAGTCAATCCAATTCAGTACAACCAAAATGTTGTCGAAATTAGATGAATCAAAAGAGGATCATTTTTTATACTCAAATCAAATGGGGCCTAATATGATAGCCTTGATAAATCAAAAAATCCATTCATGAACATGAATGGTGACATCATGCATTGGACATCCCATGTGTGACCCACTCAAGTGGCTTGGTTATTAAGACCAAGCCAAGGCACCCAACTGCGTAGATCATGGAGCTACTGAGATTGTACCCAAGGCACCCATTCCGTAGGACCCCTCTACAGATATCCCTACATAGTTCATAGACTTGGCATTTAACGAACATTATGACACAATCCAACTTATCTGTTGCGAGCCATGGTTTTCCATCTCGTCAAGATCTCAGTCAATCTACAACTACTCTACGTCCTATTTATGATAATGTAAATATATTAATATATTTCATTATCACTTATACTATCATATATATGTATAAGATTCATAATCATAAATATATGTTATATACTTAAATTTTATAAAGATCTATTTTAACTCTCTTCTCTCCCACATAAACATACACATTTAATTATAAACTAAGTCAAATAATGTTAAGTCAAATAATGTTTTAATGTATTCAAATTTTAGATTTGGATATTAATCATCAATTTATTGTACAAAGATTAAATCTTATAGAATAAACAAATTATATCAATTCAATTTCATAAATATTTAACCATCAATTTGTAATAAATAATTAAGAATAAGACCATAAAAATGCTCTTAATACCATATTAATATTTAAATAAGATTATATACAAGTTTAAATCTTTTAGAAGCACAAAGATCATCTTTTTGATATTGAGAATGCTTTGTAATTGTGTTCATTCACATAGTTGGTGTACAAATGTGTTATATATTTTCATGTAAATTTATTGATGTACTCCCATCTTTATAAGATATATGTAATGTTTGATTGATCCGAGAATCTGAGATCCGATCTCCCGAAAATTTTTCGAGATTTCTTTGAGATCTCTTCTCTTTCACCCCCCCCATCCGAGATGAAACCGAGATTCAAGACGACGATCCTTGTTGCGAGCATTTTGGGACTTGCAGGAGTCGTGTGCCATATTCTTCAAGTTACTTGATTGTCGTCCTCTATTTTGCTAGTATTGATCGTATGGCACTACAAAACCTCGAAGACAAGTTTTCCGAAACTATGAGAGAATGATAAGGATCGGATTGTATCTGACAAATGAGAAGATCGAGGACGTCATCATTCAAGTATGGGCACGTCAAGATATTTTATAATAAAGAATTAGTAGATATAGGTTTATTTTCTGCAAAATGTCATATTTTCTTTGATACATAGGGGTTAATTGAAAATTAGAATTCGGAAGAGTCATTTTTGTAATTCCTCAAAGGCTTCTATATAAGCCACTACAGTAACAAAATGATGATGATGAATACAATGAACAAAGAATTAATCCAATGCTCCGTGCATTTCTCTCTCCCCTCAATCTCATTTTCTTCTCCAATGCCGACGGGAGACCCTAGAAGGACCTCAAATGCTTGGAACCCCATCTTCCACTTCCGGTAAGTAGATCATCACCCCTAGGGTGTTCTTGGCTTCTCCTTCACCTCTAGGGCCAGGCTTGCTTCATCACCCAGCGATCAGCCATGCTTCATCTTCACCCCCAGATCTGTCCATATTCTTCTTCTTCTTCACCTCTAGACCTCCCAGTTGACCTTGTCTGTCCCTAGCTCCTCCGAGGCTTCCCGGTTCTCCTCTTTCCCTCCGTAGAACCACCACTTTCCCTCACTTTCAGAGCTAGATCCAACATCTCTGTTCTTCTTCTCTACCACAACAAACTCAGTTATGTTTCCCTCACATCTAGAGATCATCTGATGTCTAAGCTCTCCCCGATTCAAGTTCCACTTCACTTTCAAAGTCCCATCAAGCCATCTCTGCAGTCGGACACCCCATCCAGTTTCTAGTGCTTCTTCGTCTCCCTATGACCCCTTCCGCTAGCATTGCCACCTTCCTCCCCTTCCGGAACCACCACCGCACACCATCTCACCCCTCTTAGGCCCCTTCAGCTTCTCTCCACGCGAGGAAGTGTGACCACCCCTCCACCACTGCTGCGACCCTCCACCCTCTTCATTGCTCCCCAGACCTCCCCTCTCTCCTTCTCGAACTTCCCTTCCCCCTGTGAGGACACCCGATCAATGAGGTCCCCCCTTATTCCTTGCCATCGGAGGGCGACAAAGGAAGAGGAGGAGGAGGAGAAAGACGGTCGAGGAAGACACCATCCGACCACACCACCTGTGCCGTCCTCTGGTTACCCTACTGATGAGCATCGAAAAAGAATGCAGAAGACGAAGAAGCCCCTGGGGAATCTTCCTGTGGCATCTTCACACGCTATCAGGCACCCTCTAGAGGTGCCACAGCCCCCACACCTGCTGGATGGCATAGAAGCAACCCCAACCCCCCGGGAGAGGAGAGTCAGCTGCAGCTGTCTCGCACAGGCACTGGTTCAGAAGGGTAACTGGCTCAGCCGATCAGTCCAGCTGGCATTGCATGGTCCAGCATAAGAACAAACTGGTTCAGCGCCCAAACAGCCTGGTTCAGGCGATCCAGCATTGGTTCTAACTGGTTCGACCTGGTTCAGCCTGGTTAAGTGCTCAGGCCGGTCAATTCAGCTCATCCAGACCCAGTTCAGGGAGGTTTAGTCCCAGTTCAAGGTGTTTTGATCTGGTTCACAGCTTCTACAACCCAGTTCAGCTTGGTTCGGGGCCGGTTCAGCCCCCTCTCGACTGGTTTAGCCCATTTATGTTGATTTCGGACTGGTTTCAGCACCTTCCAGCTCAGTTCAGCAGGTTTTCAGCTCAGTTCAATAGATTTCAGCTTGGTTTAACCTCGATTCACCCATCTTCGGTCTGATCAGAGCTATGGCAGCATTGTAGTGACTTATTTGGGCCAGTTTTCACATACAGATGATGACATCTTCATCTCTATCCCACATCAGTTTTGCAAGCCTACCTTTAACTCTGAACCACACTGGCTGTCATTAAAAGCAAAGGAAAAATCAGACTCTTAATTCCAATTGATTCTTAACCTGCTATCAGAATCCTGCATAAGGTGCCAGATCCAACTTGTTCAAAGCAGATTCTGCTTTGTTAGGCTAGAGCTGGGACAAGCCGATGAGACAGTCAAGCGTCCACTCTCATCCCAAGGGTACATTTTGCCTCTGCAGGGCAGCAACTTTTACTACTCAGACACTCATGTTCATTTTTCAACAAATGTTAGCTTACGTCTCCCAAGAGAAGTACTTTTCACCACTTAAATAATCTTATTTTTCCTCCATTCCTCTCATATGTTATGAAAGAGGCAGTTGAGGTGACCATGTAGGCAACGAGGTGAAACTAGGTTACTCCTCCCTACCTCGATTCAGCACAGATTGCCTAGACAATCACTGCAGCCACTAAAGCAGGTATTTCAGGTGCCTCTCGTGCCTTAAATGCTTCATAGGAGGACTGCAGAACTTGTCAGAGATACAACAAAGCATCTGGTGGCCATGTGGATCACCAGAGGGCCTCCCCCACCCAAGGATTCTGGAATCGGAATCGGTTGGAACCGATCCAATTCGAATCAGATTGGATAGGTCCGATTCTGACCGATTCTCAAGAAGAGAAACTCATCCAGAATTAGGACTTTTTTAAAAAAATTTAAAATTTCCGATTCTGATTCAGACCGATTCAGTTCGATTCGGTCCGATTCTGGTTAATTCAGCCTGAATCTTTTTTAAAAAAGTCTAAAAAAAATCAGGGTTCCAATTCTGATTCTGATCCGATTCCACAGATTCAAGATCGATTCAGACCGATTCCGGCGGAATTCAGGTCAGAATCGGTCGTTCAAGCAGGAAGGGGATTGACATCGACCGATCCAATTCCGGAATCGGCCGATTCCGCAATCTATGCCCCCACCGCAAGTCCTTATTGGAAAGGGGAGGTGGAACCTGTCATAGCTCTCAGGGCCAGGATACACTGCCTTAACCGATTTGATACCGGTTAAGCAGGATCCACTTAACCTAGGCAGATCCAGTTTAAGCCATGGATTGCAGAATCGGTCGATCCGGATCGGGATCGACCGATTCTTGGATCGGATCGGTACCTACCGATCCGATTCCTATCGGAATTAGCGATCCAGCCGGGAGTCCCGGCTGGATCGGCCGGAATCGATAGGATCGGTCGATCCCGGACCGATCCACCCGGATCGATCCCAAAATCGGTCGATCCGGACCGATTCGCCGGAAAACCGGAAGACCCGGAATCGAACCGATTCTCGGGATCGATCCGATCTGTTTTAAGGTCCGATCACCCCCTATTCGGGGTCGATCCGGACCGATTCTCCCACTTGCCCCCTTCGGCTTCTTCTCCTTCCCCAAGGCGCCTTGGAGATCTAGGGCTTCGACGATCCGGCGATCCGGCATTTGGAGGGCGATCCAGCCTATTCAAGGCTTGGGGAGGGCGATCCACCTCGGGGAGGGGCGATCCACCCTAAACAAAGACAAGGTTTGTAAGGGGGGGTTTCGATCTCCTTTCCCCTCCCCCCCCGGGCCTTGGCCCCCGGCCGGCTGCGGCATGGGATCCCCATCGGGGGGGATTATTTCACCCCCACCGATGGGGGGTGGAACCGCACCCCGAAGGGGTGATTTACCCCTCGGGGGTGTTCACGATCACCCCGAAGGGGTGTTTACAGATCCCCCCCCAGGTGGGGGGGGCTGCAGCATAAATCCCCCCCATTGGGGGGTTATTTCACCCCAACGATGGGGGTGGGTACACCCCGAAGGGGTGATTAGCACCCTCTCGGGGTGTTCACGCTCACCCCCGAAGGGGTGACCGTATTTCGATCCCCCACCTAGGTGGGGGGGGGGGGCTGGGTTGCTTGGCAATATTGTGTATGGTTTTGTGTTGTAGATAAGATGTCGGACGAGGAGCATGGCACCGGACCCGCGAGAATTTCGTGACATTGGATGGCAACATGGCCATCTCCGATTCGGATAAGAAGAGAGTTAGATGCGTGCTGGTGCCAAAAAGAGATGAATGGAGGTGTGTATCGGCTCGCAACATATAGCCGGGACGGGTGGCAATGTAAAGAAGTGTGATAAAGTACCGGCGAGTGACGTGAGGAGGAGATGAGGGCTTATATCGGAAGGGCATCACAAAGGGAGGTGAGAATTGGTCGGAGACAAGACCTACATGACGAGTTGCTAGGTCGGAGAGACGCCGATCTTATGGCCGGAAAAGAGCAAGAAAGGGAAAGGGCCGGCACGACGAAAGGGTCCAAGTTGATTCTTCATCTTCATCGGATGAGGAAGATGCCCGAGGTTAGGAGAGGCCTTCGCGAGTAGGGCTCGGAGCCCGGCGAGGACGAGGAACGAAGACGAGGAGCAGGAGGTTCGGCTTCAGACGATCTCGATGTGGGGGCGGGGACAAGGCCTTTGTTCGAGAGCACGAAATTCGGAGGGACACATTCCGTTCGACCGATGCCGACGAGGAGACACCGCCATGTATAGGGAGAGTGGCAGAGGTCGAGAGGGGTATAAGACAAGCATTTAAAGGGGTGAAGGCATCGGCGGGCGAAGAAAGAAAGCCCTTAAGCATATGGTCGAGTTCTTTCTACACGCAGTAAAGATTTGTTGAAGTTGTGGTTAGCATTTGCTTGTCGATATGAATTTCTTATTAGGTTAGCTATTATTAACAACCATCTCTTTTCCCCTTATCTTGTTTTTGAATTTGTAGGTGTCCCCACACGACCTACCAGATCCATATTTCCGGACTATGGTTGATGCGATTGGTGAGGCCGGGCCGGAGTTGAAAGCCCCTACATCAAAGTATATATATGAAACAGTGCTTGGATGAGGAGGTCGATGAGTTGACCTCATGGATAGATGGATTCAAAACCATCTCGGAAGGAGAGGGGGTGCCTTGTAATGTGCGATGGATGGACCGGAATCACAAGGAGGTCACTTATAAACTTCCTTGTGTATTGTTTCCGAGGGCACCGTATTTCGAAGTCGGTTGATGCATCGGGCCGGAGTGAAAATGCGAGATTACCTATTTGGCTTGATGAACAATGTGGTGGATGAGATAGGGGAGGCCAACATTGTGCGATTTGTCATGACAATGAGGCCTCGTATAAGGCCTGCAGGAAAGAAGGCTAATGGAGGCTCGACCTCACTTATTTTTGTGCCCCGCGGCACATTCTATTGACTCGATGTTAGAAGATATTGGTAGGGATGTTAATGCCAAGTCCTCGTCAACCAAGACAACTTATCACCTCATTTATCTATGGTCATCCACGACTTTTACATATTATGAGGCGGCACCGATGGTCATGATTTGATCGACCGGGTCCCACAAGATTTGCCACTCATTTTATTGCATTAGAGAGCTATAGGTACAAGGCTAGTTTAAAAAGGTTCATTCTCTCCTCGCTTATCGGAGTACATGGATACATACGGGAGCTCCTTGGATCGGTATGAGATCTTGCTAAAGATGGAGCTGATAGAAGATAACGAGGTGGTGGGAGAAGGTGCGGTACTATTTGTCCGTCATAGAACCTTTGGTGCATGTACTTAGGTTGGTGGATTCAAATGACAAAAATCGAGATGAAGTTATGATGCTATGGATAAAGCTAAGTTGAAAATTAAAGAGAAGCATCCCAAGGTTACAAAAAGTGGTGGAAGGTGATTGACAACGGATAGACCCTACACCACGACATTCATGTGCGGTATAATTTAGTAGTGTAATATCTTAATGATTACAAGTTATATTTTGTGTATTACCCCCATTTACTTTAAAACTAATCGAGTAATAATGTTGTTACGGGGTACTTTCGAACGAGGATACGCATGGTGACGAAGTATGTAATGATGGTGAAGTATTATCGGGCACACTATGCCGTAATTAAACGACTATGTAAGACCAAGAATATTTAACGTGCGCCGAGGTTGAAGTAAGTAATACGTTTCATATTAATTAAACTTTTAACTTTATCTCGAAGAGAAGATAATTGTTTTAGTTTGTGTTTTCGAGATGACTTTACAGCACAAGATTGGGTGTACGGGGATCCGTAGATTTGCGGTACTCGCGTGATAGGGTCCCCCTAGTAATATGCTTACCCGAATTAATGACTCTTTGGTTAATTGATTTTTTTACATAACGTTACCGATGCATGTATAATTGTCTTCTTTCTGATTACGGTGAGTGGTGGATTATGGTGACAGCAGAATCGGGCGGATGGAATCCACTCGCCGCCGTTGCAATTCGGGTGCTAAGTCGAGCACATCGTCATCCCAGGCGAGAGAATGGAGCACCTCCTTCAACCTTATTCATACGAAGAGGAGAAATAGGTTGAAGACGGAGAAAGATTGGAGAAGCTTGTCTACTCGCCATTACAATATGAGGGTCGAGGATAAAGAATATCAAAGAATGGCGGAAGACATCGGAGCGAGAGATTTGCACGGTTTGCGAGTGGATTGTACCAAGAAAGAGCACGAGGCCCAAGCTACTCGGGGCTTGTCCGGGCGGATGTGGAATTGGAATATCTATTCCAAGAAGAACATCCACTTGCGGCATGGGTGGAAGACAAGGATCTTTGAGGAGAGCCGAGTTCGACCCGAACGACGGATCGTACGGGCCGAAGGAGAGCTTGACGAGCGTTGTTGGTGAGGATGAAGACGTACGGGAAGTTGAAGAAAGTCAAGTTCCGTGCATAGCTCCACTTCCTAATCCACCCCGACTACGGCTTCTCCAGAGACATCCGCGCTCCGCCCCGCCGCAATGCTCTGCTCGGATTCCGCTTTCGGGTCCTTCTACCACCACCACCACCAAGAAAGGCTGGTGGATTATTTAGGGCTTTAAAGAAAAGCATGCTTGCAACCTTCACAAGCAAGTCAAGGAGATCCCCTACATTGAAGAGGAAGAAGATAAGTATCAAACGGCGACATCATCTCCTTGACACCGAGACCACTCGGCCCACCTTCATCGGACGAGGATGAAGAAGAATTTGTGCCACCCACACAACAACAAACGTACGGGGTGGAGGTGGAGGTGGGGGTGGCGGAGGTGAGGGTGGCTCTACTAGTAGTGCTTGGACGAGTGGAGCAGTCCGGATGATTTCGAGTGATAAAAGACACTCGTATTCGAGCAGGGGGCGGCGGACGGTGGACGAGGTTGAATGTTCTGCAGTTTGCATCTTCCTATCCAGAACCTCGCCTCAGACGGTGAGCACGGCTATCCACCTCCACCATCTTTTTTACCTCCACCTCCGACCGATCGGGGAGTTTATGAGTTTACCGATACGGCCCGTCTTTATTTTCTTATGGATACGGGTCAATTATGGCCGACCACTAATCAATGGAGATTTGCGAGAAAATCGGAATGACCGGGGCGAGATCAGGATCCGGATCCATCCTACTCAGGACGTTACCATAGTTGGTGGTGATACGTATGTATAATGTATTTCTTTGTTTATTTCACGCAATGTAATATGAGTGGTAAGAAGAATATGTGTTGTACAATTTGTGGAGTTGGGTATGATTATTTGTTTGGTAAAAACATGTATCTTATTTGATGCATGATGTGTTCTATTGTGTGATTGGATATGATATGTGTTCTATATGATTGATTGTTAATTTGTTATATGAATGAGTGTTCCCTATATTTTTTTTCACATTTTTCCTGAGTCCTATGTATTTTTATTAATTTTTTGGCGATTTTTCCATATTTTTTCGAAAAGCAAAAAAAAAAAAAAACCGATCCAGACCGATTCTGGATCGGTCTGGCTACATTGGAATCGGCCTGGATCGGTCCGATCCGATCCGATCCGGATCGGATCGGACCCGACCGATCCAGGATCCGATCCCGATCCGGCGATCCTTGGTTTAAGCGAACCAGCTAGAGGATTGTGGGACCCATTAAGGGTCCTGTCTCTCCTGCTTGGTAGGGGAACTGTGGCAGGTGTGGACCCTCTGGTGGCTTCTTTGGCCTTTGGCAGCCTCTAGAGACTTCTTGTAGCATCCGGTGAAACTCTCCCCCCTTCCTAGGAGATGAGGAAAACCTTATTTTGGCACTGTTGTAACCAAAAATTTTCAAAAGAAAAAAAAGAGAAGAAAAATGAAAGAAATGGCATGCTCGGCCTCCATGAAGGTCTGGGCTGTGTATAGCATATACAGGCCCATAACAGGACCTTGAGTGGCCCAATTCAGTCCACTTGAAGTGCCCATCGACAGAGCTTGAAATGGGATTCCGATTGGCCCAATTCGGCTGGCCAGAGAGTCCCTTTGCAAGCCATCTCCAAGGCCCACAGTTCGCTCAAAAGAAGAGGTCCCGACAAATTTTCTAAGCTGGCCAAAGAAGCCGCCACGGCCTCGCTCAAACCTCGGGGCTCGACAGAAAAAATATATAATAAAAATTTAAAAATCGTACAAAAACAAGTGAAGAAGATCCACATCGATATATTGACAATCCATCGAGTCCCTAATGATGTAGGATTCTCGCATTATAAGCTTCCGAGTCCTACTCGGAGACACCGGTGCTAGCCGATCACGGTGCTAAGGAGGCCCGATCTCTTGCCTGGAGCTCGGGGGAGGAGAATGCGGCAAGTTCCGAGTCCCTCTCGGACCCGGAACCACCTCCCCGACTAAATACGGAGCCCTCCAGACGCGTATAAAAGCTGCCGGTGCCGCCGCGCAAACAGGAGGGAGAAAAAAAGAGGAGCGGGAGGAGAAGTCGTAGAAGGTAGAACAGCAGAAAGAAGAGAGGAGGAGGAAGGTTACTGACCCCCTGGAGTCCCGTTGAAGCCGCACGGAGCACCCCCCTTCTTCTCCTTCTTCCTCCGGACGCCGCAAGCAGGTCTGTAGGTCGCCGCTATTGCCGTAGGAGCCGAGAGATCCTCCTACTGCCGCCGGTGAGAGTCCTTCCCAATCCCCTAGGGCCACCGGCCCCTTCTCCTTCCTCCTCCGAGCCGTCGCCATCGAACGGACCGAGAACACCGCCGAGGTCGCCGGATGCCGTCGGGTGCCGGCGGAAGGTCGGGCGGACATCAGAAGACCCGGGAGAATATGTCTCCCACACTTTAGTCCACGCGAAAGCCTCGCGGGGCCCACTCGCGGGAGGAAATCAAAAAAAAAAGAAGAGGGCCGGCGCAGCCGAAGCCGACCGGCCCCCCCTCCGCTGAAGGCTGCCCTCGCAGAGATGAACCGGCCCGGTCCAAACAGTGGACCGGGCCCTTTGCGCACAGAACTTGCATAGCGCAGGTATTTCAAAAAAGAGAGGAAATGTTTTAAAACAAACAATCCAATAAAAAAAAATACATTTAATTCAACAAACCGGACTAGTTGGGGGGTCGACTAACCATCCGCCCCTACGTCTCGGCTTAACTTAAAAGAATCCAAAATTTGGACTAGTTGGGGGGACAACTAACCCTCCGCCCCTACGTCCTTAAGGTAGACATACGAAAGTCCATAAAAGACCCCAATGTCTTACCACTTTTCATCAAGCTATGCAAGGCTAGAGCATAATCAATATGCCGTCATGCCGGTCATATGCTAGTGAAATCATCAAAACAGTGGGGGATGCCCATAAGTCTATCAAAGACCGGGTACATGCCGCCCATGAAATGACAAATTCATCAACTCATGGAGAAGCCATGAAGATAGAGATGAGCTAATTTCCCACAAGCCTATCAAAGGCCGGGACATGCTCAATCTCAAATCAGTGAGAGGAATGCCCACAAGTCTATCAAAGACCGGGTGCTTTCCATCTCAAATCAATCAAACAAGTTCCATGTTCATCAAGGACTCAAAGGACCGAATTTCTGGTCAAGATGTAAATCATGTCTCGTTTTGAGAGAAAAGAAATTTCATGTTTGGTGCAATGGACTTATGTTACAAGGAGAGAACCGCTGCATGAAGTTTTGGAAGGCAAGACAACAAGAAGAAAATTCTGGAAAAACATAAATCTAAAATCTGTCAATCTGTAAAATCACAAAACCGAAAATCAGAACTTATGCTCAGAACTCATTTCAAAAGAGATCAGAAATCAAAAAATTGCTAATCTGAACTTCGCAGGGAGATTGGGAGCTGTGGAAGTCTAGTCCGAAATCTGTATTAGATCCAGGAGTTTGAAATCAAATCTGAAGTGCAGAAATCTGAAAGTCTGAAGTTTAATAAACCTGAATTTGTGCAGAGTCTGAAAATCTGAAAATTTGTTTTGGTGCGGAAACCCATTTAAAAAAAAAGAGGTCAGCAATCTGGATTGGGGCTTCAGAAATCTGAATTTCAGGAGTTTCAAAGTCTGAACTCCATATTTCTGACGTACAGCAAACTAAAATTTACAAGAGGTCTGGAGTTTGGAACTTGAAGAAATCAAAATCTGGGCATTGCAGGGAACCGAGGCCTGTAGGATCTGTAGGATTCCAAAGTCTAAAAATTTAAATCACCTCTGAAATTTAAGGCCTAAAAATCTGCAATCGGAACTCAGAAAGCTGAAAAATCTGAATCTGAAATCTGTACAAACTTGGAGACGGCTAGCCAAAATCTGTAAAATTGCATCTGACATCTGCAGATTTAATTAAAATCTAAACCAATCAAAATTGAATTCAAATTAAGCTCAACTCTAATTCAATCAAATCAAATTTCTTTAAGTAACCCAAACTCAAGCAAATCTGAAACTGTAAAATCCGAAATTGGAAAACATTCAATCAAACTCTTAAACTTAAGCTAATTCCAATCAAACAGAATTCAATCAAACTCATAAAAAAATCAACACAGTTCAAGAATCTGTAATTTAATCCAACTCACAATGATCACCTAAAATCTGCAACTCAAATTCTAGCAAGACATAAACTCAAATGAAAACAGAATATGAACCAAAACTGATAACAAATCTGTTAAAAAAAAAGAAATTCCAAGTTCAAAACAATCTGCCAAATTCAATTTTAACTAAACAAATTCAAATGAATTCTAAAAAGAAAAACTCAATTCAAATTAAATCAAACAATCCACCGAACACATTGAATCCACCAGATTCAAAATAAATCAAAGTCAACCAAAGAAATCTCTCAAATTAAATTCAAGTAAACCAATTCCAAACAAATTCATTCCAAACAAACTTAAAATCAATTAATCAACGCAAATTAAGTCAAATTCAAATCAAATTAAAACTCACACACTAAATCCAAATTTCAACCAATTAAATTTAACTCAAATTAAATCCAAACCAAATTCAAATTAATGCAATTCAACTCCGATCAAACTAAAAATCAAACCAAAAAATTTAATTCAACTCAAATCAATTCAAATCAATTCAACTTAAATCAAAATGCAAACAAATCAAATGCTTGCCTTCCATCAAATTCATGGGACTGTTTTCTCCTATGTGTGTATGTGAATGCTTATTTTGTGGATGTATGTTTTCTATTTTCATGAATTGCTATGACGCTTAATCAAGGGTTTTCGGGTAATCTCGATGTAATTAATGTCGGATCTTCGCACCATCCGACGGGGAGAGGTCAAAATTAATTTAAAAGAACCTAACAACCTCAAATTATAATTTTAAATATCATTGACCCTAGTTAGTACTTTTATGGAATACCGTCTACTTTCTTACAAAGTCAATGCTAAGGTCAAACCTAATTCAAATTCAAAAAGGAAAATGAATTTCCAAAACAAAAAGAAATAAAAATCTTTTTGATAGATTTTTGAGGTTACATCAGGCACCTCTTCCTCCATTTGCCTCTCCTACCAGAGACGAGGCAACTCATTCCTCAACTCAAGCACCTCACACTTCCAACTACATAGTTCTCCTCAAAGACATGTTAGACGCTGAGCACTCTCCCAACAATCAGCCTTTACTCTTTACCTCATCCCCATTCAGTATTTCTTGTTCAAGAAGCTCTATTAAACATAAAATATACTGATTCACCACACTCGAGTTGCTAGATGTTGCTGAGTAATTTGCATAAAAGAAGAGCTAACTGCTGCAATAATTTTCACAGGGAACTAAATGCTCCAGTTTAACCTAATTCTAAATGCTGGACAATAGAAAATATTTTATATCTTTTTTGTCATTTTTGTTAAGCAAATTAGGAGGGAGTGAAGCATGCGATCTCTTCATACACATTACTAGTTACGTTTGACCTAGGTCATCATTGAAATATTAAATAAGGTAGACTTGCAATGATATCCATTCATGTACTTAAATGATTTCACATTCTAGAATGAAGAGTCAATGAGAAGTCCTATAAATTGGCATGATGCAATTGCTTACACAATAATCGAAACACTACTGAGTTAAAGCCCCTAAATCTTTGGTTTAAGCCAATAGCAATGCATCATATATAAAAACAACAGAATGAAATAGCATGATGACATAAAGACAAAAAGAAACTATCCTAAGAATTGAAAAGTGATATCGACAGTAGATCACCAAACAATATAAAAAACTGTACCTCAATCTTCCTAATTCCTTTTTCAATTGTCTGCCTAAGGTGCTCTGTTTTCTGCAATATTCAATGTGCTGTCAGTAATAGATCCAATATGAAATCAAGATAAAATGTAATTTTTTTAACATAACGATGACATTACGACAATACATTGGAAGGTGGAAGAAGAAAACAAGTAGAGTGTCAATGGGCCAGGTCCAAAATATACCAGGCCAGCCTGCAATATGTTGCTGACCTGACACAGCTGAGGGCCACTGTATTTTGGATGTCACAAGCAGGGATAGTGTGGGATCTCCGAAGGCAGATGCTGATGAGGATGGTATCCAACAATTACCCTGGGAACCAACAGATCAAGGAATTCCACCGGGAGGGAAGGGTGATGCATCTACGGCAGAGAGCAGGGGAGGATACCAGGAGGCTTTGAAGAATCTGTGGCGGACAACATAGATGATGGTATGTGTTGGCATACAATTTTTTTTTTCAAACAAAAAAAGAAAAGAAGAAGAGAAAGAAGTAAAGCAGGCGGCCTGGCCCAGGAGCTGGCCCAATTGCCCATGAGATTAGCCACATTTGGGCCCAATAAAACACCCTAGCAGGGGCCGGATCCATCCAGCCCACAATTGGCACAAATCAGGCCATGTTCAGGCCATGTGTGCAGCCCACAGGAGGGCCTGGGCTTCTCCTCAGTCCGCTGGCCCAGAAAACAGGCCCAATTGGGCCAGGCCCACTTCAGCAGCCAGGCCAATCAAAGCCCAGCCGCACCCACTTGCCACCTCAGCTCCTTGGTGCGCACCCAGCTGCCAGCACAGCCCCCCCCCAATAGTCACTTGAAGGAGAGGGAAAGCCAAGAGACAGCCACTCAATCAATGTGATTCAGTGGAGTAACTCCCATGGGGGAGGCCAAGGGTCACCTGCGCATACAACTCCTGGCCCTTCACCTGCCCTCTTCACTCTCTATAAAAGGGAGGGGGACGCACCAGCCAAAGGAGAGGGAGTTGGAAGCGCCGACAGGCTGCCGGACTGCTACCTCAGAGCTGCTGCCCTCTGCGCCTGCAACCTGCTGCCGCCAGAAGAAGGAAGGAGAAGAAGGAAAGAAGAGAAGGTAAAGAGGCCTGCTTGGTGCGCCCATGTAGCCCTCTCAGGGGGGCCTTCTTTTCTGCTTATTCCAGGCCCGTCTCTAGCCTCTAGTATGTCTGCAGAAGTCACCATGCTTAGCCCATGTTCGGACCTAGTCCAGACCCCCTGAAAACCCCCTTGCGCAGGCCTGCTTCAGCCCAGCAAAACACCCCACTTCAGGCCCAAATCCGGCCCCAATGTAGCCTACCGAACAGCCTCTCCTTGTGACCCATGGTCGACCCACTCTCAGGCCCATATGCAGCCCATTTAACAGGTTTACCTGCTGGCCCATTTGACCCAGCCGAACACCCTCCCACAGCAGGGAAAACTCCCCATAATCGGCCCATGATCCGACTTCTGCTCAGACCTATAATCGGCCCATAAACTGACCTTTGTTCAGGCCCATAACCGGCCCATTTCCTGGTCTCTACCCAGGCCCATAGCCGACCTACAACCAGCATATAATCAGGCCCCCTTGCAGCCCACTCTGAGCTCCCTGAATGGCACCTGTTTTAGCCCATTGAGCGCCTCCCTTTGGCAGGGCATTCCTCAGCCCCAAACTGCCCTGAATCCAGGTCCATTGTCAGCCCAAGTCCGGCCCACAATCAGGCCATTTGCAGGCCCATTTCCTGCCCTGTTCGACCCCCTGCATAGGCCACCTGCAGTCCATCCAACAGACCTTCAAACCGGCCATAAGCAGCCCCTTTGTGGCACCTATTAGAGCCCTAGGTGAGGGTGGATGACCCGGAGATTCTTGGAGACCGTCCGACGGGCCAAGTCTACTCCGGGCGGATCCTCATTTCTCCTACTATAAACAGCCCCTTTGTGGCTATCCTTGCTATCCTATTTTGGTTCCTTTTGGAGCATCTTCAAATTCCCCCCTGTTCCATTGCCCCTTGAGCAAGCCAAAACAGGTCCGAAGCTGCCCCTTTGAACAGTCCCAAAACAGGTCATTTTCAGCCTCCTTTGCCCACACTCCATGCCGCTGCAGCAGGGGAGAGAACTCCCAAAACAGGTTCTGCAGAGGTGAAGTGAAGCAGTAAGCAGCAGC
This sequence comes from Cryptocoryne crispatula var. balansae, assembly GCA_036172225.1. Taxonomy (NCBI): domain Eukaryota; kingdom Viridiplantae; phylum Streptophyta; class Magnoliopsida; order Alismatales; family Araceae; genus Cryptocoryne; species Cryptocoryne crispatula. The sequence continues at coordinate 6,459,941 of CM069932.1, read as the reverse complement.
TAGAATATGGGCCGGCTGGAAGGTGACGGCCCGGCACCCTGGGAAACCGTCCGACGGGCCAAGGGCATAGCCGGGTGGCCTTCCAAGCCGGTCCAGCCAAGCAGGGTCAGCAGAGCAGCAGCTTCTCAACAGGCCCATCCGGCCCAAAGACAGTCCAAGACAGGCCCAGTGGGCCCATGAAGATTGAAGACCGGCTCTGAACGCCAATGGAACTCAAAACCGGCCCAAGTGCCCTCTTAATAACAAAAACAGAAATAAAACTAAAAAGAAATGGACGACTCCCCCCGAGTCCGCCCCGGAATGTCGATCCGGACGGTGGCGCGGGCATGCTCCCGTAGCCAGCGGTTCCTTCCCCCAATATGGCTAAGCTAAGGCTGGTTATTTTGGATGGGTAAATTTTCACTAAGTTGGAAAAATGGCCGGCATGCCGTCGTAATGCCAAAATTTTTCCAAAGTAGTGGAGATAAACCTATATTGGGGGAAGGATCAATCATATTGCATACCAATGTACTCCACTTCACCTTTCAATGAAATGAAGTTCAAAGTCAATTCGATGTATGAAAGTGGGCACCGATTGGCAGCCCAATGGGCCCGATCAGATGCAAACCGCCAAAATCAAATAAGCAAAACTTTTTTAAAACAATCAAAAAATAAAGCAATGCAGGTTCTGAAATGGGATCTTACTGCCATATTTTCCCAACCGCCTGCAGCCTGCTGGTCTCGAACCACCAACCAGAGCCCAGTTCGGCCCAATAACAGAACCCTGTGCAGGCCCTTAGTCGGTCCCCTTGTGACCAGGTTCCAGCCCACCTGAAACCACCTGCGCAGACCCCAGTCCAGGTCCATAAACAGCCCCTGTTCGACCCACCTGCTGACTCTCACTTGGTCCACAACCGAGCCCACAAACAGGCCCATTTTCTGGCCCTTGTCCAAGCCCATAACAGGTCCCTTCGAGATCCAATCCAACCCACCTGCAGGGGCCTTGAGCAGACCCTAACTTAGGCCCAGCTCAACTTGGCCCACGATCAGCCCCCTTATCCGGCCCACAGTCCGGGTCCGACCAACCTGATTTCAGCCTCGTTCTCAAGCTCATAACAGGCCCATTCTCTGGTCCTTATCCAGGCCCTGAGCTGTCCCCAGTTCAGTCCAAGTCCGGCAGCCTTCACACGGTTAACTTCCACCCCCTTGTAGCTTCCCTAAAACTGGCCTAAAACAGGTCTTCAGGCGACCCATTTTCAGGCTCATGATCAACCCATCTGCAAGCCTATGTCCAGAGCTTAAAAAACCAGTCCTTTGTGACCCGGTTTCAGCCCATCCTGGACACCTCAAACAGGTCCCCGACCGGTCCATTCAGAGTCACTTGAACAGGCTCCTTAAACAGGACCGAAGCTGCCCTTGTTCAGCCCACGTCCAGGTTCTGGAACCGGTGCCAAAACAGTCCTCCATGCAGGCCCATTTTAGCTCATCATAATCCATTCACTCCAGTCCCCTTGTGGCTCGGTGAAATCCCAAATCAGTCCTTAAATCAAAAATCAGATTTTGATCGAATTTAAAACAGATGAAACTCAGAAATCAGAAAAATCAAAGTCATCCAAAAAATGACAAATAAAAACAAACCCGAACAAATCGGTTTGCATCTGATCGAACCCAAAAGGCCGCTGCCCTTTTGAGTTCTTTATTTTATGTTGTGGATGTGCATGTCTCCGAAAACAGGTTGCCGCGACGGTTAATCAAAGGCGTTCGAGCCGTTGCTCGATGTAAGTTAACGCCGGATGCTCGCACCATCCGGCGGAGAAGGGTCAAAAAATGAAAATTTCAAAGAACCCGAACCTTGGTTCTAATATTTTTAAACTATCACCGGACTACCTAATATTTTTAGGATATCACATATTTTCCTAGAAAAGTCCGGAGATGTTGTCTTTCTTTCTAAAGAACAGACGCAGAAAAAAGATGTTCACACAGTATGTAATCAGAGTAAGGTGGAATGGCCTATCGGGAAGACTGGGAGCAATAGAGGGAGAGGGTGCCACCAAGGGGATGGTGTTGCATCCAGACTAAATCTGGGATGAAGTGGAACAACCCAAGGTGGGATAAGACGGATGCCTCTGAGGGTGAAGAAGAATAGGGGGCCCAAAGGGAAGGGCCTTCCCAAGTGAATATCAGACACAGAGAAAACGAAGCAGACAAACCAGAAGAAGTTCTGATGGATACCGATAGTCGGGGTGAAAACTGGGATGCTGGAAAGCTTGCCATAGAACTAGAACCAGAGAAGACAAGCTCGTAGACAGGAGGAAACAGAGAAGAAAGGAAAAAGAAGAAGAAGAACAGTAACCGGGAGAGAAGATCTCAATATCCTTGAAGGTGAAGAAGTAGACCAGGATGGTCCCAGAGATGAAGAAGAAGACCGGAGGGGTCCGGAGGTGGAGTTTACCTACAGGAAGAGGGAGGTGGAGGTGCCTAGCCACCGGGATCCTCTTCAGCCATCAAGGTCGGGGAAGAGGGATCACATGACCGGGAGAAGAAAGAGGGGGAACAGAGAGAGAGACCATCCGGAAACCATCTTCATTTCATCTTCCATCCATCGTTCATGCTACAGTATGTATTTTACAGAAGCCCATTTTTTACATCTTAGTCCCTCTTTAAAACCTTGTTACAAAAGGACCCCAGTAATAAAAGAAAAATACACAAAAGTAACCCTTAAACACTACTAAATAAAAAACTAAAGTAGGCAGACTCAAAACTAGAACGATGTCAACTCCAAAATGTCGAGAAATCGGATCCAATCTCGTCCTCATCATCAATTTGCCGAGAACTTTCCAATTTTCCATATGACGAGAATAATGCCACACTCCAAAATGAGATGATTAAATGCTCTCCTTGCAAATATTACAGAAACTAAAAGCAATGTTCATGCAGCCACTTTAGTTTATCTTTTGTTTCCAATAAAGGCTTTCCTAAAGGGGCTCCTTATCTGCACCTTGTCATGGCAATTCCAAAATACCTCCAAAATGCTTATTAGATTTAGCATGCAAAGGGAGGAGTCATACAAAAATGGTAACGAAAAGCATTGCATACTAAAAAATCGAAATTAACGGTAAACTATCTCAAACTCTCAAGCACATCACATAAAGGGAGCAGTATATTCCATGTTTTTGTCATCAACTGATTTTTGTTTGTACAAATGATATAGTAACAAGACTTTACAACAATTGCAGCACTTCTAGAAATATATACCTACACTTTTCAGACTAACATTGATCAACATGATGTAGCAAGACTAAAGACAGCCTATAAAATAGTGTCCATTATCAAAATATTTTGAGGGCAAAAAACATAGATGGTTCATTGATGTCAAAAATTGGAACACTCAATAATAGATAGGTAACCCTCCCATGCCGTTCTCTATACTAAGGTGGCATTTGATTTGACTTTATGGAAGGTCTAAAGTCTTAATTTCATTTCTAACTTCTCTTGTAGAACACAATATTAGTAATTCACCTCCAAAAATAAAATAATTATAATGAAATGCTTAAAATTAAGTGGTTTATGAAGAAGTTACTAAGTATTCAAACATTTTACCAAAGATTTCAATGTCTAACCTTTGACTTGTTTAGAGGTTAGACATCAATTAAGTCAAAACAAACGGAGCCTAGTACCGCCAGTTCAAGGGAAGATTCCAACCACCAAATTTGAGAAGTAAAAGAAGATAGCATACCCATGGAACAAGCATATAGTAAGCAAATTAGCAAACCTAGCAGTAAAGATGTCACTAGCCAGCCACTTCCAAGCCAATACATCTAGATGGTACAACCAAGGTGTTGCAGGAGACCTTAATATCTATTCTTTCCAAAAACCCAGTTGATCTGTTTTTTTGTTATATCAGACATTCGTCTCTTTAGAATAGCAGTAACTATGTAGGCATAGAAGGCATCCTAGTTCCTTTCGAAATAGTCATACATGCTACTTCTTTATTCTTGTCTACAAGAAATGGCAGAAGGAAGGGTTTGCCCAGAAAAAAGTACCCATACTACCTCATATGTTCTCCAAAGAAGAGTACCTCTGCCATCCCCAATAAAAACAGAGATAATCTTATTCAACTCTGCAGTTTAAAGTAAGGCTTTGGTGGATCTGGGCACCCACTCACTTTGCACCTCCAATGTTGGTGACAACCAACATCCCACAGATATTGTTTCGAAAAAGGCCAAGGCCAAAATTCTATGAATGCATGTTAAGTACCAAATCAAGAGAAAAATGGTGAAAAACTCATCTACCAAGACAGACAAGTGCTAGTCCAATCACAATCGCTAGTCCAATCACTAAATATAGCCATTTCCTGCATCCAATTGCTCTGCTCTAGCCTCACTCCAGGCTTTAGGATTGCATTAAAGTCATCACAAATACACCAGGCTTCATCGATGGAGTAACAAATAACCCCTATCATATCAGAATAAAAGGAGTGCTTATCCATCTCACACACAAGGCCATACACATTGCATAAGAACCAGTATTTGTTTTCTCGTCTTTAAAAATATCAAATGCAGTGTAAATGTTCTCGTCCTACATGACAACCAGACCACCACTTTTACCAATGGCAGGCACAAAAGAGAACCTGGACAATATGCCAATTTTCATAACAACTAAGTCTTGATTGTTATCAAAACCAAATTTTGTTTCTTGCAAAAGAACAATGTCTGGTTTCTGTAGAGCAATAATGTTCAGAAGCTCTCATCTTCTTTTTTACCCATGATCCCTCTGCAATTCCATAATATAAGACTAATCATTAATATTATAACAATATCCTTACCGACCCTCCCCCTCCTCTTATCAGTCACAATCCCACCGACAAGAATATAGTTCAATTCCCTAATGCCCACTCACTGGTTACCGCATTTCTTACTCTGAATAACAACCCCAAGACCCAGAATGTCATATCTGAGTTCTTCAAAAAAAACTTCAACCACCTACTCACGTCCCAAGAAGCTTGTTGGCGTCAGATTTTTTTCTCAAGAAAAAAAAGAAAAAAAAACAGGAGGGGCAGCACAAAAAAAAAAAGAATAGGTTCAGGCCAATTTCTGGCTGGATCGACCCTCAATTGGGTCAAATCAGGACCCAAAACAAGTCCTAGATTGGGCCCTTTGGCACAAATTCCAGCTGGCCCAATCTCACATGATTTAATTAACTGATTTCCAGCTCCTATAACCCACCTACGTACAGGCCCATAAGAGAGGGAAGAAGTGGGCCGTGGCCATTGAAAACAGGCCCAGTTCAGCCACATCAGCACCCCTGTGCGCACCAAGCCAGCCACCTGCCACCTCAGCCCATTCATTAGTCAATTTATGGAGGGGGGAAACCGAAGAGGCCAGGGGAGACCAAGAGACAGCCACTCAATCAATGTGATTAAGTGGAGTAACTCCCATGGGGGAGGCCAAGGGTCACCTGCGTACAGCACCTCCTGACTGTTCATCTGCCCTCTTCACTCTCTATAAAAGGAGGAGGGGTGCGCACATCAGAGGGGAGAAGCTGGAGATGCCGCCAGGCTGCTGGACCGCACCCTGCCCCTTGCTGCTTTGCGCCCTGCTCCTGCTGCTGCTGTAACCTGCTGCCGCCAGAAGAAGGAAAGAAGAAGAAGAAGGGAAGAGAAGGTAAAAGGACCAGCTTGGTGCGCCCATGTAGCCCCCTCAAAGGGGCCTTCTTTTTCTGCTTATTCCTGGCCCGTCTATAGCCTCTGGTCTGTCTGCAGAAGTCCCCATGCTTAGCCCATGTTCGGACCTAGCCCAGACCCCCTGAAAACCCCCTTGCGCAGGCTTGTTTCATCCCAGCCAAACACCCCATTTCAGGCCCAAAACCGGTCCCAATGTAGCCTACTGGACAGCCCCTGCTGCGGACCCATGGCTGACCCATTCTCAGGCCCATGTACAGGCCCATTTCCAGCCCTGTTCGACCCCCTGCACAGGCCACCTGCGGTCCATCCAGTAGACCCCTATGCAGGCCCAGAAAAGAGCCCATACACAGCCCACATGCAGCCCCCTGCGATGCATCAAAAAAAAATCAGATTCCAGTGCCAGCCAGGTGCCCCCTTTGCAGGCCCGGTCCAGCCCATTTCAGTCCAAGGCGGACCTTTCTCTTGGGACTGTTTGAATGCTCCTTAGCAGGACCCAGTTCGGTCTCCACTGCAGGCCCAAGAACAGGTCTTGTTCGGTCACTCAATCAGACTCAACCTGACCCTGCTCTGGTCTAAGAAGAATCCCCTTGAAATACCCTACATGCAGGTCAATTTCGACCCAAAAAAAAACAGACCCTAGGCTGGCCCATGATCGGCCCATTTTTCTGGTTCTTACCCAGGCCTTGAACAGCCCCAAACTCAGCCCAAGTCTGACAGTCTTCACGTGGCTAACTTTCAGCCCCCTTGTGGCTTACCCAAACAGACCCAAGACAGGTCACCAGACAGCCCATGTCTAGCCCCCCCTGCCTGGCCTCGATCCAGGCACCCTAAACAGACCCCAACCCGGTCCATTTCCAGCCCCATCGAGGCTCAACCCAATGGCCCTTTCACGGGTCCAATCCGCTTCCCAAGAAGCCCAACAGCAGCTCCCTTGCAGCAGAAAACAGAAGAAGAGGTTGCAGCGGCCCCCTTGTGGCTTGTACCGGCAGAGTGAGGGATGAACCTCAACGGCCCTTTCACGGTTCCGGTTCTCCCCTCAACATATCAAAGGAGGAGAGAGCCTCAACGGCCCTTTCACGGGTCCGGCTTTCCCTCCTAGAAGTTGTCCTCCCAAATTCAAGCAAATTGAAGCCCGGCTTTGAACGCCGAAGGAATGGACCGGCCCGAAGTGGCCTTCATAAAATCAACAAATAAAAAAATCAGAAATGCGAAAGCTACATTAAATTAAGGACTTCACCCCTAGCGGGGGAACTCCACCTTGGCGGAGGCGCGGGCATGCATCCCGTAGCTTACGACCCGGACGTCGGCGCGGGCACGCTCCCGTAGCCGATGATCCTTCCCCCAATTTTGGCTAAGTCATTGACTAGCCTTATTGGATGGGTAAACTTCACCAAATTAGAAACTCGTCGGTATGCCGTTGTAATGCCGAAATTTTTCTAAGGTGGTGAAGAACCTAAATTGGGGGAAGGGTCACCACTTATTGTACACCGATGTACTCCACCTCATCTTTCAATGAAATGAAATTCATAGTCAATTCGATGTATGAAAGTGGGCACCGATTGGCAGCCCAATGTGCCCGATCAGATGCAAAAAACAAACTGTTTTCAAACAATCAAAAAATAAAACAATGCAGGTTCTGAAATGGGATTTTACAGCCACATTTTCCCAACCGCCTGCAGGTCTTGAAACCACCAACCAGAGCCCAGTTCGGCCCAAGAACAGAACCCTGTTCAGGCCCTTAGTCGGTCCCCTTGTGACCTGGTTCCAGCCCACCTAAAACCACCTGCGCGGACCCCAATCCAGGCCCATGAACAGCCTCCTGTTCGGCCCACCTGCTGCCCCCTTTTCAGGCCCAATTCGAACACATGGTCAGGCCCAAGAGCCGGCCCAAGTCCAGTCCAATTTAACCTGCAATCAGTCCCCTTGCGACCTGATTTCAGTCCATTTAGAGCATCTCTAATAGGTCATTTGCAGGCCCATTTTCAGCCTTGTTCGGCCTTCTGCATAGGTCATTTGTAGCCCATCCAGGGCATCTCAAACAGGCCCATATTCCGGCCCTCCAGCAGACACCCCAAACAGGCCCATATTCCGGCCCACCTGCAAGCTTATATCCAGAGCCTAAAACCAGTCCCTTTGTGACCCGGTTTCAGCCCATCAAGGGCATCTCAAACAGATCCCCGACCGGTCTATTCAAAGTCATCTGAACAGACCCCTTAAGCAGGTCCGAAGCTGCCCTTGCTCAGCCGACGTTCAGGTCCTAGGACCGGTTCCAAATCAGCCCCCCTGTGCAGGCCCATTCTGGCCCATCATAATCCATTCACTCCAGCCCCTTTGTGGCTCGGTGAAATCCCAAATCAGTCCTTAAATAAAAATCAGATTTTGATCGAATTCAAAAGCAAATGAAGCTCGGAAATCAGAAAGACCAAAGTCATCCAAAAGAAATATAACAAATAAAACAAACCCAAACAAAACGGTTTGCATCTGATCGGACCCAAAAGGCCGCTGCCCTTTTGAGTTCTTTACTTTATTTTGTGGATGTGCATGTCTCCGAAAACAGGTTGCCGCGACGGTTAATCAAAGGCGTTCGAGCCGTTGCTCGATGTAAGTTAACGCCGGATACTCGCACCATCCGGCGGAGAAGGGTCAAAAAATGAAATTTTCAAAGAACCCGAACCTCGGTTCTAATATTTTAAAACTATCACCGGACTACCTAATATTTTTAGGATATCACATATTTTCCTAGAAAAGTCCGGAGATGTCTTTTTTTCTAAAGAACAGACGCAGAAAAAAGAGGTTCACACAAAGCTCAATCCAACTATATTACCCATAGAGAAGATTGTCTCATTTGATATAGGCCAAAACCTCTGGACTTCTTCAGACCATGACCGGTTCTAGAATTATTACCAGGGCCCCATCCATAGCATTGCGCATATCAAAAGAGATATCAAAACCAGAGCCAGCACCAACCTCAGCCAATGGTTGAACCACTGTTGGCGTCAACTTTTTACAAAAAATAAAAAATAAAAAACAGCACAAAAAAAGAGGAGGGAAGGACCAGACCAAGCTCCAGCTAGCCCACCCCCTATTGGGCCAAATCAAGTCCTAGATTGATCCATGGGTGAAATTCCTAGCTGGCCCGGCCCTCTATTTGATTCAATTTAATTAATATCTATCTCCCTTCAAGCCCACTTGCGCACAGCCCATTAAGAGAGGTAGAAGTGGGCCGCAGTCAACAAATGGTCCAGTCAACATGGCCACATCAGCGCCCAGTCAGCAGGTCACATCAGTGCCATATCATCTTGACTCATTGATGTCATGAGAAAACCAAGAAACAAGCTAGCATTTAAGGCCATGGGAGAACTCAAAAGTCTAGTCAAAATTTTAATATCCTAGAAAAATTCAAGAAGTCAAGGCCATTTAAAATAGCCTAGGAGAAACCAAAAGTCATCTCCACAATTAATACAAAGCTGTCTCTTCATCTTCCCCTCATTTCTATAAAAGGAGGGCGCCAACAAGCCAAAGGACTGACAGATTGACGCCAACAGGCTGATGCATCAGCTGCTGCCCTCTTGCGCACCTGCCCACCAGCCACCTGCAGCAGAAGGAAAGAAGAAGGAGAAGAAGGTAGAAGAAGAAGAAGGAGGAGCACCCCTCTGCGGCCTTCCTTGGAGCAGACTGGCCCATCTTCTTCATCCGAAGCCGACAAAAAGACAAAAACAGGTAGGGAAAACATACATATTAACTATGTAGTCCTCTAAGGACGTCTTCCCCTCACCTCTTCTAAATTCTCTTCTCAACCCCTCTAATGGCCTAAGCCAGTCTTCATCGACATCGGCAACCCAAGAACCCTCAAAGCCTGGCCGATCCATACCCAATTTGCCAAGAACTCCCTCTGTTCGGCCCCCTCCTAACAGCTCCTATGCATCCCTTAAAACCCCCTAAACAGAACCTGTTTTGGCCCATTGCACAGCCCCCTTTAGTAGGTCATATATCCCCTTATTTTTGTCACCCATCTAGCCCACCTAAAGGCACCCGAACAGACCCCCTTAAACAGGTCAAACCCCCCCCTGTTTGGCCCATGTTCAGTCCACCTGAATCCCCTTTAAACAGGTCCTCATTTTGGCCACTTGTTTGGCCCATATGAAGACCTCATAAACAGGTCACACTCAGACCCTTAAACAGAGCCTGTCTAGCCCCCTATTTGAACCCCTAAACAGGCCCCCGTTCAGCCCATTTTCAGACCCCAAAACAGGTCACTTTTGGCCCATTTTCAGATCTTCAAACAGGTCACTTTCAGCCCCATTTTGGTCCATCAAGAGACCCCAAAACAGGTCCTTGTCCGGCCCCCCACACAAGCACCATTTTGGTCCATCCAAACAGCCCCATTGTGGCCCATCCGAACAGCCCCTCCAAAGACCCTGTTCGGTCCTTTCAAACAGATCCTTCCGAGCTCCCTTTGTGCAGACTCCCCTACAGCCCCTTTGTGGCTCCCAAAAAAAAACAACCCCCCCTCATGGCTCAACTAGATTGCCCTTCCACGGGTCTTGCCTCACTTTCCAAAAAAAACAACCCAATGATCCTTCCACAGGTCCAACTTGCTACGAAAAATGTGTTCCTTGACAGCCCCCTTTGTGGTGTTTGCAAAAAAAGGATAGCATCTCTTTTATGCTTCAACCGGATGGCCCTTCCACGGGTCTTACTTTACCTTTAAAAGAAAGACAACCAGGTGGCCCTTTCACGGGTCTTGTTTTGCCTTCAAGAAAGCAAGAAAGAAGCAAACCCCATGACCCTTCCACGGGTCTAGCTGGCTCCAAGAACACCCTTTTGACAGCCCCCTTCGACTTTGCAAAAAAAAGACAGCATCATCTTTTGGGGCTGAACCGGGTGGCCCTTTCACGGTCCTGTTTTGCCTTCCAAAAGTGCCCCTCAACAGTCCCTAGTGGTTCACGATCATGAAGAAAAAAGAAGGCTAAAGCTCCAGCAGGCCCTTCGAGCCCAAAGACTCCAAGACGGGCCCACCGGGCCTAAGGAAAACTTAAGACAGGCTCCAAACGCCGATGGAACTCAAACCGGCCTAAACTGTTTTTGACACAAAAAAAAAATCAGCAATGTAAAAAACAAATTAAAATAAGGAGTGAAACACCCTTTCATAGGCACTCCATCCTTTGGACGACTCCCCCGGGTACGCCTAGGAATGTCGATCCGGACGACGGCACGGGCCAGTTCCCGTGGCCCGTGATCCTTCCCCCGATATGGCAAGCCAGACACTTGTCATCTTTGATAGGTAAATTTCATATTGGTTGAAATAAACCGACATGCCGTCGTAATGACGAATTTTTTTTCAATCTTATGAAAAATTACATTGGGGGAAGGAACGCCGGTTTCTCCATCCGGCATTATCGCATTCAAACCATTTGTACCCCAACTTATGCAATGAAATGTCATTCAAGCATTGTTCCAATTGAATGAAATTGGACATCGAATGGCAGCCCATTGGACCGGATAAGATGCAAATTCCAAATTAAATAAGTAACATAAATAAATCTAAAGGTTGACAAAGGAAAATCAGATCTGAAATAAAATCTGAAAATTTACCCAAAACTCACCTAACCCAATAAGATTGAAGCCTTAAACTAGGTAACAACCAAAACAAACCATAAACAATATTTAAAATACCTAAAATACACCTGAAAACATCTCAAAAAACAAAAAAATCAGATTCACAACCAATCTGGAAATTTAATTAAAGAACAATTAATAACTCGAAACAAAAATCAGGCCTTAACAAATCTGGAAACACATGCATGATGCAAGAAGTCAGATTTGCGCAATCTGGAAACTCATTTAAAAGTCACCTAATCATGCAAAATTGAATGACAAACAACTGATTTCAAAGAAAACTGAATAAACAACACCTCAAACACTTAAAGCACACCGAAATCAACCTTAAAACAGAAAATCACATTATTAAACAATCTGAAACTTTGAAATTGAACAAACCGAACCAAACTCCAAAAATGCTTGAAATATACTGAACCCACTAAGGTCGGTATCAAAATATCAACTGACATAAAAAATAACAAAAAACTCCCTGATTCATACACCAAACAAATAAAAAATCAGATTGTCTAAAAGCATCAAATCGAAACAGGATGACTTCAACCAATCAACAATGAAAAAAAACAAGCAAACAATCGAAAAAATAATCAAAACAAAAAAACTTGAATCAATCAAAATAAGAATCAAATCAACCAAAACGAAACCAAACCAAACTGAAACAAAAATCAAACTAAAAAACGAACAGAAAAAACCTAAATCTAAAACTTTTAAAACCAACTGAAATCAACCCCAACCAATTGGTTCGCATCTCATCGGGCCCAGAAGGCTGCGGCCTTTTCAAGTTCATTACTTTTCTGTGGATGCGTGCACACTCCAAAACAGGCTGTTATGATGATTAATCAATGGCATTCGAACTGTTGCTTGATGTAAGCCAATGCCAGATATTCGCACCATCTGACGGAGAGGAGCCATAATTAAAATTTTCAAAGAACCCGAATCTCAGTTCTGATACATTTAAAATATCACCGGACTATCTAATATTTTTATAAGATATCACTTATTTTTTTAGATAAGTCCGTGACATTCATATTTCTCTAAAACAAAACTTTAAAAATCAAACTCCGAAAAACGAGGTTCACACAACCACCTAGATGAGCCCACTAGCACTCTGCCTCATCACCGCACCCAACAATGCCGCAGATAAACAAGACCTCTACTGTTGCGGGGAAGAAAAAAAAGAACTCGCAACCACCTTCCCAGCCGAACCGGCAGAAGAGCCACCAACTGGTACCTCCATTTCCTCGACTGGCTCAAAACATGAACCGTGAGGGTCAAGCACAAACAGGTTCTGAATCGCCTCCCCGTGCTAGCTCAATGAGGCTTGAACTGGTCCACAGGGAGGATAAACAAGGCCAGACATCACCTGGGCTGGACTTAAGTTAAACAGATTCAGCTCCTACCAGGTCAAAGACAGGTCCAAACACCTCGGCATGGATCCGATCGTGTTGTCTCCTTCACTCAATAAGGCTACAACACCCCCCCAATGGTCACTTCAGAATCCATTTCCTAACATCACCACGAGCCTCCCAAAACCACATACCATAACACCATCAAGAATTATGCACTCTCCCAGAATTGAGCCGATTTGAATTTTGAATGGTAAAAGAGCCCATTGGCCTTACCAGAATTGGAGCTCCCTTCCCTGGCACTGAAGGATCAGAACCTCTACTCAGAGAAATAAAAAATAAGCACCCTTCAATAAAAATAGAAACAAAGACAATAGTATTGATATGGAGCCTGATCTCCAGCAATATGTCAATGGCTTCAAAGGACCACCAAGACCACCACAACTTACCCAGATCACTGACAACACCCTTCTGAAGGAACTGAGAATCCTCGATAAGGTGGTCACCAACCAAGCAAAGATCAGAAGGCTATGAACTTTGATCTAGACTAATTGAAGAACCCCACACTCCATTTTCCCAGGAACATTCTCCACCCAAGCCCTATCAATAATATATGCTATGTGGAATTAACACCATGTACTCTGAACAACTTGACTCCACCGGAACCAAACATCTCTTGAAAGAATTATTCTTGACAATGAAATTACCATTAGCTGTCATACCAATCCACTACAAAAGAGTCTCCAGCCAATTTTAAGGAAAGCTTCCAACAGCCCCCCTTGTGGGCAGTGCAATCAACCTCGAAATGGATACTTCCAATGCAAACCACTCACGCTTCTCCTACATAGCAGTTGATAACAAGACATGAATGGTCCCTCTTACTTCCAGTGGAAGAACAATACTCAGCACAAGGGGTGGACAAGAAAATCCAACATGCTCTACCAGTTGCTCCCGACAAAAATGCTATCTACAGCCAAACCTCCAACACCGACAACAGGTCTTCCCTGCAGGCAGAAGTATGATGATCGTCTCCATAGCAAGTCCACCCACTCGATCGACCTGAATGGTAAACACCTGGCTACTAGTCGCAACACCCCTCTTACCCTCAAAAACCACCACATCTCTTCTCATAAAGAACACCATCTACCGAAGAGCCAAGACCAGCTCACTCAACCGCACCAACAATCCTTCAGAAAGCTTTGAGAGACCCAGAAAACTCACCGAGCACGACACCAATGAAGTCACCCTCACCTCCGGCCACCAGAACACCATGCCCTCTGAACCTGCCAAAGCACACCTCTCCAATGATCCTACCAAAGGATGGGGTATCAGCAGACACCACGCCACCCTTCGGAAGGAACCACGAGACCCCACAAACAGCCATATCATGAGCATCACTACCACACCGAAGATAAACAATAGCTTCGTCCTCCCAAGAGCCCTCGGCAACAACCACCCGATGCGCTCCAGCAGCCCTTGCCACCCCGCTGCTGACAACAACGCCCTGAAGGGCTTCAGCCGTTCCAGAATTGCCAAAGCAACCTGACATAGTGACCTACATCCCACAGACATACCTGTAATTGTGCTGCACTGCAGAGCAAAAATGTTGAAATATTTTTAAAGTGGCTAACAAAAAGAGTTTGACGTCTACTAAATGTACTGAAGTCAACAATTTGATGTTATATATTGAAACTCTTCTACATGTATTAAACTGGGAAACAAGAAAGGCACTAACCCAGAAAAGAAATCACAGATGAACACTAGTAGTTTGCAGTATAGAAAAGTCAACACATGGTTAGGAACCATTTTAAAATAAGTATAGCAGCAATGAGTAGAATCACCAGCCAATGAGCCAAGGATATTTAAACAAGTTACTCTAAACCAAATATCATGCTCCAAGATCATGAATGACCAATCCTACAGAAGGCCATGCTGCCTTTATCAATATACATATAAGCATTTATCGACATATATACATATAATTATCAGAAACATCAAACACAAAAATCCAGTTCTTATGTATAAGAAAAAGAGCGGAAAGTACCTCATACGGACAACCATCAACAACAAAGACATCAAGTGAGTAGCCATCATTCGTGGAAAAAGCATGGGCTTCTTGAATATTTAGGCCAATTTCTGCCAGCAAAGAAGTCAACTGCATAGAAAAGGCAACATATTCAAAATGCTTAGAAAGAAATATGGCCTTACCCCCAAACTTCATCAGACATGGGATGAAGTAAGAGGTGAAGATGACATGTCTTGTATCAAGTACAATATGATGGTCAGCTTGGGAGGAACATAATGATAAAATTTACAAGAGAGTAATATACCATCTTGAAAATTGTCTTAGTTACCTATATCCTTTAATCGGAGGGGCTTAACTTGAGGTTGCAATAACTATTTTGTCCAGGTTATTTAACATATCATACGACATATCTTAAATCAGAAATACTTTTCACAATGACTATTTTGTCCAGGTTATTTAACGTATCATACGACATATCTTAAGTCAGAAATACTGATGGGGACATATTTTGAATATTTTGGGCTTTCTTTTACTTGTGTCTCTACGAGGACAAGTTTGTAAATAGAAGTCTTAGAGGGTGTTTTTTTTAATTAGGTCTCTTCTCCGGTTCTCCCTCTTTAAAAGAGGACCGGATGTACATAGTTCACCAAGCGATAGTGAATTTTTGGAAGGCATTGGCCTGGTGTCCCACGTAGGGGCTCTGCCCCGGTCCTCTTCCTCTCCACCCCCCCATGGCGATATCCCCTTGCTTCCTCCATCCTCTGGCAGGTGGCCATTCTTCCCCTCCTCCTCATCCTCTGGCCTCCGTGCCATTCATCCTCTCTTCCCCTTCCCGGTTCCCCTTCGACAGCAACTCGACGGTGGTTCTCTCCTTCGAAGTTCTTCATCCCCGATGACATCGCAATAAAGGGACGACAACCGGCGATCCTCGGGACATGTCCGCCTCCTGCTGCCCGTCCGTGATTCCTGGGCAGGGCCGTCTCCAGCCGGGGTTGTCCGTTCACACGCGGAATCCGGAAGCCGCCGCCTGAACTTTGCCCCTTCGCACACAACGCAAAGATGGCGAAGAAAGAAGAAGAAGCGGGAGAAGAAGAGGCAGTCATGGGAGGGGAGATCCGGCGATCCCTGGATCTCCTCCTCCTGCTTCGGCGACGCGAACCCCCCCCTCCGGTGATGTTCCCACAGACGGCACCTCCGCCAGCGCCTCCGCTTCAGGCCGGACAACGCCGAGGCGGCTCGGCCATCGCCTGCCCCCTTCCCGCCCCCCCTGCTCCGGGCTCTGCGCGCGGCTCCGTCTGGTTGGCGACGACGACGAATACGGCACGCGGCGAAGGCATCGCGAGTGCGGGCGACCTTTTGTCGCGGCTTGCGAATTCGTGGGACGGCCACGATGCCGCCATGGCGGCACACGCGCGACGGCAGAGACGAGGCCACGCGACCACCCGCGAGCCCTCGGAGACCGCCACGACTCCCCCCCCCTCGCGCCCGCGACCGCGTTCACGCGCGCGGTCGGCCGCGCGGTTCGGACCGTCGGTCCAAGGCCCCGGACCGGCTCCTGCACCGGTTCGACCGGGTTCGACCCGGTTCACCCCCGGTTCAAAGCTGGCCAAAGACCGAACCGCCCGGTTCAGGCCGGTTCAAGGTGTTTTGAGCCGGTTCAGGGTGTTGTGGGCCCGGTTCGGTCCTGTCTTGAGCGGTTCGGGCCGGTTTAGGCCATTTTTTGGGTTCGTTTAGGTCTGTTTAGGGTGATTTTGTTCGATTTAGCCGGATTAGCCGGTTTGTCCCGCATCAGTTTGGTATCAGAGCGGTTTCGGCTCGTTCTCACGAGCCGAGTCTTGGGTGTTTCCGACCATATATAAATAAATCGGATTGAAACTCGAGGTCGAGTTTCCTCCCGGTCGGAGAGAATGATGGGGACAAAAAATACGTAAATATTTCCGATTTGTCATTTTTAGGTTTAGCTTTTTCCCGCAATGTCAATTTCTACACTTTAAAGAGTCATTTTAAATATTTTCTTCAAGTCCTGAAATGGACATGCCTGTAAATATTTTATTTTAGTGTCCAGTCCTGTAAATAGCCTCCTCTTTATAAGAGGAGGAGCTCCATCGATGGAAAGAAGAATCGATTGGAATTTTTGGAGCCTTTGGCTGGTCCTCTCCCGAGGGGCTCTGCCCCGTCCTCTTCCTCTTCCCCCCCCCATGGCGATATCCAGACTCTCCCTCCACCTTCCGGCGAGGCCATTCCCCTCCTCACCCTCCGGCCTCCGTGCCGTTCCTCCCTCTTCCCCTTCCCGGTTCCACTACGGCGATGGCAGATTGACAACGAACCGACTTCACGTTGCTGTTGTCTCCTGCGACGCCGGCAGATCTGCTCGGGTGCATCTCCAGCCCCGTTCGCACGAAGACGGTGAAAGGAGAAGAAGGAGAAGAAGAAGGGTTGCGGGAGGGCCAGATCCGGCGATCCCCGGATCTGTGTCCCCCCCCTTCTCGTGCGTCTCCTCCCGGCGTTCTCCTTCCTCAGCCGTCGGCGCCATTGATGGCGTCGGATCCTCCTCCCGACGGCACCACCGGCCGCCATCGCCTCTACTCCACGGCGTCCGTTTGCCTCCCCCCCTGCTCCACCTGCACGGCACCGTCCGGACGGCGAAGACGGCGCGGGACGACCGCTGCGAGCCCGCGAGATTCGCCGGGTGCTTTTTCCGCCCTGTCGCCTGCACGATGCGGCCGCCGAGCGACGTCGATGGCAACAACGGGAATCGCGGACGAGGGCGCTGCGTGGCCCCTTTGTCGTCGTCTCGCGCCCGGGTGGTGCCCGGCGATGCCGCCACGTCAACGGGAGTCGACGGCGGGTGTTCCGCCACGCGACCACCGCGATGCACTCGCGGATAGTCGCCACAAACCCCCCCAGCAGAGGACCCCGCTTACGCTCGCGACCGGCCGGCCACGGTTCGCGAGTGGGCCGGTTCGCAGGTGCCGGTTCGAGATCCAGACCGGCGGTTCAGCCGGTTCGACCGGGTCCAGTCCCGGTTCAGTCCGATTCAGCCCGGTTCAGCCCGGTTCAGGGTGTTCTGAGCCGGTTTTGACCGGTTCAGACCATCTCGAGCCCGATCCGGGCTTGTTTGGACCGGTTCGAGACCAGTTTGCTCCATTTTTGGGTCCGTTTAGGTCGTTTAACGGCGGTTAGCGCCGGTTTGTTCCATTTTCGTTCGGTTTAGCTCGGTCTAGCCGGTTCATCCCGCATCAAATACTTTTCCGTTGCTATTATAAGCAGAACCAGTGACACCTCCGGATAGCTATCTTGGTTACACAATCATTTATTAATAATTTGGGAGTTATCACCTCACCTTTATTTAAAAAAGTAAAGTTAATTAGAATTGTGCTAGCTAAAATATATCAAACGAGAACTTCAGGTTCAATAGAAATTAGATATTAGAATCATAGTTTGGAAAATTGGCTAATCCACATAGGGATAGACTAATTCCTAGATCGGCCCATGCCAATCCGATATTGGTCCGGAGGACAAATGCTCAGAGGGATTGGCCCAGATTGGCTAATTACACCAGATTGTCGAGAGTCTGGAAAAACCATAATCGAGCTCGATTTTCCGATCCGATTCCCCCAAATGGAAAAAATTGGGTAATTCCCCCTTCCCCCTCCCGATCTAGGCTTCAATTCGACCCCCCGCAGCAAAGACAAGCATAGATACTTATAGTCATATTGTCTATTTCTAGCTAAGTGATAGAAACAAGAGTGACAAATTAGAAAAACTTGTGTTCTACCACTACACCATGGGGTTGAGAATTAAAAATATCAAGAAACATCAAAGAATATCTGAAGAAATATTTGTAAGATTTGCAAGTGGCCTGTACGAACAAAGAGCAAGAGAACAAGATTTGTGACATAATGATGCTGACTTGAATACATTTTTCCAAAAATTCTACCTGCAAGGAGGACAAGGATGTTGCACCACCTTTAGAGTTCTATGTTATTGAGGTGCGAGGCACCCAAGGTGAGGGGAGGGTCACCGGTCACCTTGCCTCAGGTGCTTGAGATGAGATAAAAATTTTAATATATTAATAATATGTAATTAAATATAACATTTAAACTTTTAAAGAATAAAATAAAAAAATAAAAAACTCACTTCTAGGGTCTGTATGACACCGGGATGTCAGGGCCATGGGGTTGAAGACAGGCAATGGGAGTTTCAAGTGGGGGGATAAGTTATCGGATCTGGCACTAATTGCATTTGGATCCAGGTGAGGCAAGCGAGGCGACGTGGTTTTGCCTCCCAATGCCTAGGCACCTGAGGCGAGCGTCTATGATAACATAGTCAAAATTCGACCTAAATGATCGTGCATGGACCGAATGTGAACTTGATAGTGTATAGGGTGAAGACGAAGAAATACAAAAACAAACACACCTCACTGAAAATCCAGCTCTAGCTCTAGATTTAGCTTCTCATACAACTTCAGTTTCAACTCCTCCTACTCGGAAAACTTCGTAGAAGATAAGCAAACTTGGCAGATTTAAATATTTGAAGGTCTACCAGTGAAATATTGAAGCTAGTATATAAGGAAATAAAATGGCCAAGAAAAAGCAGCTATTAGTCAGACAAAGACCTATAAGTCTCACAAGTAGTACATAAGTACTCTCCTCAAATGACGATAAAAAAGAATTTATTTGACCAACTTAACAACAAAATGTAGGAGATTTGAATAGAAGTGGAGGTGGAGATGAAGGATCTAATGCGAATACGCGTACAAGTAGAGCAGGTGTTGATGATTTAAGCCAACGCCAACATTCAAGTGGCCATAGTCAGCATCGAGAATCAAATGGGATTTTTTGATAAGAAACGATGATCAATGTTATCCAAAACCTTTGATGACTAAAGCCATATATTCACCCACAGCTCCAGCGCAGGGCGGTGTGAAATTTAAGTGAAATGGTTGAATTGTTATTTGCATATAGATATGAATCAATCCTGATTGACAATTCCCAAAAGAGCATCTCAAAAAAAATTAGAGAATGACTAGTTTCAGGGCTAATTCCATAGATATTAGTGATAAGAAGGTATATTTTAATTACTCTACATTATTTGCACCATGTTTTTTTATTGGAATGATCATCGGTGCTAATTTATATCCACTCATTTCAAAATCTCGTGTGGTTAAATGTTACATTTGTATTTTTAATATTTCCAAAAGGTTTCTTATTTTTTATGATTATTACCAATTATTCCATTTTTAAAAAAAATAAAAATTTCAATCCAGATTCCAGATTGGGAATCATCCTGGATAATCGACCGGGATCGCTTATCCGATCCCGATTGGATCAGGACCCACTGATCTGGGTCCTGACTCTGATGTAGCGATGCTTAATCAAAATTGTCCAAGACTTAATATCAGTTTTTCTACAGACCCAGTTTGAGAGAAGAATAGTTCACATACACTTCTAAAAACTACTAAAGAAAACAAAAGACTAGAAAATGGACAAGCCAATTCTATTTATGCATAAAAATAAATTAGCAAATACTGATTAGGTGTAGCAGAAAAAGGAGACGAAAAGAAAGTACATGACCCATAGATGTTTTTGGTATACATCTTGGGTATTAAAAAATGTTTAACAATTGATGAGAGAAACAGGATAGAAAAAGCTGACCAGTTACATGATGACATGTTGGATAACAACGGAGGAGCTTCTCAACACGACAGGAAAAGAAAAAAATGAAAACTTATATGAAAAATGGAGTCATATATTGACTAAAGAAATAGTTTTATTATATTTTGTTATGGTTAACGTGGAAAAAGAAAAATTAGAATAAAATAAACAAAAATGTCAAAAAGAAAATGTTTCCACGCGTAACTAAAGTTGGTTCAGCTCATTCAATCAGCAAAAACTTCTATTCTCGATAGACAGAAAGAAGATAATGACTAAAATGTGATTCAAGGATTTCCCTTCTCTTTGTTAACATGATAAATGCATCGATAACCCTAAACCCCACAAGTTAATTGAATTCATGACATCTTTAAAAAGCAAATCAGCCAAACCTCTGTATGTTTCTGTTAACCCGGGTTCACATGACTTAGCTGAAACTGTCCTTTATGGACTGAGACATGCTTAGGCCCAATCTAAGCCCAATGACGGCCCACTTCAAGTTTACTTTCAGCTCATTGGAGAGCATTTCTACTGCCCATCTCCAGGTTTGTCGGTAACATGTTTTGAGGCCCAATTTAGGGGCCCATTTACAGCCCATCAAGCTTATATTTCTGAAGTTACCATGGGCCCCGCCCTATTAAGAGGATTCCAGTGGCCTATTCTGAGGCCCATTCAAGGGTCAATTGGGGTCCATGTTTCAGACCCATTTTCATCCCAATTATAGGCAGTTATATGGCCTGTTTGGGAGGCTCTACCAGCAGCAGCCTACGGGCCTATCCCTGGCATATTGGAAGGCCAGTTTTATGGCCTCCTATCAGCCAACTTAGGGGTTGGTCTATGGCCTATTCTTCAGGTCCATTAACAGTTCAACCAGAGGCCTCATTTCAGGCCTGTCTGAGGTTCAACCGAGGCCCATTACCACCAATATAAGGGCAGTTCTAAGGCTTGTTTTGCAGCATTGCCAGAAACCTGTCAGAGGCCCATTTTCATTCCCATTAACAGTTTAATTAGAGAATTCAGACTCAGTCCAATTGAGGGCAATTGAAGGCCAGTTCTAAGGCCTGTTTTGGGGTCTGTTCAACAATCCATCTTCAGCCCCAGTCAAGGAGAAATTCAGGCCCAATTTGAGGCCCCATGTAAAGCCTGATTTCAGATATCCTGAGGTTTCCAAACAGCATACACAGGGCCTGCGCTAGCCCATCTTCCAGCCCACGTAAGGGCACCTTTGTGCCTATTCCGAGGCATGTTGATGTGTTTTTAGTCAGACCATACATACCGAAGGTGAAATCGAGAGGATTCGATGCCACTAGTCAAACTAGATTGTTGCCAACATTGAGTTTATAATATTTTATTAGTTTTAGAATTTTATTTATGCCTTCTTTTACGAAACTCTAGTTTGAAGGTGTCAAAGTAAAATTTAAAAAAAAAAACTTTTAAGAGTCATATATTGTAGAATATGAGATATCTTTTTGCTTTAAAATCTTATAGGAGTTTGTTGAAACCTCAAAATTAATTTAAATTTGAGAAATAAAATTTTTTTGTACAATAAGTTTCTTTGTTCTGGTTTTGGTTTGTGTTTTGATTTTACCATTGATGACAATGAAAATATATAGTATTCATAGAAGTATTAGTTAATTTTGTGTGGTACTCATATATGGGAACACAAACAATTCTGCAGATCTTCCAAGTGTTGACATAAGGATTATCCATCATTTAAACAATCTAAACCACCTTTGTTGTAAGTTGAAGTTATTTGAATTCCTTGAAAATATATTCGACAACTCCCCACTAGACTTGTGATATTTTGATGTTAATTATCTCGATCAACTACTCAAACACTCTTGATTAACCATCATAACAACACATTGATTGGAAGTCATTAGTTCACGTAAAACACAAAGATTGGAAGACATCCCATGGCTTTATGAGATTAGATTTTATTTAATTTAATTTGTTTTTAAGTTCATGGATTAATTTGTGATTTAATTTGTTTGCAGTTTAGAGATCAATTTACTTGAATTATTAAGATGTTAAAAGATAGTTTGATTTTGTTATTTGTTCATTTGATTTGATTTTTTGTGTCTTTGTCACCAATTTAACTTAGACAACTCAGATTCATTTGGTTCCTTCAATTTGAAGTTTTGATATTTTTATAAGGAATTATTTTCCCTTTTTATGTATTTTGTTGTTATTTTGTCATGATTTAAGTAAATTTTGTTATTAAGATTTGTTTTTATTAACATTATCCACTTAATTTAATGATTAAATTTGATCCGACTTAATGTGTTTAGTAGCTTTGACGACCATTTTTTGTCTTAGTTTATAAAATGATTTCAGTTTGATTAGATTAACAATATGTTAATGCTTACATTGTTATTTGATTGGGTTTCATTATGCTTACTTAGATAATTAAGCAGCATTAACCATTTAATTTCATGGTTAAGTTAGATTTTACTTAACATATTTTGTAATCTTGAGCAGTCAATTTTTATACATTATTTTATGGGATGAGGTTGGTTTGACTATGTTGACATGTTGTTAATGATCGAGTAATTATTTGATTTGAGTTTCACTATTTTAAGTCACTTGGTGACTTATTTATCTCCATCCATCTCTTTAAAGTCCACACAAATTTTGATGTCATTTTTTACACATCATGTCAAGACTTTGAATATATAGTAAACGGGAGTACAATAGAATGAGGGAGCATAAAAGCCATATTCTTCAATGAGTGAAATTAATTTCCATCATTGCAATGTTAGAGTTTGTATACATATCTTTTATACATTACTCTGCTTCTCTACAGTATTTTGTATACTTAATATGTAAAATGCATTTAATTGGACCAAACTGGATTGACTTTACATATGCCAAAATAAATTTGTTTGCATACAAAATGCATCTATTTTGGTTCACCCATTTCTTTGGAAAAGATGATGAAAACTAGAATTTCGACAACACTTCAGCTGGATAAAATGGGACATGCTTTATTTATATATATATATATATCTGAAATAACATAATGTGCATATAAAATCATGCTATTCGGTCCCTTTTTTTAGAAAAATGTAGAACAAAACCATATGCCAACTTCACCACAGGCCAAGTCTAACTTTCTTCTAATTTGCCTGAAAAGTTTTCAGAGAATTGGAGCTTCAAAGCTTCTCTCTCCTCCTCAAACTCTCTTCTTCAAATTGAGCCAACCTCCTTCTAAATGAGTCTTGAAACCTATTTATAGAGGTTTTAGGAGACATTTTTGTCACAAAAATAGGTCTCACTAACTCCAGTTTCAAGTAAGTGAAGGGTGGAGTGTGCAGGAGGTGAAGTTATCCCATTTTTCCTTTCCTTTTTCAAATTTTCTAGAGGCCCTATTCATCATTGGTCAAACAAGGGTAATTTTACCCCTTGTGACCGGACCAGGTATTTGACTGGATCCTGGTCGACCACTTGCCCATGCACGCCTGCATGTGGGCCACGACTACCCTGTCATGTGGTTGCAGGGAACCATGGTCCCTTTATTTTTTTTCTATTGACGTATGAACGTTGATCGCGAACGGCAATGAATGAGAGTGCCAGTAGTGTAGGCAAAAGACAATAGCAGCACATTTCACAACCACTCCTCTCCTTTTCTTCTATCACTCCAGCGAGCAACAAGAACACATTGGGGCTCCTTCTCCAGCAACTCCTCCACACAGTGACGGTGGCAAATCCCGATGTTGCTTCTAACAGTGGCGGGGCTAACGTTGGCAATGAACAACCTCCTCCTCCCTCTTCTCTCTCTCTCTATCTCTATCTCTATCTCTATCTCTTTGGTGCAGCACACACACCTACAGGTTCCTCTTTTGGTTCTGGCAGTGGTTTGCGGAGGAGTCTAAGGCAGTAACGGTAGGGGTTCAAGGTGGTAGCAGTGGAGACCTGTAGGGGCAACAATGGCGGTGGCAAGAGACCCTCACGAACTACCCCTCCAGCACAGTGTACACATGAAGAACCACTGCGCAGAGTTCTTTGCGGCGCACCTCCAGTCAGCTATTTCGACGGCTCCTATGATGGCGGTAGGGGTCAAAGAACGTGGGATCCTTCTTCCCTCTTTCTTGTTCCTTTCTCTTTCCAACATGGTCTGCACAGGATCCCTATACACAGAGCTCTTCTCGTTGGCTCCTTCCGGCGGTAGAAGTTTTCGGAGGTTCTTCCTCTCTATCTGGTGATAGTCATGCAGGAGGTTCTGCACGTCCCTCTGCCTTTTCTGACGATGGTATCAACAGAGTTGACGACAGTGCGGCAGCAACATCCAAAAAGTGGTAAGGCATTGATCCCCCCTCTTTGTTTCGGAGGACATTGACGACCGATCTTCTCGATCGCTCCCTAGATAAATTTGTTGAATTTTTTCCTTTAACGTTTGTAGATTTATCCCCTCATGAATGGGCCTCTAGAAAGTCATTGCAACGACCACACAAACAAAGAAATTTTCGTCCCTTAAAATACTCAACAGAGGTTCATACCCTCAAGATCAAGTCTCTAAAAGGTCATTACCTCAACTGTGTGAGTGAATGACAAGTATAAAAATTGGCGTCCCTTGGATGACTTAACAGAGGTTTATTCCCTCGGGATCAAGTCTCTAGAAGGTCAACTACACAAAAGAAAAGCAAGTATACGAGATTAAGTTGGCATTTAAACATGTTTTAAAGCGTGCCTTCAATGGCTTGCCGTGAGTTTTTTTTAATACCTTCCTTGTTTGAACATTTTTACAACCAATCTTAATTGAATTAAGAATAATTTTTTCAAGAACAAGTCCTATAGACATCCCTAGATTTTTTTTGTAAACGGTCTTAATTGAATTAAGGATAAGCCCTTTTATATTTTCATGTTAGTCATTCGTAAAAAAATGCATCCCTCAAATGACAGGTTCCGCAAAGTGTAAACAATCCCACCTTGTAACCATGGAGGAGTACATGAATATGAAATGAAACTTACGAATCTCTCTTTTTATATACTCTTGTTTCGCATTTCCTCTCTCTCTCTCTCCTTTTGTCTTCTTCTCCACATCTCCTCCCCCTTTAGCTGACAATGCTAGCCTCTATCTACTTCTCCTCCCCTCCCAGTCAAAAGCTGAACAAAAAATAGATAACAAACAAAAAAACATAAACACAAATGACAAAGAAATCGAAAGTAAAGAAAGGAAAGAAAATATAAAACAGAATTGAACTGAAAAATAAAATAAGAATACAAAAAAGAACTGACATGAAATAATAATACAAAACATGACTAAAAGAAGTACAAAACAGAATTGAAATAAAGAAAACAAATAAATCAATAAAAAGGAATGGACATAAAACTGAGACAGAAACGAAAATAAGAAAAGAAAGACTGAAATAAAAAATAACCCAAAAATAAAATGGAAATAAAAGCCAAAATGAAACAAAAAAGATAAAACAAAAATGCAAATAAACAAATAAAACAGAAATAAAATGAAAAAGATAATTCACAACCCAAAATAACAAAACTTCAAAAGATAATAAGAAACTGAAATGGCATTGACTCCATGAAAACCATGACAAGAAACAACAAATAAAAAATAAACAAATATTTGAAATATAAAAGGGCATGGGAGATGTGTTCCCAGATTTCATCATATTCTAGGTTTGTGTGGATGAATGGCTTCAGATAAATGAGTTACTATGGTTGGTGGTTAATCAAGGGTGTTTGAGTAGTTTCTTGATGTATTTAACACCAAAGTATTGCAAGTTTGATGGGAAGAGGTCAAAAGACATTTTCCATAATCATAATAACCTCACTAAGTTAATCTAAATGGAGTTAATGACTTCTAAGTAAAATGGTTGCCCCTATGCCTTTGAAGATTTTTAAAACTCTAATTGCATGTTCCTTTATGTATATCAATTACCACACTAAGTCACTAATGTATTTTTAGTTCATATCACACGTCATCTACTTTCAAATGATGACAATTGAATGTCCATATGAAAATTGAGGTTTCCACAGTTTCATTGCGGTTTGCTTGTAGGTTTCTTTGTCTTATACCTCTTTCAAAACAATTATTTCTATAACAACCATCAGTGTACTAACATGAGCAATGCTGATGCAGATATGGACGAATAGCTATTCTCTTTGCTCTCTGCAGTAAAAAGATAACCTTCGACCTTATATGATTAAAATACTCTTGACCTTTCTGTCAGCAGGTTATTTTGACAATATGTGTTGAATTTTTGTCATGATCATCATAATTATGTGGACATATATATGAGAAGGCAAAGCAAACATGAGGGTAGAATGTCTTGACAACTGTCTGGAAGCAATGCCTTTGGAGCTACATGCTAAACTTATAAGGTGAAAAAGATAGTGTAGAAAAGAAACTACAAAGATCACTGAGGAAAATCCCATTAAGATCTTCTATATCAATTATGAAATGAGGAAGACAAATACAAAACAATGAACAAAAACCTCCTATTTTGGCAAGTACAAGCTTGTATCCTTTTTCTAATTCAACTTACTGAATCATGACATTTAGTAACGCAAAGGAAAGAACATACCTGGCTCAGACGCTTTGGTTTGTCATCTGCTGCAAATGTAATTTCATGCATTGTCCTACAAGACAAGGCATAAATCAGATTGAAAATGACGTTAGGATAATAGCTTGTAAAAATGATTTGAAAACAAATCGAATATCATAAAAATAAAAAGAGGCTATATTTGTAAAATGATATCACTGAGAATCTCTTGAAGACAACGACCTACAGGTCACATGTGACTCAGATCAGACCCTGGTCTGCCAGGGCTGACCCAATACAAATTGATCACATCAGCTTATTCTGGAATATATCTGGCCAGGATCGGCCATTTACAGATGGGCCAAGCCAATTCAACCAAATGTGACTGGCTCCAATCTGGATCAGCCTCTCCAAGTCTAGAGAATATGCCGGTCCTGGCCTATCAGGCCAGATCCAGGTGAAGCTCACACAGGGATTGACCATGCCCCTGGGATCAGATCAGGATCAGATCCTTCAAACTATGCCACCACCACACTCTCAACGTAGATATCTCCTCATAACCTTATTGTCGAGGCCCTAGGCCAGCTGGCCAGGCAAGCACAGCACCAGTAGCGCAGTCGCCAAGTCTATCAGACCACCCTCAAAGATGAAGCAGATGGTCTCATGCCTATCCTTATTCGCCGGTTGGAATACAAAGAAGATGACCCCCTGCTAGTTGAAAGAAGAGGAATCCCCTCTTCACCCTTTCTGGAAAGCTTTGGCTTAGACATCAGCCCTTTTCTCCAAATCCAGAGCACACTCTGTCATGCCCTTCTTGGCAGGCCTGGGGCGACGAGATACCTCATTCGGAGAAGCTTGTGTCCGAGAGTTCCATGGGGCTTTCCAATACACAGTCAATGAAGAAGTGGCAACAGTAGCCGTTCCTAGCAGGGCTACAATCTCCTGTCGGCCACAGCCTCTGGTCATCTCCTCACCGGGTGGAGAGGGCAGCCTCCGTCCATGGACATGCGGCCAAGGTTGAAACAGGGCAAGTCTTGGCCGCTGCACTGATGGAGAATCCTAAGGACCTCCGCAGACATGATGCGGCTAAAGACGGAGCCCCAATAGTAGTATCCATGGTCATCGGATTCAGACGCCGACATGTGGAGGGTTCCTAGCCTATTGTTCCTTACTTGCTTGTTTATTATGCACTGATTGCCATGCCGATTGTAAGAGATACACATTGCTTGTATTAATTCTCAAGCTGCCAAGTTAAAGTGAGTTACCTATTTCAGTTCACGTAGATCATTCATATTGACAGTTTGAGCGTTCTAATTCGGTAGTATCCTTGTATATGTTGGTCCTCCTACTTCAAGGGACCGTTTTGTTCGGGCATGCTTCTGTTAGTGCATAATCGTTACATGGATCTATTCGGCTTGTTTTAGAAATATTGTTGGATTGTCACCACTCTCGTTGCTATCTCTATTCGGCACTCGATCGGTCCCGCATTAACCTTTCTTCTGGAGATTTCCTTTGTCACCTTTCCCTTCAGTCCCATTTCCTCACCTGCCAACAAGTTCTGCATTGAGGCAGAGAGCGACAATGGATGGCAATGGCAAAATAATGCCACAATGGAAAGGAAGAGGTGATGAAAATGTGGTTCTCCTCTCTTCTATTTTTTTTTTCTTCGCTGCAAGCAGATGGTGATGGTGCGCTGGAGGGATGTGTTGGCAATGGGGTGCAGCAGTTGTGTGACGATACACTCATCCTCCCATAATTTCCTTTTAATTTTTATTATTTTTTATTGGCAGAAGGTGGAGAGGAGGCCTTGTTGCATACCCATTTTACATAATTTTTTTATTTTTTATACATGGGATGAGCCATGTTATACCTTTTGTTTATTAATTTGTGTCATATTTCACTCCGTCCCTTCTTTACAAATCCATTTTTCCCATTTTTTGTCTTTCTATTTTTCCATCTTTGCATTTATATTTTTCAATCAATCATTTTGGAATTCATTGGCATCATTAAAAAAAAATTGGAGTTAACACTTGCCATGTTTATCTGTTCATAATTTGCTTAATCATTTTTCTTGACTTTTTTTACTAATGTTTTTTGTTTGAATACAGACCTCAGTTCAGTTTGCCCTTTTTAAGGTCAGGAAGTGTCATCGTCTTAGAAGTATGAAATCACTAAATTTCTATTGGTGAATCTTTCAGATCTAAAATGCACTTTACTGTTTGTTTATTCTGTTCTCAACGGATAACTGCTTGGTGGTGAGGTTTCTTGCTTGAAAGATCCCAGCTGCAACAAGGAGGCAACTTGCTGTAATCAGCTTCATTTCAGTCTTTCAGGTGGTCGGAAGTTGGGGACTGGTGGATTAGGGAGCTTGGTTCCTTGTCAGAGCGCTCAATTTGGTTTACTAGAAAGTTAACTATAAATCCCCTCTTCGGATCACAAGGAGTATTAAAGTTGAGATGCTGGTCCCAGGAAAAAATTGCTGGTTGTGTCACTTGTTGTGGGTTGGAGGGACTACCCTACCATCTCTGGAATGTCGAGACATTAAGAAGCATTTGCTAGATTTGGAATGCTGAAAAAGGTCAACAGTCTATATCCAGAATCTAAAATATGTTATGTTAAGGAGGTAACTAGATTCATCTTATCTTCTGGTGAAACCGATCAAGAGAGGAATGGACTCCTCTCTAAGACACCATGCAGTCCCTTGAATTACATGATATTCCAAACATGCCCCTGTAGTTATGATAAACTTGTTAAACTCCCTGAAATCTTGATTTATTTCCATTACAACACATGGTTTAACTCTGCTAAATTTTCCAAATATGCTTAATGCTCAACCAGTAAAATTACTATACCCTCTCTTTCTCTTGAGAGAGAGAGAGAGAGATCTGAGAAAGTGTTTAGAGAGAGATCCAAAAGAAAGGGAGATAGATCATAGAGACAGTTCAGACTTCAGAGAGAGAGGGGGATAAGTGAGTAAAAATATCTTAGGTTAGATTAGGTTAAGTTGGATTTAGTTAAGTTCAATGTTAAAAGATAACATAAGGACTTATTCAAGCGGAGTAAGATTTCAAGGAGTTTAAAACGTTTATCAAGATTACAAGGATATATTTGAAAATACAGTAATGATAGGGCCAGATATGTAAAAAACCCTTAAATCTTATCGTTTTAGAATGAAGCATGCACATAAGTCAGATGGACTGTTTCCCTCCAGGTTTATGTCAGACAGACCACTTCCGAAACTACCATGGATGACAAGCATCAACTAACCAAGTTCAGAAATAATACTAAGCATGACCTTCATTCTCATAAATATTATCAACAAAGTGGGTGTGGATAAAAAAAGCACCTTGATATCTGAGGTTTAGCATTTGCTTCACTATCATCGTCTCGAACATGTCCACTGGCTCTGCTCACTTCAAGAGCAAGTGCCTCGAGATTAGGGGAAGACCCAAAAGCAGGCGGAGGATGAGCACTAAAAAGTTAAGCACATCAATAGATTAAAATTTACACAACAGGAAGGAAACCTCTGCACAACAGAAAACTCAAAGAACTAAAGCCAAGGTAATTTACATGGTAAAGGTTATTAACCTTAATTTGTTGAGGTTATGATAAGAACTTTGTGCCTCTTCTGCACCTTGTGAAACAAATTCATAAGAATCATGCATAGATGGTACCTGAGAGAGAGAGAGAGAGATGAAATGAAATGAATTGCAGTTTGAAATAAACATATCCAATAAGTCCAACTTGAATACATCAACTCAGTAACTAATTAAAGATAAAATAATGAAAGACAAAAGGAAATAGCATATCCTTTTCAATTTTGTTTAACAATTCCAAGAATGAATGTTTCTGGTAATAGGGCTTTTAAGCTGCCGATGTTTAGAAGAGAAAAATCAATGAAGATAAGCCTGTTCCAGTAAAAAATAAAATCCAGTTACCCTAGAAAAACTAGAAATGCTTCAAGGAGTGCCATGTCATTTTCAGCTTCATCTAGGAGAGAGAAGTTGAGAAAGAAAAGAAGCTAGACAGGGCAATTTATCCAAGTAGCAAATGTACCTAAGTAGTAGTAAAGAGAAGAGAGAACAAAGAAAGGTGGGAGATGAAGAGAAAAGCACAGAAGGAAAGCTTGAGAGAATATACCAGGTAGAAGAAAAAAAATAAAGCAAAATATAAAATAAAAACTACCATAAAGATAGTTATTTTATGGAATCTAGATAATCACGAAATGGCATCATGTGAACATACAAAATTCTGAATACGAATCTTTCCTGATTTGCTTAAAGCACATATGTCTAAGAAATGTAAAAAATAGAAGTAATAAGAATAATTATCTACATCTTCTAGAATAAACAATATTTTCGCAGAATTGGATAGTACTACTGACTCTAAAAAACAGTACCCAAGCAGAACATGACCAAATCACAACAGGAGTTCACAATAATCAAGTAATTCTCTTTTTATTATATATGTACACTTTTTATCATATATGTACCACAGAAAGCATTAAAATATGACAGGAGATAAGTAACGTTCAACTTGATACGTGATATGATCATATTTCTTTAGAAATCAGAATATGGAAAATACATATGTACCATGAGAATTTTATTCTTGGAATCGAAAAAGAATGAGTAAATACATGGTCTGTGATTTACTACTTTTCAAGCTTTTCTCTGCAATGCATGGTTCCTCATGTCAATCTAGAAGCCAAATATACAAATATTTTGAATAAGGCACACGTCAGTCAACAAACATGATGAAAGGAATGGGAATAGTAATCCATGAAAGGTGAAGAGATTATCAGAGATATGTTGTGAGTTTGGTTAAAGAAGCAGGCAATTGGTGATATCTGTTCATTAGTTGAGCTACGCACATGTCAGTGATGTGAGGTTTAATTTCTAAGAATATCACTTTACGAACAAGAAAGTCAAATTGAAATGGATTCTTCGAACAAACTCCATCATGATTTGTCTCAACTCTCAATTGCCTGACAAGCTGCTATAGTCTGGCAAATATGACCATCATCATGCCAAGTATAGAACTAACCAAATGCAGGCGCTTGGGCAGCACTGAGTGTTCAGATCTTGCCTAGCAGATAATCGACAAGTGGTAAATAATCCCAGAACTAAATTTAAAACTAAAATGACACCATAAAGAACACAGGAAAAAGTATCATGCCAGATATCAAGCGAAAAATTAGCCTACGGCATACACAATGTAAACGAACAGACGACAGCAGAACAACTAGCTATATTAGAACCTGAACAACGCGGACATGGAATGCTGGCCTGTTGACCGCGTCCACCGCTATCTTCAGTAGATTCTTGTGCAGCAGTACATCCTCAGCCCTTTCCACGTTCACATCCAAAGCGTACCTGTACGGATGAGTAGACCTCATCGACAAGTTATCCGCCAAACCTAGGTATCAACCAGCAAGTGTTGCCGTGCGCTGGATCAGATAATATCGGCGAAACATATAGACAAGCTAGGAGGAACCAACCGATCCATGACAAATAGCATTGAGGACAGATATTAGCGGGAAAAATATAACACGGGATGGTCCTTTAGCCGCCGACATGAAATTCTTCGAAAAACAAAGCACCGCGAAGGATTATTCTCCACAGATACACAACGTAGGACAAATATGTAAAACAGAAAGCCAACGGTGGAGTAAAAGAGAGATCGGCTGAAGAGGAGAGTGAGGAGTGAGGGTGAGAATTACCGAGAGGGAAGACGGTTGAAATGTGTCCAGAGCTCGTCGCGGAAGCCGGAGCACCGGGCGTCCTCGCAATCTTTCAGGCGGCGGAGCACCTCGTTGTAGACCTCGAGCTTGTGGCGGTGCTGCCTGGAGTGCGTGGGGGACGAGTCCACCGCCCTGCTGCCGCTGCTCTCCGTTTCTTCGTCCATCGCCATCCACGGCGCCTGCGAACCAGCACGGCAATCGGTGCAGATACCGCCGCCGCTCTACAAGGCGGAGGGTCGGAACATCAGAGAAGCGCGAGATCTCCCATCGACCACGTGAACACGGACGGATCGTAGAAAAGGGAAAGGAGAGGAAGGAACGAAGGTTGGCAAGGAGGGAGAGCGGGGCACCCGGCAGGGTGGGAGTCTTCTGAGAGAGCGTTTATATTGTTAATTGTTCACAACATCTGCATGCGATGCGGAGAGCAGGAAAGGAGCGGAAAGGGGATTAAAAAAAAAAGAAAGAAGAAGGCCGGAGACGAGGCGGAGACGAAAACCGTGGCCGCGAGGGAGGGAGATGCTATTGGCGGCAGGGAGCGGAGTCAAACAGTGTGTCTGTCAGCCCGCCCGGCGACGCTCGTATCATTTCTCGATCCCCCCGGCCCCGGGGGGGAGAGAGAGAGAGAGAATATAGATATATGCTGTTTGAAAATTGAGCAAAATATAAACCTAAGGATGTGGTCGTTTGAACTCAAATTCTGGTTATCGTTTTACTCCCGCCTAGAAAAATTAAGACATTTTTCTCTTAACGGGTGACGAGACGCGTTTGTGATGTGGACTAAAAGCGTGCCAGCTGGCCGTTCTCATCTGGTGGATCCGATGGGGCTACCGCCTTCGTTATCCGCGTCGGGGCCAGTCAGTAGAGTGCAGACCAGC
The DNA here is from genome assembly GCA_036172225.1 of Cryptocoryne crispatula var. balansae. Taxonomy (NCBI): domain Eukaryota; kingdom Viridiplantae; phylum Streptophyta; class Magnoliopsida; order Alismatales; family Araceae; genus Cryptocoryne; species Cryptocoryne crispatula. Next base: position 6,426,513 of record CM069932.1, on the reverse strand, counting down.
TCCAGCACCACCACGCCGCCGCCGGGGAGACGTCCGGGGAAGATGTGCCGGCGAGACGAGTCCAGTGGCGGTCGCGCCGTGCGTCTTCGAACCAAACTTCTACCGAAAGTTTGGTGTTTGGCAGCACTTTTAATTTTAAGATAATCTTATTTTTGAAATCAAAATTATTTGATTTCTCGATTTTATTTTTAAAATCAAAATAATTTAATTATTTGATGTTTGACAAAATTACCATAATTTTTAAAACTCAAACAATAACGTTTGGTTACGACGACTCTACGAAACTCATTCGGATTCCCTTCGCAGAGAGAACCTGCAGCTCCGCAAAGGCTCTCCCGCAATGTCATCTGCCTCCCTCCCCCGCGGTGGCGGCGCTCCTCCGCCGGCGGCAGTGACCAGCAAAAGATCGCATCGTCGTCAACCAGCGAAACCCCCCCGGTGGTGTCGTCTGCCCGGCTAACGAAACCCGCGCGCGCGCCCCGCCGGCAGCCCTCACCCCGGCAGCGGCGTCGACGTGGCCCCCGGCAGCAGCGTCGACGTGCCCCCCTCCCCCGCGGCGGTGCCCCCAGCCGGCGAACCCCCCCGCCGCGAAGCGCCCCCGCCGGCAGCCCTCCCCCCGCGGCGGCGCTCCCCCCGTCGGCGGTGCCGGCGCCCCCCCTGCGGCGGCGCTCCCCCCGCGGCGGCGCCCACGGACAGCGAAGCACCCCCCCGCGCCGCGGTGCTCCCCCCGCCGGCAACCCTCCCCGCGGCGGCACCCCCTGCCAGCAAACCCCCCCTCCCCCGCACGTCTCGCCTCTCTCCGCGTCTATCTCAAAAATAAAACAAGTCTTGCCTTGTTTTTATTTTAGAAGAGATTACGTACATAGAGTATTCCACTTTTAAAAATGAGACAGTAGTTAAAAGTTACAACCAAACACCTTATCTCTTTTATTTTTAAAATTTAGATCAAAAAGAGGAAAAAAAATGTAACCAAACACCCTATAAAGGTATTAAATTAATGGACCCTCGATGAACTAACTTTTTGGAAGTCAAAGTAAACAAAATTTAAAGCTCGACCTCACTTGGATAAGTTTTCGTGAAGACAACTAATCAGTGTAATTAATGTTAAGTTAAACAATTAATTTTTTTTGAACATATGACGCATTGATCGAGTGCGCGATGCACTGTGCATAGACGAAGGATCGAGTGCTGCCACTCGAACACTCGATCCCCACGGTATACCACCCCCCTCGGGCGTGGCCCGGCTGATCATCGGCCGGGAATTGATCCCGCGCCCTGCTCCGCCAGAAGTAGGGCATCGTGCCAAATCGAGCCAAACTGGATCGGCAACTAATTTATTTGTTATATATTATTTCAGATATATGAGTATGTCTTTTTTTTGTTAATCAATATATGAGTATGTCGGTAAATCTATTATGGCATGTTGGATGTGCGACAACGGATATATATTCGTGACCTTGACGAGAATGAAAGATTTTAAGAGGCAAATTGTAACAGTGCTGCCCAAGCGGATAAAACATCATTTATCATGCAACCAAACACCCCATGACAACCATTTAAAAGAGGGGGGTGTTTGGTTGCGTGATAATGAAACTTTTTGTTTTAATTTTTAAAAATTGTAACAAAATTTGTTAAAAGAGGTGTTTGGTAACCGTAACAATTTTATGTTTTAAAAGTGATTTTCTTCTTAAACAAAAAAAGAGGGTCTCACCTCTTTCTTTTTTCTTGTGGTCCCCCCACTATATTTGGTCATGTGCGGTGGTTACTCTTTTTTGTAATCACATCCCTCCAAACATGATAATTTTATGTCATGAGTTGGTTCACTTTTTATTTTAATATAATTTTTTTATCATGAAAGTGTACAAAAAATTATCATGCAACCAAACACCCCCATAAAGATTTAGACGATATATTTTTTATGCATTCATTTGAAGCTAAGTAGTCTTTGCTGGAGCAACTAATTAACCTAACCTAACACTTGTTTGTGATCTGTAAAAGTATTGATTTTTAATATATCTAGATCATGATTAAATTTGAAGTGGTGAATATCTAATTTCTATGCAAAATCTCATTTGTTTGACAATGTACGTAAATGATAATTTAATTTTTATGATCTGTAATTTATTTCCAGCTAGTCTTGTAAAGTAATGATAAGCCACTCAAAAGTGCATTATCTTTATTTTTGCACATTAATGTCACAAGGTAAATTATTTTTTATTCATGTTGAATTACACGACGGTCAGTTTCACGGAACTTACGAGATGTTTAATAATTATAAAATACACCATCAAAAATCTAATTTATTATTTTTTGAACAACAACAACATTTCAACTTCCATTGAACTAAAGATAAAAGAATATTATAACTACAATAATAAATATGAGTGACTCAACTATGTTTCAAAAAACACAAGAGATAAGATCCAGACAGATCGCTAAGACATCTCTCAGGGTCTTCATCAACACAAACAAAGCCATATCATATGCATATGCATAGAGGACTAAGGGGCACCGAAAATGGTTAGCGTGTTTATGATATGTAGAACGTTGACCATATATGATAAACGTTGAACTTGCTTAATGAAATTTGATAACTACGATGAGACCAGATAATCACACCGTAAATATGTAGATAATATCCAAATTAACAATCTCAAACATAACAATACGCCTCTACATGAGTCTTAAGAAGACAAAAGACATTACTATAACACTGAAGTAGACACCAAACAAATTTAAAATAAAAAATAATATTAGTATACCGAGACATCTCCACCCAACACAAAATAAGATAAAAATTCTTTTTTAAAACATTTAGACAAGACACTGAGGTAAAGACAAAACCTTGGAAGAGAGGAAGATCAAACAAATCCTTCTCCCTCCCCTCCCCTAACCTACACCTAGAGAAAAGAATAAGAAGAAAATTGTCACCTTCTTGTCCAAGGAAAGGGTGTATTCACACTATGAGCAAGAGCACCGTAAGTGAGGGTGGAGGTACTCCACAAGGAGGTACTCTGCCACAAGGGCTTTTCGCAAGATGAAGACACCGAATGCACCAAAGAGAGGTCTGTTTGCTGAGAGTTGCCAAAGACAGCAGGGGGGATGGGTGAGCCGACGAGGACAGTGAAGGGGAAACGTCGAGAACAATGGGGGGGAGACCCCAACCAAGGGGATGCTGAGGAAGGCAAGGGGGAAGGCAATAGAGGTTGCAGGGAGGAAAATGTCGAGAACGATGGTGTTGGAGGGGGGATGCAGCTGAGGACGACAAGGAACAATGAGGGAGGAGATACCTAAATGGGGAAACACCTAGGGTGCAGAGAGGAGCATCGAGAATAGCTAACGAGAAGCACCGAGGACGACAAGGGAGAGAGTGCCCCAACGAAGGGAATAGGGGCACCGAAGATGGTTAGAGGGGGATGCGGAGGCTAGCGAGAGGGGAACAATAGGTGAGGATGGCAAGGGGAGCGCCAAGGATGGCAAGGGACTCCTAGGTTGGTGAGGTGGACACCAATGACCGCGAGATAGTTCAGTCGAGGCCAACAAAGACTCTGCCAAGGACAATGAGCGTTGCGCGAGCCGCTCCTGCTAGAAGGTTCCACTAAGGATGACCATCTCTCCCTGCTCCGAAAAGAGATGAGAATCCTCCACAAAAATCTAATTTATTTAAAACATAAATTTACATGGAAGGATATGTATGACAAAAATCATACGTAATAAATGCCATTTAAGATGTAACTTATAAAAGTAATTTTATAGAAATAATCTCTTTTAACATGCAACACAACAAAAAAGCTTTCAGTCCAATGAGATAGAAAGAAGGCAAAATTACCAACGAGTCCTTCTCAATGGACCCAATGTAACTATAGATCCAATCAAATATTCACTTTAATAGAGGTTCCAAATTTTCAGCATCCCTTCGTTTCCACTACAATTGTAATTGAAACCATGAAATAGATGCTAAAATGGTTAATTAGTTGCTTTACCTTTATATTTAGTAACAGAACAATGATAACCTACCATGAGGAGAAGTTGTGGCCACCTTACTAAAGAGGGAAGAACTCCTTTACTAACCGAATAATGTCATCAACACGGTCACGTTGAGGGAAGACAATGAAAGATGTCTCATGAAATGATTCCGACATTGTTGATGTCACCACTGAAAACAGAGTCGCTACTAGGTGAAATAGCTCGACGAAGATGATGTCGCCATCGTCAATGTCATTGTCAAATGACAATGCCATCAAGAAGGATGTCACATTTATCACCATAGGCAACCTTAGATCTCCATTTCGACACAAATGGCTAATTACAAAAGGTCGTCCTCGCCTGAGGAAAGATGGTATTTCATATATGGAATGAAACGTGTTATCGTTCACACAAAATCTCCTGCTATGTATATTTGTTGAAAATGTACCCAACATTATATATGTTTGGTCAACGGATTAAGAACGTAAGTGACTTTCTTGTATGGATCCAAAGTCAATTTTCTCTGAAAAAAAGTCAAAGAATCGAAAGGGAATGGTGGGAAGGGGGACCACACCACCACGTGGATGGCTACCGGTTCCGAAATCCCACCGTAGCAAAGGGCAACTGTGACACCTCCCGAGTAGGGGTGTCAATGGGCCGGGCCAGGCCTAGCCCAAGGTCGGCCCGCTTAGGGCCCGGTCTAAAATATATTAGCCCGGCCCAACCCGGCCCGCACTACATTGTTGGCCCAGCCCGACCCGGCTCGCAAAAATTATTGACTTGGCCCGACCCGGCCCGGCCCAACTATATATTTTATAAATAAATATTTATTAAATATGATAAATTTAATTATTTAAGATAATATTATAAATTAATAATAATTTAATTAAAATATATTTTTAATAAGCAAAAATGATGTTTTTGACATAAAAATTAAAAGTTATTTGGCCCGTTTTAGCCCGCGTCGGCCCGCTTCGGCCCATATGTCGGCACGACTAAAGCCCGCGGGCCAAAATGTTTGGCCCGTCAAATGACCCGCAGCCGGCCCGGCCCTTGAACCCGTGGGCCGGCCCGGCCCATTGCCACCCCTACTCCCGAGCAACACCCTAATGGTGGACATCGCCACATGTAATGTAATCTCTTACTAGCCACTACAAGATTTACAGGTGACGTTGGCTCTTGAAGTGGCTATGATCCTGCAGAAAGATGGAGAGCGGATTGCTCATATATGCTTTTATTAAGTTTGGTGGCGTATGTTTTTAATTTGGCTTAGGTGACCTTAATTTGATTGTTCTGGCTATATACATCTTTAATGGGTCATTGATTTGACTATTTTAGTTGATTGATTATATATCTTAATTACCTTCTAACCATATATTTAATATCTTAATAAAATTTATGATATTGAGGTATATTTTTACATTTTTACTTTGAAGAAATAATTTCTTTATAAAAGAAAGAAGTAGCATGTATATGATAAAGTTTAGATAACAACTAAATTGATAAACATATAAATATTCTAATTAAATTAAATATTTTTAATCTCAAACGAAGTTAAACATAAATTGAAGTGATCGAAATTTGAGTTTGTATTGGCTTAATTGCTGTCTTACTTCTGAATCGCAAAGGCCTTAGCATTCAAACCACTTTGTAATTAAAACATATGAATATAATAATATTCATTTGAAAATCACTTAATTTTAAGTGATTTACTATAAACATTTTTTAGTGGTGGACAACTAGGATATCGTATTCTACAAGAAAGGCCAAAAATGATTTTATTAAGTCAAATCATGTGCCACATAAGTCAAAACAAACACTATCTCAAAACTGATTTTTTTTTTACTTTTAATTTCACATGTACCTTATTAGCTTGTAATAAAAAATATTCAACTAGACTAATAAGGTGTTCGTATATTAATTTATTCATTTTTATTGCACCTATTTTCTGTCTACAATACAGAATTACTCCGAAACATGAAATGTTAAACTGTACAACTTATTTTTAAAGGCTCGTCGAAATATAATAAGATGTGTGGTTAGAGATTAATCAAGATACAAAATAAAAAAAAGGTATTCAACGACTAGCTAACGAATACAGCCTCACTTTGTATTCCTTAACGGATATAAATATTTCGGTCGACCCAAATGTGAATTAGAAAATATAATTTTCTTTTAATAATAAACGAGGAATTAATCTCTCTCTCTCTCTCTCTCTCCTTCTCTGATACGGTTCGAGCCTTCGAAATAAACGTGCAGAGATGACGCGGTTCAAACTTCGACAGAGGAAGGGCATGCACGAGGCAGGCTGTTCACGGGTAGAATAGAATACCGTCTGTTCGCAAGTCACATGCTTGGTACATTTCTATGTCGCCCAACTGGCCAGTACTGGTCAACGGCCGACAGTAAACCTGCCGATACCGAATAAAGGATATGCCCCCACCCCCCAACCAAAACAAGAAAAAAAAAAGAATTAAAGAATATTCCGGAGCATCATCGCCAAGTGCGCCGCGATGAGTTGATCTCGAGACCGAAAACGAAATAAAAAAAAAGTTTGGACCACCTCAATTCAAGATAAAAAAAAGAGTATCTTCAATTTCCAATGAAAAAAGTCATGATACCAATCACTTAGGTGATGAGGAGTGAGTTGTTAATACGTCGGTAATGAGTTAATGAGTCAATGAATCGTTACTGAATCGTTACCGACGTCTTACTAACTCACTGTCCGTTGATAGTGAGTTATATTAAGTTCGATATTGAATTTATAAGACGTCGATAACAGTTCAATTCTTTTTAACAGTGATTCATCAAGCGTGTTATTTGAACTGTCAATTAAGTGATCTGAGATCATGACCGATTTTAATTGAAAATTGAAAATACTCCCTTCACTCGAAGATTAAGATGATCCTAACTTCGTAAAGAAACGGTCAACCTGTTGCTGAGAGGGGAGGCCGCCGGTGGTCGGCAAAGAGGCGTTCTCACTCGTCTCGCGAGCTGTGTGCGCACATGACACAAGGCTGCGCCGGTGCCAAGCTTCCGGAAATCTTAATAAAACCTCGGAAAGATATCGATAAGGATACGGGTATTACATCATGGTGATCTTGATGATTGAATATTGAAGCCTGTATGAGATAGACGCGTACGTACGTGAATGCATGCTTCATCCTGCAGCTCTCCAGAGCACCGGCATAAACTAATGGGGTGTTTGGTTGCATGATAATTTTTTGTACACTTTCATGATAAAAAATTGTATTAAAATAAAAAATGAACAAACTCATGACATAAAATTATCATGTTTGGAGAGATGTGATAACAAAAAAAGTAACTACCATATATGACCAAACAAAGTGAGGGACCACAAGAAAAAAGAAAGAGGTGAGATCCTCTTTTTTTGTTTAAGAAGAATATCACTTTCAAAACATAAAATTGTCAAGGTTGTCAAACACCTCTTTTAACCAGTTTTCTTACAATTTTTAAAAATTAAAATAAAAATCTCCATTATCATGCAACCAAACACCCCTTAAGAATCTGACAACGTGATGCTTTGAATATTGAAACTTTGTCTGCCCAAGTAATTTCGCCGTGATACATTTCATATATACTTTACGGGTGTGCCGCACACACTTTGATCAAGTCCAACTTTAGATTATTTTTTGAAGCGGAACCAAAGCAAACTGTTCTAATCCAATTCAAGATAAAAACTTAATCAAATAGTCAAGGTAATTAGTTCAACGCCAAACCAGTGATTCGAGCAGAAGTGAACTTTATGAGTTGAACCGAACGCGTCAATTTAATTTTATTCAACGGTTTAAACTGGTTAAATTTATACTCGTCTCTATTTGATGGCATCAGAAACCATGCAGGAAATATATACATGTCAACTTCTAATGGTTAATATGTGGCAACGCAGCTGTACAACGACACGTGCTGCACAAGTAACGACATTTATTCTTGTAATATCTGATATCTTAAAGAAAATAATAAATTAATGATAAATAATAAATAAAATAATGGTGAAGCCGAGAAGGTGCACATTAAATTTCTCTCGTCTTTTTTCTTACGTGCACGAAGGAGAGGAATTCTCCAGAACTCGACCGGGGCGCCTTTTCTATCGACTATCTCTTATCTCCTTCTTCTTCAAAAAAAAAAAAAAGAGATTATCTCTTATCTCTCCGTGTCTATTTCTTGATTACTCGGGAGATTAACAAAGGATCAAATATAGCGAGGCAAGCGAGAGAATCCGAACCCGAGAAGAGCACGCCCATTTATCCGGCAGGCGGCGGTCGGCAGTCCCTCCAGCTCCACCTTCTCGTTCTCGAAAGACCGGCGAGGCGGCGACCTTCTTCCCGGCCGCAACCGGGCGACGGCAGCATAATATTTCGCAGTCAAATCGCGGGAAGGCGTGGGACGCGGGGCATGGAATATAATACACGAACAACCTTATCCGGGACCTTAAAAAAAAATACCAAGCTAGGTGAGGCGGCGAGCTGGCTGTCGGCTGACCAGCTCGAAGGATCTGCACGTAACGTGCTCGTCCCGCTTTCCCGTGTGGGGGATAAGGCTGGGCGCTGACCCATCTTCGCCGGCGGGCAGAGCTGGCGAGTGGCGAGTACAAAGCAGCGTTGTCAATGGGCCGGGTGGGCCGTGGGCCTGCGAAGTTGCGGAGTGGGCTCACTCATCTCAAACCAAGTTAAGAGACAAAGAGTTACGTAATAAAATAACATTGGATATGTGAGAAGATTATGTTAGTAGACGAAATTGATGTATATGGTTCATTTTTCATGTATGTTACTCGACATTATATACAACATAGAGGTTGTGAGATATTATGTTGTATTGACATGTACTGTATGTCGTAGAAGTTCTTTTGATTTTAAATTCATAACCAAACACTGCTGTCTAATTTTTAAAAATTATGACAGTTTTGCCAAACACAAAATAATTGAATTTTTTTATTTTAAAAATAAAACTGAGAAGTCAAGTAATCTTGATTTCAAAAATGAGATTTCTTAAAATTAAAAGCGCTACCAAATACCCTATTAAGTAGTTTGTCGTTGGGGATCCAACTTAGTTATAATGGGTTAAATGGGCCCCAAAACTTATGATACAATTTGTTTAAAAGAGTCACTTTTATTCATAACAATATATCATCTTATAATATCTTTAATTATTAAGTTTGTTGAATTTGATATTAAGATAATTATAATGTTATCCTCCAATTCGATTTCTAGGCTCCGGTGGAACTAACCACTACACAAGACAAGTTTTTTTTTTCGACTTGACTGGTTTGTTTTTGTTAAATAAATAAATTTGAACAAAATTTTTTTACACAGCTTCAAATAAGCCATTCGAGGGTAACTCAATGCAATATTTGATTAAATATTTATTAAAAATAAATGTATGACTATTAATAATTATACATTATCGCTTAAATACATAAACTAAATTGAAATAAAATTTCATTGGGGTTCGAAGAGCACATCCCACCCTGGTAATTAGTTAAACCGCTCCCACCCCCATCTAATTAACTTATCAAATGGATCTCTCGTTGCGTCCCGATGCATTCCCTCCTCCGCTCTCGATCGACGCTGTTTCTCCCTGTACATGTCATAACCCCCGCTGCTTCCTCCTCCTTGCTATCCTCATTGTTCTATTATGAGATGTGATCACCTCAGAAGATCTTCTGACGGAGCACCCTCTATTATATATGTATATATGTATATCTATCTTAACGCATTCACACTGTAGCCTCCCCTATTTTGCCTGTTCCGCTGTTCATGCCATCGGATGCAGCTACACCTGTAAACGGGTTGGATCTTTTTAGATCCGAATCCAAGTTTGTTAATTAAAAGTGAAACCCGAATCCGATTTTGACATTGAGAAACTTTTCCATCTAAAATTTGCTCCGAACCCATTATCAGCATCCGGATTCGGGTTGATAGCAGGGCGGCCCCTCTCCTCGCTGAAGGAGGAGATGCAGAGCAACGCAGAGCTTGGACTTCTCGCACAACAACCTCACCCGAGGACGCGTCTGGCCGGCCATCCGCAGCGGGGCGGGGTGATGCAGCAGTGTCCGACTGTCTGGGGGGCGTGATACGGCAGCATCCGGCGGGCCGTCTGCGGCGGGGAGGGTCGATGCGGCAGCATCGGCGGGGCGGGGTGATGCAGCAGCGTCCGGCTGTCGGGGGGGGGGGGGGGATACGGCAGCTTCCGGCCGGCCGGCCGCGGCGGGGAGGGTCGATGCAGCAGCGTCGGCGGGGTGGGGCGATGCGGCAGCGTCCGGCTGTCCGGGGAGGGCAATGCGCGGCCGTCCTCCGCGGCAGGGGGGATGCATCACCGTCTGGCCGTCCGCGGCGGGGTGGGGAGATGCGGCAGTGCCTGGCAGTCCGCAAGACGATGCAGCACCGTCCAGGGGAGGGGGCGGGGGCCGAGAGGAGAGGAGTCGGTCGGGTGATTGGCCCGGCAGGGGCGAAGTAGAAGGAGCTGCCGGCAAGCAGGCTGGCCGGTGGCGGCGGCAAAGGCACAGTTGCCCTGGTATGGTGACGAAGGTGGCCCTGGAGACGGTGTGGGTCTCAATATCAGGCAACCCGAAAGCACCCCGAAATCTCAATTTCGGGCTTTCACCTATCCCCGAATCCGAGACAGGTGTGGTCGGGTTAGGCGTTAAGTGTTTAAGATCCAAAAATAATTTCGGACTCAAATTGTTTATCGGGTCCGGGAACTCCATTGACAGGTCTAGATGCAGCTGCCAGCACCCCCCAGGCTTCCAGCTCCCTGCCTCCGCGTGGTTCTACTGTCACCCTGCCATCAGCGAGCCCAACAGCCCCCGCAGTCGTCGCTTGCCGTCGTCGTCGGCTTGTAATTAATATGAAATACTTTGCATCGTTCAGGTCACCTGTGACATCTAATGGAGTGTTTAGTTGCATGATAACGAAAATTTTTGTTTTTATTTTTAAAAATTATAAGAAAATTTGTTAAAAAAAGGTGTTCGGTAATCATGACAATTTTATATTTTAAAAGCGATTTTCTTCTTTAACAAAAAATCGGGTCTGACGTCTTTCTTTTTTCTCGTGGTCCCCCGCTTTGTTTGGTCACACGTGGTAGTTACTTTTTTTTTGTAATCACGTCACTCCAAACATGATAATTTTATGTCATGAATTGATTCATCTTTTATTTTAATATATTCATTTATCGTGAAAACGTACAAAAAATTATCATGCAATCAAATACCATATAAATTTTTAAATATTAATAAAAAAGATTAAGATGTTTATTTAATTATCTCTCTATTTTTTCCTATTTATACCTCATCTTTACCGAAATTTTCCTTGATCACTACCCTGGCAGCTCTTCCTCTCTGTCGCTCGACGTCGCCGCCCCCGTCGCTGAAGCCCGCCGCATGGCCACCTCGCCAGCGCCATGCAGCCGCGTGGTCGTGCTAGCGTTGCCGCCCGCGCACGTCCGCATGGATGCGGTGCTGCCCGGCGACCGTCCGTCTCCTCCCCCTCCGCTCGGACGTCGCCGCGAGGCCGGCCGCCGGCGCGTCCTCGGGCCCCGCTTCCATCCCCTCGGCCTCGCACGACCGCGCCTCCGCGCGAACACTAGCCACCTCCGGTCAACGCCGCGCACCACGCCGGTCGCCTGCCGCCTCTCGTTCGACAAGCCTGCGGCGTTGACCGTCGAGCGCCGCGTCCCCCGTGCGGCTCGCCTGCGCCTCTGTGCTCCACCGGTGAGCCGCCAACTTCTCTTTCCTTCGTCTTTACTGATGTCAACGATTATCAATCATTTGACTAATGAGCAATTAAAAATTAATTTAAAATAAATTATTCATATTTATTTATCAATTAACTGTTATCTTAGGAGATGTGATCATAAATATATTGTAAACCGAATTAGAAAATTGTTATCCATATTCGTTTATCATACGTAATATAACGACTCACATTTTATAACATATAAGTATATATATATATATGTTCCATCGAGAAAATCTTATTATCTCAACTCTTTAGTTCACCCTCGTCCCTCATGTCTTGACATTGGACAAGTCTTGCCTTGACGTCCGACAACGATATCTTCTTCCTCTTACACCTTTTGACGGTGCAATCCACATACACGATGATGACTCCTTTCCCTCTCTAGTCCAGCTACTACCGAATTTGACATCTCGAAAGACCTACCATATTGGAGAAATCCGCCAACTGTGTGATTCGCCAGATGGTTGATGGCAATACAAAATAGAAATAGACATTGCAATCCCATGAGAATGTATTTTACTTATGGTACAGATCGACTATCTCATATTTTATGTTGTATATGTATTATTTTGGATATCTAACAAAGATTTTTTTTTCTATCTCAGGTTTTATGTTAGACATCTAACTATTTACTGCACACTCGAAAATCATTTTTGCTGTAAATTTCTAAATCGTTTTTATCTCATATATTATGTTAGACATGTAACTAAGAATTTTCTTCTAGTATATTGACATAAAAGAATGTTTCTAATTGTAATATGTATTTTTATGTTAGTTTCTATCGGTAAAATTATCTTTACTTCTTATTTTGTTGGTTAGATCATACATATGTAATCTCTTTATATATTTCTTAACCGTCCGTTATAAGATTGTAAATCGTTTTAAAGCAAATAGAACAATGTGGTTCGAGGATACACCCAATACCAATAGTTAATGAGCAACAAGTGAATACATATTTTTATTATAAAGTACGGATATGGGTAATACTATTATTCGACCTGTATCCGACTAATTTTTCTTTGATTTTGATTAATCATAAATATATTAATTAATATAATTACATAACACTTATGGAAATATATTATGGCCTTGTAGATAGTTTGATCTATGTCATCAACTAGCTTAAGTTGCAAAGAGTTAACTAGTAGGAAACTTAGATTTTACTAAATATATATTGGTTGCAATTGATTACTTGTTGTTAATAATTGCACGGCATGTTAATCACAATAGATTGTATGATTTTAGACTAGGTGCATCATCTTGTTATTTGTTATTAGATGTTGGTTATTAGTAGTTCGGCATGTATGTATGTAAAGCACATAAAATTTTAATTGTGTTATTTTATAAGGTTGCCTATTGTTCTGTTTTATGTTTAGATTATTCCTTGCATGTCTGATTTGACTTGGTGTATGTTTGAGTAAATCTATGTTTTCAACTTGTGAGATGTGGTTGATGCAGTGGGATGTATTGTGTGATGAAATTTTACTTCACCCGCCTATACTTCGTGACTTGTAGGCAATAAATGATTAGAATAATTCAGAGCATCCGTCGATCTCAGATACTGTGATTTATCTAAGTATATCTCTGTCTAGGTGTACTATAAGATTTAGTTACTATATGTTACATTTTACTATATGGTAAATTTAGTGTTAGTTCTGTGACATAGTTACAACGTTCAAACAAAGTATGTATTCTACTCAGACAAATGGTTTAGTTTCGTATTTAGTTTGCATTATGGTATGTAAATTAGTGTGAGGTTGCATTTAATTCTTCATTTCATATCAGGTCTATGTGGTAGGTGCATATATAGTTATGTAAACATAAAAATCAAATTATATCGACTATAAATAAAGTTAATTATCAAGATTCAATTAATTGAATATGATATTTTTTTACCCATTGTATAGATTAGTATGATTTCTAAAAGCAAAGCACTCTAATCTTTAATATTTTTATGTTTACAGATTTAGCGTAACAAAAATGTAGCGGTGATTTGGAATCCGAGAAATTAGTTGATTACTTGTTCAATGTTGGTATTGTGTAGATTATAACTTCACAGTGATAGTTGTATAGAATTATTGAAATTATCTACTTAGATTATAATTTAGTCTTATCTTATTCTAAACCAATATATTGACTTTCCATCCATTTAAAGAAGTCAACTAAATTCTTGATTTCTTGACCAAATTTGTATAAGGTTAGGTACGTTTTCAACAAATGTGCATGATTGGAGATTTTTGTAAATGTTTTTCTTGAAAATTTTTCATTCCATACCCGAAATAACCTCCATCCAAAGGGGGTACATTGCGTTAGCATCTATTCGTGAGACGAAGAAGACTTTTACGGTCAATCAATTGTGTCAAAATGGAGATCTAGGGTTCCCCAAGATAACATCTACAACATCCTTCCCGACGACATTGGCAACTTCGAGTTGGAACATCATTGATGCCAACATCCTTTTCGCCAAGATATTTCACCGTCTTAGCCCCTCAATTGCCCAGTGGCTACCCCATCTTCGGTGGCGACATTGGCAACATTGGCATTGTTTTGCGGGACTTCTTTTACCATCTTTCCCTCGAGGTGATGATGTCGATGGCATTGTTCGATTAGTAAAGAGGTTCTTCTTCTCTTTATCAAGACAATGACAATTTTTCTTCAAGGCAGATCGTTCATTGTTGAGTTAGTAGAAGTGTAAAATGGTCATTTAACCATTTCTTTACCCTCTATCTCACATTTTCGGTTGGAGCGAAAATGAAGAGATTGAAACATCAGACCCTCTATTAAACAAACGTTTGACTAGATCTATGGTTGCATTAGGTCAGTTGGAATGGACCCTCTCTTAATTTCATCTTGATGTTTTTATTTTGGAAAAACATCAATATACAAATTGACATGCAATATCATTTTTAATACTTTACCTAAATAGGGTATACAGTAGAACTAGAACAATAAATTACATTCCACTTCCACTATAATTATGATTTTTTACTTGCAATTTTTTTTTCTTGTAGACATATGTTTATAGATATAATAACTGGTCAGCTAATGTGTGTGGCTAAAGTAAAATTTGATAAGAAGAGACCGAGACCAGATCACTTTCTTCTTCTTCCCATGACAAAGTAAAATTATAGAATGTCAATTCCACACATTTGTTAGAACTTAGAACCCATTATTTTTGTATAAAAGAAACAAACAAATGCCATGTAAATGTGTTCTTAGTAATCATCTATTTTAAGATTTCATTACAAAATATTATTTAATTTTGAAGTTTTTTTAACTCAATTAATAAAAACAGTTAACCGAAGAAGTGCCACTTTCAATCTTTTGAGAACAATTATTCTTAATAGTAAGATATTTCTCATTTATTTTAGGACTAAATTGATCCGATGAATACCAGACAGATAAAGGAATAACGTCGTCGAATTAAGCAGTTGTCTGTAAACTCTATACCATCATACTACAAATAATAATTTGTGGGTCACCTTTGTGACATAATCTTGGCATCTCATTCGGGCCCGTTTATTTGTTTGTAAAATTTTGTAAAGTAGATCACTTTTTTAATTTTGTAGTAAATTTAATTTATTTTAATAAAAATTATATTTTAAAATTGTTTCCGATTACATGAGAAAATGTAAAGCAAAACAAGAATATATGTTTTGTCATCCTCTATTTTTTTTAGGCTCTACAAAGTTGACTCAACAAAGACTCTTGTTTATAAATCTAAATATATTTTATTTCGAATAAGCGATTTTGGAACAAGAAAATATAAATATAATTTAACTTTTGGAGCTGGCCGGGCTGTAGACCGGTTGGCATCCCACCCTGTCCCGTGGGCAGCCAGGCAGGGATCGAAGGGCCGCGGGCTCGACCCCCCGTCGTGTGCAGTGCGGTACACTGCTTGGCCGTTCGGCCATCCTGACCAACAAAAATAACTTTTGAAGAATAAAAAGGGGGCTCACGGATAAGATCATGTTCGATTTGTTTTGGCATCTCTTATTCTTTTAGATTTTTTGAGTTTACTGCACGATTAACCTCTAAACATGTCGACTTATATCTTAATAAATCTTTTAAAAGCAACTTATATGATTTAAACTTTTTTATTTTTTGGCTATAACTTTTGTAGTGGATAAAAATATCATGTACAATTTATTTTAAGTATATATTAAACTAATTAACATATACATTTTTAATCATATTAAGTGTTTTATTTCATCTAAAACTGCAATCAAAGAGTTCATAAATTTCAAATTAAGTTAAAATAAACGTCACCGGAGTTGAGTGAGAAAGGTTAATGGTTACCGATCATCCGATTATCCGACCCGTTCGTTAGTTAACGAACAACAAGTGGATAGTTTAAATTTTCCGAATAAGCTATCCGCGTTCGTTTATCGATTAACCGTTATCTTAGCGGATGCGGTCATGGATACACCATAAACCGAACCCGAAAACAGTTATCCGTATTCGCTAACTAATACATAATACGATATAACCCACAATTTATGACATCTAAGTATATATGACCCATCTAGAAAATCTTATTTTTCTTAACTCACCGGTTCACCCTCCTCCTTGAGATCTTAACATTGGATAAGTTTTGTCTTGACGTCTAACAGTGATGTTTTCATCATCTTCTGCTTCTTGATGGTGCAATCCACGTACATATTTTTGCTGCAAATCGACTATCTCATATTTTATGTTGGACATGTATTATTTTGGACATGTAATTAAGATTTTTTTTCTATCTCATATTTTGTGTTGCACATCTAATTATTTACTACAGACTCAAAAATTAATTTTACTATGGACTTGTAAATTATTTTTCTATATCTCATGTTTTGTGGTAGATATATAATTAAGAATTTTATTTTTGTTCATTGCTATAAATAGATACTTTTAATCGTAATATATATATTTTTTATGTGTGTCTTTATCGGTAAAATTATCTTTACTTCTTTATTTTGTTAGGTTGTATTATACGTATGTTATCTCTTTATATATTCGATAACCGTCCGTTATCCGACCGTAAACCGTTTTTAAGCGGATAGAACAATGCGGTTCGCGGATACACCCGATACTGATAGTTAACGAACAGCAAGTGGATACAACTTTTTCTTATAGGATACGGATACGGATAATACTATTATTCGACCCGTATCCGACCCGTTGACATCGCTAATCCCACACTGTCCCGTGGGCAGCTAGGCAGGGATCGAAGGGCCGCGGGCTCGACCCCCCGTCGTGTGCAGTGCGGCACACTGCTTGGCCGTTCGGCCATCCTGACCAAAGATCATGTTCGATTTGTTTTGGCATCTCTTATTCTTTTAGATTTTTTGAGTTTACTGCACGATTAACCTCTAAACATGTCGACTTATATCTTAATAAATCTTTTAAAAGCAACTTATATGATTTAAACTTTTTATTTTCTGGCTATAACTTTTGTGGTGGATAAAAATATCATGTACAATTTATTTTAAGTATATATTAAACTAATTAACATATACATTTTTTAATCATATTAAGTATTTTATTTCATTTAAAACTGCAATCAAAGAGTTCATAAATTCCAAATTAAGTTAAAATAAACGTCATCGGAGTTGAGTGAGAAAGGTCAAGGGGACACTTGTAGATATTTTTGCGGCACATGGATAGTACCGATGAGGAAGCCGTAGATTTAGAACCGAGTTTCATGGAGTTCAGATCTCAAGAATACGGTGGAGGGAACACCTTTCATTTTCTCACCAAAAGAATGGGATCCACATATTTAAATAGTGATTTATTCAATTTTTTGTGAGAGAGTAAAGAGTGCTCTCTCTCCACCAACTCCTAAGGGGACCCCCAACTGAGCTTCATGCCATTACCCATTTACCACACGCCAGTCCACGGTCCATTACCTTCGTCAGTGATGCACTATAGGCTTGTTTCCAATTTGAATACTAAATAATAAATATGGCTAAAATATGCATTTCGGTCTATTAACCGATCAAAATCCATATCTGAGACACGATGGTTCAGATTCCTCCGTCAAAAAGAACATTCTTTAAGGTGGTTTTTGTTTTAGCTTAATCATAAAAAATATAACTCTTGTTTCACATCAACCTACTATTCACCGTAAAGAATAATTCGATTGAGATACTTTAATTAAGTGGCATGCATGTGAACAAACTTAATTTTAAGAACCCTAAATTTAAAAATAACCTGTGTTATAGAGTAGCTAAAAATAAATGACTGTCCTTCGCTTGTCCCTTTTTGATAGTCGTCGGTGAACATCTTATGCCATGTTTGGTAACACTATTAGACATCTCTATC
Organism: Cryptocoryne crispatula var. balansae; assembly: GCA_036172225.1. NCBI lineage: Eukaryota > Viridiplantae > Streptophyta > Magnoliopsida > Alismatales > Araceae > Cryptocoryne > Cryptocoryne crispatula. The sequence goes on along the minus strand of CM069932.1, from coordinate 6,408,484 downwards.
ACTATTAATTTTAAAATTGATATTGTTGGTAATCATCTTGAGGTGTTTGGCTAGCTTATAGTATCAATTTTAAAATTTGTAGTGCAAACAACACATGTTATGTAATACAAGTGTCAATTTGTATCAATTTTGATATTGATACTCCATCTTCTAGAAATATCAATATCAATACTAATACAGTATAATTTTTGATACTCTAACCAAACAGGCCATTAACTTTCGGTTTGTGTGGCCATAACAGTCTAAATTTGAAATTTTAAAATGTTATAGGGTGTTTGAATGTTATTTTGTATTTAAATAATTTTAATTTCAAAATTTATACCATGGCTGGCGGCAGCTCTAATATTAAAACTTCTATAGTATTCATCTTACTTGTTTGGTAAAAACAACTGTATTAAATGTCAATGAGAAGTGTTTGGTATCTGTCACATATGTAGCTGTAGAGGCAATGACAAAAAGGGGCTCAGCCATCGTGACTATCTTAAAAGCAAAAACAGTTTGATGGTTGTTTTGAGAGACGGTAAATAAAAAAAAAACTATCTATATTGAAATCGAGATAGTCTCGCCCAAACACATATTTAATTATATTTTACTTTATTTTTTATTTTAAAAGAGAAAAGAGGTAAAAAAAGTGTATCCAAAAACCTTTTAATTTTCTATTTAAAAATAAGAGATATTAGAAACTTAGTTAAGCTTTATCCAACAACACCTATCAATGTCAAAATTGATGCAAAGTGGACACCTATATCATACCCAATTTGGTTAAAGTATTAAAATTATACTATATCGATTTTGATATTGATATTTTAAAGATAAAATGACACAAGTTGATATTTGTACTATACATACTTATTTTGTTTGTATTATAAATCTCAAAATTAATAATAACAAGCACATATTGATGATTGCTATCAATAGTAATTTTAAAATTGATAACAACAAAGATGTCCAAAATTTTTATCAAACAGGGTCACATATAACATATTTTGTTTGTACTATATAAGTTTCATAATTGATATTATTACCCAAACACTTTTTGATGATTTGTGTCAATATCACCTTCAAAATTAAAGTGATAAATGTGTCATATACATACTTTTTATTTATATTAATTTAATTTTTTTGTTTTACCTTAATTTAAAATTTTGAAATTGTGAATTGTTTGACAGAAAATCTGAAGACACTTGATTCAACTTCTACTTAACTCATCTCAACTCGAGTCTTAGCCCCAATTTATTTGAGGTTGATAATATATATATATTTTCTCTAATCTTGTCTATTTTGAGTTATCTCTTCGGAAAAATTTAAATACTTAAAATCATATTGAATTACCATCCTCTAAATTAACGTTGGTTTACCACCTCTTTTTTATTTTATTTTATTTTAATATTTTTTATTTTTTAAATCCTCCTTAGATACATATGTTTAACATGTCTGATGAATCATCTTGATCTTCTTCTTTTTTAATTCATCTACAATTGTCGTTATTCATATATTTTCTCTAATATATTCATTTCTGATTCTATCTAATCTATTATCATCACTTATTCATCTTAATAACATTCTCATTTCAGCAACATTTATTTTAGAAGTATATTTTTATGCTATTGTCCAATATTCACTACCCTAGAACATTGAATTAACTTCTAGTGTCCGTAAAATCTCTTATTTTTTAAAATAGTTGGTTTCACCTTTTGTGGTTGAGATGTGATAGCATAAACACTTTGCAATTTCTTTTTGCAATCACAGTTATAGTCATCCAGTTAACTTAAAAAAGTGATAATTGCTTTCATTTTATTTACATATTTTATTTTAACTGAGTAGGCCGAGCTGTCTTCCCAATTGAAAAAGATCATTTCATTAGGAATACTGATATATTAAATCAGTACTTATAGCAGTCTATATTTTTTTTAAGAATTAGGTATGGCTACGCTTTAAAAGTGCAGATAAATTATGTTTTAATTAAAGTGATGATTTTGATCATGTATCAATCACATTTTTTATCATGATTACCTTGAAAGTGCATATCATGTCAAAATTTACAGTGACTTTGGTTAAAGTAGAGGATGAGTTATCTTGGTATTTGTAGAGGATGAATTATCTTTATCTATAGAGGTGGACTCTTGTATTACAGTGACTTTGGTTATCATGTCAAAATTTACAGTGACTTTGGTTAAAGTAGAGAAATTTTTGATCTTGGTATTTGTGGAGGATGAATTATCTTTATCAAAATTTATATAGGTGGACTCTTGTATTACATATCATGTTTTGATTGCACTAATAGTTTTCTAACCAAACATCTATTAATGATTAATTGACAGAGATATTTAATTTAGTTAACAAACAGGGTCATAATGATTACATTAGATTTATCAACTTATTTAAATATTAGTCTATGCAACTATTTGTATTTTAAGCATATCTTCATTACAATGAAAAATCAATAAATTCCTAAATTAGTTCGATCCTGAAAACAAGTCCACTCACGCTTGAAGTTTCTTTAAATACTGCTGCTTGGATAAAATTAAATTTAGACGATGAACTGCCCCCCTCTCTCTCTCTATATATATATAGAAAAATGAGTTTTTTTTTTGTCAAGACACTTTCCCAAAATGTTCGAAGAGCGACATTGGTGCTTCTAATTTTCACAAATACAAGATTTCAAGGATTCTTTAATAAAATTTGAATATATGTTTATAATTGTAAATAGTTACAGGCACTGTAGTATAACATTCCGGAGAAGGTGGTGATATGGATGTGTGTGTGTGTGGGGTTGTGAGAGAGAGAGAGAGAGAGTCGTTTGATTCTTGAGATCCTCCTGCACTTGCGCCCCTGCGGTGCGCCGAGAGTTCAATGCTATCACGTGTGTGGGCACGAGAGCACCGGGCAGAGAGGGCGCTCTCGTGGTAGCTCGCAGCTGCAGTGGTATAGCCCTGCCTGAGCTTCAGCCATAACGTGACGTCGTCGTGGGCCGAGCAGCAACAGAGACCCGGCGGTGGCATATGGTAACTGCCCCCCGCGGGAGTCTTGTGCTTCAATATAACCAGAGAACCGAGGGAGATCAACCTCTCTCCGATTGGCCGATCTGCCTCCTCGTCCCAATCCAACGCCGGCTATCTCATCTCTCCTGTCGCCGGCGGCCGGGGGCGTGCCCGCCGGGCCACTGTGGACGAACGCGGCGCGCGGCGCCGGCGCTCCTCCCGCGCGCCTCTCGTCTTGATGTATTCGACCGTGTGATGTGAGTGAATGCGTACGTACGAGAGAGAGAGAGAGAGACGAGAGCCGCCCCATCACCCTGATCTCTCTCGATCGAGGAGGGGAGGGGAGATGATCTCTACGATGGAGAGAGATCCATGGATGGAATATGTTGTTGTTGTTGTTGTTCTGAGGTGCAAGACGATGTGGGCAGAGCAGACCGGAGCGAGCGCCGATGGTACCCTTCTCGCATTAATGCACGGGCCTGCTTTCCGCGTTCGGTAGACGCGCTCATTAACTGCATTCCCCTCTCATCGGCCTCCTTAAATTCGAGCCGGAGACATTCCCCACCCTTCATCCTCCTCCCCGGCGTCTCCGCCCCCTCGCCCTCCCCCATCTTCTCTGCTCCCCCTCCCCCCTCCCGGTTTCCTTCTGCTGCGAGACGTTCCTCGCCCGTGCGACGAGCCCGGCCGGAGAAGAGAAGCGCGACCTCGCGAAACGGCTACTGCGATGTTGGCCCGGCTCATTCAGACAGTACCCCTTCACTTCGGAAGGGCGGCGCGTAGAAACCCTAGAAGTGCTCGGTAGGGTTTCTCTGATTGAGCCGTGCCAATATCTTAGTACGCCCTTTCAAACCTCCCAAGTCCGGCCCGATCGATCCCCCAAGGTTTGCGCCCCAAAATCAACACCTTTGGATATGTTCTATCTTCTTTGCTCGTTTTTTTCCTTCTCTTCTTCTCAATCGCCGTCCTGCGCGTCACCCGACGGCTGTTCGTACCGCACGGCATCTTTCGTTTAATTATGCACGTACGTATATGGAGATTGAAGCTCCCCTTGCGATGTCTCCCGCGTTCTCGTCGCATTAACACATCATCCTGCACGGCTGTTATGCCCACTTTCCGACATGGGTGCATGGCGAAGGATCTATACTTGCATATATATATAGAGAGAGAGAGAGAGCGGGGAAGGGCACGAAACAGTCCGAAGGCCGCGAGAGAGAAGAGATCTTGGTCCGGTTGAGGTCTATCCCTCTCTCTTCGTACGTGTTTGCACCAATGTTTCTTGTTCTACACCAACCAAGGTGTGCTACGGAAACCCATTCAATATATATAGCTGTTCATCGCCGCGACGATCGTGGCCGTCCTCCCCGCCGTCGACGTCGGCAATTAATCTTGCCCGGATCTACAGCACCCGAAGACGGCGCGTCCTAATTTCAAGCCTCGACGACGGGATCCCGTTTTCCGGGTCTCGTCGCAAACGAGAGCCCCACACGACCGGAGAAGATCATCTCATGATTCTGCGCTTTTAATCGAGTCGGTTCGGCGCCCGGAGAATAAATGTGGACGGACGGGAGAAGGGAGATGGGCCAAGCGCTTTCGACGACCCTATCGACGACGATCCATATATAATACATATACATATACGCACACGTATTCGAGGGATGCGGGGAACTAAATGCGACCGTCGACGCGTCATGTTTGACATCCGAAGTGATGGCGAGCGAGAGAACGCAGCTGTATGTATATTTATACATCGAGAGAGAGGGAGAGAGAGATGCCAGGACGTGAGTTTTAGCCAGCGCTTCTCCGGTGGATCAACCGCGACTATGATAATAGATACGAATGCGTGTGCGTATGTATTACCAAGAATGCGCGATCCGGGCAAGGCGGCAGTCGGCAGACGCCGCCAGTCGTAGGGAGCAACTGTAGACGCATTTATGTACGCCGATGCTTTTCAAACCGCCGTTGTCAGACAAAGATTCCCCCCTCATTGAATCCGCCCAGCAGCCGTGCCTCTTGTATTTACTCCCTTCTGCTTCCCCCCCGGCGCCGGCCTCCTGCCACGGCCCACACCGTATTTACTGGCGGACATCATCTTACGGCGCTCCCCCCCCCCCCCTCCGGCCGGCCGTGAATCTGATCAAAGCCGGCGGGTCCCTCTTTCTTGTTTGAATAGGAGGACACATTCGTTCATTTAAGTTAAAGAGAAATACACAGTTCATACAGCAACAGATTTAAAACAGAAAGGCGTTCGATGGAGTGAAATGAAGCGAGATTCATTGAAAAATAGTTTTTTTTTAAGAAATAAACGTCACTCCACGGAGTGACCAGCACACAATGGTCGAATAACAGTACTAGAGATGAGAGTTTGACAATTGTATTAAAATCATAAGATTGTTTAAGCCGAGAGTAGATAATGCTAAAAATTAACAATTTCGAAAAAGAATTAACTTCTAAAGAGAGACAACAATATATAACTCGGAAAAAGATACACAAGATAAACATAAATAAACTAAGCTCTGCACTCTTAACACGACGTAAAAAGATAAAACATCTAACAACACATTTAGGCAAAATGTTAGAAAAAGAGCTTGGGAGGACACCCGATCGGATATGCCAAGAACGAGCTGACGAGTACAGGGGAAACAGCTAACTACAACCCCCGAGCCCAACTTGTAGCAAGCCATGACGTTTAGTAACCTCAAAACAAGAGAATCTCCCATCACGAAAAATCCCAAACGAGACCTGGGAAAGGGGAGGTCTCCTTGTTGCAAAGGGATTAGCAAGGGAAGAAGGGGGAGGAGGTTGCTTGGGCAAAGAGGGTTCAAAGGGAAAAGTCAAAATAGGAGGAGGTTGGAGAGAAGATGGAAATCTACAGGAGAAGGGGTTCAAAAACAATTTCTCACAAAGAAGATTTCCATGTTAGGATGGAAGTTATCAAAATTGGATTCTGATTCTAAATGATTTTGAGATCATCAAAATTGAAACCAGAACATCCTGAGCTTTACCAAGATCGAAATTGGTTTTTTTAAAAGTAACATCATTTTTTTAAAAAAAAATTAACACCTTGACTTTTAAGTTTGCAAAACTAACATGATTTGACCAAAATCGTGGTCAAAAAGTCCAACTTTACACCAAAATGTTAATGTTGGACTTTTGCAGAAAAGTCAGATTTTTGATATCGACTTGTATTAGACACTAGTTTTTGTATATCATTTTTTTTAAATCAGAGTTTTTAACTCCGACTTTAATGTCGTGATCTAAAATTTGAGTTTTTGAGTCTGTCTTTAAAATATAAATATAAAAGTTAGATATTTTAAGTCCGATTTTAATACAAAAATCGAAGTAAAATATTCTAACTTTATTTTTATTTTAAAAGTCGATGTCTATTACACCGACTTTATTATCTTACAATTTTAATTATTTTTTTATTAAAATATTTTTTATTTTTTAATGAAAATATTAAAGTCGAACTTAAAACGAAAAATGCTACTTTTGCAAAACTAAAAAGATAGGGTGTTATTCTTTGAAATAAAAAAATAAGAATGTTAGTTTTAAGAAAAACTCGATCGGAATCGGGCGTACGCATCATCTGACGGTGGGATTTTGCCGTCTGTTAACCAATCCAAAACTGCGGTACTGAGTTAGAGAGGCCCAGGCTTATAAGCATAGGTACCTCCCCTACCTAGCCAATATGACACTATTCTAACTCGCCCCCTCACGTGCAAGCTCTTCTAGCTTTGACACGTGTACACTGTTTACGGGTGACGGTTGACGGAGGGGGGTCCACAGCCCTTGGCTCTGATACCATGTTAACCAACCCAAAATCGCGGTACTGAGTTAGAGAGGCCCAGACTTATAAGCATAAGTACCTCTCCTACCTAGTCAATATGACACTATTCTAACTCCGTCGTGGAAAGAGGGTGCAGCGGGCGCCCGGAACTTACTGGAACGCGTCGGGGTCCCCCCCGGGCTGCTCTCGGATTTACTGGTCGTCGGTCATTCTCTGGAGCACTCGGCGGCAGCGTCTTCCCCTGACTCCATGGCATGTCCTTGTTTCCGCCATCGTCGTCATCATCGTCGCCTCGCCGCTGCCGCCGCCGTCGTCATCCTCGGCTGCGATGGAGCTTCCTATGATGGGGTTGCCGCCTGCCGGAATGTGGGGGTGTGGTTCCCATCTGGAGCGTCTGCTTGTACATAAATCATCTAACTGAAGGGCTGCTGGGTGCTACCGTTGGCATCTCTCCTCTTCCTTTGCTCCATTGGCGGTTGCAGTCGACGGCCGGCCGGAGGAACCGCTGGGAAGCTGTGAAAACACTGTGCTGCTGTTTCCCACGTTGACCGACGGCATATCAGCTGGTCTTGGTCCGATGTATTATCCGATACACAAAAGGATATGGATATATAGATATATATATAGATAGCTACGAATCGCCTTTATGTCTTCTGTTTTTTTTTTTTTTTGAACAACGGATACACTATATTCATAACATACGAGATTACAAAAGTGTTATTATATAGACCCAAATAAAGAAATGAGACAGATTACGATGACAAATAGATTAACTATAGTTTTGTTGGAGATTATTATGACCAACAAACATATAAGTAACCACCAGTCGACTAAGGTGGCGTTTGTTTTGGCTTAATCTAAAAGTCTAAATTCTTAATTTCACCTCTAACCTCTTAGTTGGTGGTAAAAAAGTAATTAATTTGATTAAGATATAAATGACAAATTTTGTTTGATAAGACATCTAAAACAACTTCTAATTATAATAATCTCACATCACATCTTTATCACGTAAAATATAATTAACATCCATAAACATAGAATTGAGTATGACCTAGACCCATAGTACTCGGTATAAAAAATTAATACACACATATTTTTATAAAACATTATGGTAAATAAATTTAAATGTACAGAGAAAATAAGCTTTTTTCAAATTATTCTAAGTAACGATATAATTTTTACAAATGATTAGTGTCATGTGATAATTTGCACAAGTAGTCGAATACAAAAGCATAAAATTTAAAACGTAAGCATAATATTAAAAATTTATTAAATAATATGATGAAATTTTATACCTTATTTTTTCTACAAAATAAAAGCATATTCATTCCTTCCAAAGCACATGTGCTGCAGTACTGATGGTTGTCGCCGGGAGAAGAAGGAGCATGAAGGTCTGAAAACAAAGAAGTTAAAATCATGGTCTGATCCATTAAGAGGCTTATAAGAGTTAAGAGCTTTGTTTAGACATTTATTATGATGTTTTACCAAACAAGCAGACAAGTCTAACCTCTTACCGAATAAGAGGTTAGAGGCCCATTAAGCTTAATCAAACATGACCTAAGCCTTTATGTCATATGTTAAGAGAGCATTAACGACATGTACTGGCCATGTAAGCAATATTAATCTAATTTATAAAAATAACTTGGGTGACAAAAATAGCATAAAAGAGAATATTGTACACATTAGAAACATACATTCACAATGGTTGTCCGTAAAATTATAAGATAGTTCTAGGTTGTATCTCTGTTGTAATTTTTTTAACATAAGACAAAAAAATAAAATAAAATACAAATATCAGTATCGTTGAATTTTTCATCTTTGATGTGTGAATTGGATGTTGAGGCTTGAGGTTTCGGTTTTCTTAGGACATGGGTTGTCTGATGTTATAGTTTGATTAACAACTGAACAACGGGTTTGGTTTGAGATTAATCCAATTTAATTTCTATAAAATTGATGAATTATTTGTTATAAAAAAAGGCTCACGCGAATCCTTATGGGGTGTTTGGTTGCATGATAATGGAGGTTTTTGTTTTAATTTTTAAAAATTATTAGAAAGCTTGTTAAAAGAGGTGTTTGACAACCATGACAATTTTATGTTTTGAAAGTGATTTTCTTCTTAAACAAAAAAAGAGTCTCGCCTCTTTCTTTTTTCTTGTGATCCCCCACTTTGTTTGGTCGTGTACGGTGGTTACTCTTTTTTGTAATCACATCCCTCCAAACAAGATAATTTTATGTCATGAGTTGGTTCACTTTTTATTTTAATATAATTTTTTATCATAAAAGTGTACAAAAAATTATCATGCAACCAAACACCCCATAAGGGTTCGTGTGAGCCTTTTTTTTTCATCGATCTTAAACAAATAAAAAAATCAAAATAACGGTCATCGTGGTAAATAATTTCCAGGTGGAGATCCCAGGTAATTGACGTCGCTCGAAATTAATGGGGTGTTTGGTTGCATGATAATTGAGGTTTTTATTTTAATTTTTAAAAATTGTAAGAAAACTTGTTAAAAGAGGTGTTTGACAACCATGACAATTTTATATTTTGAAAGTGATTTTCTTCTTAAACCAAAAAAGAGGGTCTCACCTCTTTCTTTTTTCTTGTGGTCCCCCACTTTGTTTGGTCATGTGCGGTGGTTACTCTTTTTTGTAATCACATCCCTCCAAACATGATAATTTTATGTCATGAGTTGGTTCACTTTTTATTTTAATACAATTTTTTATCATGAAAGTGTACAAAAAATTATCATGCAACCAAACACCCCATAAAGTGTGCTCGAAACCTGGGCCTGAGTGGGCCAGGTCAGGTCCATGGCTCCGCCACCGGTACCGTCCTCGTGCAGCAGCATTATATGCCGATAACCGTAGGCCGGGCTCCATGGGGGCATCCCGATCGTGCGCACCCGGGGAGTACACAAAATTCGGTATATCGAACTCTTTATCCGATTCCGACCAAAATAACATGTTTCAAACTTGTTTTCAAAACTTCCACGTTATAGGAATTAAAATAATATATTTTGATGATTTATTAAAATGAGAATCAAAATTAGAATCAGTTAAGTCTATTTCTATATATCTGATTTTGATAAAAAAAGAATATACAAATAAAATTAAATAAATTATAATATATAATATATATATTTTTTAAAAAAATAAAGTTTTTAAAAAATTATATCAAATTTTAATAATTAAACGTAAATTATTAACTCATTTTTAGATAAAAACTATTTCTAAAATTATAAGATCTTGTCCCGATTCCAATAACAAAATCAAAATCGAGTCAACATTTAAATACACTGGTTCAAAAATTATTAGAATCAGAATCCCTTAACTTTTATCGGCATCGGAATCGAATATTTATGATTACGCTACTAAATTTGATCCATTTACCATTCTATTGTGCACACTATAGAAAATATAAAGTAAGGGTGCTGACTAGGGGTGCAAACGAACTAATACACTCGATAAGTAGCTTGAAGTTCGAATCGATAAAAACTCGACTCGGCCCGTTTGTTATATTAAATGAACAAGTTTAAACAAAAAATAAAGCTGAACTCATTAAACAAGTCGAGCTTGGACAGACTCCTGCTCGGCTCGATAAACTTGCGAGTAGCTCGATTAAATATTATATTATATATTTATTTTTAAAAATTAAATTTTGAGTATTAATAATTATATATTATCACTTAAATATAATAAATATTTAAAATTTGAGTTTAAACTTAAATTGAGTTTCATAAATAAGCCAAATCTAGAATTTTACAAATGACTTTTCATTGATTTTGGGTTTATAAACGAGTTCGTATATAGCTTAAGTTCAAATGTGAATTGAATTTTAATCTAACTACTACTCGAGTTTGAACTCGACTTGGCTTGATTAATAAATGAACCAAACTTGAACAACGGTTCCACATACTTGCTAAAACTCGAGCTCGAACTCGAACTCGTGTAAAATAAACGAGCCAAACTTGAACACCATTCTACTCGACTCAGCTCGGCTCGTTTGCATCCCTAGTGCTGACGAATCAATACAATCAAACACAGTTAAAAAATTGGCTCGATAAAATTTTGTCCCGGCCTATTTATTATATCAAGAAAATATTCAAATTCAATTTGTTAACAACTTGAACTTAAACAGGATCCTAAGAGGAACTCAATTAGCTACTTAGTTTAATATTTATTTAATAATTAAATAATAATTATTTAAAGTTATAGCACCTGTGAAATATATTAAATGATTTTAGTAGAATTTTAAACATCCTAAGAGTCCCCTCGGGGATGATATGATGGAAAAAGGGTATCTTTAAAGCAACCACATTAGTGACATCAGGGGTATGAAAGATGGGTACCTATAATATTTCAATAAAAATGAAGCGGAAATAGAAAAAGAAATGAGAGGATTGAACTTTTTGGTAAGGAAATTGTCTCGCCGGACTTCCTATAGAACTCTCTCCGCTGAAATGGACCACCCATTAATTTCTTGTTAAAAGTTTCACAAAGGTAATTAAATGGATCAGGTTTAGCAGCAAAATTGTCTGTTTCTTAATGTGTTTTCATATAAAGCTAAACTATTCAAAACAAATAAAAAATAGTACATTTAATTTTATTTTAGTTCTATTTTTGGTATTAACATCAAAAGTAAATTTTATATTTTTCTGGAATGATATACATATACCTTTTTAAAAATAATTTAATAAGTCTCATATACCTCAACAAATTATCTAACTACTTCTATAGTATTTTTTGTTTTATCATTTTTTGTGTCATGGTTTGTAACTTTTTAAATATTTTTTTGAGATATATTAAAATTTTAAAATAAAAATGAATTCAAAATTGACCGATTATTGTTCCAATAAGTTACATGCATATCCCGTTCTTATTCTGATATCTTATAGAATGTATTGTTGTATTTCACACGTGTTAATTTTTATCAAAATAAAATTAAAAGTTTAAAATTTTCTGATTGCATTTGCATCTCTACGTGTGGTTGTTCTTCGGTGTGATGTATCTAGAAGTTGACGTCATTTTCATTGTCACCACTCAACAATGAGGATGGCATAAGGGTCTAGCGGTACAATTCTTGGTGTATTTTTTTTTCAACTATAGTTTGCAGGTTCTTAAGTTCTTATCTTTATTTCAAAGATGTGACCAAAATTTAAATCACTCAGTTTATATCCCCACCCTCCCATCATTTTTGACCAGGTTTCAAACAAATATGATGGATTTTTTAATGCATTGTACACTTAAAAATGTAGTTCTATAACTATAAATATATATTTATATGCGCAACTCAGTTGTTTTTTTTGGGGGGGGGGGGGTCATAGATGGAATCGGAATGCCCCCTTATATGCAATTAATATTGTTTCCACCCCAAGGTCTTAGGAACATTAGGGCAAAAGAGGCGGCCTCACTGCAGATATATCTCTTTATACGTGGATTAGGAAAGGAAAGAAAAACAAAGCAATATCAGGAAGAAAACGAGAAAATCAACCTTATGCACTCCAAAAGGGAAATCAAAGGATGAAAAATGGTGGAAGAAGTGGCCTTCACGAACAGTCAACTTCTCGCGTGCACTTGCAAGAGAAAAGGAGAAACTACAATGTTATCTCTTTCTCTTGAGTGTCAATGATTTTGGTTTGATTTGGGTTAAGAGATTTTTACTAACTCAAATCGAACCAAAATGACAGGTCAGCACATTGGTGATCCGTACTATTTTAATTTGATTTGGTTCGGTTCAAATCGATAATTAAATAATTATCACTTAAAATATAATGTATAGAAATCTCACATTATAAGATGGAGTATCTAAAAATATATAATACCAATTATTAATAAGGTTTACTTGCTAATATATTTTGTGCGATTTCACTGTTAATAGCCCCGTTTCACCCCCAGTAGAATTCATGGGTTGAACGGAGGAGTGAATAACCTGCTCCCCCTTCTCCCATACTTCTTCATACCCATTTCTTTTTACATTTTTAACCTTTTATATTCTTGACAACCAGAAGAGCGCCTCTTTAGGTGACGTGCACCCAACGCTCTTTCTTTACCTTTTTATAACTAGCGTATGTACCTAGTGCAAATTAATATATTATATGGGTGCACATACATATTGTTCAAGCATCAGATCCTTCGGTACAAACTAGAGGATTGGCACAAAAGATGTTCCTTCTTCCTTCGGCCACCTCCCTGGGATTCAGCCGGCGGTAACACACCGACACGCAACCTTCTGATTGTGCAGAAAAGAAAAAAACTGCATCACAGTTATCCATTTTACCGCCGGCATCCTAAAAGTTAAAGTGATACCATGGAAATATGTTGTAACTTCCTTAAGATGCGGCACTGTTTTTCACAGGTGATAACGGGCCCAGTCGTGGACGTCGGCCAAGCCCATCAGAGGGGGCATCGCTGTCGCTGACATCTCGTCGATGGGTTGTTTTGTTGCCACTTGCCCCTTTGCCAGCGTCGTCCTATCCTACCCCCCATGATTATGAGGTTGCCGGGCCGTTGGACGGCCGTGCTTCCTTCCCCGTGGCCAACTTGCTTGATAGCGAAGGCCGGCAGGTGTTCCGGGCCCATCATCAGAGAATAACCAGGTTTTTTAAATTCCTAATTTATTTATTTCTTAATTTAAGTCAAACTCGGGCTGGCCTGGTGGGCGGATCCAGACCGGCGCATTTATACGTGGATTTTCTTCTCGGAGGAATAAAAATGAAACCGCATCACACTAGTTACGTTGTGACGATTTTTTTTTAAACAGGTGTTTGGATTTTGAATGTAAGCCGAACTTGGGTTCAACATAGTTGTAACAAATTTGAATTCGTGTAAACATTTATCGGGTGTTTGGTTGTATGATAACGAAGGTTTTTGTTTTAATTTTTAAAAATTGTAAAAAAATTTGTTAAAAGAGGTGTTTGGTAATCATGACAATTTTATGTTTTGAAAGTGATTTTCTTCTTAAACAAAAAAAGAGGATCCCACCTCTTTCTTTTTTCTTGTGGTCCATCATTTTGTTTGGTCATGTGTGGTAGTTACTCTTTTTTGTAATCACATCCCTCCAAACACGATAATTTTATGTCATGAGTTGGTTCACTTTTTATTTTAATAGAATTTTTTATCATGAAAATGTACAAAAAATTATCATGCAACCAAACACCCATTAGACTTAAATTCGAGCAAAATATTATTTAACTCGACTAGGCCCATTGCACTCGGAGCCCTGCCTCACCCCTGGAGATGGGCCTAGGAGATCGGTGAGCTCCTCGTGCCTGCCCGGACCCGTTCCTAAAGTGGCAAGAGAAGGCGACCCAACCACATCCAGGTCGCAGATCCGAACCGGAAGTAGCTACAATACAAGACTTTCTGAGTTCTGACTGGCCTCCTGTACTCGGATCCGCAGAAAAAGCCCATTTCCAGCTGCCGCTTCTTTCTTTTAGATGCGTCATGCGGCCTTGCTATATCGACCAAAAAATAAAATGAGAATGCTGCATCATGGGGGACATCGTAGGGGGTGCATCCTATGTTTCTGGAATCTTCCGCCGGAGGACGATCCGATCTCACCGACCGCTCCGCGGGCGTCGGATCCAGATCTCCGCCGTAGGCGGTGGGGTGCCCCGCGGGCTCGGCGGGGTTTTCGTTCTCGTGGGCAACTACGTGGAGTACGCGGCCGGTGGACGACGGCGTCGGGATCTTATATATTGAAACGTACGTATATCGGTCGATAACCTACTTTCCCCGTAAAACCAAATAACTACATAAATAAAATGCAGAGAGAACGAAGAACGAACGGCTTACAAGACTGTCACGCCGACGAAAGAAAGCATGTGATATGACATGCTTCTCGTAAAGTCGGAGCCGTTACCCGGAAGCACGATGCCTCGTCCGATCCGCCGCCTGCCACCCGCCACCACCACCGCCGTCGCCGCCGGCCGGTTCTTAGTCGAGCTACCCAAACTACGACAACAATCAAAGAGGAAGCGGTCGGACGGAAGCAGAACGTGTCACCCAAATCTGCGCACGCGGACCTCGCAAGCGAAGGCACCGACTCCGTGAGGTTGACCCCACTCTTCCTCCACCCCCCGCGCCGGGCACCGGCGCGTGTGCTGCCGTTGCCGTGCAGAGAGCAGATAAGCTTCTTTCTCCTCCGGCTACGGTTCCCTCCTCCCCGCTGCCCGCCTGCACCCATGGAGGACGTCACCCCATCCGAGAAGGTCATCGTGCTCCACGGTGACCTCGACCTCTGGATCATCGAGGCCCGCCGCCTGCCCAACATGGACATGGCCTCCGAGCGCCTCCGCCGCTGTTTCGCCCCCTGCGGCGCCGCACTCGCCCGGCGCAGCGCCCGGGAGGAGACGGAGGAGGCCGCGCCGGTACCGCACGACCGCCGCGACGGCCACCGCAAGGTCATCACCAGTGACCCCTACGTCACGGTAGTCGTTGCGGGCGCCACGGTCGCCCGAACCCGGGTCATCTCCAATGCGCAGTTCCCCGTCTGGGACGAGCGCTTCGCCATCCCCCTGGCGCACCCCGCTGCCTTCGTGGAATTCGTCGTCAAGGACAACGACGTGTTCGGCGCACAGCCCATCGGCACCGTCAGGATCTCCGCTAGCGGAGTCGCGGCGGGGGAGCGCATCGAGGGCTGGTTCCCCGTCCTCGGACCGTCCGGGAAGCCGCCGAAGCCGGAGACGGCGCTGAAACTGTCGATGCTGTTCCAGCCCGTGTCGACCAATCCCCTCTACTTACACGGCTTCGCCGGCCATCCCCAGAAGCCCGGGATTCAGGGAACCTACTTCCCCGTCCGGGAAGGAGGACATGTGACTCTGTACCAGGACGCGCATGTGAGGGATGGCGAGCTTCCACAGATCAAATTGGAGGGCGGGACCGTGTTCGAACACAACAAGTGCTGGGAGGACATCTGCCACGCGATTCTGGAAGCTCACCATTTGGTCTATTTGGTCGGCTGGTCGATCTACCACAAGGTGAAGCTGGTGAGGGAGCCAACGCGCCCCATACGGGAGGCTGGGAAGATGATGCTGGGCGATCTGCTCAAGTACAAGTCGCAGGAAGGTGTTCGGGTGTGCATACTGGTTTGGGACGATAAGACATCTCACGACAAATTGATCCTGAAGACGGTGAGAGGATATTTTTTTTCCTGTGGAAAAGTTCTTGCTTAAGACATCTGCTTTCCGACAAATAAGCTCCATTTTATTGCAGTTTTGTCGATTTTGGGAGCATGCGGTTTTTTATTCCTATTTGCGCCGCCCTTCTATTCAGTCGTTTAATGTTCTTTTGGGTATTTCGTATTTGGATTCGATGCAAGGGTTCGACCATTTGACCATTCGTATTTGGATACGTGACATGTTGTCTGTGTGTAAGCGCATCAGCGTCCGTCTGACTAGCTCAATGATTTTTTTAGAAGTCTTTGTCAGGCGGAAACCATTGAGTTCGTCGATGGGCATGCTATAGGGGAAAAAATTGCCAAAAAGTCGTACCGCGTTGTCTTTACACTGCCAAAAGTGGCTTAGATTACGGAACATCTTTATTGTCAATTTCTCATTCTGTCATCAATACAGTAATGCTTGTAGCTTTTTCTCATTTAAGCATGGTTTCTGGATGTGCACACATCAAAAACAGGTAGTTAGATAAACATATTGCATGTTTTTCTTCTTCAATTGCCAGGATTACTGAAAACAGCATGACCTTCAACATTATCCTTTGTCATAGTCATAATCTTGAGCTCAAGTAAGCTTGAATCTGCTGCTATGTGATCTGTAAGGCAGCTAGCGATATTGTAAAGGCCTAATAATGAGGTGGTAACTAGAAAAGGGACAAGGGAAGAAAGAATAAAAAAAAGTTGAAGCAAATACAATACTGGTTTTTGCCTCGATGCCTCAACATGTCACCATGTTTTAAACTTTAACAATTAAAAGATACAACATTAGTATATGAAGAAAATTTTGATAAGAGATGTCATCCGAATGGGATTGATTACTTGAGAGGGTGTTAAGCTAGACAAAGGTGAAATACTGAAATATTGTGTTAACATTATTAAAGGAACCCAGAGAATTTGCAACAATCTACGTGGCGCCATGTCCCTGTTTTTCCTCCCATGAATAAGCAATTTGATTTCGTTATATCATTTCTAATGAGTTTTTTGAACTTCAAAATTTTGTTGGCCTCCTAGGTTCATTTATGCAAGTACAGTTTTTCTGTGCTTTAAAAATAGTATAGCATCAGTACTCAAAGCGAAAGACATAACAATGCCACGGAACAAGGAAATCTTAAGTTTCACTCACACACATCTAATCCTGAGTGAACGTGGGGTGAACACAAAGGAAGTGGATCCAAAAACTTCAGGTTTTAAAGACTCAGAATAATAAACAGCACAAAAAAGGAATGAGCCACAAACAAAAATGCTTGGGATCAAGAAGTGAGCAAACAAACCAAAATTTGAAAGAACATTGCAGGAATATAGTGAAGGATCAAAGAGAAATGTTAAACAGGGGGAGACAGAAACCCTGAAATTTGAGCAATCGCAATCAGGTCTCAATGTAGGTCGAGACCTTAAGCCCCTGTTTGGCATTCGGATAGGTTGTCAACATTCCCAGATGTGTCTTCAAACCTTTCTTAGGAGTAGCCCTCAAAATAGTGATATCCTTAGATAAGACTGGGGATATCATTTTCTACATTTTTTGAGGACAAACTACTGCTATGCATGCTATCATGTGACACTAAATGCATCTGTCACATTGGCCTGCTCATGGTTGATTTTCTTACCATTTTATACCACTGTAGCTTTGGCTCGGAAGTCCCAAGTTTATTCCTAGCTTTTATTCATCATATATATCTGGATGCGAAAAATATGGAAAATCCATTGCATTTGTTTTTTTCCTCCTAAAACATTTTACGTTAAAAATGGTCAATGCCATATGTTCTCAGAAGCATACTTACATTATTATGCTTTATGGTCCATGCAGTGAATTGGGATCGGATAAATTCCATTGCCATTTATCATATTTAAAGTATGCTGTTAATGCACTTAGATGTACTGAAGACTTGTAAAGTAACAGTAGAAACATGATCATAAGCAATTATTGATTTACCTTTTACATGTTTCACCTTGAGCACTTTGTTTCTGTTACTCTCATTTTACTAGTGATGGATAATCAAGGTTTTTTTGGTTTGTTCAACTATTGATTATTAAACCAATTGCAGTGATGAGAAGAGTTATTTAATAACAAAAAATATGTTCCGAAACAAACTTCACCTGAAACCTTTAGATCTAAAAATGATTATAAAAGAGTTCCTCATGCAAGTAAGCAATTTATGCATGGGAGGGTGTCATGGAATAATTTCTTTCTTTTCATAGTACCTTTGCTTATGTGCTTAATTTTGGCAATACGAACTATGGGTTTTAAACGAAGAAAGCTTAGTTTCATTCACGTTTCCCATTTACTGTTGTCTATGCTTGTTGTCATTCTTCTCCTGTCAAGAGATTAATATGCAGTTGATTTTTCTTGCTTTTCTTTTTATGTTGCTTCTAGTCCTATACGTACATTGATACTATGCTATGCATGATATTACTACTGATTGCCTTCCATTTAGGATATCCAGCAGTTCTGGATTATAAATGATGTGTCATATTTCTCTTTGTTTCTGTTCCATCTTCCTGAACTTGCTATTTCTTTCTAACTTCATGTTGGTTTCTACTATGCTGAGAGTACGGAATTTATCATGTGATTTGGTACAGGCTGGAGTAATGGAAACTCATGATGAGGAAACCCGAAAATTTTTCAAACATTCCTCTGTTATTTGTCAGCTCTCTCCTCGTTATGCCAGCAGCAAACTTAGCATTTTTAAGCAACAGGTAGTTGCTACTCCATACTTCTTTGCTTCTGTTTTTACTTTTGAGCAGCCTTCTGTCATTTGATAGACTTAGTAAACCAATGAGATATTAGTCGCTTTCAAAAAGTGAGTTTTAATCTCATATCACTTATTGAAATCGAGGAACAAGAAACGGGTATCTGTGACTGGATAAGTTGACCCGAAATTGGTTGTATGTACTGATCCAATCAGTATCAGTCCAATGTGGGCCTACCCAGGTAGAGTTAGGCCAATTGGACTCTGTCACATCAAAAGCTTGGGGTAAAAACAAAAAGTTACAAAAGTTTGCAAAATGTGTATTTCCTTATTGAAAATGTACACTGTTTAGTTGTTGACTCAGAAGGGTTTGGTAGTTCTGGTCATAACACATATTATTGGTTATATTTCTCATATTTCAGCAAAATTCTTATAAACAATTTCTTTCTATTGCTCCAAAAAATGAATCAAGACCTCAGAAGAAACATACCCACATGTTGCCAACTCGTCCTTTGTTCTAGAAAGTGTGTTAGGGTCACCAAATACTGCCATATTGTTCTATATTTTGGATTCCACCATCTGGTCCATGCCATGTCAATTGCGATACAGCAAGTCCAAGCAAGATCTTTTGACTACTCCTCGCAGACTCCTCAGCTGCATCTGCACTTACGATGTCATTCTCCAAGTTGAAAATATGAGAGAGGGAGAAAACTAAAAAGACACTTGGCATCTGCGCCTTTCAGATCAGTATGACAGAAGTTTCAGGGTCTGCAGGCCTTTGTGTTTCTATCTTCAACAATGCCACGGTTTCTCCAAAAGTGATGCCACTTTTGAATACCCACTGTTTTCTCTTGTGGTCCCAAGCCATAATCGGTTGGGACTTGGGAGGAATGCCAGTTTCAGGGCTCTCTCCTCTTTGCCATCAGTTGGCTGAGCCTTCCATTTGTTTTCCAGTTACACATGGTTTGTTGTTTTTGCTACCTTTATACCATACTCAAACGTTAGCATGCAAGCCACAAAAAGGTTTACTTTCATGAGAATATCGTGGAATCAATTTAAGAAGAGAAAACTTTTCCTTTCTTTATGTCTTTCATAACAAAATATTTTTCCATTTCAATTGGCTTACATCAAGGATCTGTAATTAGTCCTATCTTTTTGTATCGGTTATGGATGGATTAACGAAGACTATACAATATGATATATCTTGGTGTATGATATTTGTAGACAATATTGTATGAATAAATGAGACACAAAAAGGAGTGAATAGCAAATTAGAATTGTGGAAAAATATTTTAAAGACTAAGTAATGAAAATCAAAGAGAAGTATGTGATAATGTTAATTTGGATAGGGTAATATTATCTAAAAGAACTCAATTCAATTATTCAAAAAGATGGAGATTGTGATGAAAATGTTAATCATCGAATTAAAGTAGGTTGGATGAAGTGGAAATTGGCTATAGGAGTTCTATGTGAGATTCCACTAAAGTTGAAAAATTTTATCATATAAGTATAAGATCTACAATGTTGTATTAGTAGTGATTGTTGGACAAAAAAAGGAAAACATACTTTTAAAATAAGTGTTACTGAAATAAGAATGTTAAGATAGATGAGTGGTCATACTAGATTAGATAGAATCATAAATGAATATATTAGAAAAAACGTAGGAGTAGCGACAATTGTATATAAAATTGAAATGGAGATTGAAATAGTTTGGACATATTAAACATAGACCTAAGGAGACTAGTAAGAAAAGTAGAAAATATTAAAATAAAAGAAACAAAAAAATGGACGTGGTAGACATAGGTTAATGTAATTCAATATGATTTAGATGATTTAAATATCTCTAAAGAGGTAACTCAAAATTGACATGATTAGAGAAAGAGAATCCATATGGCCGACCCCAAGTAACTTGAAACTAAGGCTTGAGTTGAGTATGTCTTTCATGCTTGCTAATATTGGTTTGCTTAAATTTTGCATGTAGGTTGTGGGTACCCTATTTACACACCATCAAAAATGCGTGCTAGTAGACACACAAGCGACTGGAAACAATCGCAAGATTACTGCTTTCATAGGTGGACTTGATCTCTGTGATGGACGCTATGACACACCCCAACACAGATTATTTCATGATCTTGACACAATTTTCAACAATGATTTTCACAACCCTACTTTTGCTGTAAGTACCATTTCTTTTGTCAGATGCCTGCAGTCAAAGTATCTGTACCCCAGCATTTTGATGAGTCTCATTTTTTCTTTTGTCTTGTGATTTTGTTCACATTTTTTTTAAGTTTATGACTATCCACTTATCAGTTCTCTTGTTATCTGTCTGGGAATGCGGGCTAGGCAGTTGGGCTGCTAAGCATACCTGACTTCCAATGCTTGATGGTCAAATGATGCTTTTATGGTAACAGTTGGAGATCAGATCCTGTGCTTCAGTCTGTGAACCCTGCCTGAGCAATTAGTCCGCTGCCTTTGCTTTGTGTCCGGCAAGCAGACAATTTGGCAGTTGCTGGTGCTTCCTTGGCCATGATCTTACAGTCTGATTGTTGACTTTACTGGGTGTTGCTTGGCATTTAGTCTGTTCACTGTTGAATGTCTTCCTGCCGAAGTCAGGTTATCAACCCTGCTGATATGGGTCTCTATTGGGAATCAGACAACTGATTCAGTGATGTAAGTCCTACCTAGACGGTAGGACATCCTTTATTTCTATTATTCTATATACAATGGACTGCCAGTGACAAGGAATGCAGGGCAAAAATATTGGCCATGGCCAATCTAAGTCTGACTGTGAACGTGACTGACTGGCGCCAGATAAGAATTGGCCCATCTCTGCCCTGACTTGGTCTAACTCAGCTTGAGTCAGGCCATAATTGGCTATTTCTGGCTGAATCTAAGCTGGGATTGACCTGTGCAGACTCACGACCAGTCAATCCTGGCTGATCTCAACCCCGGCAGAGCCCGGTTCAATTGGATCTTTTGATTTCGATCTGCTTTGGCAGATCCCAGTTTGCAATCAACCAATCCTGGCCTATTCCAACAAGGTTGAATGAGGATCGACCATGACTTATCCTGATCTGGCCAGCGGGTTCTGCCAACCATGAGGTCCAATGGTGCATTCTAGATCTTAATCAGAGATCTGACTATTTTTGTTCTGTATTCTCCACAATGGCTGCTTCTTATTGAATGTGCTTTGTTGCTAAAGACAGGATCATTAAATGGGTGGGGATGCTTTGTGATAGACATCTGATGATTAGACCACAGTTCTTGGCTTGCATACCCCCACTTAGACGATTGGATTGTCAAATTTGCTTTATTGTCAACACCCAGCCATTGCAATTGAGAGCCACCTTTTGAATTCCGATGAGATGTTGGCCTGCTGACTTAAATATACAGGTTGCGACAGAACAATTATGCTATTGGTTCACTAAGGTGGTCCATGATAAAAATATCCAGCTACTGCATTTCACCAACGCCAAACTTCTCTGTCTATCTCTTCCTTTCTTTTGTTCTCTTTTTATTCTTTTTATTCTCCTTTTCTTTTGTTTCCCATGACTGACTTTCCCACTTCCCATATAGTGACCTTCCTAAGCGCTGATTTGTTGCAGGGGCATGTATGTCCTTCGTGGACACTACAAGAGGCCAACTATGAGCAGTAACAATCGACTCAATGCACAACAGAACATCTTCAAGTTAGGGATCTGCCTGAGCAAATAGGAGCCATTTTCTTAGCGGTCTGTGCAAACTTGGGTATGGAACCGGGATAGCATGAAACTACCCCAAGTAAAGGAGCACTTGACTATCTACCCCAACTCTACCTTAAATTGGCTGAAATTGGCTAAATCACTGATTAGGCATCCCAATCTCATGCGACCTGGCAATCATAAACAGTTAATAAACTAGCAAAATTAAAGACAATATAGAGTACCTCCATGCGGAGACATGAGATGATTACCTGGCTGTATGCCAATCATCCCTCGCAATAGGTTTACGGGCTTGGGGCAGTTTGGATTGATTTGGACTGGCATGGACTGGTCAGGATCCATTGCAATTGGACAGGTTGGTTGGACTGCTTTAGGCAGATACGAACCATTTGGGTATGGTTTGGACAGGATTGACTGGCACAAATGAATGATATAGTATACAGTCTCTTGGAGTGACATGCATGACTGCTGTTGACTATCTTCCTCTTTGCGACTGGTAAACGTGTGGGAGAGGACAGGCTGCAGACATGAGCACAGAGTGGTTGCCAGAAACTTTTCTGGTGCTCATCAGCAAGGCTGGCGATGGCAAATGGTTGCCAATAAGTGGCTGCATGTGGCTACTCCACAGGATGTGTGAAGGGTGGTACAGCATGAGCAGTTACCTGCCATTGGAGAGAGAGAGAGAGAGCAGAGGACCAGGGGGGGGGGTAAGAAGCTTCTGGCTGAAAGGAGAAGCTTTTGGCCACTCTTGTGTTCTAGTTAGCTGCGGCATTGAGACCAAGGTGAGGGAGTGATGCGGGATGACGCGGTGTCAAACGATGATTAGAACACTAAAATGAAAATAGATGGACTAACATGAAGTAACCGGGTTTAAACTGGTCAAAATCGGCACGGATTGCCCACTAAGACGTCGAACTGGTTGCCGTGCATGTGTGGGCCGGTTGCTGGCTGTACTGGCTCCTCTTAAGACCCCGGGTGGGGGTCGGATGCTCTGCCGAAGAAGGCTCCTGAGTCCTGAGTGAAGGGTTTATGGCCGCACCAGAGCGAGGGTGCGGAGGAGGCCCATGTGCGAGCATGAAGATCCCAAGGGGGGTCATGGCAGTGTCTGAAAATCTCTGTGGGGTGTCGTGGGCTGTGCGTTGGGCGTTGTGAGCCCTGGCGAGGGGCCTCTCAACTGCACTTGGGTTCCTGTCGCCGCGGCTTCACTTTGTCATCTCCGCGCACGGAAGGTGGAGCCAGAGGTTGCCATGGCCTTGCCCTTGCCCTCACCGTCACCAGAGGGAGAGACTAGGAGAACTAGTGGTGCATCACTGTCGACGCATGAGGAGAGGGTTGGGAGGCCCGACCCGGCAGCGTCTTCTTTGACCCCTCCTTCCTCTTCTTCTCTTTCCTCCTTCATTGTTGTTGGGAGGGAGGCACGGTGGAACTGGAGAAGGTGGCCGGGACGGGGGTCTTCATGGCGAAGCAGGACAGCTGGGAGGGAAGGGGAGGTGCCAATGAAGGGGGGGTGTGGGCTACGGCAGTCCGATGGGAGGAAAAAAAGGGAGGTTTGCGATGGGGGTATCTGACGGGGAAGGAGGGAAAGTCTGTGAATAGCCAATAGGGCTCCGGGGATTGCCAAAGGTGGAGAGGGCTCCGGGGATCACCAAAGGTGGAGAGGGTTAACGACAATGCAGGCGGAGGCATCGTCGGAGACATTGAAGGCAGCAACGTATGGTGCTGACACCATACATTGATGCCTTCGACATCAGTGGGATGGCAGAGTAGATGAATGGCAACACCGATGAAATCGAACTAGAGTTACAAGGAAGGGGGAAGGTGCAGGGGGAAATGGCACGGAGGTGGGAAGAAAACATTCGAATCGACCTCTCCTTGGGGGTTGGAGAAAGGAAATCGGCCATTGCCAAAGGTGGAACAAAGCCAGGACTGCCTAAGGGTGGAAGACAAGGGGGCAACGCCCCTTGCTAGACAAACTAAGTCTTAGGACTACTCTAAAAATTTCAAAACACTCTCTTATTTCTGACGTATAAATAAACCCTCTTAAATAAAGTGGGATGGTTATGGAGATGAGAATTTGGAAGTGTACTAAGATCTTAGAAAATCAATTTGGATTCATACAAGATAGATCGACTATGGATGCCATCTTTCTAATTAGATCCTCAATAGAGAAATATAGAGAGCTAAAGAGAGATTTTCATATGATCTTCATTGATTTAGAAAAAAGTTTATGATTGTATCCTAAACGAGGTTTTTTGGTGGATGATAGGAAAGAAAATGGTGCCCAAAGAGTGCATTAACATCATCAAAGATATGCATAAGGGTGTGACCACACATGTTTCATCCCTAGGAGGGGAGTTAAGAGCTTTCATAGTGTCAGTGAGGCTACATTAATCAAGGGTCCACACTCAACCCGTATCTTTTTGTTCTAGTTATGGACAAATCAACTAAAGATATGCAAGAGGGTTTACCTTAGTGTATGATGTTTGCAAATGATATTGTTTTGATTGATGAAACTTGTGATGACATTAATAAGAAACTTAAACGATGGAGAATCGAGTTAAAAGTTAAGGGGTTCAAAATTAGCCGGACGAAGACGAAGTATATGTATTTTATATTTAGCCAAAACCTTAAGAGATGAAGAGATTGAAGTAACCTTAAATAGTAAGGTCCTCACACTGAGTACCCAATTTAAATATTTGGGTTCAATTTTATATAGGGACGGGGAATGTAGCGACGGTGTCAACTATATGAATAAAGTGGGATGGTTGAAATGGAGGCAGGTGACAGGAATACTTTGTGATCGTAAAATATCTTAAAAATTAAAAGAAAAATTCTATTGCACGGTTATAAAGTTTGCCATGCTTTATGGTAGTGTGTTGAGTAAGTAAGAAGTGTATTACCAAATTGAGTGTTGCTGAAATATGGATATTACGGTGTATGTGTGGTCACACATAGGTGAACAAAATCCAAAATAAGTGTATTAGAGACAGAGTGAGGATTGCGAGAATTGAGAATGTAGTATAAGAGGGAAGACTTTGTTGGTTTAGACATATCAGGCGGCACCCTCTTGAGACACCTGTCAAATAAGATGAGGCCCTGGTGTTGTTGTCGCATAAAAAATGGAGAGATAAACTTAAATTAACTTGGTGTAGGCGAATCCATAATGACTTGGATGATTTAGGCATGATGGCAAAATTTACGATGGACTGTGTAAAATGGGACTAAGACTTTAAGTTTGAGTTTATGTTTGAAGAGTCTTCCCTACTCTTAATTTTATTGATTTTGGCACGTGTATCAATTGTATAAAGGAAAATAAATCAAAACCTAGAAAAAAATGCCTTAAGGTCTGAGGCATTTCTTGAATTGATCCGCACTGACATTTGTGGTCCATTTTTTGATGGGGACATTTGTACAAATTGGTTTGGGAAATTTTACTGCCGTCAACGACAGCGATATAAGAGGGATTTAAAATAGTTCTTTTGACTTTCGGCATTTTTTTGATCAATGGGCCGCCAATGTCTTAATCTTGGCCCATTGTTTTGATTTTTTTTTTTCCTGTTTTTTCGCTGGAGACATTGGGCCGCCGGGCGTCCTTGTGTCCGCGGGCCCATTACGCACAGCCGATTGGAGCGCTGGGCCGCCTGGCGTCTTTGTGTCTGCGGGCCCATTACGCTCTGCCATTTTTTTTAAAAAAAAATTCTTGTACAGCTCCTTTAAAAAGGAGAGGTGACACTGTTCGTATAGAGAAGAAAGAGAAGGAGCATTTTTCTGGTTCGGCGTCCATTTCTTCCTGTTCGTGGGGTTTATTCTCCCGTAGTTCCTTCTTCATGAACTTAGCTCCAGAGATTTCCTACTGCTTTAGTTCTCTTCCACGCCATTATTCTTGTTATAGATAGATGGTATTGGTCTCTATACCTTCTGGCGTCTTGTTGTTTGCCTGGTTTCTCCTGGAGCCGCATTCTTCGGTGGTTCCGTGCGGCGTATACTGAAGTCCTCTGCGGCTTCTTCCACCAGCGCTCGTCGACTTCTGCTACTGCAGCAAGGCCTAATCTTCACCGTGGGAGCTCGCCATACCATCCTCTCAACAGATCATTGATCTGTCAATGAAGGACGCAGGCATCTCGTCGTTTCACTCAGCTAAGTATCACGAAAATGTTCCGAGCTGATCCACATTGTTTGAATGCGTTTGCGGTTAATATGAGCTTCCAGATCTAATGCACCTCCCGTCTTGACACCTCTTATGTCGAAGATGTCCTGCAAAAGAACTGGTCTTGGCTATGTTATTTCGGAATTGGTTGAGTCCTCTAGATCTGTGAACGTCCGCTTTGGAGGCTTAGCCCCAAGCTGGAGACGCATCCGGAACTAGTCCATACGCTGGTTTTGACACGTCTTGATTCTTTGGAAGTCCTCCGCGTGTTTGAGATTTGGTTTCGGATATAAGACAGAAATGACTAGTTCCTTTGGAACGATGATGTCATTGAAAATGCTCACTGAGATCTAGTGTGATCTATGACCGTTGGATCGACGTTAAGGGAAGATGATGAATGCCACGCATGAGATCTTACTATGATCTTACATCGGATTGCTAGCTACAAAATCCGCAAGTCAACACTAGTCCTCTCCAGTGAATAGCTATATTTTCTCTGCGACTTTGAAAGGCTGAACAATGATACTACACTGGTCCTCGTCCAGTGAATAGCTATTCACCTAGTCTTCCAGTCGGAGACTGCGGTTCTTCTCGTTCTATTGGTCCATTGAAACGGCTGTCATTCCGGTTGACGTACTGGCGATTCCTCAGAGTTGCCTACTTAATCGGAAGCTGATAACCGGGATATGTGTTTTAGTGGCAGCTGAACCCTTCAACGCGTTCCAAACTGAGCGGTGATTAAAGATCTTGTTTGAAGAACTATTTGCTTGTACCTAGTCAACGATCCTGTGGATGATCTGGTCTTCTAGAAAGCTCGTCAACCTGGTTGTAGTCACGATTCTATTTCTTTTGATTTGTCATGACCTATTACCACCTTGCGAGGTGTGGGTCGTAATTAGAAGCTGTAATGCTTATTTGATTCTGGATGTATAAAGGATCGTGATTGTGACCAGCCGGGCCGACACCCACACTTCTGTGTGGAGGTACATTCTTACTCATAAATCCTTGTATGTTTACTTGCTTACCTATTATTCGACTCGAACGCCATGCTCAGTGTGCAGATAGGAATCTAGCTCGAATCACCTAGGTAATTGGCGCATAATGTGAGTATATTATCGAGACCCATTGAAATCTATCTGAAAATCGGTTTCGTTAATGGTTGGTGAATTAGGTCTAGTTGGTTGAATTAAGAAAATTCACGTTGTTTAAAATCCTTGATATTTTCTAAAGTGGATAAACGTTCGTTGGTCCAATTTCTAGTGCTAACAGAAGTAAACACCATTTTGAAATAAACAAAATGTCTTAAATTGAAGATTTGTTTGAAAACTCTTGTAGAGTGTGTCAATTGGTGTCCTACACTCTCGGTCTAGCTTAGTTCCGCATCATTTTTCCTTTGTATAAGAGGTGTACATTATTTCATCATATTCATTGATGACTTCTTAGAGTATGGTTATATTTTTTAATAAAAAAAACCCGAGTCTTTTAAGTCTTTTAAAATTTTCAAAGATCTTGTAGAGAATAAACTGAACATGAAAATTAAGGTAGTAAAATCTAATTGAGGTGGATGATACTATGGCAAGGTCAATCAAGTCATATTTCTAAACATTTTACTAAAGTCTTGGAATATAATGTGATTGAACCTCAATATACATTGTAAAGAATTCTCTGGTGTGACTAAAAGGTTAAATCATACTCTTATAGATACGGTGAGAAGTATGATTAGTAATACATATTTATCTTTGAATTTGTGAAATGAGACTTTGGAAAACTGTTATGTACATTCTTGATTGGATTCCTAATAAGGTAGCACTTAAAATTCCATTGGAGTTACCATCAAGTAGGAAACCTAGTTCGAGACATATGTATGTCTGGAGTTGTTAAACATAAGTCAAATTGTATAATCCACAATAAAATAAATTAGACTAAAATATGATTAGTTGTTTCTTCATTGGGAATCCGGAATCCTGAATAGTCTAAATGGTTTATATTTCATTGTTCATTGTACATTGTGAGAATCAAGGGTTGATATATCAAATCTTGACTTCATCTTATAAGGGTGAAAGAGAAGAGATCTCACGAGAATCTTGAGAAAATTTCAGGAGATTAGATCATGAATTAGATTTATGTAAGATATATTTTGCTAAAAATATAATTAAAAAAAACTAAAGATGGGGTCACAGATAGATTTTACGTCGGATTTTAATCTAATCCATACATTGCCATCTTACATCTAAGTTTCATGTCAAAGTGATTGGAGGGGAGATCTCTTTGAGATCTCAGGAAAATATCAAGAAATTGAATCTTGACATACTAGTGTAAAATAACATAATATTCTCTTCAAAAGTAATGAGACTTGAGGACTCAAGACTAGACAAATTGACAACAGGGATTAAGACAAATATAGGAAAGATGATCATTACCTATAAGAAATACAACAACAGGTTTCAATATGAAGGTGAAGCTATTTCTGATATTTAGAGGTTACAGTGAAGCTTTTTCATGATTGGCTGATGTTTCGTCATTTAGAAACCTTCTTGATTTCTCAACTTCCTTATGTCTTTTAAGTTCCTCTTTGCATTTGTTGATTTTGGTGCTTTTTTTGGGAATTATGTAGGTCGTTGGTCATTCATTCTTTTTTATATTGTGTCCTATATATAGTGTGTGAACTGCATGCTAACCCTTTCACTTATTTGCTTTCAAATAGTTTATGATCTGTAGGTAGTCTTTTGATAACTTTCAAAAGCATCCATTTTACGTTTTGAATCTTTTTTTTCCCTCCATGCTATTATGTGTAGGCAGCAACAAAAGGACCTAGACAGCCTTGGCATGATTTACACTGCAAGATTGAAGGACCAGCTGCCTATGATGTACTAACAAACTTTGAGCAACGCTGGAGAAAGGCAACAAAATGGTGGGAGTTTGGGACTCGGTTCAGACGAGTATCTCACCATAATGAAGATGCCTTGTTAAAGCTTGAACGTATCTCATGGATCCTTAGCCCTTCATCTACTGTTCCAAATGATGATCCTAGTCTTTGTGTCTCCAAGGAAAATGATCCTGAAACTTGGCATGTTCAGGTGTGTATAATTGTCCATGATTCTCCTTTGTTTCTTATCTTCATTGGCTGAGATCATGGTGTCTTCCTTTGTAATCAGGTTTTTCGGTCAATTGACTCTGGCTCGGTGAAGGGGTTTCCTAAAACTAATAAAGAAGCTGAGAGAAAGGTAATAAGTTGGCTATTTTTTTTCTTATCTTCATTGTTGGCTATCAAGTTCCACAGCCAGGATGTTGCTGCATGCTTTAGTCCATTCACGTTATCTGGTTTCATATACATACTCTTTTGCCGTGTGGTATCATCATCAATGGTTTTTTCTTTCACTTATTTTCCTGTCTTGCAGAACCTGGTCTGTGGAAAGAACCTGAGAATTGATAAAAGCATACATACAGCTTATGTTAAAGCAATCAGATCTGCAAAACATTTCATATACATTGAGAATCAGTATTTTCTTGGTTCTTCCTATGCTTGGCCTTCTTACAAAAATCCAGGTTCTAATAACTTCCTTCAGTGTGTATTTAGAGTTCTAGTGGTAGAATTTGCATAAAGATTTGAGAAGGGATAATCTGCACATGATTGAATTCTTTCACGTTTTCTTTCTCTTAGTCATACCAGATAGTATGCACGTCTTACAAGTACATCATTTGTTTTTCTGCAACCTCTCGCAGGTGCTGATAACCTGGTTCCAATGGAATTGGCCATAAAAATTGCTGACAAGATCAAAGCCAAAGAGAGGTTTGCAGTGTATGTGGTCATACCAATGTGGCCTGAGGGTGTTCCCACTGCAGCATCTGTTCAAGAAATTCTATATTGGCAGGTAAAAATTTACTATTTCCTTTTCTCATGTTTCTTCAGAGATCTGATTATCGATAATATTTCTTGTGGTTGCAGTTAAATTGCTCAACAAGGCAGTGGATTAATATCACAAGCCACAAAACATAAGCCTTGGATTGGCTGTTTTCAGTTTGAATCAGATAAACTTATTCATCCAAATCAAAAACAGTCTGTCGAGCCAATTTTTAGCTTAGCTGGCCATCTATTCTGAACTAACACACAACTGTTTTTGATTCTCAGAATGATGCCATATATGCACGATTAAAGAACATGAAAAATTTAGTTCATCATTAGAAATAATTTGAAATCCAGACATCATAGTATGGGAACCTGCAAATATGCCTCTTAAAGCTGTCTGAGCCATTTCCTTTTTTCTGTGCTTTTTATTTGTGCATGTCTTCTTGTATTCCTTCTATCTAGTGGCAGCTAAAATTTCATGCTAACGTTGCAGGGACAGACTATACAAATGATGTATGAAATCATTGGACAGGAGTTAAAATCAATGAACATTGAGGATCAACATCCACAGGATTACCTGAACTTCTATTGTCTTGGGAACCGGGAGCCAGAAGAAGCAAAGCAATCAGACATGGAATGTTCAGAAAAAAGTGCTGTGGTACTGCACAGAAATTATGCCATTTTTTTCTCTAGTTTATTCTTGGCTATTACTCAGATAACATGACAATGCAATGACATGCCGTGTTAACTTGTGGCTGCATGTAGAACTAGAGTCTTGAGAAATAGTGTCATGCAAGAATACACGTGATTCCCTACCGGATAGTATTAATGCATGTTTTATTCAGACTTTTAGAATTTGGAGGCTTTTGATTAATATTATCCACTACCCATACTGACTTCAGTTATGTGGAGGCTACATATATCAGAGCGCTTGATTGTGAATAAAATAACCTCCAAGGAAAAAATAAATAAAAATAATACAGGTTTAAAACTTTAAATATCATAAATGCTATACAATATAGGAAATATGAGTTTCATGTGAAATTTAGCGAGACAGCACCTGCATCTAGAAGGGGTAACGATATCCGGTTATTCTGGTAAGCAGGCATAAGTGAGGAGCTGCAATGTGCGGGTAGAACACCGTAGGTATGCTCAAATAAGGTACTTTCATTAGGTAGTCTGAATAAAAACTACCAAAATCTGTATAATCCAGCACGTGGAATGAACCATTCATGAGAACTTTACGTGGGGATGTTCAAATGATAAGGCTACATGTATCTTTAGTGAAATGTGCTGCCGGTTCAGATCTCACTATTTAAGTGGAAGGAGCATCATGTGCAAAAAACTGCATAGCCTAGTAAATTGTTCTTATGGAAACTGTTTCTTGTATTGAGATAGACGACCTCTATCGAAGTACAAATATTCTTCAGAAACACAGCACAATTGGAGACGTTATTGCACTATGAACACGAATTCTATCTTTCTTATGAGTCAGTCCAGGAGTTGAAATTCCTAAAACCACATGTATAAGAAAAAGCTTAAAAGGTTTTCTAGAGACCTTCAAGTTATGTAGAAACCTTTGATGCAATCATTCCCAAATTCCTTGAACCATTGATTAGCAAACAGTTATGGTTAAGAACAAGTACCTTACATACGTTCAGATTTGGTTAAGAACCCATGCACAGGCGTAGGACAATGTTTACCTGCTTGCTTACTGATTTTATTGATGTTGAAGGTTAGATTTTGTTTTGAAGATAAATGGTTGTTTCAGGCGTTGGCTCAAAAACACAGGCGATTTATGATCTATGTTCATGCTAAAGGGATGATAGTGGACGACGAATATGTGATAATAGGGTCAGCAAACATCAACCAGCGATCACTGGATGGTTCTAGAGATACTGAGATAGCTATGGGTGCATATCAGCCTCATCATTCTTGGACCCAGAAGGAGAGGCATCCGCATGGGCAGGTTGCTGCTTTCTCCCCGCTGTTTCCACCCCCCATCCCATGTACTACGAACTTCATGCATCTGAATCCCTGGTCCAAATTGTCCTCCAGGTATATGGGTACCGGAGGTCTCTGTGGGCCGAGCATCTGGGTTCGATGGAAGAACAGTTCGACGAGCCTCAGTCTCTGGAGTGCGTCAGGAGGGTGAACGAGATAGCCGTGAATAACTGGAATGCCTTCGCTTCGGCGGAAATGAAGCCATTGCAGGGTCACCTTCTCAAGTATCCGATCGGGGTCGAGGCTGATGGAAAGGTGAGGCCTTTGCCTGGCCAAGAGGAATTTCCAGACGTTGGTGGGAAGATACTAGGGACGCGGACGTCGCTTCCTGACGCTCTGACAATGTAAGCTCGTGCCACAACGCCGCCATCTTATCAAGATTTCTTCCTTTCTGATGCTGTCGTGGTCGAAGACAGAGATTTGATCTGTATTTGTGAAGCTGGTCTTGGTGGGTCGTGTTCTTCTTCTTTACCAACGGATGTCCTAAACTTGCATAAAGCGCCTGCAGTATGTTTGCCCAAGCAACCGCAGGCAGGCAGCTGCCCCACTTCTGTCTTTTGATTTGATTTAAAAGTTTTTCATCGGATCGTGTTTATATATATATATACATGCAGATATCAGGTGGAAGAGTCATGGTACGGGAATCAGATCCACCTCTGTACGGAAATAGATCGGTTGATCAGTTTTGTGTCAAAAATGCCTGTTTGCGGATCTTCTCTTTTTCAACATAATTTCTCGCGCAGTAAGAAGCGCGGGTTCGTTCAGGTCTGAGAGAATATTTTTCACTCAGATGATTAACTTTTTGATTTGACATGTTGGATTCACATGGTAAAAGTGAATTTTACGTTTTTTTTTGTC
Organism: Cryptocoryne crispatula var. balansae; assembly: GCA_036172225.1. Classification (NCBI taxonomy): domain Eukaryota; kingdom Viridiplantae; phylum Streptophyta; class Magnoliopsida; order Alismatales; family Araceae; genus Cryptocoryne; species Cryptocoryne crispatula. The sequence continues at coordinate 6,375,300 of CM069932.1, read as the reverse complement.
AGAAGTGAAAGTTGTTTTCTTAGTTTGCACTTCTCGATAAAAATGTCGAAGAGTAAGAAATCATCCTTTAGAAGGAAAGGGTGAGGACAATATTCTCATCTCGCACTCCATTATTAATTAAGAAGGGTGAGGACGACATTCTCATTTTGTTCTTCATTATTTCGAATTCTTGTCCTTTAATGGGTATCTTTAACCGAAGCTTGCAGATCATGGCTACTTACAAAGATGCCCATTCTCTCTTTTATTGATTATTATGCACACACAACAGTACAACATTTGATGTGTGCGTGTGCATTCGTGTATATATAATTATATGTATAGAGAGACAGAGAGAGAGAGAGAGGAGGGGATTCCATAATACATACATTGGTGTCAAATAAGAAAAATTTATTGGACAATCAGTGCTGGGAGAGGATAAGTTTCTCAAAGACGACGTCACAAGGTAAAGGAGACATCACCTCTTTTAACTTTTCTATTTCTTCTAATAGATGACATTTTTCTTAGTTTGTGGTCCGCAGAACCTATTACTTTTTATAGATTATCCCCCTAAATGTACGTAGTAAAAAATAACCCTTTCTATATATATATCACGCGGTGACTCCAAGGTGATCTCCATTGATACCACGGAACGTCCCCGCCACAACCCCAATTTTATCAGGACATAAGTTGCATGATAGAATTAAAATATATTTCATCTACAAAATATAATTTTATAACAAAACTTTTCGATATACATATATATCACAAGCATAGCAATAATCTGATTTTATGACAAGCTTATTCTCAGATGAAAAAAAGACACGAGACGTTTTTTTGTTTTTACTTTTTTTTGCGGTATTCGATTCGTTATATGTACTCTCCAAGCTGCAAGACGTTATTTTCTAACCAAGAAAATTATAAATGTTTACATATCCCATCTTTTATTTTAATATATTTATTTGTCACAAAAATATACCATAACCAACCACCTCTTAAATTCCACGCCCCTTCTCTCACCCATCAAGCTATATACAGCAATCAACACGGTTTGCCGCAGCAAGAGGTTTCATCTGATAATGTTGTAGATAAAAAAAAAAGATTTTCCAGATTTCGCACTCAAGTCAAGACGGCAGGCCAGATTATCTGTCCGGTATAAGATTTATAGTCTGGCACCACCAGATTATCTAGGAGATACCCATATTTATCCCCTAAAATTTGAGGATGGATAAGATTATCCCCAAAATAACCTTGCACCGGAGGTTGTGTAATTTTGGGAATAAACCAGGTTTGAACCGCATCCGCTCTCAGCGTCCAACCTAGAACTAGAAGATCATACAAACCTCTATAACATTCATGAGAGTGAGCTGAATACCTTTCAATCAAAAAAATAGGAAAAAGAAGAGGACAAATCTTTCATACGTCACCGCCGACCTCCTCTTCTTGCGAGGTTCAGAGAGAGTCCAAGCAAAGCCGTCCGTCGATCGCCAATCCGAGGATATGAACATATAAACAAGGGAAAAAAAAACTAAGAGAAGGTATAAGAAAGCAGCAACCCCGCCCAACACGTCGACCTTTAGGTTCTCATTTATGGGTAGAGGCCGTGGGAGAGAGGACCACGAAGGCCGCCAGCACAGATCAATGGCACGACCAGGCATGCCAGGCAAGGAGATAACCAGTTCCAGTGTTGGAGTGTCGTCTTCTCCGATCTTGGTTTTTTTAAGCACCTGCGTTTTGAGAGCACAAAAGAAAAGTCTTTTCTCTGATCTTGCTTTCCATCTCGAGAGCCATGAAAGAAAAGAGCAGGCCGAGCAACACCCCCACAATCCAGTAGAGGGTTTAGGGTGGAGCAACCGAGCAGATGCTGAAACACAAGGCCGGGATGGAAGAGGAAATGAAGCGGCTCCACGTCTTCTATCCATTGAATAATCTCATAAGAAATTGAATCAAACACCAACAGGGAACCCCCAAATTCCTCGCTGACTAACAGCTGAGGAAGGGGTGAACAAATTTCATAAACAACATGACACACATCCTAGAGTAGAGATAACCAAAAAAGGGGGGGGGATAGAAATAGCAAGGAAGATAAGAGATTTAGGTTGAAAAAAAAATGTGGCCGTCTCGTCTTGAAACCATTTACCCTCCTCTTCGTGCCCATCGCCTGCAGGTTCAGCTGCTGCTGTCGCCCTCGGCTGCACCGGCGGCGGCGGGGGGCTTGCGGCAGAGAATCATGTGCATCGGGCTGAAGATGCCGGTTTCGCCGCCCCGGCTGAGGTGCACGGCGGTCCAGTAGAGCATCTCGTGGACGTCGGCGACGCCCCGGGGGGCGATGCCGAAGAGGCTGAGCGCCTTGATCATCAGGTGGTTGCGCCAGTAGGCTATCCGCCCCATCTTCAGGCGGGTCCACCACGGCCCCGCCGGCGGCAACGCCAGATCACGCTCCTGCAGCACCTCGAAGCCTACCTTCCTCGCGATCTCGGAGACCTCGTCCTGGCGCCGCAGGCCCGGGAGGGCGTCGCCGCGCTCGATGCCCTGGACGACCTCGACGTGCTCGGGGTCGTCGGCGCGGTACAGCGGGGTGGTGACCCACTCGTAGGAGACGTAGAGCGCCCCGGGCTTGAGCACGCGGTAGATCTCGCCGTAGACGTCCTCGAGCTTGGGGGCGTGGCAGGTGGCCTCGATCGAGTAGGCGCCGTCGAAGCCGGCGTCGGGGAAGGGCATCTGGAGGAAGTTGCCGCAGACGACCTCGCAGAGCGAGTCGAGGCCGGCCTTCCGGTTGTGCGCCCTGGCGCGGCTCACCTGGTACTCGTTGATGGTGATGCCGACCACGCCGGAGCCGGAGTGGGCGGCGATGGCGCGCATGGGCCCGCCGACGCCGCAGCCCACGTCGAGGATCCGCTGCCCGGGGCGCGCGCCGATGAGGTCCGCCGCGCGCTCCTCGTGGATCCGGGTGGCCTCCCGGTGGGATCGGCCGGGGAGGGAGGGCGAGAAGTGGAAGGACTGCCCCCACCCCCATTCGTAGATGTCGGTGACGAGGTTGTAGAAGGTGTCGACGAACGCCGGCACCTTCTCCTTCTCCGCGGACTCGTTGATCTCCTTGGGCCGCCGGAAGAAGGACCAATACTGCCTGTACTTGTCTTGCACCTTGTCGCGGGAGATCGAACCCATCTTGAGGTCGACGGCCCTCTTCCCCTTCTGCTCCGCCGAGCCCATCACCCATAGAAACCAGTAAAGCCCCACTCCCACCAGCGCAGCCGTGACTACCAGCGCCGCCGCCTCCATCCTCCCGCTCTCACCCCTCCCTCCCTGCAGATCGGTGGTGGAGATCGGAAGACGGAGCCTCCGGCGGCGAAGAAGAGGAGCGCGGCGGCGGGGGGCTCGGCTCGAGTCGAGGGTACCACCAGACCACGGATTTATTGAACACCGACAGTGGCAGTGCGCCGTAGATCCGCACGAGGTCCGCTTTTTCCATTGCCTTTCTCGGGGCGCATTTCGGTTTCAGATATTTATTATTATGTCCCATTTTGCTCCACGCCTATTCGGGTACGTGGTAGTAGAAGAACGCAGCAGATTGGATTGGATTCTTCCCGGTCTACGGATTCGGATATCCATTATGTCCCGTTCGGTCCTCGCACGGCAAATAATCTCATATTGGGTATCTGAGAAATAATCCATCGATACTCGTCTTATTCGTTATGATGAGGTTTTGAGTGGAAAAATGTTCATCGAAATGTAAATATAATTCTAATAAATTTAACACAGAAAAAAAAAGAAAAAGTCAGCCTGGCCTGCTCATTTTCATTAACAAACTAATTGGGTGTGCAAACGAACCTTCAGTTTAATTTTGATGAACGCCAAGATAATAAGTTATCGGAATTTAAAGCGTAATATTGGTGTAGCTTTTCAGAATTTTGATTTTGATATATATATATATACTGAAGGCGATGAAAATGACTAAATTAATAGAAATAGATGTTTTTCTAGATGATTAGTTGACTTACTAATAGATATATAGCATGCACTGGTTTATTTTGAATAGAACAAGCGTAATTATTCTAGTTTCCAAAAATTATAAATTCAAATTAGATTTTGACAACAGATGAAAACAAAATCAGAACGTAAACCGATCTCAAATTAAAATATTATATTTAGAGTTGACTCATTATTTCTCACTGAGTCAAATTTTATTTTTCCACGTGAACTTATCTGTGTAACATAACAAATAAATCAAGTCGAGTTTTACTTAGTCATGTTTCGAATTACTTGTCCAATGTATTGATTTGTTTGCATCCCAGCGTAAACTCCTCGTTGAATAAGTCGAGTTCGAAACTCCCGGTTAAACTTGGTAAGCAACTCGTAAAGCTGGAGCCAGAGTTCAACCCACGTGTAAAAGTTGGAACTGCTCAAGGTGAGCTCAAAGGAGCCGGACCTGGAGATCTAATGACACCCCCCGGCGGCTCCTCTCCTCCGCGTACTCGTCCGGTGGAGTGGAGGCAATAAAGTGCCGGTCGGACCCCGCGTGCAGCCCAATTTGATCCCGGGCGGCGGCCGCCCATGCTGTGTGTCCTGCGGCTCTAAAAGTCGGCGCGACACAGCTTTTTTCTTTCTTCCGGTGGGGGGAAATATTGTCTCGCTAAATTTCACGTGATTTGGAGATCTAGCGATCCACATGCACTAGCGACGATCCCCACGCGGCTCCGTGTTTTACGGATAGAGAGACGATCTTATCTCCTTTTCTCTTCTCTTCTTTTCTTTCTTTGCTTTTTTCCTTCCGACCGACGACTGAAGTGCAAAAAAAAATTTAAAAATTAAAAATTTAACTCAACTTATTTATTATGTTAAATAAATAAATTTAAATAAAAAATAAAATTCGACTCATCAAACAAGTCGAACTTGAACATACTCTCACTCGACTCGATAAATTCGCAAGCAACTCGATTAAATATTTATTTTTAAAAATTTAGTCATGAATACTAGTATTTATGTGTTGATATTTGAACTATTAAATAGTTTAAATTTTAAATCTAAACTTAGATTCATAAATAAATTAAATTTAGAGTTTCATAAATAATTTTTTATTAATCTTGAGTTTTATAAATAAATTTATATATATTTTAAATTTGAATGTGAATTGAATTTTAACGTAACTACTCGTTAAAATTCGAATTTAAATTACATCTCGATCATGAGACTTGATTTCCTTACGCACATTTATTAGGTAAGTTTATTACATAAGTGAACATTCCACTCATCTGTGTGTACCGACAAGGTGAAGTCGATTCTCTTCCTGGTTGACGACGACCTGCGTGTTTTCATCCTTGCGGCCGCCTAGGCCCATAACAACGGAGGTTCTCTGAAAAATATCGGCCCAGTAAGCCGTCGGGAGGAATCTTATCCGCACGAGGACGAGTGGATACCGGTGCTCTTGGACTCCGGGTGGACGTGGACGAGACCTCTCCTCTTCTTCTCCCGCTCGTGGCTGCCCGCTGGCTTCTCATCCCGCCCGCCATGTCTCCTCCTCCTCCTCCCCTCTGAACTCCCTTCCCTCTCTCCTACTTCGCCGGTGCCCTTGCTTGCTCAGCCGTACGCACGTCGGCCCATCATCTCCAGAGATGGCTGCTCCCGTCTCCAACCTCTTGCTTCGGCTGCCCCTCTCCCCGTCTCCCTCATCTCTGCTTCCCAGTTTCACGGCAGCCTCCTCTTCCGGCTCTCCCCCCTTCACCTCGTCCGGGCAAACACGGCCGGCCGCGCCCAAGCTCGGGCGGCGTCCGCGGGGGTGCGGCGGCGGCGGCGGCTGCGCCACGAGAGCGGCGGCGTCGCCGTCCTCCGCCACGAGCGGCAACGCCGGCGGCGGCAGGGAGACGATCAGGGTGCAACGGGTCCACGACGTCGAGGAGTTCGAGGCGGCGCTGCGGGCGGCGAAGAACAAGCTGGTGGTGGTGGAGTACGCGCAGAGCGACGACCAGCAGAGCCAGAAGATCTACCCGGTCATGGTGGACCTGAGCCGGCGGTGCGGCGACGTGGACTTCATCCTGGTGGTGGGGGACGAGTCGGAGGCGACGCGGGAGCTGTGCCGGCGGGAGGGGGTGGAGCAGGTGCCCCACTTCAGCTTCTACAAGGGGATGGAGAGGCTGCACGACGAGGAGGGGATCGGGGCGGACCAGCTGATCGGGGACGTGCTCTACTACGGGGACAACCACTCGCTGGTGGAGCAGCTGCACAGCCGGCGGGAGGTGGAGGAGCTGGTGGCCAAGTGCGGGGAGGAGGGGAAGCTGCTGGTGCTGGACGTGGGGCTGAAGCACTGCGGCCCGTGCGTCAAGGTCTACCCCACCGTGATCAAGCTGTCCAAGACCATGGCGGACCTCGCCGTGGTCTTCGCCCGCATGAACGGCGACGAGAACGACAGCTGCATGCAGTACCTGCGGGACATGGACGTGGTGGAGGTGCCGACCTTCCTCTTCTTCCGCGAGGGCAAGCTCAGCGGCCGCTACGTCGGCTCCGGCAAAGGGGAGCTCGTCGGGGAGATCCTCCGATACCAGGGCGTGCGCATCGTCTGACGATCCAAGGAAGAGGAAGAGCCGCCGCGCCCGCGTCCGTCCAAATTCTTCTGAGGCAGTCAAAGTCAACGTTGTTATTTCTCAGCTACCCCCCGATATCTTGATCAATTTGAGAATTGCCATCGAGAATACCGTAAGGATAAAAAATCTTGTATATAAATATATATAATCACTAGCAGCTCTGCTAGTAATTACTAGAAGAGGGTGGAGGATCTCATGTGTTCATTTGAGGTTGCATCTTCAATTTATTTCACAAAAATATATCAAATATATCATTAAAAATATGATTTAATAGCTTATCAAATTATGTATTAAATAAATTTTTGTGAGAAAAATTTCAGGTGGACACATGAGACCCGCCCTCTTAATAAAATACTAGTACTGCCAAAATAGAGTAGAGAGCAGACTGTCTTCGTACTTATTAATTGCTCAAGGAAATGACGGTGCGCTTAAATATTATTAATTTCACCTACCTATATGGTTCGGTTTGATTTATTTAATTGAATGGTTTGACGCATGCCGAGCGCGTAACGAAGGACAAATACGAATGCTTATTTTATTTTTATTTGTTTCCGCGTGTCAAGACGAAAACCTGAATGTAGTACCATCTTCATCATCATTTGGAACAAAGATAGATATTCTCGATTAAGTCATTAATTATGAACGGTCAAGTTGGGTTTATAACGACTTTGTACATACAATACAATTCGTTAAAATAAGGGAAAATTACCACCAGGTCCATTTAAGAAAATCGGTTTACTAAAAAATTCGTTGACCACTTTTTCATCCCCTCTAATCCGTTGACAACACATTTTCTTACCATTAGGTCCGTTTTGCCAAGCGATGGTCCCGGTATCCCCATTTTGCCCTTCCTGTGAGCCGTCGATGCCCTTGCAGAAGCCGCTGCCGCGAAGCCCGCCGCCGCGAAGCCCTCCTCCGCCCCCTTGTTGCCCTCTTCCGCCGCGAAGCCCTCTGCCGCGATGCCCTCCTCCGCCGCGAAGCCCTCCGCCGTGAAGCCCTCTGCCGCGATGCCCTCCGCCGCCGCGATGCCCTCCTCCGCTGCGAAGCCCTCCGCCGCGACAGCCCGCCGCCGCGATGCCCTCCTCCGCCGCGAAGCCCTCTGCCGCGATGCCCTCCGCCGCCACGACAGCCCGCCGCCGCGATGCCCTCCGCCGCCGTAAAGACCAGTGTGCAAGGGGGCAAAAATGACATTTCAAGTCCAAATCGGAGTGGGTGTGATGCTATTTCGAAAAAACGGACCTAATGGAAAGATGTTTTTGAAAACGGACCCGGTGGTAAAGTGGCTTCCGTAAAACGGACCTAGTGTGCATTTACACTTAAAATAATTACAAAAAATGTTAAACCACCGCCATGCTATTTTTTTGAGCCAAAAGTCACCCTTGGTTTGGACTTGATTGAAACAAGTTTAGGGTGCGTTTGGGAATACCATGGAAGTACTTTTTTTTTACTTCTCCTCTTAGAAGAAGTATTTCTTATTTTTATGGTACCGTTTGGTTACCTTTTTATTTTCACTTTTTCTCCTCCTCAGAGGTAGAAGCTCGGAGGAGAAATTTTCTCCTTCCACGGAGGAAAAGTGCTCCCGTGCTCTGCATCGGCGAACCTCGTACCGCATAGGCGACCCGCTGCCCTCCGGCACCCCCTCCCCAGTGAACCCCTCCCTCTCGCGACCCCCCTCCGGCACTCCCTCACCGGCGATGCTCTCCCCTCCGCGAATCCCCCCTCGGGCCCCCCCTCCGCGAACCCCCCCCCCTCCGGCACTCCCTCCCCGGCGATGCCCTCCCCTCCGCGAACCCCCCCTCCGGCACCCCTCCGCGAACCTCCCCCCTCCGGCACTCCCTCCCCGGCGAAGCCCACCCCTCCGCGAACCCCCTCTCGGCACCCCCTCCGAGAACCTCCCCCCTCCGGCACTCCCTCCCCGGCGATGCCCTCCCCTCCGCGAACCCCCCTCCGGCACCCCCTCCGCGAACCTCCCCCCTCCGGCACTCCCTCCCCGGCGAAGCCCACCCCTCCGCGAACCCCCGCTCTCGGCACCCCCTCCGCGAACCTCCCCCCCTCCGGCACTCCCTCCCCGGCGAAGCCCACCCCTCCGCGACCCCCCCTCCGGCACTCCCCCCCCGAGCCGCCCCCCCTGCCCCTCCGCCAGGAGGGCAGCCCTCCCCTTCCGCGTCGGCGAAGCCCGCCCCTCCGCCCCTCCGCCAGCCCTCCGCCAGCAGCCCTCCCCGCGGAAGCCGCCCCCTCTGCCCCTCCGCGAGCAGAGCAGCCCTCCCCTCCGCGCGCAACCCTCCCCTTCCGCGTCGGCGAAGCCCGCCCCTCCGCGAGCCCTCCTCTCCGCCCCTTCGCGAGCTCTCCGTGCTGGCGACGATTGCTCCTTCGTTCAACAAAATAATCCAAACAGCTTCTGCTTCTATAATTAAGAAGTTCTTCTAAACAAAGCACCTTTTGTAAGAAGGTCCTTCCAAGAAAAGTCTTCCCATCAATTTGCCAAACGGACCCTTAGTTTGATGGCATTTCCAGTTTAATTTTAAAAAGTTGTAGGGATAAAACTAGGATTATCCCTGGAAGCACTTAAATATGTACTGACGGCCCAATTTTCAGGTGAGGAAACATGAAGGGGGTAAATAAGATGCAATTAATTATTGTACTTGCGATACCCACGTATTCAATAACAGCTCAATTTTCATGATATAAAACATTTGCATAGTGGCCAATTGAAGAGATTTTTATTAGAGATATTCAAAGAAATATGCCAACAAAATGAATCACACATAATTAGCAAACGTTATTATGGAAATACTTTCAAGGCGTGAGAAACTTATAAATCCCATAATACTCTTGTTGTCAACATCAACAGATATTCTGGTTTCTTAACATCCAACTTTATATTAACGGAGGAATTAACGTCTATTAATAATTACTACTGAAGTATTTTCTACATTTCCACCAAGATTAGAGGGCGGCTCAATTCTGCCGGAACCCAAGGGGATGCAAACTCACTATATATATACAGTTGGCATTAATCAATTAACTTTTTACTAAAAGATTATGAATATTTATGATTATATTATTTCAATTAATTTTATCAAATAAACTAAAATAAAATTTAATTTGAGTTTAAATTTATATCGGGTTTCATAAATAAGCTCGATTTTTAGTTTTATAAGTAAGTTCAAATCGAGCTAAAACTTTATAAATGGCTCTTGAACAAGTGTTTAAATTGAACTCCTATACAAACTCAGGGTCGAACTTGGCTTAATTAGGTAAATGAGTAAGTCCACGAGCCGAGCATGAACGTAATTAGTTTTAGTGAACCAAGCTCAAACTTGAGATTGGTTTGCTTTTGGAGGCTCAAGCTCAAAATCAAGTTTAAGCTAGTATGAACCAAACTTGAGCAACAGGTTACTAAACTCTACTTGACTTGTTTGCACCTCTGGGGTGGAGCCTCACCTCTTCTCTTGAAAGATATAAACATCACACCCCTTTCTTCTCCTCCTTCTTCTATGCCAAAATAATGTCGTATTAGATGATATTAAAAAATTCATCAAATTATAAGTAATATGTCTACTCCACTCAAACTTTTGAGTTGAATGACCTGAAGGTCAACACGATATTATTAGAGTTACTAGTTATTAAAGTTAGTAATCATGGCATACAAGTCAATCACATTAGTACCTTCTAAATATCTTATATTACTATCAATATTTTATTATTCCTTCTATGTGTTTTAAGATATTATTAGATAATATAAATACATGATGATTTTCATGAATTTATGCAATGAGAGTCAGATCACAATAAAATCACGAGATAGAGTCACTATTATATAACACGGATCCAAGATACTTCCACCTGTGCATTACTCAAGAAGCTGGACATCGAGATAACTGAATAGATTGGTATAATATTTGTCTGTTGATCTAACAACTACTCTAAGTGCTCATTAGAGAATAAATTCATTGAGTTTATTTACCATTGGGACACTATCTTAAATGTGATACCCCAGACAATGATTTCGTTGTTCAATTGTATGATTGGTCCTTAAACTTGATACACTAATGATATCTTTAATATTAAACTTGCACATTTGGTTACTACACAGATCTAGTATAGATAGTTATTAAGGGTAGTAGTTGAATATGTGACGACAATTTAACGTCAATATATGATCATCTATCACGAGAGAAAATAATGTATGAGACCAAACTCAAAAAAATTATAGACAAAATAGATGAGATTAAGGGAGAAAGAGAGTACTGAGGAAGAATTCGTGTATGAGTGAGTTTATTTAAAACTTCATATTGTCATATTATATTAACTATGCCTAATGTACGTATAAACGTCAGGATGCAATGTAAATGAAGGATTTGGAGCGCGGTGGACAAAAAAGTTTGATAAATTGATATCACTCAAATCATTTGTGGTCATAGTATAGTCGTTGTTGTTTGATACAAATCCATGAGTAAGTAAATTACTAAGAAAATAACTAATTCACTAAATTAGGAGGAGTACCAAGATAATGTTATAGGCAGTTTAATATTGAGTTTAGGGAGTCACACATAGTACTAAAAGGTTAAAGAGACGATAGAGTATTAAATATTTGATATCTAATTAATCTAAACTAAACTATTGAGTGTGTTTATAGGGTTTAATCTATTAGGGTTCTAGATTCTCTATATAAAAAAAGAACGAGGTACGCACAGCATGTTACACGTAACTATGCAGAGAATCTTGGTGTATCATATCTCTAATTTGATCTACTTAAAAAAAGAATTTAGATAACTTATATTTTCTATTGAATGTTTGATAGACCTAGATAAATTTCTAGACAATTCAAAAATGAGTTATGGCTTGCCTAGGCATAAAAGATTGTGAAACTCATATTGATGAATCGGCTGAGAGATTAAATTAGTAGTCTTCCCGTCATTCTAATTAACAAATTTTGAGAGGCTGGACAAAATCTTCACAATTAAACATAGTTTAGAATAATTCTATGATGGATGATTTCACTACCAATTGGCTTAGGTAACATTTGATTTAGTTTAATCTGAAAATCTAAATTCTTAATTTTATGTCTAACTTTCTATCGAGTGGCAACAAAGTATTTAATTTGATTAAGATATAAATGATTTATGTTGTTTGACCAAATATTTAAATCACTTAATTAAATTTTAAACTTCTTCCTCAAAATATAAATCAACACAAATATTGGATCTTTAGCATTTTGGTTCAACAAATCCAAACGGGTGGATCTTTAGCATTTTGGTTCAACAAATGCTAAATATTGGATCTTTAGCATTTTTGTTCCTTGCATAGTAGAGAGAATCTTAGAGCTGCTGGGCCCTCTTGATCTCATGACAAGTGAAGCTAGTCAACTCCATGTGAAGAGACCTATGAATGTGTGTATCTTTTATACAAGACAATCCATCGGCTCTCTAGTCTAGATGCTTGTGCATCTTCTAATCAGACTTCGATCAGAACAGAACATGATAATTAGCTGTAAAAACTTCCTAGGATAGCTTGCATGTATCTTCCGTTGAAGCACGGTATTATTAAACCCAATATTTGTAGAATAGGAATGATTAATTAGGGCGGGGTTACCGTCCGTGTGAATGTCGTCGCCGTTGGGGTTGTGCTCTAGGGTGTTGATGGTGATGCCCATGAACATGCTAATGTTAACATGGAAGCCCCTGGTTGTTGAGCTAGGTAAGGTTGGACACCGCCACCTTGTTCACTAGCGCAAACTCAAACGACTTCACATGTCGAACTTAGCTCAGTCACCGGACATTATAGCTGACGGACGATCAATTAGAGAAGGGGATTTCATTTACAGTGGGAGATTCTGGTCGGAGACCCATCAGTATGCTCCTCAGCTATCAAGCATGCCACCGCCGATGACAAATTGGTAGAAGATGTTGAACTTGATCTATCTAAAAGTGTGAAGCATTGATCCGAAGAGAGAACCGAGTTGTTGAAACAGAAAGTCATCATGGATTCGGAGAAGAAGATGAATGAGCAACAATGAAGCTGACGAGTTTTCCTCTGATTGAATGATATCCACCAGGACCTGATCTATAGCAGAGATGTCACCTGAAGCTGATTTATTTCTGAACAGTTCGGACAAGTTTAAGAGTTTAGAGATTCATTGATGTTAACCAACCCAAAATCGCGGTACTGAGTTAGAGAGGCCCAGGCTTATAAGCATAGGTACCTCCCCTACCTAGCTAATATGGCACTATTCTAACTCGCCCCCTCACGTGCAAGCTCTTCTGGCTTTGACACATGTACACTGTTTACGGGTGACGGTTGATGGAGGGGGGTCCACAGCCTTTGGCTCTGATACCATGTTAACCAACCCAAAACCGCGGTACTGAGTTAGAGAGGCCCAGGCTTATAAGCATAGGTACCTCCCCTACCTAGCTAATATGGCACTATTCTAACTCACCCCCTCACGTGCAAGCTCTTCTGGCTTTGACACGTGTACACTGTTTACGGGTGACGGTTGATGGAGGGGGGTCCACAGTCCTTGGCTCTGATACCATGTTAACCAACCCAAAACCGCGGTACTAAGTTAGAGAGGCCTAGGCTTATAAGCATAGGTACCTCCCCTACCTAGCTAATATGGCACTATTCTAACTCGCCCCCTCACGTGCAAGCTCTTCTGGCTTTGACACGTGTACACTGTTTACGGGTGACGGTTGACGGAGGGGGGTCCATAGCCTTTGGCTCTGATACCATGTTAACCAACCTAAAACTGCGGTACTGAGTTAGAGAGGCCCAGGCTTATAAGCATAGGTACCTCCCCTACCTAGCCAATATGACACTATTCTAACTATTGAAACCTTGTTTAACTGATTTTACCAAACAATCATAAACATCTAACATCTGGCCGAATCAGAGATTAGAGGATGATTCAGCCCAATCAAATGGAGGCCTTAACGTGCTGTTTGGTACGGGGATAACTTGGGGATAAACCAGGTTTATCCCCAAAAAATTGAGGATAAATCTGGTTTATCCCACAAAAAAATTGGTACCAAATAGACCCTAATTGTTGCAAGTGGCATCGAGCTTGATACAACCTGCAGAATGTCAATGGTAACTTATTTAAGTGTTACAGAAAAATGTTCACTGTATTAACATATTAAATCTCAATATATAACACTAGCAATTTCTATTAACTGATTTTAATAGCTGGGTCGATTTAAAAAAAATTAAAGAATACTCAATCGAAACTTGGTAGGAAAATTCTCAAAATCTGCAAACTGTCTTTTTAATAGCTTTAGTTGAAAAAAACTTGTAAATCAAAGGGTACGTACTCAAATCTTTGTGTTCTTAGCTTCAACCAATTGCGGAGACCCCACTTCCATCACCATCGGCACACCACCCGCCATTAGTTTCCCTTCACGCATGCACGCGGGACCTCAAACATTATCTTCTCAGCCTTCTCCCCTCACCGCAAAGGTTGCTGCCTCCATGTTACCGGCCGGTGGATCCGGCCGTCCTCTTGCCTTTACATATAATGGATTGGGCTGGGTGCTCCCACTCCTTTCCCCACCGACAAAATTTACAAAGGGACGGAGTTTGGACCTCAAGGTACTGCTCTTTTGCTTGGGAACTACAAGGAATTGACATGAGGCACCCCCCCCACTCTCTCTCTCTCTCCATTTCATTATTGAGAGAGCTAGCACATGCAGTCTCCAACAGAAGAGCTCCTACGCATTGTCCGACTTTATTGCTGGATTTTAGGTTGATTAAGATTTGAGGTTCGCTCAAACAAATCCACGTTCCAAGACTTTATCGCGGGGTCACATCACCCTCACATGGTAGAGTAGTGGCAGTTCCGAAGGTCAAAAGGCCATATGATAACGTTACCAACTCCTTTAGTTTACGAGGTGATCAGCCATTATATTTGTTTCCTCTCTCGGGTCATAGAGCTTGGTGCTACCCTACCCCCCGATAAATCATGTATATAAAGAGTCCCAGAGCCGGCAACGGCGGGCAAGCTAGCTCGCATCCGGATGCTGCCCTCGTATACGCTGCTTTGGAGGAGGGAGATTGAGGAAGGAGGAGCACCGATGGCCAGAACGGAGATGCATTCCGGGGGGCCTGAAGCAAAAGATGGGCCGGCGTCTCCACCGCCCAAGGTCCACGGCCAGAGCGGTCGGACGTCGTCGAGCACCAGAGCGGGGGTGCCCGCGCAGGTTCCCGGCGGCGGCATCGTCTCCCGGGCGGACGAGGACGGCGTGGTGCGGATGAAGATAGTGGTGAGCAGGCGGCAGCTGCGGCAGATGGTGCTCGCCATGGGCGGGCATGGCGGGAATAATAACCACGCGGCGGGGTGCCCGCCGCCGTCCCTGCCGCAGGCGATGGAGCAGCTGCTCCACGTCCTCCGTCGCCGGCACATCACCAGGAGGGCGGCATCCGGCGCCGGCAAGGCGCTCCGGCGGCCCTGGAGTCCGGCTCTCCAGAGCATCCCGGAGGAGATGTGACGTCCGAGCATTTGGGCGCGGAAGTCACCCGTCGAGTTTACATCGAGCGGCCAGATTGAACATATGTCATTTCCTTCTGTAATTAATGGGGAGCCGCGCGCATGTCGGCCGGGAAGATGATCATGCTGATTTCTGACTCCCCAACTACATGCACGATATTGATAACCTAATGGGTCATTTCTGGTATATTCCCCGACTATCCTCAGGAGTTCGATGTGTGTGTGTGTATATATATATACACCCACCTGTTCTTACATACAGTAGATGCCATCAAAGCGGCAACACCTGTCTACTTCTTTCAAAATACACAAAAGAAAGGGCAGCTGTCCTGCCGAGCTAAGCGTGACCTGGGCTGACGCCAGCATTGGGAGGAGTCCTTACCCGTTCAACCGCTGTCAAGTGCAGAGGGGTGATCACTGTTTGGTTCAACCCCCCGAAATCAAACCAAACTAACAATTTAATCCAGTTTGATTGGTTTGAATTACTAATTAGTTCAGTTTGATTTTTAAGATCTTTCAAATAAATTAAACTGAGAAATTAAACAACTTGAATTACGTAGTCGTTTGGTTTGATTTAGCTCCAAAAAAAATGAAAAAAAATTCAAAAATCAAATCGAACCAAACCATAAACAGTTCTAGCAACGTCTTCGTGAAAGACATGCTACAAATACGATAAATCTTTGGGCTTTGGCCCAGTAGAGACCCAACCCATACTCAGCTTTGCCCCTCGTAGTTAGGGGTGCAAACGAGCCGAGTCGAGCCGAGTAGTATGGTATTCAAACTCGACTCGTTTATTTTACACGAGTTCGAATTTGAGCTCGAGTTTTAGCGAGTCTGTGGAATTCTTGTTCAAGCTTGATTCGTTTATTAATTGAGTCGAGTCGAGCTCAAACTCAAGTAGTAGTTAGACTAAAATTCAATTCACATCCAAGCTTAAACTATATACAAACTCATTTATAAAACTCAAAATCAATGAAAAATTATCTATAAAACTCTATATTTAGCTCATTTATGAAATTCAATCTAAGTTTAAACTCAAAATTTAAATTATTTAATATATTTAAGTAATAATATATAATTATTAATGCTCATAATTTAATTTATAAAAATAAATATAAAATATAATATTTAATCGAGTTACTCGCGAGTTTAATTAGTCGAGTTTTATTTTATGTTCCAGATTATTCATTTAACATAATAAACGAGTCGAGTCTAATTTTTATCGAATCGAACTTCGAGCTACCGCCGTGGGTTAGTCAACAACCTTGGTAAGACGTCGGCGGTGGAGATGGGTGGGGTTGCGGCGGCGGCCCATGTCTTGTCGGCCCTCCGGAGTTGCTCCGGCACGGCGGCGTTCCTTCGCACCCTCGCCCGTATCGTGACGACGGGCCTGTGGCGCGACCGCTTCGTCCTCGCGCGCGCCATCGCCTTCTGCGCCACCTCCTCCGCCACCGCTCCCTGCGGCCTCAACCTCGCCGAGGTCCTTTTCCACCGCGCGCGGGACCCCTCCGCGTTCGCCTACAATGCCATGATCCGCGCCCACTCGAGCGGCCGGACCCACGCCGTCTCTCTCCGGCTCTTCCGCCGGATGCTGCGGCGCGGCCTTTACCCGGACAGGTTTTCTTTCCCCTTCCTTCTCCGCGCCTGCGGGCGCTCGGGGAGTGCCGGAGAGCCCTACCACGCGCACCTTCTGAAGCACGGCCTCGAGCGGGATCCGCATGTGCGAACCTCTCTTGTCCACATGTACTCTTCCTCGGGGCGCGCCGGCGGTGCGCGAAAAGTGTTCGAGGAAATGTCTCGGGATGACAGATGCACCGTTGCCTGGAACGCCATCATCTCCGGATGCGCTAAGCTGCCGGAAACCCACGGGGAGGGCCTCCTCCTCTTTGGGGAGATGGCGCGAGAGGAGGCGGAGATGAACGAAGACACGCTGGCTGCGGCCCTCCTGTGCTGTGCCTCCGCCGGATCGTTGATGCTCGGAAAGAGCGTGCATGGGTTCCTGGTGCGCAGAGGTGCGGACCCTCGGTCCGTCGTGTTGGGTTCTTCTCTCCTCCGTATGTACGTCAAATATGGCTGTCTGGAGGATGGGAGGAAGGTGTTCGAGAGGCTTCCTAGCCGGGACTTGTCGGCGGGGACCACGTTGATCGGTGGGCTGGCGGAGCACGGCCGCGGGGCCGAGGCGCTGCTTCTGTTCGAGCACATGGCGACGCTGGAAGGGCTGAGGCCTGACAGCGTGACCTTCACCAGCGTGCTGCAGGCGTGCAGCCATTCGGGCCTGGTCGAGCAGGGGCTCAGAATCTTCGACGACATGGAGCGTGTGCACGGCGTGCAGCCGAGAATGGAGCACTACGGCGCCGTGGTTGACCTTCTGGGTCGCGCCGGCCGAGTGGAGGAGGCCCGGCAGCTCGTGGAATCGATGCCGTTCCCGCCAAACCAGGTGATCCTCGGCTCGTTGCTCCGTGCTCGCTTGGACGGAGAGGACGGGCTCCCGGGGAATCTGGAGGGATTGCCGGAGGATGCAGAAGGCGCCACCTGCGTGGAGGTGTCGAATGCGTACGCAAAATCCGGGATGTGGGAGGAGGTGGGGAAGGTGAGGAGGACGATGGTGGAGAGGGGTGTCAGGAAGGAGCGAGGGCACAGCTGCGTGGATGTGAACGGGAGGTTTCGCTGGTTTCCGGTGGGGGACACCGGCGAGCTAGCGGCGATGGTGGCACGGCGGCCGTCTGGGAATCCCCCCCGCCGGCCAGAGTGCACATCTTGGGAGTTGAAAAGTCATTAAATCATCAATTAAATTGGGTCATTTACGCGAGAGACTTGAGACTAGTCTCAAACATCTTCCTAAGACGATATGCACTCCCCTCACCTTAGATTAAGAATTGGAGAAAATTTTTGAACTAACATAATTTTAAATTTTATTTTCGAAAGTGACACGGTAAATTTATTTTTACCAAAATTAACACAATTTTACCAAAATCGTTAAGTTATTTAGCGACTTTGGAGAGCAAGGAACAAAGTCGCTAGAAAAGACGGCGACTTCACACAAGTCGTTATCTTCTACAGCGACTTCAATTTATATTTTATAAATATTATATATAAATATAATAAATATAAATTAAGTGTTATTTTAAAAAATATATTAAAATAATTTTATAAAAATATAATTATTTTATTTTTTATTTTAACATATTTTATTAAATTTTAAAGTTAATCTTTATTACATATATCAACATAAAATGTTGTGCATACTTAATTAAATATAATAATTTATGTATAATATAATAAATATTTTATAAATTTTAATTATGTTTTATTTTAAAGTAATATAGTCGAAATAAGTTATTTTTATTTTATTTATTTAATCATGTTAAAATATATACTAATAATTTTATTTTTTACATTTTAGGTTGTAAATATTTATTTATTTAATAATGTTGTAACATTTAATAATGTTGAAATAATGTACTATTTTAAGAATATAAAATTAAAAATAAATATTACGACATGATTAAATAAATTTGTCGCCTTGCACCATTGGACCAGAAAAGTCTTGTTGGTTCTTGAAATAGATTCGTCGTGTTAGCTTCTTTTTTTTTTAAGTTGAGGCGTCTTAGTTTAAAAAAAAAAATCCAGAGATACTTGATTAATGTTGAGAACTGCAAATACTCCTGTATTTACTTATAGACATTAATGTAATATCTCTCGAATATTGTTCTACTCTTGGGCAAACAAGTAAGTTCCATCTTGTTCTGACAATCTTTGATCTTAAATAACTGGTGCATCGCGACTGCAATATTTTAAAACACAGTCAATTTCATTTCTTACAAAATACGCCAGTTCTCTCGCCGAGGGAAGCAGTAGGCGATCCTTGACTTATTAGATTAAATGTTTGAAGTCTTAATTTTATCTTCAAACATGTTATTCTGTGGGGGGAAAAAGAGAGTATTGAACTACTATATTTCTGAAAATAGGAAAAGTATACCAAGTCAACTTAAAATAACCGTGGCATTTCCAGATATTTTATCAGTTATCTGAAATTTGAAGTCTCCGAAAATGTAAAGATTACGTAAAAATTCTTACCCGATGATCTGTTTGGTTAGAATTTCATATTATGTCGATATTGATGTTGATATTTTTAAAGAATAAAGTATCGATATCAAAATTAATATAAGTTGACACGGCATGTTTTGTTTCTACCATTAATTTTAAAGTTGATATTATTAGTCGAACATCTCTCGGCAATTATTATAAACATCAATTTTGAAAACGACGGTGATAGAGATATCTAATAATAATGTTATCAAATAAGATCTAATGGGGTGTTTGGTTGCATGATAATTGAGGTTTTTATTTTAATTTTTAAAAATTGTAAGAAAACTTGTTAAAAAAAGTGTTTGACAACCATGACAATTTTATGTTTTGAAAGTGATTTTCTTCTTAAACAAAAAAGAGGGTCTCACCTCTTTCTTTTTTTCTTGTGGTCCCCCACTTTATTTGGTCATGTGCGGTGATTACTCTTTTTTGTAATCACATCCCTCCAAACATGATAATTTTATGTCATGAGTTAGTTCACTTTTTATTTTAATACAATTTTTTATCATGAAAGTGTACAAAAAATTATCATGCAACCAAACACCCCATAAGAGACCGAAATATCTAAGTTTTGACATGATCTGAAGTTAAATGTTGGTTGAATCAATCAACGTCGCTACTCTAGGCGACATATAGCTTGGCAATCCTTGTTATCCAACGACATGAACGAAACAGTCCACGTTTGAATGCTATCCGGTGTTGGAGACTCTTTAATCATGTCGGTCGTCATGCACATTTTGAACAAAGAGGGTTCAGTGTTGACCAAGCCAAAAAACAAGAACAATCCTTTTATCAATAACCGGCCCCTACTTTGCCTTTCACGTCTCTTACAAGAACTCTTGTTAACGAAACAAGAACTCTTGTTTTCAAATTCAAAAAAGACTTGCTTTTAGGTAAGCGGTTTCGAAGCGAGAGCATAGCAACAAAACAGACAAACCCTCGGCAAGGGAGGATCATCCGTATTCTCTATTTTCTGTATGCATATCTTTTCACAAGTGGCTGGTGACATAGTCAATGGGATGGATTGATCAAGGCTCACTCCATAAAACTTTAGGTTGTTTTGATCAGTAGATCAAGGTCGGGGGTCAAGAGTGGGTCGGTTGGCCCCAATCGACCAGAGTCGCCTGGCCTCGGGGGTTCGGATCGTGTCGGCCAACATGATCTGGAGCCATTAAGTTAGTCGAGGCCGACTTGGCTTGTCCGACCCCCGTCCACCATGCTTGACCCTGGCTGGACCCGACTTGATCAGTTGACAGGGTGGTCCTGATCGGGGCCGGATGCAACTGGGTTGAGCCAGGTCGCCCGATCCATTCTGGCCGGATATTCATTGCACCCCATATCATACTATCAGTTTGATCATACTCATTATTATTTTTTATTGGAGAATTTAACCGGAGGCCCAGTTTACAAATATCAATTTAGTGATAATCCCAGCGACCGAATTGTGCTAATAAAAACCCAATTTATGAAATTGTTACAACTTCCTCCCCAACTTGGATGATAAGTGCCGGATAGAGTATGAAAAAGTCTTTTATACCCTTTATCCACCGTTTGGATTGTCCGTTAGGTTTCATGATGTTCATATAAAAATTTAAAAAGAAATAAATATATATGAGAAAGTTGATGTTAGAGTCCTCTGTTAACGGATGGATCGTAGGAGGTGAAACTATCAGGTAAAATAAAAATAAATAAGAAAAAATGATGCTACATAGTCTGGACATATTTTTATATATATAAATGTAAAAAATATATAAAATTTATAAAAAATTAAAAATTAGAAGGAAAATTATTTTACTGTCCGAAAATGGTCCTGCATATGTAAAAAATTCTCAAAAATTAAGAAGAAAAAGTTACACACAATAAAAACTAGAATATAATTGCCCAAAAATATAACCGACGTCTGCCGTAAACTCTGTATAAAATTTCTTATAATAAAAAATATAAAAATACATTCCAATGTTATTTGTTCAATATTTGGACCCTGTAATTTTTGAAATATTGCAACGGTAAATAATGTCACATAAAAATTACTTTATGAACATTGCACGGTCCGAAAAACACAAATCTTACGTTAAAAAGCATACTACGGATGGGAAGATAGTTTGCTGCCGTCGTAGAAACTAGGGTTCGGAAAGATAGTGCCGGAAAGAAGAACCGCCGTGGTGAGGAAGGTCCGCCACCTTGAGAAAGAAACACTGCCCGAAGAAGGTGTGCCGCGAGGAACTGCGCGCAGAAGAAACTTCGCCAGAGAGCACAATGAGATGTCGGGCGAGAGAAATGGGTGACAGAGCCGGGTGAGAGAGCTGCGCAGCGAGTTCGGGTGTGATAGGGCACGGGGGTAAAGCGGGGAAAAAAATTAAAAGAGACAGTGGCTTAACGGACGATTCGACGGAATGGGTTTTTCGATATGGGTTTTTAGTTGACTGGGTTTATTACAAACAGTATTTGGTCAATGGATTTTTGATTAAACTCATTTTAATAATTGAGTCTCTAATAAATTTTCCATTTTTTATTTCATAAGTAGATCAATATCAAATCTAATAAATTAATAATTAAAATAACACTATGACATGTTAAACTATAACTTATTTTCAATGAGTCAAATTACATTTTTAATAAAAATATTATGAAATTGACCCCGTCGACCTGCATATCAGCCCCTGGATGGCTCGAACTGCAAGCTCGTAGGCAAGCCGGCCAAGGACACCCTTGTCTTATAAGGTGCTTAGTTGCACGACAATTTGAGTTTTTGTTGTAAAAATTTATTTGTGTGACAAATCTTATTAAAAATGTTATGCAATCATTGCAAATATATATTTTATGTATAATTCTTTGGCGAACAAAAAGACTAGTGGGGTGTTTGGTTGCATGATAACGAAGATTTTTGTTTTAATTTTTAAAAATTGTAATAAAACTTGTTAAAAGAGGTGTTTGATAATCATGACAATTTTATGTTTTAAAAGTGATTTTTTTCTTAAACAAAAAAAGAGGGTCTCACCTTTTTCTTTTTTCTTGTGGTCCCCCGCTTTGTTTGGTCATGTGTGGTAGTTACTCTTTTTTTGTAATCACATCCCTCCGAACATAATAATTTTATGTCATGAGTTGGTTCACTTTTTATTTTAATACAATTTTTTATCATGAAAATGTACAAAAAATTATCATGCAACCAAACACCCCATAGACTTTCTTCTCTCTTCTCTCTCTCTCTCTCTCTCTCTCTCTCTCTCTCTCTCTCTCTCTCTCTCATGATCATCCAACTTGGTTTCAACTTCTTTTGTCACTATATCTTATCAGACATGATAATTTACTTAAATCTTTTAGATTTTAATTCAATAACAATTTTTATCATGAAAATTGTAAAAAGTTATTGTGCAACCAAATACCCCATTATATAACCAACGGTTACCCTGGCTCGGTTAGGTGTTGTTGCTTTAGTCATTTGGTGAAATGTCTATCCTTGAATGTCAAGGTGATTTAAAATTTCAGACTATTTGGTAAAATCACTCGAAAATGTGACACTTGATTTCTAAAAAAAAATAACACAATTTTATTTTTAAGTAGGTTGCTATAGTTTTTTCCCTTTCAAAGGTAGGGCATTTAAAGGGCTATTTGGATAGAGTATATCAACCACAACAAGCATGCATATTAATTACTTTTGATATTAGGTGATATGAAACCTGCAACAGAATAAAAGATTAAATATAAATTAAGACTTTAAATATTTAAATTAAGTCGAGCCAAAGGTCACCATGGTTATGTATTGTGTGACAGCTGCGGCATCCCTTCAATAATCATCATCATCATCATCATCTAACTATCTCTTCTAATTGGCCTACTCTTTCTGGTGACCACTTCCCTGTACAATAAACTAAACCAATTTATCATAGAAATCAAGCCAAACTAAGAATTTGGTTTGTTTGGTCTCAAAACTGCTCTGGAACCAAGTCAATCGGATAAACCCAATGACTTGATTAAATAGAATATTTATTTTAACTTTGACTTATTAACATTTTTGTGTATCTTTTTCATGTAAAAATATTTAAGAGACATTAAGGTACAACCAACAATGTATAAAGGTTTACACTATATTTTAATGAATTATAATTTTAGATCAAACAAAATAAACCCCATATAGAATATATAGATTATATTTTTATGGAATATATTTTGAATCCAAGCAGAACAAATACAACAAAATTAGTTTTATTTGGTTCGGGAGATATGTTTGATTTGATTTACTTTGGTTTAAAAAAAAATTCTCAAAACATAAACTAAAACACCGTTTGCACCCACTTAGACTGACTTGGTCAATATAGGCGACATCAAGGCAAAAAGAACAAGAAAAGTCATCATTTTCTGAGTACCTACTCTAGTTTTCATGTATTCATGTGAATGCTGGAGGGGAAAGAAACAGCTCATAAAATATAGATAAAAGCGTTTTTTGTGGGACACATTGAAAAAAAATGGTATGATACTGTTCATTTTATGTTTAAATCTCTTCTGATAATTTAGAGGTTTTATATTTTAATTCGCTTGGTAAAATTTAGAACTAAAAGTGACTGTTTTGGGCTGTTCGGTTGCACGGTGAATTAAGCTTTTGTCACAAAATATTCTTTTGTAACAAAATTTTCTAAAAGGTGTTGGACAATAATTACAAGAATATGTTTTATTGTGAGTTTCTTTTCAGACAAAAAGTATAAATTAGTTGGTCTTGTTCCCATGTTTCTAAATAAATAAATAAACTATAAAACATATTACATGTAATGTGATACAAAGATAAAAATATATAGTTTTGAAGAGAATATATCAAAATTTAATGACAAAAGCTGGTTTATCATCGTTATTTTAAATATAATCGATGCATAATATGTTATTTTGAAAATCGTCGAAATTTGTCTTAGGTTGATGTAGAATAGTAATAAAATTGAAACAGTGATTCCAAATTAATCAAGATCGGAAGAATCAAAGTATCCTCCTACCCTTGTCAACATTGGATATACGGGCCTGTTTTGCACAAGATTATTCAAGGAATAAACTCTGTTCATACACTTGAAGTTAGTTAAAGGGGGTATATCAGATTTATTGTCTTCGATTCCTTCGCGACCGCATAAGGCCATTGATTCAGCGAATACCACCGAAGCGTTCAACTGAGTTACGTAATTTTTTACGAATTATTGTTGTTATTACGATCTTGTATTTTTAACGACAATAGATTCCGTTGAATGTCAGGAATAATTTCATGGGACGGCTCCGCGGCCTCCTGCCGAGTGCATATCCGGACGAAGCTCGCAGGTGTAAACGCTACAGAGCAGGCAAGTCGTCGGTCCACCCGATACTCCATTAATACGATGAGACAACTTCTTCTCTTACCTCCTCGGGAGCTCAACAGCAAGATGAGCACGAGAGCGGAATCCGGCGAACCAGGAAAGAGACCGGCGTCGTACGCATCTGGCTGGATTCGAGGCAAATGTCTGACCTACCACGCAACCGCAAGAAACCAGCCGCCCAGGTTGATCGATCCGCGGAAGTCAAAGAAGACTGCGCGTCATCTCTCCAAACAGCAGTATATTTGTTTCTTATCCGGCGAAATTTAACCCGCATGTTGGTTTCCTGTGATCTTGCCATTGCGCTGCAAAACTTTGTAATAATTTACACGGCATACTGTTCTCAGTACCTCATGATCCTCGTATACAATGAAGAAGAAGAAGAGGAGGAGGAGAGGAGATCTTCGGTGAGGCTGATAGAACAAAACGATCATGTCTATGATGGTTGAAGAGAAGATTATATATTTGATGAAGAAGGGGAGAGGGAGAAGGATGATAACGACGACGATGATGCAGCGAGAAAATGGTTTTTTTTTTTGCTTATTGCAGGTGGAGAGGCCGCGGCGGGGCCAAGGTCCTCCTCTTCCAGAGGTTCACCTCCTTCTTCGGTTCCACGGCCCCCATCGGTATGGGCGCCGAGTGGGCGATGATGGGCGCCGAGTGGGGGTACATCATCTCCTCGTCGTCGCTCTCCTCGCCGTCGTCCGGCCGCTCCTCCTCCGCCGACTCGTCGGCGACGCGGCTGGCCCTCCAGTCGAAGTTCGCCAGCGCCTCGCGCCCGCTGGCGAACCTCCTCATCTGGCCGATCGGCGGCGCGGCGGGCGCCGGCGCCCGCTTCTCGGGAGCGGCCTCGACCCCGCCGCGCCCGCGCGCCGCCCTCGCCCTGCCGCCGAACATCCGGCCGATGCCGAACCGGGGCTTCCTCTCCGACGACGACGACGACGTCCGTGCGGGCGTCGGAGCCGCCGCCCTAATCACCCCGCCGCCGCCGGCCTTGTTGTTGTTGTTCTTCTTCTTCTTGTGCTGGATCTGGCCGATGCAGGAGACCTTCGGCGAGGTGGGCTCCGGCGTCTGGTATCCCCCCCGGCCGGAGGACTTGCGCCGAGCCTCCGGGGGGACGATGGAGACCATCGGCCCGGAGAAGCCCCGAGGGTTCGCGTGCCCCTTGTCCCGGCCGGGGCTGTGGGGCTGGTAGGAGATGGAGAAGGAGGTAGCCTTCGGTAGCAGCTTTAAGATCCTGTTGCCCTTCGACCTCGCCGGCGGCTTCTCCATCCCTTCTCTCTCTCTCTCGTACGAGCAAGAA
The DNA here is from genome assembly GCA_036172225.1 of Cryptocoryne crispatula var. balansae. NCBI lineage: Eukaryota > Viridiplantae > Streptophyta > Magnoliopsida > Alismatales > Araceae > Cryptocoryne > Cryptocoryne crispatula. Next base: position 6,349,548 of record CM069932.1, on the reverse strand, counting down.
GATACCGTCTAGGAATTAAGGAAGGGAGTGCAGAACACAGATTAACGAAGGACGAAGATATGCAAGAGAGGAGGGGGTGGAAAGGCCGTGATGATATAACGCTTGCCGGGGGCAGCTGGGAGAGGAAGCAGTAAACGGAGGAGGCAAAGAAGAGAGAGATAGGAGCGATGACAGCACGCGGTCAAGTCGTCGGAAGGACCAACGCCAGCGATAGCTCTCCCACCCTCCGCCCTGATTAATTAAACAGGCACCCGTCGGCACGTATGTTAAATGCGGAGGGGGGACGGCGGACCGCGGCCTGGCCCCGCGCGCCGCCGCCATCGCCTCCCAGTTTCGGCTGACCGCTGGCCGGCCTCTTCGCCGAAGAAGACCGCCACCTCGACGCGTTGAACCGGCCGCCTTCCGGCCACCGCCGGCGGCCGAGCCCGGTCATTCGTAGCCCGGGACGCAGTCGAGCGCAGCTGCTTGCCCTGCTCCACGATATAGCATCGAGCGTGGCGGTGGACCAGGCCGCAGTCGGCGCGGCGATCGCGTCAAATTCCCCGAAGCTTTACGGAAGTGGGGATGTTAACGTGGTATCTCCTCCTCCCGTGAATACGATCGGGCGTGCGCCGCCCAAGCTCCGTCGACCGCGTGATCGCCGTCGCCGTTGCCGGCGCGGCGACGTGAGATGTGCCACGGGCCCGCCGGTCCGGTCGGCGGTGCCCCTTCCGTCAACGCGCGCCGTTCACGGCTGTGCACGCTCCTCCGGTTTGAGTCAATTTCCCATCTATTTTCGTCGAACCTAATCAATTCGGTTGAATCTCAAATCGATATTGAGCTGGAATGAGCAGGAGCCGAGTTAAGTCGTGTTCAAGTTTGATTCATTTATTTCATATTAGTTTGAGTTCGAGTTCGAATTTTAATGGATATGTAAAATTTTTGTTCAAGTTTGGTTTGTTTATTAATCGAGTCAAGTCAAACTCGAACTCGAGTGGTAACTAGATCAAAATTCAATTCACATTCAAATTTAAACTATGCACAAACTCGTTTATAAATTCAAGATCAACGAAAAGTCATCGGTAAAACTTTATATTTAACTTATTTATGAAATTCAATATAAGTTTAAATTCAATTTTTGAAATATTTAATATATTTAAAAGATAATATATAACTATTAATAGTTAAATTTTAATTTTTAAAAATAAATATATAATATGATATTTAATCGAGCTACTCGCGAGTTTATCGAGCCCAGCAAAAGTCTGTTCAAACTCGACTCGTTTAATGAGTCGAATTTTATTTTTTGCTCAAACTTGTTCATTTAACGTAATAAACGAATCGAGTCGAGTTTTTATCGAGTCGAACTTCGAGTTACTTGTCGAGAGTGTATTGGTTCGTTTGCACCTCTAAAAATGAGCAATTCTACTCGGTTCAACATATATTACTCGATTTAAATTTGAATGAATTAACTACTGATATAAAAAATAAATTAGGTTGGGTGAATCAACCAATTTTTCGGTTGGGTTCGAGTCAGACGGGGGGTCACAGACAACCAAAGTGCCGACTCGACTAGATTTGATTTCAGTTGAGGAGTTAAATCTGAACCTTAAATTCTGAGCCTAGTCATCAATTATTTTAATTATACGGCACCCCTTTCTTTCCTGTAAATGTTTGGAATCTATATATATATATGTATGTATGTATTCGGGTCAGTTTATATATATATATTTATTTATTTATTTATCTTGCGTTACACCAAAAATCTCGTACGTCGGCGCCGTTCTCTCGGCCGACGCAACTCGACGTTTTAATGTGTATGCGTACGTATTGCCGACGGAAAGATTGGAGTCGCCAAAAGTGCGTCTGAGGTCAGATGGTTGCGCAGGTCAACGGCGTTTGCGGACCGCGATCTTTTTAGTTATTAGTAATAAATATATTTGTGAAAAAGTTTTATATTATCGGCTGATTAACGAGCGGTTAGTGATCATTTAGGGCACAGTTAACCATCTAAAAAAAGTAACATAGAGTTCTGGTTCTTATTTTTGCTGTTGTTCTTGAAAGTCATCTTTGATGGTGAGATTGTTTTTTTTTAAATAAAAATATTACGAATGTTTGTGACAAGATAGAGTATATTATATAGGGTGTGATCGTTGTTTCTCACGTTTTCTAGATTAGATAATTCTTGTAATTGTATGTCTCATTTTGGTTGATGAGTCAAGATTGATGTTATAACAATAATTTACTAGCACTTCGATTACGATTCGTAATTATAAATATATGCGTACGTTTAAAATTTATAAAAATATTTTCTTAACTATTTTTACCAGATTAACTCTTTCGTAATATATACCAATGTAACATAATCATAAAATTTTTTATATTTTCTTGTATATGCAGAGAAATATTCATATTCAATTATAACATAAAAATATAATTATATCTACTTATATATATTTTTATGTATGCGCAAATTAACATCTAATTATATATATTTATATATGTTTATACACATGCATATACGTACGTATATATAAACATCTAACATTACTGTCTTGATTGCTTAGGCGACATCTAAACGGCCACTTTGTGGTCTAGGCAATTTTGGCACCATTTAATGTTTTAGGCACTTTGTCACCTAGACAACTATGCGTATTACTAAGAAAGATATGAGATGATCCAACTATCATATGAAACACTATTCAATACTCCCATTTAGTCCATGTATGATAGATATGATAGTTTCTTTAAATTTTATCTTATAATAATTATATAAGATAGTGATGAGTATAATAAGTATATATATATGTTTAATGTCTCGTACTTTTCTCAAATGTCATGAGAGAGTACATACAACATATAGAGTGGTAATACAATACAACATTTTAATGAAAGTTAAATTATTTTTTTAGTCATATTCTTTAATTTTTCAAAATTTTTAATATTAATTTTAATATATTTTTTATATATTTTTTAAAAATAATAATTTCTACCTGATTCAACCGGATCACGACCCGAGTAGCAACCTAATTTGATTGGGTCCAATTTAAGACCAATCGACCTCAAGTTGATCCTCGACCTGACTTTCCTTAAATATTTGACAACTTTCATTGAGCCAGAGTCTACCATCATGTATGATGTAAGTTACGAGACATCGACAAACAGAATCCGGCAATAAGAAAAAGGATTACTTCCTAGATTTTAGACAATTGATTTGTTTCTTATGACAAATAGTAGTTTAATTTTAAAATTATTCAAGTTCTTTTTTTTGTCAACATAACATATCAGATTTTAGACAATTTGATTTGTACCTTACAAAAAATAGTGGTTTGATTTTAATATTATGCATGTTTCTTTTTGTTAACATCGCATATTATTTTATGTCGAAACTTTTAACATTTTGATCAATCAATAATTTTTAGATTATCTATTTTGAATCCCCCAATAACTTTTGTCTTGCCGGGTCTTTCTTTCACAAGTTCGGATCACCTTAGTCCCCGGGTAGATGGAGTACCCTCAGTCCCTAATGAAAAAAGTCTACGATCCCAGCCACTTAAGTGATGAGTAATGAGTTAGTAAGACGTCTGTAACAGTTCAACCCCATCGGTAGCGAGTTAATGAGTCAGTGAACCATTATTGAACCGCTACTGGCACCTTATAAACTCACTACCGAACTTAATACACCTCACTATCGATGGGTAGTGAATGAGTAAGGTGTCAGTAGCGGCTCAACCCTTTTTGATAGCGGTTCACCAAACTTGTTATTTGAACCATCACTTAAGTGATCTGAGGTTGTGGCCAATTTTGATTGGGGACTGAATGTACTCTTTCCACTTAGGACCTGAGGTGATCCGAACTCTTCTTCCACCGGAAGTCATATGAGACTTGCTGGCATCCAGTCTATAGGAACGACCACGGTGATCCTTGTCACCTTTGGGCCAGTTTAGACCACTCGAAGAAACAGTGTCAGCGGTAGCATACACAAGCATATGTAAGAGTTCGGTCCCCTTATGCGCGTATATATCACGTCATAATGGGATCCACTCAATCAAGTTCATGGACCACTCATTGTGTCTAGGGTTTAGAAACTTACCTAAGTGTCTGTTTGAGGAGATCTACACTCCTTCAGTAAGTGTAAAAGTCATGTTCTCTTCCTCTGAAATTTTAAGGAGCCGTTTGCATGGTTGCATGCAAATGAAATTTTACTAGCAAAACTTGTTAAAAATATTCAGTAATTAATAAAAACATATTTTTACATAGAATTTTGTAGACAAACAAAGGTGAGGCCTTTTTCTCTCTCGTGATCCTCCTATCTTTATACCTTACATGGTTCAAGTCCTGTACATATGATACAAGGAAATGCAAGAATAAAATGCCTTGAAACTTGCTTGACACTTGTCTAATACCTTCTTGATACATACGATATGCATTATGTATGTATGTTAAATACTTGATACAATGCTTAATAAAACTACTTGACACACGCCTGATACAAGAGAGAATGACTAAAGAATACGATATTTAATAGAATTTGTGCTTGACATATTATATTTATGATATAATATAGGTGCAAATATATGATATTATCTTTGCATACTTATATATAGTTACCCGGTCAAAGAGAGAAGGGACCAACCCCTAATGACGCCGTATTAATTAATCACCCTCGGTTTTTGTTAGATGTATTTTGTAGGGTTAAGGAGCTTGTAGACGTTATTAATTAAGAGATGATAGCCAAAGAGTCAGATGATAATTAGTATTGAGAGATTAGTTTGGGTTGTATTCATCAAGACCGGATACATTTAAAGTCTCTTGTGTTTTTGAAGTTATCAATTGAAATTCATTTTTCTTTTTTTTTTGTTCTCGAACTGATATTCTGAGAGTTTTTTTTTTGTTATGTTTCATATTTGTCTTGGCATATGAGATTAGTATTGACACGAGCTATATATGGTGCTTCTTTCAGCGTCTACCCTTTTAATTTTAGCACTTGTGAAATTCACCATTTTTTCTTTTAAATGGTTAGAGCTTATGCAGTGTTTGATTGCATGTTCAACATATTTTTGTAACAAATTTTTTTAAAACTAAATGTTTGACATTATTCATTATGGAAAAAATATTCCTTTCTTGAACACAAAAAGGAGATGGGCCATCCCTCACGTTTTATAGCTATACACATGACTCTCCTTCTTTTTGTAATCGTATCTCATTAAACATGATAATTTTATGTCTTGAGTCATCTCGGATTTTATCTTGACCTAAAATTTTATGACAAAAATGTATTAAACAAAACCATGGTGCAACATAAACCCCATTAACAATAATCAAAACTGACTAATGTGGAGAGAAATATTCATGTTACCTTGTGACGAGAATGCATTGAATGATGCATCTGAAGTTATGCAAATTAACAAGGACACCGTCTCTTTCTATTTGAACCACTATTTATAAAATGGTTCGGCAATGTTGCTACTTTGCATTGTTCCAAGCTAGGTTGAATGGCGTATAAATCAAGAAACTTCGGATGACAATTCTAATACCGTCAGCTATTGATGATGCATAAAATATCATGGTAAAAACTCCCGAGATTGGACTAAAAGCTCTTGCCACTAATCTTAATGGGGGTGTTTAGTTGCATGATAATTTTTTGTATATTTTTATGATAAAAAATTGTATCAGAATAAAAAGTGAACCAACTAATGACATAAAATTATCATGTTTAGAGAGATGTGATAACAAAATAAGAGAAAGAGATGAGATCTTCTTTTTTTTATTTAAGAAAAAAATTATATTCAAAATTCAAAATTATCGTGATTATCAAATATTTTTTTAACAATTTTTTTTTATATTTTTTAAAAATAAAAATAAAAACCTCTATGCACCCAAACAACTAGGGCTGTAAACGGAGCGGATACGGAGCGGATATGCCATTTTCGAATCCGCTCCGCTGGTCAATTCGGATATCGGATATCCGCTCCGGTTAGAATTCGAATACGGAGCGGATCTTCACAATCGGATATCTCTCGAATACGGAGCGGATACGGATAATATCCGCTTCGCCCCAGACGGCGGAGATGGCGGAGGGCGCTCGGGACGGTGGAGGGAGGGTGCCTGGCGCTGCCGCGCTCCTGAGGGACGGCGGAGGGCACTCGGGACAGCGGAGGGACGGCGCTTGGCGCTACCGCACTCGGGAGGGACGGCGGAGAGACGGCGGAGGGACAGCGCCTGGCGCTGCCGCGCTCGGGAGGGCAGAGCCGGAGGGCGCTCGGGACGGCGGAGGCACCTGGTGCTGCCGCGCTCGGGAGGGCAGAGCCGGAGGGCGCTCGGGACGACGGAGGCACCTGGTGCTGCCGCGCTCGAGAGGGACGGCGGAGAGACGGCGGAGGGAAGGCAGAGGGACGGCGGAGGGCGCTCGGGACGGCGGAGGCGCCTGGTGCTGCCGCGCTCGGGATGGCGTCTGGCGCCGCCGCGCTTGGGAGGGATGGCGGAGAGACGGCGGAGGGACGGCGCCTGGCGCTGCCGCGCTCGGGAGGGCGGAGCTGGAGGGTGCTCGGGACGACGGAGGGATCAACGCCGGCTCCACCTGGTGCCTGGAACTGTCACGCTCGGGACAGCGGAGGGACACCTGGAACTGGAAGGGCACCTGGACTGCGGAGGGCGGAGGGATTCGCTCGGGACGCCGGCGTCTCCGCCTGCCGAGTGCCGCGCCGCGCTCCTGAGTGCCGGCTGCTAGATGCGGGATGGGGAATCGGGGGCTCGCGGCTGGGACTAGGGTTTCGGGGGTGAAACGAAAAGTTAAGCTTTAAACTGGACCATTGGATCCTACATCTAACGGTTCAGTTCGAACCGGATCTTAACCGGAGCGGATCCAGTGATTCCGAATCCGCTCCGTTTAAGATTCGGATAATATCCGAATCCAAAGTTACTATCCGACGGAGCAACTTAAACGGATAATATTCATCTATCCGAATACGAATTCGAACCGGATCCGGATTTTATCCGGATCCGTTTACAGCCCTACAAACAACCCCCGAGATACCACATGAGAAGGCTCTCGCGGAGACGAGTTTCATCTCTTTATCTATATAAAGATACTATTTTTAAGATTTTGCGGCACTCGGCGCCCCAGGGAGCGGCTTCTCCTCTCCTCCCCCCGCCTCCAAAATCGAGATCTCCACTGTCGTCGGGCGGCGCCGTCCGTCCGACCTAGCGGCTGTCTAAGATCCCTCCGACGGTTGCGGAAGACGCGGCATCCAGGCCAGGCGGCCGCCACAAAGCACCTCTGACGCATCCCTGCGCCGCCATTCTCCACCTTTTCCCCCATCGTCTTCTCTGCCCTTGCCGCTTCCTGTTGGAACCTGCCTGCTCGATCCACGTCCCGGTGTTGGTTCGTCACGCACGCAACGCTTAAACAGGCAAGCCTCTTGATCAGCTGACTGCAAGGATAAGCGGATATCTCTGTTTTCAGGTTTTATTCCGCATCAGCCTTCTCTAGGATCGATTATTCCGCAAAATCAGAAGGTGCCAAGTTGCAATCCGATTCGAAAATTTGAAGTCGTCTTTCGCGAATCTTCATAATGCAACCTATCATCCAGACGCGTGCCACATTATTCAACCACTTTTCGCGGTAAGTTGTATACGTTAAGTTTCCTTGATATCAGATAGACCATATGCTACTTGATTGCCTCAAAGTCAAATATCTTCTTCTTGCTGTGAAAAGCCCTTTCTTGTTTTAACTGTTTTTATTTTGTAATTCTCCCCGACTTTTCTACTCTTCCTATTGCAGTGGTTTCTGTTAATCACTTTCCTTGTTGCGTCAGAACAGCCAGTTGGTGCGTAGGAATCAAATGCCCTGCTTCAAAGGCGAAGACCCGTTCCGCTTAAAACTTAATTCTACAAGTAAGTTAGCATTTCTCCCAAGCGAAACCCTAAACGCTCTGTTGGTGTTGCTCTCGTCGGTTTTCCTGTTCTAGGCATTGCCGCCGCCGCTGCCGCCTTTGCTCTTCCTTCTTCCTTTCCTTTTCGTTGTTAAAAGAAGCAGCAGATGCGCCCCCAAGAGTAGCCGCATGGCGCTCCCGTGTCATGCCTGGCTTAGTTAGGGGGCGCAGATTGACGACGGGAGGCCAAGTCTCCGCCCTCAGGCCTATTTGAGGGGATCCCGTCGCTCTCCCTCGCGGCATCCTCCAACCAGCCTTAGACAATCTCCACCGGTCTGTGAACTCATCTGCCGATCAAAGCAATTCTTAGTTTTTTCCCTGCTCGACGTTTCCCGATCAAAATGTTGGCTGGATCATCCCGTCTGTTCTTTTTTTCTTTCTTTCAATCTTACGTATCTGCGATCGTCGCCTCTAGAATAACCGGGTGGATGTCGCGGAAGAAAAAAAACCTTTTTTTCCATCTGCTGGGTCTCCATCCGGTTCAGACGGAGGTGCAAATCGAGTTTTTGAAGCATTTTGAGGGGGAGAGAAAGATCCATTTCCCTCCACCCTCTCTTTTAGATTGCTTCGGATATCTCTTTGCCGGTTGTTTTTTTTCCCCGTTCTTGATGATTTGGAATGCAAACCATATCGTCCGTCGTTCTTCAGACTGCACCCCTCCCTCGCATCGGCTAGTGAGGTTTGTTCTCTGTATCATCTTGTAAGATTAATTTTGTGTGGTAGAGAACACTTGCGTAGGTCAACAATATGTAAAGTTAGCATTTCTATCCAGATGTTACATGAAATATAACCACCTTTACAAAGACATTCACTAGCGTTAATACGTCAATCCTGGATAATAGAAGTCGGATCACAAAGTTTGACGGAGGTTCTCTTCCAACTGCCAATTTCTGAAATGACAGTGTCAACAATGTTTAGAAAATGGCTATAGACACATTTCATATGCTGCATGAACCTTGACACCGAGTGGAAATATAATTAATAGCTAGAACGTAGCACAGCCTTAGGGGGTGCTGTTTCATATCCAAGTGACTGTTATTCGTTCTTTGTAAAATCAACATATTTATTAAAAGAAGAGAACAAATATGAAATTCCAATCTACCATGCCAAATGAATTTTTGGATACTAATGTCAGTTTGCATTTTCATTTGCTCATTTTCTTCTTTCCCATTTTTCTTGTTGTAGCTATTCCACTCTTTTTTTTTCTACTTGAGTAAATGTTTTGTAAGCAAATGAGAGGAAAAAAATGAAATTTTTCATTAAAGCTCAACTCAACGAAGCCTTAATTGTAAGTTATATGGAGTTGTCTGAATGGATTCTTTGTCTTGACTTTGAATGACACTAGGGTGACATTTGATTTGACTTAATGTAATATCTAAAGTCTTAATTTCATCTCTAATTTCTGTCGTGGAATATAAAATATGTCATTCACCTCCGAAACTAAAAAATATATTGAACTACTTAAAATTAAGTGGTCTATCCAGAAGTTAGACCAAAGGTTGCAATGCCTAATCTCTGACTGATTCAGAGGTAGGACATCAATTATGCCAAAAAATGGGGCTAGGTCATATTAATTGCTCTTTTTCAACTTAATCTTGGTCTATCTCACTATCTCTTCTTTTTCATTTTCTTAATATTCTCAGTTTTTATTTGGAATTCTGAATTCTTTATAATGTGTCCTATTGATATCAATGCCAGTTTGTCATTAATAGATATTGAATACACCACCTCCCCAAGACCCGCATTAAGGTATTATCCAATGAAATGCTACTGCACTTTGCAGCTAGCTTTCAGAACAGATATTACCTAATCTTGTGTGTTTACATGACAGTCTGCCTTAGTATTATCATATAGTATGTTGCCTATTTATCATCAAAATTTTCTACTGGAATTCATGTGGCACCGAGTGATCAGGAAAAGATCCAGGCATCTGGTGGAGGTTCACATTAACATTGCAGAAGGGAGAAGATCTCCAATACTCTTGTTACACAGACCTCCTCCAGTGAGGGATGCACATCTTACATGGTGCATGCAGTGCTTTGTTATAGGCCTCTGGGCTAAGTCTAGTTAGAACATTGTCAATGCTGCCTTTGTGGTCACCTGGGTCACTGGATCTGGTAGTGTACCTAAGAAAACAGAGGGCCATCATTATCTCTATCTTGAGCAACCTTCATATTTGGCTGTCAAATGCTATTGGGAAATCAGGTTTAAAACTCACTCCATACACAAGATTTCAGGGTCTTAAACAATCCGCTTGTAGGGGACCACCATTGTGGATCACCTTGTGCCAGACTACACTTCTCAAGCCATTCCTTTGTGGTGATTGGATCTCTAGACTGGCTGATCCAGTGGAAGCCAACTATCAACTTAATTCAGCCCTGACTCAGTCCTAGTTAGTCTTGAGTCAGGTCAAAACCGGTTGCTAATGTCAGCCTGGCAGATTTGGGTCAATTTGATCTTCCAAACCTGGTGAGGAATTGGCTGATTCCTGCTGATTTCAGTGGCAATCAGCCAAAGATTGGCCTATCCAGGGTGAATCAGGGTGAGTGAGCTGATCCAACAAAACAATGTTGCATCTATAGTTTATGGGGCAGAATGTGATAGACCCATCTGCAGCATCTCTCTTTGCAAAATGTTGATGATTTATTTTTCTTATTGTAAGAAATGTATAATAATTTATAAAATAACAACACCCAAAGTTTTAGATCCCATCATTTTTAAAGTTTCTTCTGAGCATAGGTAACCGGCACCCTGTTGAGTTTGAAGTCCAGCACAATGGTTGAACCTGTATCTTGTTGAAAGCTGAGTGATACCGAACAGTTTTAGTAAGAGCTCTCCTGGAATAAAAATCTCTATATACTGGTCTTTGCAAGATATCTAATTTTTACGTCCTCTATTCCCATTTCCCAACCCCAACACTGGAGAGATAGCATCCATCCCGAAGGATTTCCTTGCTTAAGAAATGTGCTATATAATGGCCTGTTTGGTTATAATATCAAAAATGATACTATATTAATATTGATATTGATATTTTTAGAAGATTGAGTATCAATATCAAAATTGATACAAGTTGACACTTGTATTACATAACATGTGTTGTTTGCAGTATAAATTTCAAAATTGATACTATTAACCAAACACCGCAAGGTGATTACCAACAATATCAAATTTAAATTTAATAGTGATAGAGGTGTCTAATAGTGTTATCAAACAGGGCATAAGATGGGTTTCGAATCCTAAGCACTGTGTGGAGAGTAATATCTGTGGTGGATGATATTAAGTTACAGTCATTCATCCCCTGTTGCAAGTTTCCTCTGCCCTCAAAAGGAGTACCACGTTGGAATTTCTATTGTTCTTGAGTCCTGAGCCTTCCTTTAAAATTCCTTCCCTATTTTATATCTCAACTCAGAATATTGTTGCTGCCATACCACAAGAATTCTACTTATATACCTTCCAGTCTCTTTTTTCGGATGGTTTTATCATGAAGTGGGAACTAATAGCAGAAGACAGGCACAAACTCTAGTGGTATTTTCTTTTAAGGTCCTCCAATGTGAATGATGCTTGCAAGCGTGAAATTCCTGAACTGAGTTACTGTGCCACATGACAGCACTGGTCAACTTGCTGGTTGCTGGACCATTTGCACTTTCATTTTATTTAATATTTTCTGAAGGCCGGGAAACTTCAGTGTTTTATTTATTCTATGATTAATTGTTGAAGACTGCAATGACTACAGACATTAACCTCATCTGCTGGGTCTTGCTTTTTGCTTCATCTATAATCTGGATCAAAATGATTACATAGACCATTAGGTGTATTATGGATGTGCGTATCTACTTCTCTCATTGTGGATTTGACATTGTCTGCTGCAGAGAAACACATTATGGTTGGCTCACTGGACTTGCATGCTTTTGTTGTCCGTGGTCGTGTACTAGCTTTGTATAGAGAAGCTTTGAGGGCAGCTCGCAGGGCCCCACCTCATACAAGAGGTAGAGAAGCGGCTAACCAAATTTTTATCCATTTTCTTTCTTTCTTATCGGGAGGCACGCTAAATTGCAGAGTGGTTATTTTCAGCTGAGCTAAGACGAAGTATTAGAGAAGAAATGGAGACAAACCGACTTTGTAGTGACAGGCAGAGAATTCGTTTCTTGATCAGCGATGGCAAGCAACGACTGAAAGGACTGAAGGAGATGCTGGATATGCAGGGCCATGCATAACCTTGTGAATCTTCTTTCAACTTGGAGTACATCACTGATTCAGGTATTGTTTCTTCCTTTTCTTCTTATTCTTTTTTTTTGTTGGGGGGGGTGTGGGATTCCTGCAAGTAGGGTTGAAAACAACAATGGGCTCAACCTGCAATACTTATGTGCGCAAGCGAAATATGTATATTGAGAAGCTTTCGAGATTAAAATATACTCCCGACTTCTGTTTCTCTCGTTTGTTGCAGATTATGAAATACAAAGTCGTAGTGCTGGAAGATGAATCGGAGTGGAATTTGGTTTTGGGATGTCAGAGATTAGAGGTATAAAATCTTTCCACTAGTTCTCAAATTCCATCTATGTCAAATATGCATATCAGATTGCTCATTTCCGTAGGTGATCCAGCTTTCTTTCGTTTTAGTTTCCATGATTTCAGGTTATAGGTGATGCATAAAGTGAACATCTCAAAAGTCTACCAGCAACTCTTCACCATGGTTTAATTTACCAATATGAGAGAAAAATTTAAATGCTTATGCGTATTCATGGTCTAAAAATTGCCCAAGTTGATTTTTTTGGGATTAATTGCTTCACCTAAGTCATTAGTGCTTCTTTAGAACATATCTTTAATCAGCATTTACATGAGGCTTTGAAAGCCTAAAGCCTTGTATGTTTAGAGAGAGACCATGGGCTGTTGCATCAATTTTCATATTTCATTGCATCACTTTTCATACTGATGTGTCTAATAATGGTATCAAAATTGATACTTCACAAGCATATGCAGCTCTTAAATATACTTAAATAATAACTCCAAGCATGGTTCTGGGAGCGGGGTCGCGTCTGGTCAGTCCGACCCGGTCGGTTTCTGGGTAACCGATTTGACCTCGCTCTCAATTCCACCACCCCACGCCCATGGGTAAGTGGAGACAATCAAGTTGGCCTAGAGTCGACCCAACCTCCGATACTTCCTTGAAGTCTCCAAGTACATGAAAGAACGCAAGGGCCGTTGGCACAAGTTTAATCTGGTATCTAGGCTTTTCTCCAACTAATCTTGTACCCAAGGTGCCCTAAGTGAGTCAATTTAGGGCCTATTTGTTTCCTTGTAAGACTGGGCGCCTGCAATAGTTTTCATGGTTTTCGGGAAATGTTGTGCAGAGTTTTTATTTGTTTTCTGGTAAAGAGTTGGTCAAAGAAAAATGTTCTCTTTTGACCTACCAGAAATGGGGATTTGGGCGTCAAGAGAAAATAAGCGGTAATTGTTTTCGGGCACCATGTCTTAAACAATTTTATTGATTACTCTTTAAGAAAATAATTTAAAGTTATACAAACAGTTATAAATAATGTGATAAATTGATAACAACAATAAAATTAAAGACTCGTTTCCAAGAAAATTGATTCATAAGCGTCCAAAATAATAAAATGGTTTTTAAATTTTAGCAAAAAACAAGTTTATGTGAAATAATTTACTTAATTTATTTTATGCATTAATATTTTATCATAAATGAACAATTTGATCAGATAATTATTGATAAAATTATCTACAACTATTATGTTCTCATTGAACCACTTCGCAAAATATCTACAAAAATTTGCTATGAAAATAATCTACCGGTAACCAAATGCCAACAATTGTTTTCTTTTTTCCATGAAAAGAATATTCAGTGGAAGACTTCTTGCTTGATTTTGGTTTTACATGAAACCAAATGGACCTTTGGTCGACGGAAATTAGATGTTACTGATACGGATGAACCCTAATTTTTGTTTCTGATCAATGCTTCCTTTTTAGCCCAAGCTTTTCTTTCTCAAAATGGCTACAGGTGTGTGTGATAAAATAGTAAGTCGAGGACCACTGGGATGAGTATATTAATTTGAGGACATTTCTTCTTCCTCGTGGTGCGTTTGGTTGCATGTCAAATTCAGTTTCTGGGTCAAAATTACTTTTTTTTTTGTAACAAAACTTGTTAAAACGGGTTGTTTGGCAGTAGTTGCGAAACTATGTTTTTGTAGGATTATTTCTTAGATAAAAAAGTTGGTAGGTATTTTCTTTTGCGTGTGTGGATTCCTATCATTTTAGTTATATATGGTCCTTAAAGTTTTTGCTACCATGTCTCACTAAATGTGTAATTTTATGTCTTTAGTCATCGTAGTTTTTTATCATAAAATACATAAAAAATTATAGTGCAATCAAACCTCTTAGATTCTCATATGTATAAGTAATTTTATATTAAAACAATGAAGTTTTGATTTCGTAGATAAGAATTCCTAAGACGTCCGGAACCAAGGACTGTGTTCCGCTAAGCATGCACGAACAGATGTGATGCTTCTTTCATATGAACCGCTCGAAGATATGTGGAATTTGCCGATGAAGCACTCCCTGATTATCTTTGGGGTCAAAATGGATAAAAGTTATTATCTAGCAGACGTGGATGACAGCTTTATTTATTTATTTTCATTTGAACCGATTCAAAATAAATGGGTTAGACAAAATTAATTTGATTCAGATGACTTGATCCGGTGCGGGTTGATTCCTATTCCGAAGTTCGAATCGAAAGGGCCGATGAACACCTTTAGTTCGAGAGGAGGACGCTTTCTATATACATTATATAAATCTTGTAAGTTTTAAATTCTGTATTTATGTGGCAGAACTTGTCTTTTTTTGCCAACGCTATTCGGAGTACAAGTTATTTCATGAGTCGAATAGCCCAAGAATGAGTATAATAACTTTTTTTCCTTGTTAACGAAAAAGCTGTTTTTCTTGTTCTCCTTATTTCACTTGCCGTATCAAAAGATTGTTTATCGTGGTATAATTGGTTTCATAATTCGTCCGGTATGACTAATTCCGAAACGCGGAGGAACGCAGAATGTCGATAATCAGATGATGTCTGAAAATCTTGAATTTTGACAATGAAATTCGTCGGAGGGGCTAGTTGAAGCAGTACCCGCTCTTCAGCTGAGCCTGTCTCATCCCTAATTTTTTTCTCCTCCAGGACAGGAGAGATCCCGGTCGAGTGTCCCGTCGGAGTTCTGCGACCAGAGTGCTGCAACCTTCCGAGAAGGATCCATCCCCTGGTCAAGGGAGACACGTCTCCTGAACATTCAGAAGTTCTAGAAGGAAGATGGTGGAGGTGGAAAAGGAGGAAACTAAGGAAGAGGAAATGCCCCGGTCCTGGAATTACAGAAGGAAGAGGCTCTCTTCCCTGCACATATATATATATATATATGATGCTGTTCGCCGCATTTAATCGATCGTTTACATCCCTCGTAGCAGGGATACAGGGACATCGCGATGGCTTCCGTTTACAGGTACTCTCCTATATTATGCGCTGCATATGCTTGCAAGTTTCTATACGAGTGTTCGATTCTTCGATCGTCCCAAGTCGATTTGTGTCCTTCAGCCCTAACCTTGGAAAAAGTCACAATTTTGCTCGAATTTTTCTGTTTGAAATTTGTATTCCCGCCGCCGTCCTTCCTTGTAGGATGGGTTTTATTTCGTTTGATCGCCGTAATCACGGAGTTTCCAAAAGTTTGATCTTCTTGTACACTCCAAGCAAGCCCCGGGATGAAACCTTTCCTTTTCTTCTGATGAACGCTTGCGATCAACAACAAACAGGTGTTGCAAGTGCCGGGCCGACCTGAATTTGAGCCCCGCCCATCGGTATCCGGCGGGCACCTACTTCGAGGCCGGCGACAAGGGGACGCTGTCCTTCTCGTGGGCGGATGAGTCGAAGCTGCGGCTCACGAAGGAGGACAAGATCCGCCCTTTCTTCGAAAACGTAAACTACTGGGGAATCCAGCGCCGACGCACCAAGCTGCAGTGCGACGCTTGCGGTGCCGTCGTCGGGTACATCTACGATGACGGCCCCCCCATGATGGCGGGGCACGGGCAGCTCGGCATGGGGCCGAGCCAGGTTATCCCCCGCGCTCCCAGGTACCGCTTCAAGACCAAGGCCCTCAGGATCACCGCTCCCTAGTTCAAGTTTTTGTTTCGTGGGACTGAATCTCACGTATAGTTCCTGTAATATACGTCCTTTTTAGGCATGAATACAGATAAATGTGAGACCTGAATTAGATGAGGGACTCTGCTTGTGCTTTTTGAGTCATCTTGCTAATGCTATCGGGACGTTTTGAGCTTTGCTTGGCTGTGCTGTGTTCGTTCGAACATTGCAGTGTGCTAGGTTATATTGCCACTGTTTCAGTGGAAACTGCGAATGAAATTTTGTTCTACTCTGGTATTTCGTGTAATTTGGATCAATTGAGTGCTGTATATTATTGTATTCATTGAATTTGTTCTTTGTGCGCACTACTTAGGCATTAGGTATCTGGATACTTTCTGCTTATGAATGCACTTCAATTTTGGCACTTCAAGCCTTCTCTTAAGTTAGTATGAGTGACTTCTTGACGAGCAAAATTTTGTTGTGGTATCCAAATCTTAACCAACTGTTAAACAACCTTTTTAATCACTTTAGGCTACTGATTAATGTTTGGATTTTCTTTCTCCTTTCATAGTTGGTGAGCATATATAGGGTAACTTCTTTTCTTTAATCAGTAATACATCCTTGCAAATCCTTTTTTAATAAAGGGGGCTTATAAAAAATGAATAATACTAGACTGTGTGACGATTCATGACAAAAAGAACCAGATGAATGGATTTGATTTGGCTACACTACCATGACTCCTTTTGAACATGTGAACCATGGACATGAGAAACATTCTGCCATTTTGATAACTGGTTTTTACTGGGCATGCAACTCAAATCTTGACTATGCAACAAGGTATCCAAGAAAGTTCTGGTGGTAATAACTGCTATGGCAATGATAATATGAGCGAAAAAGGATGTTGCAACTCAGAGATGTGGCTGAATGTCCCCAGATGCTTAAGTTGAAAGACACTTCATCGCATATAATTTTGTCAGGACAGAACTGTAAAATTTTTTTGAAAGAACTGGTGTGGATGTTTATCTGAAGAAAGGAAATGCTTATAGTGACATGACAACCTTGAGGAGTCAACAAATTTGAAACAGTGTGTTAGACTACGAGAGTTTTGGAGACAACTTCCATCTCCATTGTATTTGATAATTACCGGTGAGCTTTTGCTCTTGTTTTTAGTTTTCTGTTGAACCTTCAGTCTGGCTTTCAGGTAGACACACATTTGGTGAACAAGTAGCTTTTCACATGGTACATAGTTTCTGGAGTCATTTTCCTATAACTCGGTGAAGGTACATTTTCAAATTATTTGGGGGTTGGCTGTATGAATTGTCTTTAGATTCTTTGATTATCAGGATTTCTTCTTCAGGCATTTGAAACCTTCAATCATATGGGCCATTTTCGTACAAGTTGATGTCTACTTCACTCTCTTCTTTCCTCCTATCTCAGTATGTTTCACCTTTCTAACTGGGGCTTCTCTAGGTTGTTTAATATGTCTCAATCATCTCTTGTTCTTCCTTTTCTCAAATTGTCCTTAATTGCCACTCCCTTCTATCTTCTGTGTAATACGCTCCATAAAAACACATACCTATTGAAGCAATTCCTTAGCTTTGTCCCAGCTACCGGTGAGATCAAAGGGACAGCTTGTAGCTGTTTAAGACTTCAGATCAGCCAAATAAGATGTATTTGCCATCAACTTTTAGCGATCAAAATCACAAGCACGAAAGCTGGTGCCTTTAGCTATATATCTATAAGGTTTGGGCAAAAGCTTTGGGGGAATAATTTGAGATGGACATGCAAGCTTTGGTATGACTAAACTTGAAGAATGGGGCGCTTGGATTCTGGGAAGTGACAGGTAACGGCAAGGATGATCGCTGGAACCAATATTACTTCTGCTTCTGCTACTGTCCACAAAAAAAAAAAAAAATCTGTTGAAGGACTTAGTCCTATATTAGGTACCGGAGAGAGTATTCTCATGTTTATAGGCCCAGCCTTGGTTATCTCATTGTCTAGGTTTTGGGGTTTTCTATATGGTATCAGAACAGGTGGGTTCGGGTTCTGTCTCTCCGGTGGGTCCGGCTCCTAATTTTGCTCGGTCATGACTCATGTATGGGTCCGGCTCCTAATTTTGCTCGGTCATGACTCATGTATTTCTATCGTGGTTCTGACGGTGGTGGTTAACCGAGAGGGGGAGTGTTGAAGGACTTAGTCCCATATTAGGTACCGGAGGGAGTATTCCCATGTTTATAGGCCTGGTCTTGGTATCCTCGTTGTCTAAGTTTTGGGGTTTTTCACATCTGGGCATTCAAGATGGATAACCAACCCAAGTAGCAAAAGCTTGAAAATTCAGCGTTGTTGAAGGTATCTGATTTTTGCCAAACTTCTTTAAAATCTGATTTAGGACCACATATCCATAAAAAGCTATAACTGATGAATCTCCTATGTCATCGTCCATGATTTGCTTGCGGAACGATCGGTCAAAACTTATTCAAGTAAACATGCTAATGTTAGATTCGTGGGACATTATACTGTATTTCCCGGTCAATGGAAGTTAAACCAATGAGAACTTGAATTTTATCGACGTCTGATTTTTCTAAGCTTTCAGCAAAACCTTATGCTTATGGTGCTAATGTTGAAGTGAAAAGAAAAACAAAATTCCAATTTTCATTTCTTCATCCGGAAAGTTGGTATATATCCTGAAAATTGGGGATAAGATGCCCAGGTTTCGTCTTCCAAGTGCCTCCAGTGAGGATTAAATCAGTTATTTTTATCTATCATCATGTTTCTTTTTCTGTTTCTACTGAAATTGTTATCTATTTTCCATGATCATTGTTAGACTATGGTAATAAATTAGTGGTCTCAAATGTAAATATTAACCACAGTTTTTGTTGTTGGTAAGATGGTATCAGAGCTGCCGAGGATTTAAAGAGTTTCCCTGGGTTCACCCTTCTAGCTAGTCAACCGTTGTGGCAGTCGACCAAAAACTAAAAGAAAAAGATGGTATTAGAGTCAAGATCAATGGGGGTGTTTGGCTGCATGATAAATTTTTTTGTACATTTTCATGATTAAAAATTATATCAAAATTAAAAATGAACAAACTCATGACATAAAACTATCATGTTGGAGGGATGTGATAGCAAAAAAGAGTAACTATCACACATGATCAAACAAAGTGGGGGACCTCGTGAAAAAAAGAATGAGATGACACTCTCTTTTTTGTTTAAAAAGAAAATCACTTTCAAAATATAAAATCGTCAAACATCTCTTTTAACAAGTTTTCTTGTAATTTTTAAAAATTAAAATAAAAATCTTCAATATTATGCAACCAAACACCCCATAGTTATTCAGCTGTAGGTTAGAAGTCATCACATTTCTCGAACAAACCAACTAGTTTGGTCACACCGGATGTTCGGGTGGTCAACCCAGGATAGTATATGTCATATGGGGTCAACCGGTCAACGTATTGAGCTTGATTTTGGAACTTAGAAGGCGTGAATATCAGGTCTGAAAATGGGTTTTTTTTATATATAACACACTTTTTTCCTTAATTTTAAAAACAACGCACTAAACCTCTTTTCCACGAGAACAACACAGGTGAAAGTCGGATCAACAACACACTCTGTATCTGTCATCTTTTGTTCATGGCCACAAAAAAAGGTACAGAGGCATTACAGGAGCATTCAAGATCAACCTCACAAATGTTGAATTGGGGATGGCTTATTATACTTTTGCTTCAATTGTGTTTAGAGATTGAGGTTTAGATCAGTGAGATAAAAATGTGACACCTACAAAGTGAAATATACTCTTTTTATTAAATAAATAAATAAATATATTTTTTGAAGAGTGGTGGCGATGGTTACGGTAGCTGCACACGTGCCTCCACGCGGGTTGGAACTTGCACTCTCTCCCGGGAGAAACGGCATATAAGCTGTGGGTGTCCACTTCTCTACAAACAGGAAACTCTTCTTATTCACTTCAAGATGATTTATATATATATATATATATATTTCTTTTACATAAATGGTTCATCATGAGATGCACCGAAATGGTTTTTGATCGAAGCAACAATATTTACTGCATAAATTGTTATCATATTGTTATTTAAATTTCAGAGGGTCCAACCAAATCAAGGTAGAAATAGAGAGAGGCAAATTTGTCTTTTGAGCTCTGCCTTAACATCTTCTCTGCGGTTTTGTTGGATTTGGAGCGGATATAAAAGAAATTTGAAAAAAAAAGGAACCTTGTGTAAAAGTCAAAATCTGACGGGACCCGTGTCAAAGAGAGTACCTTGGATGGACGACGCTGCTGAGAACTCTGAAGCATACATACATAGTAGAACGGACAATTAACGATTATACAAAGACACAAGTGATTTAACATTTATCAATTTACTGTAAGTTATTTTTCTATATATCTAGTTGATTTATGTAGTTAAAAATAATCACTTTTTATTATTTAATGTAGAAAGTTCAATTAATAAATGAATCAATATATAAGGTGGATTTTTGGGGGTTACGATCCATAATGATATGTAGTGAATCTAATTAATTTGTAAGATCTCCAAACGCTGATGCCAACATTGATAGCATTCACGGTTTCTTCAAAAGAACATGTATGAAATGAACTTTTTGGATATTACTTGGAACATGGACGATGATCTCTAAAACTTAAATGGCCATCATGTAGTCTTTCTTAGAATGTTTCAAAAATTATTCCGCATGTTATCTACTCACGAGAATTGTCCAGTGTCAAGGGAGGAGGGCAAACCGAGAATATTGTGAGATTTCATGAAAAAGATGTAAGTTAAATTATCTTATAATATTTGTTTACGCATCGATTAACGGATATTGGCAGTGATTTTTGGACTTGGTTTAAGATGTATTCACGAAAGCATTTGTCAAGACAACGAATAATATATTATGAAGATCGTTAACTTATCGGGACATTTTGAACTATCATTCAAGGTGTTTGTTTGATTCGAAGATAATTTGAAGATAAATTTAATTTGTTCTCGAGATAACATAAATTTATCTCCAAAATTTTATAGTACCAAATCTGTCCTGATAATTTTTTAACGTAGCACACGAGTCGTGTAATCGATAATCGTCGACATTTCAACCAGGATGCCGCGATGCTGGGTACGCATTATTTTACAAAATATTGCTGATCCACCGAATTCTAACCAGAGAAACGAAGGTTGAAATTCCAGCTCACAGTATTCTACTTCTGAACCAGACTTACGTAACAGCTACGAAGCTGGATCGAAGATGTATAAACATATATATAATATATTATTGAAGCAGTGTGGTACGTCGACATCAGGGTGGTCTGGTCTCCCCTCCGTCGGCGGCGGCGGCGGCGGCGTCATCCATGATCCTAGAAGACCCCCAGCGCCGAGCAGGGCTTCGGCCACACCGCAGCGTAGAAGCAAGCGTTCGGTATGTAGGTCGCGGAGGGGCGCCTGCCCGCTGCTTCCGTCTCCATCGATTTCACAGCCGGCTGGTTCAAGTAGGCGTATCTACTGTTCGGCCACCTGAAAATATATAAAAAAAAAAACTTCAGAATTTCCTATTTTCGAACTCTCCGATCCGCCCCTGTAGCTCAGTGTGGTAGAGCGTCAGTCTCGTAAACAGAAGGTCTGTATGTAGTTCGATCCTGCATGGGGGCGAGCAACCGCTTTCTTTTCTCCGCCTTGACAATGTTTTATCAAGCACCATCGGACCCGATCAATATTTGATCAAAACTGGTTTCCTTAACGTGCCCGCTCGAACGATGAGCGGAAGACAACACCGAATCATCACCCATCGGATGGGGGCGTCACCATCGCAGACGGTCGTCTCCCGCGGCTTGTCCTCGTCCGGCGCCAAATCCTCTGCGGTGATCGGTGGGATACTACGGCCATTGCAGGGACGATCCAGAAGGGGGAAGAACGGGCGGTGCCGGGCGGCTTACCAGTCCCTGATGACCGCCCTGAGCTCCTTCTTGTCGTACCGGCCGTCGTCGCTGCCGGTGATCCCGCCGGCGTCGACGGCGACGTCCCCCAACGAGGCCTCGAATCGTTTGTAGTCCTCTTCCTGCTCGAGCTCCAGATCGACAGAGAGGAAATTAACCAAGAACTTTCTAGATTGATAAATGATCAAACGACATGACGATCTGCAGAACAACTTGGCATCTTATGTTCTTGTTGCGGATCGATGCTTCAGTTCATCTGGCACCGCCGCGCCGTGTAGACCAATCAATTGTATAGGACGGTGTATACTGCTAATAAGCCGAGCGAGCGAGAGAGAGAGATAGAGATTGAAAACCTTGAGGTTGCGCGCCCTGATTCTGGCCGCGGCCTTGAGCGCGGCGAGGAGGTGATCCTCCTCCTCCATCCTCTTCCGGCGCCAGAACCTCTCGATCTCATCCCTGGTCACGCTCCTCACCGCGACAGCTCTCGACCTCGGCGCCGCCGCCGCCGCCCACGGGAGCGGGCGGCCCGGCGGCGGCGACGGTTTAGTGCTCCGCTTCTGCGCCATGCTCGCTCTGCGCCCGGCCGTCTTCGTCCCGTCGGAGGAGTTGGTATCCGCCGCCCACACCTAAGCTCCTCTCCTGCGGCCGGCGGCCTCCCTCGCTCTTATCTTGTCCTACCAAACGCGGAACCACCGTTCCGAACTAGTAGTCTGAGGTTGACCGCCGGGTTGAAGGCAGTCCGGCGAGGTCCCTTGCGCTCCCGCCTTCCTTGTCGCGTCCTGTGACCTGTGACGACGGGACGGGAGGGGGAGGAGCTATGGCGCCTACCGGTAAGCCTTCGTCGTTAAGGGAGGGGGGCGGACGGGGGCCGCCCGGCTCAGCCCCGCAGCTCTCGGAGACCTGCGCGCGTCTGCCGTCAAAACAACCGGGACATAAAATTAAATTATACTTTGACAAGGTCTTTTTTTTATTTTGTATTGGCGGCGGATCAACGCTTCCAGGCCGTGGAGAGAAGAGCCAGGTTTCCCTCACTTGAAAAGGTCGACGACGTTTTGTTTTGTTTTTTTATTGGTTATTGACCCTCTATTACGTTATTAACTTTTTATATATATTATCTGACTGTTGAGTGTAGTGAACACGAAAATATTTGTTTCACTCTCTCTTTTTGTAACATGTGCATAATATATGTACTTACATGCATGATTATTTTATTCAATAGTGCGTTTGAATTTTAGCTAATATACGCCATTCTACTGATATTAATAAATACATGATAAATTCTATATTTATATTTTTTTAATTTTTATATTTTAATAAATATATAAATCGAATGAATTTAATTAAAATTTTGTCGGCGCCCACTATGAATATGGAGATTATCTAAGATGATAGTTGATTTAGCTCAATGAAATATCTAAAATCTTAATTCTAACGTTAAGCTTTTATTTTGCAGCACGGAATCTTTCTTGTTCGTCTCTAAAGATAAAAAAGGCGATAAATTACTTAAAATTAAATGATATTTTTAAGAGATTACAATTAAGATAATTTATCAAACGATTTGAACCCTCTTGATTCATTGTTTTAACACTTCAGAAATCGATTAGGTCAGAAAAAAAAACAAAACAAAGCGTAATTAAGTCTCTATCAAACAACACTGAATTATTACCATGTATACCCATGAATACTCTAAACTGACGCTTACGCGCTTACTCGTTCAAAAGTATTATTTGTTTTTTAGTATACTCAAGCTGCAGGGTGAAGTTAGAATAGAATCAAATCAATATTCACATGTTTCTACAAATTTGTACATGCTATTGACGGTTTTGAAGGTATACATGTAAACATGACAGTTCCCTAGGGTTTCATGCGAAGTTTTTTTTTTCTTTTTTTGCTACACCAAGAAAGAAAATAGAATGTAAGATTATCATGCATATTGAGTTTTCTAGCTACATAAAGACTCACAAATTAACTTATCCGAAGCTGGTCGTCTCGACGACCATGTGCCGACACGATCGATCAAGCAACTGGGCCCTACGCAATATGTGAAGTCTTTGACTCTACAGTCATTAAATTAATTTATCGTCTAATAAATTATATTGATTCAATTTCGTAGTTTTTTAATTAATACATCACATGACTTACGACGAGAGAGAGAGAGAGGGGTCCCACAGGTAGGTAGGGCCTACAAGATCGTAACTCCAAAGTCGTGAAGTTTATCGTTTATTCTATGCTACATGATTTTTTTTTTGATTCAGGTCGTCTTTTTTACTTTTTAGATGAGTAGAAAAATTAAGGAGGATCGAGCAAAGAAGAGAGGGGAAGAAAAAAAAAACGCATGATAATTATCGCGAGGTCTGGTGCTCCGCTCACGTGACCGACCTGCTGGTCATCTCGCCCGGAGTCTTGGGTGTCAAGAAACACCGCGTCACCGTCGCCGGACAGAGAGAGGCCCGGGCGGGCTCGCCCTCCTCGAAAGAGGTGGAAGAAAACATGAGGTTGACGTGGAGAAATCGGGAACGTCGGTTTCGTCGGGATGGTTCCCCGGTTCATGGCAGCGGTTCGCTTCCGGTGCTCTTTCTCTTGCGCTACTCGGGTACGAGTGCAAATGAACTGATACTTGTAATTTAAAACTCGACTCAATAAAAATTTGATTCAATTTATTTATTATATTAGATGAATACATTTAAATAAAAAATAAAACTCGAGTTATTAAATAAGTTGAGTTTGAATAGAATTTTATTGGACTCGATAAAATTATGAGTAACTTAATTAAATATTTTATTATATATTTATTTTAAAAAATTAAATTAAAAATATGAATAAGTATATATTTTCACTTAAATATATTGAATAATTTAAAATTTGAGTTTAACTTTAGATTGAGCTTTATAAATAAGTTAAACCTAGAGTTTCACAAATAATTTTTGATTGATTTTGAAATTTATAAACGAGTTTGTATATAACTTGAGTTTTACTCTAACCACTACTCGAGTTCTAACTCAATTCGACTCGGATTAATAAATGAACTAAGAGTCCATTTGGATCCCTGTAAAATAAAATTCATTGAAAACATCTCACATTGCATATCATTTTCAGGGAATTTGAAATCTTGGTGACTTTATTTGGTTGCTCTGTAAATATTTTCCTAGGAGATCATTGATCTTGTTCAATTATTTTTAAATTATGTTGCTAAAATACTATATTATAATATTTTTCATTCACAGTTTCTAAAATATATTATTTTAGTCAATAAAATATGCTCTTGATATTTGCCATCTTGAATTGCAAATAATGTAATAATTAAATATAAAATAATTATTTAATAAAATATTTACTCGCATTAATTGATAGCATGTAAAAATAAATCATGTTAAAAGGAATTACATGCGATAAAAATTTTATAATATATTACAATATGATCTATTATTTAATTTATAGGAAAAATATAATTCAAAATGCTTATATCAATCTACAAATATAAATAAAAATATTTTTATTTGATAAAATAAGTTTTTATTTACTCTTATGAATTTTAAATAAAATATTTTAAAATAACTTACACTTATTAAAATTGATGATATTAATTTATAAATAAGATATTCTATTCAGCAAAATAAAATTTTTAAATCAATTTTACTAACAACTACCGAAAACGGCATCCACAATTGAGCAACGGATGCCAAAATCCTGATTTAGGCGATGACGGCGTAAAATATTTTACCTTGACATATATTTTACATCTAACCAAATATGAGCGCGAAAACATTTTCAGGAAAAGTGCATGCATGGAGTAAGTTTTCAAGGTAAACAAACCTAAGCTTGAACAAAATTCAACGTATTTTGATTTCTTTTATTTTATGGAGATTGAATTAGTACCTTTTATTCGAGTTTGACTTGTTACTTCCTCACTTAACCGAGCGGTGTTTGAGTATGTCGGACACTATTTTCAATCACATTCAAATTCAAACACGTATAAACCGACTTATAAAACCCAAGGTTAACTTTAGTTTATTTATAAAACCTGATAAAAATTTATGATCAACATAAATTCTAATTTGATTTATTTTATAAATTTAAGTAATAATTAATATAAAATTATTAATACTCTCGATTTATTTTTTCAAATAAATAGTCAACCGAACATTTAACCAGATCTACTTACGAAGATATGTTTAAACTCGACTCATTTGACATAATCGAGTTTAATTTTTTATTCAAACTAGTTCGCTCAACCTAATACATTAGTAAAGTATGGTTTTTATTGAGTTGATTTTTTATGTTTTGGTAAGAAATTAAATTATTTATTAAATATTGAACGTTCAAACTACCAAAGATGGTTAATACGTTTAGACTCCTTTGACCCGGAAATAAAGAAGGGCGGTGAAGTGGAAACTAAAACATATATACATATATATATATATTTATATATTCTCATTCGATATTGGATATTACGGCCAATTAATTCATTGTAAGTACCGTCGTGATTACAAGATATCTCGAATTAGTTTGCCCCCCTGCATTTTGTCGAGGTGGATAGACCGATTTAATTTAAATCATTTTACAGCACGTTTGTTTACATTATCAAGCACTTGTATTGATATCAATTTTAAAACTGATATTGATACTTTACATCGGTAGATGTTTGAATATTAATATTAAATTTAAGATTAATAGTTAAAAAAATTATCATAAACAATACAGCTGAACACCTGTATTGAAATCATCCACGGCCGATGCCTCCGTGCGGCGTTGCTTCCCCCGCCCCTCCCCGTGCAGCGGTGCTGCCCCCGCCGCCGCTGTGAAGATATAATTTTACTAAACACTTAAAAAATTTGATACTGTCAGCTTATACTTCAATTTCAAAAAATATCAATATCAATATTAATATAATATCATTTATAATACTCTAACTAATACTCTAACCAAATATGGCATTAGTCATTTGTTTACTCATAAATTTCGCAAAATGGTACAGTTTGTTCTATTCTGTATTTACGGTTGTTTAGATTAATAATAAATATTGTATTTTAAGGTAATAATTACTGTTTTAAATTTCGTGATAAAAGAGGAGTAAGAACCAAAATAAGAATATGTTATGATTAATAAAATTATCTTAGTCATATGATATCATACCTTGTTTTTTATTTCTAATAAAACAAACTCTTACATTAAAAAAACATTTTTTGAAACATCATTTTAGGTGGCTTAGTTTGATCCAAAATAAAAGTGACTAAAAAATAAAAAGTGGGACAGAAATAGGGCAGCTGAGTTGTCCTACTTTCATGTTTTTTTAGGACTGATATTAAAGAAACAAGCTCCAAAAAGGCTGCTACCTGACCTCTGCCCAATTGCTTAAAAGTACTCAATTATATAAGAAAAAGACATGGTTGATGCTCAATCTGAGCACTTCATTGAATTTTTTTTTAGATTGGATGGAGGGGTGTTCATGATTTGACTTTTGATGATTTTTCAAAAAAAAATAAAACATCACATCAAATCAAACTAATTATATTTGAGTCAATTCAAACTATATTTTAATAAGGTATATTATGTATGTTTATATATGATTTTAATTAAAATACAATTTATCAAATACCACATTTGTGATCAATTTTACCTTCAGAATTCTTAAAATATTTGTTATATAAAAATACGTGTGAATATTATTAATGGGCCTAATTCGGCATAAATATTTAATCTAAGTCTAGACGTTCTGTTTACCCATTTAAATTGGTTTGAAGATCTTTAAAATCAAATGAAGCTAGATATTATTTCAAAGCAAATCAAATTGAACCATGTCACAATTGTTTGGTTTCATTTTTTAGGTTGACCCAAATTGTGAACATCCCTAATTGGATGTACATGAATGGGATTGTTTCCTCTCTTTTTTTTCCAGATGAATATGGGCAGAAGCAGGAAAATCTCAGAGATATGGACTCTGTCTACTTTTTGTTGTATTTCAAAATTATGTAAATTTTTTTTATCTCCTCGTGATATGAATCAAGCACAACCTATAAATATTAATCACTAAAATTAAATTTGTCATTCGTTGCCGTTTATTATTGTTGTTTAGGTTCCCGAAACCAGGTACCGAGTGGGTCGGCAAGAAGATGTTCTCTAGATTATATTTGTTAAATAAACAGGTTATCCAACCAAAACCTTAAGATAATATTTCTTATATTCTAGCATTCTCTTTTCTGCTACTCAATATTTAATCGTTCTAACATGCCCCTAGCTGCCTAGCATAGAAGTCGATGTCCTTTTTTTATTATTATTAGGTGCTATCACACGAGATGGACGTCGGACGATGGGGGATCTCGAAACATGTTAAAGAAATTGTTTTAAAATTTCAAGACAACAGAGCGAAATAGGCACTCTTCCTATAATTGTTTTAAATTTTTTAAAAAAAAATGTAAGACCACCTTGAGCCCTCTTTAGTCTTTTTTTTAGGGCACTATAAAATATTATATTATTATATGTATACTTGAAATCAAGGAAGGTGGGGTCAGCAGTCGGAACCGGTCGGTTTGGCCCCAAACCGACCAGGTTGGGCCGGGGTCGGCCAAGATCGCCAAAAATAATAAAAAAATATTAATTATGGGGTCGGGGTCTTAGGGTCGGGACCAATCAGTCGGCCTCAAAATCGACCGGGTAAGGGTGGGGTCGCGACCCGGGTCGCGATCCCACATTCCATGTTTGAAATATCAAAAGTAACATTATATAAAGTTCAATACCCTAACCAATTAGAATCTAATATTTGGAATATTAGGAGAAAGAAATCATAAAATAATATTTATCACTCTTCATTTTACAAAATTGTAGATTTTATAATAATTCGTGATTCGTATATTTCATCTCTTGAAGGTTTCTCGAAGTTAGAAAAGATAATTAATAGTCAAATTTCACTTAATTTATTCACTTTTATTCGGATACAATTTGGCATGTGACAAATAATTTGTCAATAAATCCAAATGTTATTATTTATTTAGCATGTTAAACAAATGGAATGTATCGAGTCAAGTCTCTCAATGGGCTCTCTTGTTATATCAGGATGAGAAACATCCATCCTTTTTTGGGGGGAGGCGGTACCTCTCGACGGCCCCTCGCTCGGAGGAGGCGGAATCCTCGCGGCCTCAGCGGCGGAACCCTCGTTCGCCGAGGAGGAACCCTCGCTCGCGGCCCTCGGCGGCGGCGGTACCTCTCGGCGGCCCCTCGCTCGGAGGAGGCGGAACCCTCGCTCGCAGAGGCAGAATCCCTCGCGGCCTCGGCGGCGGAACCCTCGTTTGCGGAGGCGGAACCCTCGCTCGCGGCCCTCGGCGGCGGCGGTACCTCTCGGCGGCCCCTCGCTCGGAGGAGGTGGAACCCTCACTCGCGGAGGCAGAATCCCTCGCGGCCTCGGCGGCGAAACCCTCATTCGCGGCCTCGGCGGAGGCGGAACCTAGCTTCGCGGCGACACTCTCGTTTGTGGCTCCTTGGTGGGCAGCAGGCGGCTTCCCCGGACCTCCCCTCGGCGGCATCTCGCGGCTTCCTTGGCAACATCGTGGCAGTGGCCTCTTCCGGCGAACTCTCTAGGGTGACACTTGCACCCATCGATTTCCTGTTCTCATTTTATCGTTGTTATATTGTCCTCGCTACTCTGTTTTGAATCCTGGGCTGTTTCTTTTTGTCATTTTGTAGGTGTTGTTGTTTTGGGAGGGAGGAAATCCCTCCCGCGCTCCCTCTTCAACGCTATGCCTAAACATGGGTTTAGGCGTTTTTAATCTTTTTGTCGCGTTGGAGATGCGGAGTCCGGCTTACGTATGTTGGCTTGTGTTTTTAGGTACTTTGTCTTTGTTTGTTGTCGTGTGGTCTAGTTTTTTGATGGTATCTTTTCTAGTTGTCTACATAGTCACTTGGTTTATCTCGAGACCGATGGCCTGGGCGATATCCACATCTTTCTGGTGTGATCTTCCGGTCTCAGGAAAGTTATCAAACTCCTTTAATGGAGTTCTTGCATCTACAGTTCGACCATATAAACACTTATATGTGTTGATCGATGTGTGGCTATGTTCGAGTCACTTAGAAAAGATAAGCTCTCTTGGAACTCTCGTTATGTGTAGTTTAATCTTGTGTCCTTTCTTTGGTTTAAGTTTCCAAGTCTATCTTATTGTATGTACTCTTTTATATTGTGAATGAATTACGATAGTGGTGTTGTTGTTCAAAAAAAAAGTTATATCTGGATGAGAGAATTGAGAAACTTGTCTCAAGTTTCTTTCACATCCAAATTCAAATTTAATACGGATTCATTTATAAAATTTAAAATAAATTTAAAATATGTTGTGAAATGATAATTTAACTTATTTATAAAACTTCATCAAAATTTAAACTCAAATAATTTTTTTTACTTATTATATATGTTTAAGTGATAATATAATTATTAATGTTGACCATTTAAAATATTTAATTGAATTACTTGCGAATTTATCAAGTTGGGCATGAGCCTACTCAAGTTCAACTCATTCAGTTCATCTAATGAATTGAGTTTTATTTTTTCGGTCCAAATCCATTCATTTATCATAATAAATAGCAAACTCATAATATTTATGGAGTCGGAGCTGGTGGTCATGGTTTCTTTGAGTTTGGATCACTTTAGATGTCCGGTGGAGAGAACTCCTTCAATTTCTAATAGGAGATTGTGGTTCAAGGGTGAACCGGTATGAATTGTTACTAAACCAGAATTCGTAATAGGTTATAGAATGGTTCGCAACGGGTTGCACTATAGTTCGTAACGGTTCGATCTGGTTCGTATAAGATTACATTGTGCTTCGTAACAATTCAGCCAGATTCACAACTATTTAATTCGTTATGAGCTCCAGTACAACTCGTTACGAATCACAGTGTAACTCATTATGAACCGCTATGAACCATTACAAATAGGGATTGAATTGTTATAAACCACAACGTAACTCATTACGAATTCTGATTCAGTAATAATTCATATCAATTCATCTCTGAATCATCACTTAAGTAGCTAGAAATTATAGTTATCTTTTATTAGAGACTTGAAAAGTTCTTCTGAGACAGCATAACCCTGTATCTTTTTTTTTGACACTGATGGCCCAGCGGCCTGAGACCCACCACGTACGTGGGTGGCGAGGGATCGAGCCCTCTCGATCCTCACAAATCACCCCCCTTGGGGTGCCCGGCTTGCAGCTGCCGGGAGACGATACCGGCCCTGTTCCCCCTTGTATCGAGAGCATAACCCTAGGACTAGGGGTGCAAACGAGCCGAGTCGAGCCGAGTAGTATGGTGTTCAAACTCGACTCGTTTATTTTACACGAGTTCGAGTTTTAGCGAGTATGTGGAACCCTTGTTCAAGCTTGGTTCGTTTATTAATCGAGTCGAGTAGAGCTCAAACTCGAGTAGTAGTTAGACTAAAATTCAATTCATATTCAAACTTAAGCTATATACAAACTCCTTTATAAATCTCAAACCAATGAAAAGTCATTTGTGAAATTTTAGATTTAACTCATTTATGAAACTCAATCTAAGTTTAAACTTATTTGAATTATTTAATATATTTAAGTGACAATATATAAATATTAATATTTAAAATTTAATTTTTAAAAATAAATATATAATATAATATTTAATAGAGTTGTTCGCGAACTTATCGAGCCGAGTAAAAGTCTGTTCAAATTCAACTCATTTAATGAATCGAGTTTTATTTTTTGTTCAAATTTATGGGGTGTTTGGTTGCATGATAATTTTTTGTACACTTTCATAATAAAAAATTATATTAAAATAAAAAGTGAAATTTTTATCGAGCCAAACTTCGAGTTAATTGTCAAGTGTATTGGTTCGTTTGCACCCGTACCTAGAACACGGTGCGGCGCTGCAGACACGTGGTTTTCGCGAAGCCGGTGGCCCTTGCGCCGTCGTAATCTCTTATCCGTGGACTTCACTCCACCACGGCGCCGGATTCGGTTAGTGGAATACTATCGATTTTTGTGAATTATAATAACTAGAAGCTATATAATAGCTTGCCGTCGACTGATTATGGAAAAATAGTATATTTAGGAATAATTTTATATCGTCCATTAAGAACCACCTGACTGGCTGTTGATAAATACCTAACAATATAATATATGTAACGACTCAATATATTATTATATTAAAATAAAATTAAAATTAGTTTAACCGGCAGAAATTAAAGTATGAAATGTTTGTGTGTTAACAAATTCAAAAAAAAAATAGTCCGAAGTTATATTTTTATTATATTTTTAACTCGATATAAAGACAAATAATAAAGTATTAAATTTTTTTGTTTTTGATTTAAAAATATTGAATGCTGAGTTATCTTAAGGTATAAGTCTAGATACGAATGCAGGATGATAAAATATATCTGTTTTTATATCTATTAAATTAATTAGTTACGTTGTTGATTAAGTAAAGAACCATTTAATTATCCTGTAATTATTTGTTAACTCAAAGAATGGATCGGATAATCAGGTGATTAGTCATTGTTCATATTAACGTATCATTTATCGTAAATATTGTTAAATTATAAAGAGTTATTCGTTATTTATCAACTTAACTGGTAAAGATGATAATAGGATAATCCTCTCAGTTGACTTGATTTACCGTTTTTTTTTTCAACGGCAGTTGACTTGGTTTACACTCCGTCGTACTACCACGTAGGGGGCATTTTGGTCATTCTGTATTCGAAATTTCTAAGCGCGCCCACGGTCGCAGGGGGTGGTGGCGGCGGCGGCGGAGGAAAAGCTGTTTTACCCTCCTCCGCCTACGTGTTGCACCACCTCCGGCACGTCGTCGCTCCCTGTTCCTCGCCGCGTTTAAAGAGGGATCGGAGCAGGCTGCCAAAGCCTGATCCAAGAGTCGCCTTCCTGCTCCCCCCCACCCTCCCTTCATTCTCGTCGAGTACGACGGTAACGCAGATCTCTCTTGTTCGCTTCAGCTTCCCGTCGTTCTGGCTCGAGGCCATTTGGTAGCGAGGAGCGATGGGGAAGGTCAGCCTCATGAGGGGCGCTCGTTCGCTGGCGATGAGGCAGACGATGTCGTCGCCGTTGTCGATGGGCCTGACGCTGCTGCTGGCGCTGACTGTCTTCTTTCTCGCGCGCCTCGCGCTCAACCTCTTCTCGCTCCCCGTCACCAGGCACTCACCAATCTGGCCGTCCTCGGCGGAGCGTCGGCTGGAGGAGGAACCTTCTGTGATCAGGCAGACGGTGGCCGAGATGTACGGCATATACACATGATTCCTCTCTTTTCTATTGGGCTCCGGCGGCGGCGTGGCCGAGGCTGATGAAATTTGGGATGCCTTTGTTTCTCTGTCTAGTGATGGGCTGGGGAAGAGAGGGCAGCAGTGGGTGGAGGTTGTCTCTTGGGAGCCGAGGGCGTTCATCTATCACAATTTCCTGGTAAGCCCAGGCTGTATGGCCTGCCCGCGACTATCTTTCTTCTTTCTTTCTTCCAGTTTCCGGATCCACCCAATCGCATGGTCATATATCTTAATCTGTTTCCTTTTCTATCGCTTGTCTTGTTAGATTAGCCTCTCTGGTTTACTCTCCTGCTGCTTGGCCTCCTATTTTGTTTGCGGCGTGTTGTGGGGAAATTTTGGTCCAAGTTATGAAGACCCATGTATGGTGGTTTACACCCTGTATTTGTAGACTTCGGAAAAGCCGTTGATGGAGAGATACGAAGTGCTTCTGAAAGCGAAACAACTCAAATTAGAAGGATTTCGAAGAGGAGATGATACTGAGAAATGGGTGTGAAAGAAATTGAGGACAGCGTCCCCATCTTTTGTCAGTTAGGGATTGTTTGTTACGGGTATAAAACGATAACCATGGTTTTTCTCCAAATTATACTCTGACAAACAGGCCTTTAATGATCAGGAGTTGTTAAATCACTGGGGAAAATGTTTCTGCTATGCCTAACGGAGAAGTTAGATATTAATATTTTTTTATCTACCAAGATCTAATATTTTGGGGTGTACAAGGCACACTAAGCAATTTTAAATTTCAAAAACTTGATAATATAGCTGTCAGCTAGTGACAGGTTAGCCGTTAACTGTTAAGTGTCAGATCAGAGCAGGATATCTACATGGAAGGCCTGACTTTTATTTTTTTGGCCTTTAATCTGAGTTTGAATTACAAATTTGTAGACCAAGTATGGTATATTGCCAGCTGAGAAATCAAGAGATTGGTAAATACCCTGTTCATATTTATGCTATCAATGTTGCCATTTTTCACAGTCAATTCGTAAGTATGAAACTGTGTACGGCCAGTTGATGTTATATTACAACCTAGTTCTATTACTTGTGCAGTCCGAGGAGGAATGCAATTATCTGATTGGACTGGCAAAGCCTCATTTGGAGAAGTCAAGAGTTGTTGATAATGACACTGGTGACGGCATAAGTAGCAGGTTTGTACCGTGCAATTTTCACATTTACAATGCATTAGAATGCATTAGTTAAGCATTGTGGTTTGTTTGTTTGTTTTTTTACTTTGTAACACTGTGCTTAGACTTCAAATATGGTTGTAAACAATGTGGTATGCGCACTCAACAAATATTTCACTTCAATCACATCTTTATTGACTCTACCATCATTTGAAAGCACATCGAAGTTTTTTATACCAATTCTGAAAACAGCCAAAGCTCTTCGGAGAATTACATGAATTTTCGCCCCTCCAAGTAGAATTATGCAGTTATGATTCTTACTTTCTCTAACCCAAGAATTACCGTTGGACAGTGTTCGCACAAGCTCTGGGATGTTCCTGCGAAGAGGGCAAGACAAAATTATACAAGCCATCGAGAAAAGAATATCAGTTTTTACTCATCTTCCTGTGGGTAAGCCATGAGAAAATGCCCTTGCTTGTCTGCGAAGGGTACTTTTTCCTGCTAATTATTTATAGTAAGATCATGGATGAAATAAATCGGGTAGCATTTCTAACATAAATTTTACGGAAATTGACGATTTAAACAAGATTATGGGAACATATATACAAAAAAGATACAAATGGATTACTTTGTATACTCTTGTTTTAACTAGTGATTCTCGATGGTGGAAATCTCCCGAAGTGGAGATACTGTTTTTTAGTTCAGTAGAGCAGTGTTCTTTGTCTTTTCTTTTGTGATGCATGTGATGCTTCCTGTTTTGGTATAGATACAACAACAGAGTTCAATGCTCTATGACTGTTTGAATGTTTGATAGAAACAATGCTTGTTTTGTTTAAATGCTGCAGTTCCCAGATCTGACCTTGCACCGAGTCATTGTCCTCAACAGTGTTCGTCCATTTCCTTTTCTTGAATAGGTGCCATTATGCTTTATGTGGTATCTTATTGTTCGCAGAGCATGGAGAAGGCCTTCAGATTCTCCGTTATGAAACTGGGCAGAAGTATGAACCTCATTTCGACTATTTCAGTGATGCGCACAGTACAAAGAATGGAGGTCAGCGGATGGCTACGGTCCTTATGTATCTGTATGCTTCATGACCCGTGTTTTAGATATCCTCTACATTATGAATCTTTGCTATGTTTTTTATTTAGAGAGTGATGTACTTTTATCCACTGTTTGAATTTTCCGCATCCATACAGCAACGATGTTGAGGAGGGTGGTGAGACTGTTTTTCCTGATGCCAAAGCGAACAGCAGCTCTTTGCCATACTACAATGAGCTATCTGAATGTGGCAAGAAGGGTCTCTCCGTCAAACCCAGGATGGGAGATGCTGTGCTTTTCTGGAGCATGAAGCCTGATGCCACTCTTGATCCAGCTAGCTTGCATGGTAGGCTATTTCCATCACACACAAAAAAAAAAGATTTCTTTTTTTTTTCAGTTCTCAACGGTTTCCTTTCAATGCCTGGTTTTGGTTACACAATTGCAGAAATTTTTTTACTTTACATGGCCCTGTTCAATATATGTTGCAGGAGCATGCCCTGTGATCAAAGGAAGTAAGTGGTCAGCCCCGAAATGGATACGAGTACACGAGTACAAGATTTAATCAGTTGCAAAGATGGTATCTTCTTTCTATTTCATTTTGCAATAATCTTGTCATATCAATATGTTCGGTTTCATTCTTTTCTAGACTTCACGTTGTTATATCAAAATGACTTATTTTGCACGCTTATCCTTGCTTATCTTTTTCCTCTTAACTAGCTTGGTATGCTAATACTCAATGGGCAGACTCCCAGATATATATATGTATCATATATAGGTTAAGTCATAGCTTATATGATGGAGGTTAATTAGATGACTTTAACTTTGCTCTTCAAGCTGCTCTATGATCAAAGCTTAAGCGGCCATTTTAGGTACTTTACAGCCTTTGACCCTCGTCAAGATGAACTGCTGATAGTGATGAATCCGAAGAGCAGATGTAACGTGATCTCTCCTTCTGAAATGTATTAATTTGGTGAAAGTTCCGAAATGCATCTATTGGTCTGGACTGTAAGAGCTGCAGACCAAACACCAGATCTGTGGGTGGTTAAGAGTAACTTGACCCTAGCTAAGTGATAACATGAAAATAGCCTAGCACAACCTTCTGTTGAATTTCATCTCTTCAAATCTCATCGTACTCATCCACTTTTATTTATTTGACTTTTCTTGTATAGACATGTCTGGTTTCTCATCTACAGGTATCTATTGACTCCAGTAAATTAGTATTTGCTTCTTTTGCCCGAACAGGAATGCCTAGACTGCCTACACATGATTGACAATTTGACATGCACGACGATTGATGGTATGGAGATAGCATTCTCTGACTGGAGGATATATAATCAGCGGAAGCACTTACCCATCATGATATCTACCTTTAAAGATCAAAAAATTGTGTTTGAACCTTGAAGCACCCTCTTCTGTGTAAAGACCCATCTGAGTTGTGTCAGGTTCTGCTTCCCACCCATCTTGTATCTTACCAATTTTTCATGAGAAAATAATGTATATTGGAGCTCTAACATTTTCGACCTGTTGTTGGGATACTCTCTCTTCCTCAGTGTTTCTTATTTTTCAATAAGAACAGAAGAGTAGAATTCTGTTTAAATTAAGAGGGAAATGGTTGATAATGTGTTGGGATTAAAATATGAAGTTGAGGAAATTAAGGAACAATGTAAATGAAAATGTTAAAAGCCATTTTTTGTTTCGAAACCCAATAGGTATTTTAAGAGATTTAACCGCTTTTAGATTTTAAATAAGAGGACTTGCCCTAACATGAGTCCAGAATCCAAGATATTCATATCAAATCACGGGCATTATAGCATATTCTTTTTAAATCTGCGTGTCGCGGGAACTACATTTTGAGACGCATATCGGACTAGACCATCTAATCGTACAGCGACTAAAGAAGAAGATAGTTAACTAACACTTAATTTGTTTTTCAAGCTTGGCTAATATGGTTCCTTGTGCTAATTTCTCCATCCTTACATAGTAGGTGAAAGTGTAAGTTGCAAAAATAACTAATAGGTCATGCCTGTATTTCTACTTTTTCCTCAATCTAAATACTAAAAATTATGTGACATGGTTATACATAAGCATGACTAAGTAATAAGAATAAAAAGAAAGGATTTTTGGATCAGTGCCCTTAGTTATTTGAACTTCAAAATATAGAAATATCAAAGATCCTAAATTTTTTACCATTTGAAAATGAATTCTTATCATTTAGGAACTCCCAAATTATAGTTAGGGTAAACGATTTTAATTTTTATTTATGAAATTTAATTAAATATCTATATATATGTGAGGGAAAATCTTTTATCAAAAAATTTTAAATTTTGGTTAGCAACTTTTGAGAGGAGTTTCATGGTAGGAACTTATTTTTAAATGACAAAAAAATTAAATATTTTAAAAATAATTTAAAAAATAATTTAAAAAATATATAACTATCTTGACATAGAAAAATTCCTAAAAAGAATGACACATCGATGAATGGAGTCTATTTTTGTCGTTATATGTCTTGGAGTAAAAAAAAAGGTTTAATTGCATATAATTTAAACCGACAAGACTTAAAAACCATGCAAGGAAAAATGATAGACACAAAGGATGACACTACATACTAGCACAAGTGTCCACCTAAATAAATTTTGTTATTGATACTTTATGTTAGAGTCTCAAAAGTAACACTATAATAATATTGATATTGATATTCTAGAAGTTTGAGTATCAATATCAAAATTGATACAAGTGAGCATGGGTATTATATAGCATTCTTTTTTTGTATTATAAATTTCAAAATTAATACTATTAATCAAATATTTTTAAATTATTATTATTATTATTATTAATTTTAAAATTAATAGTGACAGAGATGTTAGATAGTATTATCAAACAGGGTATTATCTACTAAAAATATCAATATAAAAAATATAATAATATTTTTAATATTCTAAGTAAACGTGACAAACTGTATTGTTCTGTGCACATGGTACCTATATATGGGTACAGTATGGTTTGACCAATGGAAAGTCCAAGTGGTAAAGGGCATTGGTAAGGGAGGACCGATTGATAAGATCAAAAACCTTGGTGATATCTAGTTTCATGAGAAAGGCACCTATTTTACCTCTCATCCTACAAAAATAATTAGTAGTTTCATTAACTAGGATGAAGTTATCACTAGGTAGTCTCCTAGAGGTATAGGCACTCTGGTTAGGGACAATGCTTTTGAGTCATAGGGCGATTGTTTTGGTATTGACCTTGAGGGCAGTGCTACAAACAAAAGGGGGGATCCCATCCGGGCAAGGGGACTTGTCGAGGGCCATGGAGAAGAGAGTGGTTTTGAGTTTTGCCATGGAGAGGGGTGTGTGTGAGCTATGTTTTGTCAATGACCGAGATGGTTTGGATCTTTGCTTCTGGTATATATGCATGCTCATATTCGTGAGGGGCTTTGGGTTTGTCTTCCAGTTCTTTCTCATGCTCGATACCGTCCTCCCCGAAGTCCTGCCCGATTGAAGTTAATTTGCGCGGTTCCTCCTCGGTTGGTTTTGATTGCAGTACTGTGAGGATTGTTGAAATTTCCATGTTTCCAGTCAAGCAAATCTTTTCTCGATCCAGCAGTCTTGCCATTGTAGTTTACCATGTATCTTAAAGTAGGGCGGCACCACCAGACAGCTTCAATTTTGAAAGATAGTTTATGGAGTGTGCGAGGGGTAAAGAGGCTACGGTATATATGGGTCGGTGGGTCGGAGGGGCCAGCCGGAGCGGAATAGGTGGAAGGAAGCTGCGTCAAATAAGTTGAGCCGGTCTAAGGTCGACACAGAACCTCAATAACTTCGTTATGATATGATGACCACCGTATCTACGTTAGAAGAATTTGGGTAACGCATGCGTGCGTGACCATGTATTTTTTGATCATATCCTATCGTCACCTTATGTCTGACACAACATGTATGAAGTCACATAACATATTGTTATATGTTTTGCATTTCAATATTTCATTGTTTATTTACATACCGCTGGTGCAAACATATCTGCGATGTGCGCGCGCGCGCCGGAGGGGCGCAGCGGTTTAAGCGAAACCAGGTTGCGGCCGCCGGGAACCGCCGTTGGCCTCGAACTTCCACTGTTCATTTCCCGAACTGCCCTTGCGTCGTGTTGGTCACTGCTGCTCGTATGAATGTGTTCGGGTTTGACCGTCGCGGGAAGCGGAGGGTAGCACCGTACTTTTAACACATCCAAAAAGTCTCCGAGCGCGCCCACAGCAGAGATCGGCAGTTTCTCTCCGGCCGCCGGCCGCGCCTTCGCTTCTCTCTTCACCCCGATCTCCGGCTTGTCCCTCCCTTTAAGAACGTCGCGGCGGACGCCCATGGAAGGCCCTCGAACTGCTCGCAGCGGCACGGCGCCATCGTCTCCTCAGTTTCCGGTTCACTCTCAGCTCCGGCAACGGTGGTTACGAGGGCATCTGGTGGGCAATGGGGAAGGCCGGTCTCATGCGGAACGCCCGGGTGGCCCCCTGGAGGAAGTCGTCACCGTCGTCACCGTGGAAGCTGGGCCTGATGGTGCTGCTCCTGGTGACGGTCGTGCTGCTCATGCGCCTCGCTGTCAGCATCTTCTCCCTCCCCGTGGCCAGAGACGAATCCCTTCAGCGGGCACCGCCCGGGGATCGGCGTCTGGAGGAGGCGTCTCCCGTGATTGAGCAGACTGTGGCCGAGTTGTAAGAGAATTTTCTGCTTCACAAATCTATCAAGTCCTTAGATTAGTTTTTGGGAAATGCGGCCGTCTGGTGTTGATGGATCTGGCGTTGCCTCTGTGATATGTTATTCTTTTGCAGTGAGGGATTGGGAGAGAGAAAGAACCAATGGACGGAGGTCGTCTCCTGGGAGCCAAGGGCCTTCGTCTATCACAATTTCCTGGTTCGCCATTTCTTTCTGATTTGTGTCCCCATTTCCAGTTTAGAGAACAGGGATCTTCTATGAAATGTAATCAGATTCCGACACGATTGTCTGTCTCTATCGGCCTCTCTATCATTTTCTTTAATCAAAATCGGGCCATCTATCATGGCAGCTTCTTTAACCCAGGTTATTGCCAATTTTTTTTTGAAAATTTCTTAAGGAGCATACTATTGGGGATATTTGTTCTCCAGCTATAAGGCTTTCGAGGATCCTGTAACCGAAGAGTGTAATTCCGATCATTTCAATGCTGAAGCTGTGAGCAGCGTCAAGCTCTTAATAATCCAGCAATGAGTTTTGCACTCTTTTAGTTTGCATCTTCTTTTTTTTTGGACAATTCTTCCTCCCCTTCCCCCCAGTTTCAATTCATAAACATTTTTCTTTGATTGAAGCTTGGGGTTTTCCTTGTTTGGATTATGATCTGCTTACGCACTTCTGGATTATACTCCATGTTTAGCTTAGAAAAAGAACATCATAGATCCAATCATCGCCTGAGACATCGTGACTTTGTTGGTGTAACCTACCAGTAGAAGGATTGTGTAGTGGAAGTTTCTTAGCATACTATCGCAGAATCTGCTGATCGAAGGTCATTGATTTTTATGCAGTCAAAAGAGGAATGTGAATACATGATTGGGCTGGCAAAGCCTCATATGTTTAAGTCATCAGTTGTAGATAGTTCTACTGGTAAAAGTAAGGACAGCAGGTATGCGCTACACTTTCTGTTTTTATCTAAGTTATCTTCTTGTTACGTTATGCTGTCTTTCGGAATGCAAAGGTTCCGTCTAACGTTATTTCTCAATCTTCTTGCTTGGCAGGGTCCGCACTAGTTTTGGGATGTTCCTTAAACGAGGGCAAGACAAGATTGTACGAGCAATTGAGAAAAGAATCGCAGACTTTACCCATATGCCTGTAGGTAAGCTGTTAAGCGTTCCCATGTGTACGGGTTTTTGCCCATGGCTTATTCTTCTTTCAGCATTAGCTAGAACCTTCTTCAAAACCGCTAAGTTATATCGAGTCATCTATGCAAGTCTGGATCATGTGGAGTGATAAATGATATGCTAAACAAAGGGCAGAATTGAGTTGAGTACCTGGGCTTTTCACATTTGCAGTTAAGAAGATGAAAGGAAGCATAGTGGTGAGAAGAAACTCTGAAGAGGCTAAACCGAGAAACAAAGCCAACCAAAACCAGACGAAGACAACTCACCCAAACAACTGGATGTGAAAGTGCCCACAATATCAATATGTTAATTAGATGGAGATTATTCATATGACCCTTCAAGCTTTGTCTACTAGGACTTACTATTGTAGCAATTTAGGTATGAATTTTTTTAGAGTATTAGACCCCCTTTATTGGCATTCCATGCGGCACATTTACATAAAAAATATCTTTTAATAATGTTGTAATCAGGTTGGGTCTCACATTTCCATCTCCATATCCGAAAGCAATGAAAATGTTTCAAAAAACAAGTACGCAAGGTTCGGACGAGACAATCAAAAGTTTGGCTTGAAGAGGCATTTTTGCTTTGGACGTTGACCCTTAAAATAATGCACTGTTTGATTCTGTTATACCATAATATTATAGGCCTCTTCTTTTTTATTCACTGAATTCATGCCCGTGAATGCCCTTGCTAGGGATCTTTCATCTGATAGTTGACCTTAGAAGTGTGATAACATGTAATCTCTTTCATTTTGCTACAATGTTTTACATTTATTTTGTTTGCACTTTGCAGAGAACGGAGAGGGCCTTCAAATTCTTCACTATGAGGTCGGGCAGAAATATGAACCTCATTTTGACTACTTTCTCGACGAATACAATACCAAGAATGGGGGCCAGCGCATGGCCACTGTCCTCATGTATTTGTACGTATCACAACTCTAGTCTCTATTGCTAACCTTTTGGGATCCATCTTGCTCCACTTGTTTACACTGATTTTATCTTTTATGTTTTACTATATGGTCTCAATTTACAATGCCACACAGGTCCGATGTTGAAGAAGGTGGTGAAACAATCTTTCCTGATGCGAAGGTAAATAGCAGTTCGTTGCCATACCATAATGAGCTATCTGAATGTGGCAAAAAAGGCCTTGGTGTCAAACCAAAAATGGGAGACGCAGTGCTCTTCTGGAGCATGAAACCCGACGCTACTCTTGATCCCTCTAGCTTACACGGTGAGAACTACCACCATACCGTAGCTTATATACGTGAAAGTTTCTCATTATATTTGCAAGTAGGAAACTTTGAATCCGGTATTTGATTTTTGATATTCATGGTGAACAGTTCAAATGATTTGCGTGCTTCCTAAGCTTCCCGCACCCTATTATTTATTTTTCAAATTTCAACTTAGATGACAAAGACTGCTTGATATTCTGACTGTTAGTTCTCTATGCATCCTTTTCTAGAGTTCTGACTCTAACCTCATCCCATACGCATTCTTACTGCAGGAGCCTGCCCGGTGATCCAAGGAAACAAATGGGCAGCTCCGAAGTGGATACGTGTTAACGAGTTCAAGGCTTAGGTGAAGATGATTACAAGGCATTCTGCTCTATTAGGCATTTTTTATCTTGTCTTGTTGATGCAAATGATCGAGTATCCTTAATATACCTTACGGGTGACCAGTTTTACATGAAGAATTTTCTCTTATTCATTTTATGCGTTTCTTCAGAATTTTCTTCCGTAGTGGAGGAAAAGGCTGGATGGGGACTGGTAACTGAAAATTTAACATTGATATGACAAAATTAAAGGACAAGTATCGTCATGAGTTCTACCCCCCCCCCCCACACACAGAAGGGATTGTCATGAGTCTAGTGCAGGACAATAGAATCGTAGTTCCATCTTATGCATTTCTTCTCTATCCCTTTCACTGTCGACAACACTCCCTTACACCATTAGCAACCTTATGATTCTGTCGATATTGATGAATCACCACCTGTGCTACTCTAACTGACCGTTTGGCAACATGGCGGGATGACTTCTATCTGAAGTGTTTTTTTTTAAAGTACTTCAATTAGAAGCCCTTCTTATTCACGGAGGTAGAAGTTGTTTGGTTGTATTTTAAACTCGAAAATCTTTTTTTTGCCACTGAAGTGAGGTCATATTTTGGATCACATCAATGCATCTCCGTAGGTAGTCGCTGGTGTCGCGGAAGGCTCTCGTCGGCGATGTTTGGGGGGGGGGGGCTCCATAGGGTCGTTGGCCTGGCGCTGCCGTGCGGGCCGCCGCTGGGCTCGATGCCGGCAAACAGGGTGGAGGTTGCCGTCACGGAAGTTGCTCGTCGGCGAGGTGTGGTGGGGCTCGCGGTAGGGTGTAGGGGGCTCGAGGAAGGCAGTCGCAGCCGGGGTCGCGGAGGGCTCTCGTCGACGATGTGCGGAGGCTCGCAGCAGGATGCAGGGGGCTCTGTAGGGTCGCAGAGGGTCGTCCGAGGGGGGGGATCGCATCAGGGTGCGGGGGCTCGAGGAGGGCAACCGCAGCCAGGTCGCGGAGGGCGCTCACAGGGGTAGGTCACCGTAGGGGAAGCATTGCACGCCGATGGGGCTATTCCTGTCGGGCCTGGCACTGCTGAGTGGGCTGCCCATTGGCGGATCTAGAATTTATGCATAGTGAAGTCACAAAATATAATTAATGGGGTCACCTCTTTTTAAAACATGTTAATATCAAATGTTTTGATAAAATATTTAATAATTTACAATAGAAGTTTAAAATTTTAGTGGGGTCACTTGATCCCACTAAATATAGCCGGGTCCGCCACTGGGGCCGCCGTTGGGCTCGATGTTGGCAAAGAGGGTGGAGGTCACCGTCGCGGAAGGTGCTCGTCGGCAAGGTGCGGTGGGGCTCGCGGCAGGGTACAGGGGGCTTCGCGGAAGATAGTCGTCGGTGGGGTTGCCGGCGGGGACGCGGAGGGCACTCGCGGGGTCGTTGGGAGGTGGATGTCGGGA
Organism: Cryptocoryne crispatula var. balansae; assembly: GCA_036172225.1. Lineage (NCBI taxonomy): Eukaryota > Viridiplantae > Streptophyta > Magnoliopsida > Alismatales > Araceae > Cryptocoryne > Cryptocoryne crispatula. Next base: position 6,305,266 of record CM069932.1, on the reverse strand, counting down.
GGAGAAAATTTGGGGTCGGAAGGAGAAAAAAACTCCTTCCTTCTGCCTTTCGCAAAGAGGAGAAGTAGATATTAACAGATCCTCAAACACCATGTTTAACAAAAGGACTTTTCAAAGAAGGAGAAGTAAAAAAAGAAGTGCTTCTAACGAGTTCCCACACGGATCCTAAGTTCCATCCAGTGAGTTGTCCATCGATAGAAATATATTTATTTCTGTTTTCACAACTTCGTTCGTCTCTTGCAAGCTTGTCTTATTCTCGTACACAACTGACATGGCGTTTTAACTTTGTGACGTCTTGTTTATATTTTCAGAGAGGAGAACGGTAGTAATGCGGTAAACCCGCGCTAACATACACGACGATTACGCTTTCTGTCCTACACGATTCCTGGAGAATATAACGTTTTTGACGTCATCCGGAAAGTTCCTTCTCTTCTCTTGTTTGTAGAAAGACGTGAAGGAACACCCAAAAACCATGTGCTGCAACCCTTTTTTTATGCAATTGTGGCAAACTAACTCTATTTCCCAATCTGTCAATCGACGAGGATTCAAGTTACTTACGAATTATCTTCATTCAAGTTACTAACTCTTGTTCTCAATCTATTGATCACCCATCCGAGTGAACCGACTATATAAGGTTATTACCAGAGATCTCCGATTCTCCAGCACACGCATACGTAGTATTTTAGTCGAGGAACAACGGGTTGTTACCCCGCATGCGGAAGAATAGACTCGCCGTTTGCCGACTAAAAACATATTGATATGCTCATGCTCGTTCAATTTTTACCGAGTAAGGCATCCGGTTAAATTGGAGTTACTCTTGAAATAACCGAGTGATTGATTTAGCAGCATTTCGTTTATATTCTCTGAATCATCTCGTCCCCCCCATCGAATAAGTCATCGCCATAACGAGGCTCAGTCTAGATACGACGAGCACTCCAAAGATAAATCTTTGCAACATTGCGGAAAGGCAATTACTTTTCCACCGGTCGGTTCGATTGCCAATAGCTTGTTCTTGATGAATTTCTCTCACAGATGGGAGAAGAAAGGCATTATCAACAAGCTCTTCTCGGGATCCATATTTTACATGCTCCTCCATGCAGCAGACATCTTACCAAGACAGAAGTTGAGTAGATTTAATATTCCCATCAAAATTCCATTAACAGATGCTCAAAATGTTGAACTGATTATTGCCAGCAGCCAACGAGAAACAGCACCGGATAGGCCTCTTAAGTCAAGTTTAGTCTCACATTGATAAAATAAGAAAATTTTAAACCTTTAAGATAAGAGATTATCTTCTACCTCTAAAAGATCATTTTTAAGAGAAAAACGATCAAATAAAATTGCCTTAAATTTTAGTGGGATAAAATCGTAGAAACCAGGTGACTGCAGTGAAAACTTACATCTTGGAGCTGTTTCTTCCCTAGGTCCATATTATTATAACATTTTTATTTCGACGCTGAACAACCAGCTGTTTCAAGGATCAAGTATAAACTAACATAAAAACTTTAATATGGATTTCTCTGGGGATCTATGACCACAAGGCCGACAAGCAGCTCGTTATGCAAAGATCTTGTTCCGATCAAACAAACAGCAGCATCTCTCTCTCTCTCTCTCTCAACCCCTGACAAAACGAGCCTATAGAAATCCAGAATGGCGCCAGGAATTTTCCAGGTAAAACTCCTAGGAAATACCACACTGTTGCTATACAATTTCACGTATCTGAGATCCACCATTTACAAGACGCTCCTATGAAATATACCGGATTCGGTAGAAGACATTACAACTACCATCGGGACCACGTTCGCCTTCAAACCTTCGTTTAGGAACCTACCTGAGATACAGCGACACCAGGAACTGTGAGAACAAGATGAACTCGCTTACAATCACGGCAGGAGAATGAATACCCAAAAATGGAACTACATCTACTTGTAACCATTGCTCAACTGCAGATCCAACAACTGCACCTGCAATAAGCCCCCCAACAGTGATTATTGCGGCTTTTCCTGTAAGAGAAAGATTGGAATAGATTAGTTGATGGGTTTTCTTAGCTGATGTCACTCATTTCATACAAACTCCCGAATGAAAAAGGACAAAATCACTTGTAACAACATGGGCCAAAGGCGACATTGGATTGTTCATTTTGTTTCCTTTGTCTTTTGTCATGAAATCATACAATAATTTGCAATGACAGATAAGCAGACTACATGTGTTTTGCGCTATGCTTCAAATTTGCTGTGCCGAATGTTAATGTATTATTCTTCTTTGACAAGAGCAAGTGACAAAAAATAGTCATGCTTAATGAGGAGTCTGTTTGATTTTGCTACTCGGGTTAGAATAGGTGATTAGAAAAACATTCTCTTTGATAGAAGACAACTATGCTCTAATGGAACTTAACAAATAACAAAAACATATAATGATACTGATTAGAACAAACAATCAAGCATTGACTGCAGAATTGTACACCAGCCACCTGCTTAATTCATTATCTTGGAATTCCACATGTTCATACTTGTAATTCAGACAATCATTTCTCTCCTTTTGTATTTTTTTCTCTCTTTCTTCAAACCTTTTCATCATTGCAAGAAGTCATGCAAGTTAGACCAGCAAACATAGTTTTCTCACTAGCATCATGATGCATTCTATTGAACAATCAAGTAATAGAAATTATTGCACAGAACCCAACAAAAAAACTGTCAACAGAACAATCTACTGGGACGCTTAATTACATAAGTTCACCAACAAATTTGTTAAAAACTAGCCACCAAAGGGCGGAAGGTATTGGGTAAAGACTGTCATGTTTCCTCTAAAGCATAGTTCATGGAATTGGTTGATCTGGATTGGAATTGGCCGATTTTCAGATGGAATGGACTCCAATCTAATTTTGGTTTGGAGTCCTAATCCAAGCCGGACTCCCTCCAGAAGATCGAATTAGCGTGGATCGGACAGGAATCAACCGAATCGGCCATTACTAACACTTTTCTAATCTCTTGGGCAATGAGGCTTGGAGGGTAGAGATGGCTTGAAGCTCTTTATGTCTCTCTCTTGGGAGTTAAAGACGTTCTCAACCTTCTAACATTTTTCCAACCTTTGAAAATGTGGTTAGGGGGTCCCTTTTATAGGCAAAGAGGCCACAGGGGCATTTCATGAATACAAATTGTCATCCAGAACAGCAAATGACCCGCCTGCCGGGTCATTGGGCGACCCAACAGGTAGGTCACCAGGTGACTCGCCTGACGAGTCATCTACGAAATCATAAATGCCATTAAATATGCATGTGCTGAAAGCCGACTATGCATCGTCTAGGCCTACTACAGTGGCAGGTATCCCAACTGACGGAACGCCCATGTTCAGTTAGTCCCGACCATCCGGACGAGCGTGCACCGCTCACAGGTCACTTCGGTCAGTCTGTACGCTACAATACTAGACGACCCGTTGACCGGAATGCCTCCCGTACCTGACCGGATTTGACCCCCCCACCTACCACCGTCAGAATGAGCGGACTTAGCGAGAATTGGGAGATGACTCGTTGATCAGGTCGCCAGGTGACCCGGCAGGGGGGTCATCTTCCCTTCCAGAGCCTTTTTTTTGCCATTTTTCAGTGATCCGGTTTGTTTATCGGAAAACTCAAGTACCTAAGAAAACATGAATTTTAAGTTCCTCAAATAGGCAAAATTCACCTAGTGACCCACTTGCCGGGCCGCCCAGTGACCCCCCTACCGGGTCGCACAATGACCCGCATGTCGGGTCGCTCAGGGTCCAGATTGCCATTTTGGAGTCAAAACCCGTTTTTCTTCTCCCATCTTCTAGCATTACTTTGTTTCTATATTTTTCATCATAGATCATCATGTTTACATGCATATTTAACTTAGTCATATCATATATCATCATCCAAAACACATAAAAGGAGAGTTGGGAGTTATTCTCAATCCGGTTAGTCCACTTCCTTTTGTAGTTTTAGTTCATTTTTTTGCAAGATGCTTCACTATTTTAGTTTTAATCTACTTTCACTTGTTTTTGTGGCTTACTTGTTTTTGTATGAATAATTAAAAGTGCTTCAAACTCTTTCTTCTCGGCCGGCCGAAAAAGAAGAAGATGGAACCCATAATCTCCCAACACAATCTCTCTGCTTAGGTACGTTTGGTCACTTCTTTCTAATACTTACATTGTCTCTCTTTCTTTTTACTCTTGGAGCCCGCGGTTCCTGGCGACCATACACACACCAACACTCACCGGAGCCCAAAGTTGGAAGACGAGGAGTGGTGGTGTTTCTTGGAGCAGGGGAGAGCCGACCCCGCGACGGCGTCCATAGGTATTGGGTAAAGATTGCCATGTTTCCTCTAAAGCATAGTTCATGGAATTGGTTGATTTGGATTGGAATCAGCCGATTTCCATATTGGAATGGACTCCTCGAATCTAATTTTGGTTTGGAGTCCTAATCCAAGCTGGACTCCCTCCAGAAGATCGAATCAGCCTGGATCAGACAGGAATCAACCGAATCGGCCAATTCCAAACCGATTGTGGCAATTTGCCGCCAGAACCCTACCCAATGGCAGTGGTATTGGTGGCCACTTCTAGCTTGTTTTGGGGCCAATTTTATATCCAAAGAGACTAGATAGGATCGGCATCCAATATATCATATTATTGTCTTTTTTTTTCATTTTTCAAGGAACCGATTCAGAGCATAGTTTGCATAATCGGCCAATTCGAACCGGGATTGGTTGATTCCAAGATCAGATCTGCCCCTGGCAATCTGATTTTCTCCAGAAGAACCAATCCGAGGAGAAATTGGCTTGGATCGGCTCAATCAACCCTTGATAGGATCAGAATTGGTATATCCATTGATTTTGACTGGAGCTGAAAAAATTGAAATTGGGCCTGATTCCGATCCAATTTCCCCCTATACCCCCTTGTGCTCCCAATCCTTCAATCCCTCACTCTCCTCCTCCGATTTCGACCCCCACCCTCCCCCTCCAGTATCCCCTTCATGGCGGCAGCCTCACCCCTCTTTGGTGAAGCAATCCCCCCCTCCAATCTGGTGACCCCCCTCTTCCACCCTCCCCTAGTCCCCCACTCCCCCTCCAGGCCTCCCCCTTCCCCTAGTTATCCCCCTACCAGAAGGGTACCCCCTACCCTACCAACTGTAGCACCCCTTCCCTGGGCTCCCTGGGACAATCAACCCCTCCCCTTTAGGTCTACCTCGAAGGGTGCTTAAGCTGTGAGCTCCCCGGTCCCCTCCCCCTCCAAGTTTGGGTGCACCCAAAAGCTCCCCCTCCCCGTGCACTGTCACCTTGAGGGGTGACTATTTTAATCACCCATCCTCCCCCCCCCATCAGGTTTGGGTGCACCCCCTTGTCCGGAATTCCCAAATACCCCCTCTCTCCTTAATATTTTTAAAGTTTTACGTAACAGTAGTACCACTTTTTATGTGTTCCATATGTAGAGAAAATGTCGAACAAAGAGCACGATGCCCCTGAACTTCATGATATTGGATGGCAACATAGATTTTTGCTAGATGTTAAAAAAAGAGTCAAATGTAAATGGTGCGATAAGTAAAAGAATGAAGATATTTTCTATCTCAAACAATGCATTGGTGGAATTAGTGAGAATATCCAAAAATATGATATTTCCAGTAGAGCCGCGAGAATAAATGAGTGATTATTTAACCGGGAGAGTATCACAAAATGAGATATATATTAAGTAGAGAGCCATGTTGCATAATGAATTGTTTGAACGAATAAAGCACAAACACAAACACCTTCCTCACATGACAATGAAGAAAAATTTGTTCTTTCAACTCAACAACAAAATATAGGAAGTTCAAGTGGACGTAAAAGTGAAAGTGGAGATAAAGAATCTAATACAAGTGTATGTACAAGTGGAGCAGAGGTTGATGAATTGAGCCAACACCAACATTCAAGTGACTGAAGTTAGTGTCAAACACAAACTGGTTTTTTGATGTGTACATGGCTCAATGTTTTTAGAAATCCCTGATAACCTGCAACCATTTATTCCACTCACATTATTTGCATATGGATACGGGTCAACCATGATTGGCAATTTTCAATGGAACATCTTAGAACATGCAAAGAATGTGGAGTCCTAATCTAGTTACATAGTCATTGGTGATAGAAAAATATATTTTGTATTACATATCATTTGTACTATATAAACTAGTTATTGGAATGATCATTGATGTTAACATACATTCTCTAGTCTTTAAAATGATCAGGATGACATGAAAGTGTGCTTAGGTGTTACATGTTATTTTTAACAATTTTTTAGATGGTTTCCTGTTTTTATGATTTTTTACCAATTTTTTAGAACTGAAAAAAATCCGAATCCGGACCGATTCCGGATTGGAAATCCTCCCTAAACATCAGCCAGGATCACCCATCCAATCCAGATCTGGATCAGATCGGAACCCATAGATCCAAGTCCTACTTCCGATCCTACAATCCTTGATCCGGACTGATTCCAAATCAGTTTTTCTCCCCAAAAATCAGTCGATCTGGATCAGATCTAAATCAGAACTTACTGATCTGGGTCCGATCCCAATTCTACGATCCTTGCTCTAAAGAAAGTAGACTTAAGTATACTTAATAAAAAATGAGAATGTTGCCATTGTTTACCCAAATTAACGTTGTTCTTGGTTAGAAAATACAACGAAGCTCCAAATCCAGTGGCAAGTATCAATCCAGGAACATCAGCCCCAGAGTATGCCCCTGCTGAAGGTGGTGATGAACCATTGACAAATGTAAAAACCATCAGTGCTCCATAGATGCCTCCTTGGATACCCAAATTTCTTGTTGATGGATATTCAATTGACACGGGGACATTCTTGACAACTGCCTGAAACCATTGTGGTGTCAGTGATCCAGGATTTCTTGCACGTTTCACATCAGCATAGCGAATATCACTATTCACAACTTTCCCAGCCCTACGTTGTGTCAAACTTTGCATGAGCAACATGTCGTATGCAGCCTCCACCTACAACACAACTGCAAATGATTAGCAATTAAGATAAACAACAAAAGTTCATACATAAAAATAAATTTTGTCTATATATGTGGAAGGCAAAAATAGAAGAAACTTATGCAATGACAGAATACTCAAATTGAAGTAAACGTTACTTCGATGTGTAGTAAATGTATAAGACGCTAAAACAGCAAAGATTATGCAGTATTTTTATCTCAACATTCTCGCTAGAAGATGATGAGAGAGAAAGGGAACAAACAAGAGAAGTTATCGTTTGGCACATTGACCTGTCGAAAATTACATAAGTACTATCACATAGCAGGTTCAGAATATATGATGAAAGCATGGACGAGATCACGATAGCTCAACCGTTCAAGGTAATTACATGGTCCAATAAAGCTATAAAATGGCACCATAAGGGTTTTCTTTATCTTATGTATGTGATTACAAGTCTCTTCCTAGCATGTTTTGATTTTACTTTACATTTTTCTTTCCAACATTCACAATATAGCTAATGGACAAGAAGCAAGAAAATTAACCAATTGCCAAGAATCATGGATATCTTTGTACAGCTATCCCAAAAATTATCTCCGACTTTTTTCCCGACAATAAAAGGTTGACTTACATCATTTCCATGGCTTGCAGGATCAGCTAATCCCAAATCTAAGCTAGAATTCCTCAATCCATTGATTGCATAATTCCAAGATCAGATTGGTCAAGCTCGTTCCGATTATCACCTAGATGACCGATCCAGACTAGATTCCCAGCGGAATCAGTCTGGATCAACAGAATCGGCTGATTCTTTGGGTTTGCATCGAAATCAACCGAATCCAACAAGAAGACTTGAGTCCTAGTCTGCTCCTGGAATTGGTCCAAATCCAAGCCCAATATCGGTCTGATATCACCCCGATAAGAGTGATATCAGTATTAGCCCCTAAAGGCCGATTCCCCTCAGACCTCTCCCGATTATCCTAGGGCTCCGGCAATTCGCCAACATAAGTAGTGATCCGACGTCGATTCCCCGCTCGATCTAGCAATTCTCCGATGACCCAACCTATAGAGGGGCGATTCCCCTTCTCCAACGGTGATTTCAGCCCATCTAGGGCTCCTCCCATCGGCAATCCCCCCCTCAAGAACCCCTTCAAAGGGTTGTTAAGCCCGTTCTTCTACCCATTCCCCCAGGATGACTATTTGAAGTCTCCCCTCGCCTACCCTTGCATCCCCCTTGAACAGTCACCCAGGGGTGAATGTTTGAGATCAAGAATAACCCTTAAGGAGTTCTTCCTCCCTACCTTGCTCTCTGCTTTCCCCCCAGCCCCAAAAAACCCCTTAAGGGTTGTTCTTCCTCCCTGCCCTACCCTTATGCCTACCCCTCCCCGAGACCACTTTTTAATCGGTAAATGTGTTATTTGTTTTAATGTGTTAATGTTGCAAACTTTAGAGTAATGGCCAATCAAGGAGGCAATGATACGTCTACACTCCGTGATATCTAGTGAGAACATGACACTTCAGTGGATATCGATAATAACAGGTTACAAAGTAAGTCTTGTGGTAAACAAACAAATGGGAGAGTATTTCATTTGAAGTAGCAAATAGGTAAGGTGGGTGAAAATGTGAAAAAAAATGTGACAAGTTAGAATTTAGATACGAAGAGGATATTCAAAAATGGATATCTCTTGGATACAAAGTGAATACGAATAATATATGCTTTGCCAAAACCCCTGTAAGAGGAGCTATTATCTGACCTTCTCTAGGGTGATTATGCTAGTGCTATAGAAGATGGTGTGTCGAAGGATTGCAAACATGAGGTAGTCTCCATAAACATCAAGCAAGAGTTTATTGGAGAATAGAAAAAAACACATCAAAAGGTGAATAGTATAAAAATTGTGGGAATCACACAGATATTGAAAAATCACACAAATCATAGGAAAATTGAAAAAGGGAAAAGAAAGAAGAGAAAAATTATCAATGCCTGGAAGACGATTACAGACACCGGTGAACGCGAAGAAGGCATGCCGGATTCCGCCGAAACAAGGGATGGCGCCGCAATGCCTTCTCCACCGCCATAGAAAAGGGATGCCGTTGAGAGCCATCAATATGGAGGAGCCGTCGCGATGGAGAAGGTGCCATCACGGGCTGGGCCATAGCGTCTTCTCCGTTATCATGGAGAAGCAACCATTGGGATTGGGAGTGAGGGAGTTGCATTGTCGGGAGAAGGGATGGTGTTGCTGCAGTGCCTTCTCCACCGCCATGGAAAATGGATTGCACTGTGGGCCGTTGGGATGGAGAAGAAGCCATCGCGACGAAAAAGACACGAGTGCAGTGACTTTTCCAACGTGATGGAGAAAGAGCCAACTGGACTTGGGAGTGAGGGAGCTATGTTGTCGAGACTTAGAATGAATCAGGAATGGGGTTGTGTGGACTTGGTTTAGATATAAGGTTTTATGGTGACTCTTGGATCAATGATTCAATGGTTCTCATCGAAGTAGATCCTCTTATTTTGAAACTGCTTCACTTGTTAATTAGATATGATTTGTTTCCCCCAAAAAAGATTTGACGGATCACTCTAATTGGAAATATCCACCCAATCGGATACAAACCTGAATTGAATCCAGATATTATCTATATCCGTTTACAGCCCTACCCTCTATGGATTTCTAACCATATATTCCACTCACAACTCCAGTGCATAACAGTATGTATGATTTTACTTAAATGGCTGATTTGTTATTTTTCATATGAATATAAGCTAATCATGACTGACAACTCTCAATAGAGCACGTAGGAGAACCCAGAAATCAAAGAGTATCAAGGTCAATTCCATAAATATTGATAAAAGAAAGATATATTTTGTATTGGATGTCATTTGTACCATGTTCTTTGTTTATGGAAATGACTTTTATAATGACATGAAAGTGTGTTAAATGTTACAATTTTTAAAAATTTTATAGTGTTTTCTATTTTTTATAATTTTAGTGATTTCTTAAATTTTTTACCATGAAAAAAACTATTGATTTGGACCGATTCCATATTGGTTTTCCTCTCGGAAAATTGGCTGGAATCAGCCTATCTGATTAAATCTGGATCAGATCAATACCCACCGATTTAGATATCGATTCCAATCCGGCGATCACTACCCGATATGATCCTGTGATGGTTGATCCCTGTCCAATTTTCAGCTGAGATCAGCCTTAGACCGGCTAGATTAGCCGATTCAATTGAACCAGAATGCTGAGCTAAGTTCAACCCAGATCGACTAATCCTAAGCCAAGATTGGCCAATCTGAACATGGCCAATTCCAGCAAGACTAGACCAAAATACATACAGAGTAAACTTAAATATAATTTCACAAGTGATAATGAAATATATACTTTAAATTTCACATGTCAAATAAAATTGTTTTATTACTTATATAGTCATGTGGAAAGGCCCAGGTCACCTAGTTAGGCTTTTTTTGGACCCCTAGAAAGGTGCCCATATGCCTAGGGCATAGGCCAGCACCTTGGCACCTAGATGGGCACCTTGACAATTATGGCTAATCCTAGGCTTCCGATGGTTTACTCATGCTATGTTCCAATTCTTATCTAGACAGGGTTCTATGATCTATCTTGGCCGATCAAGTATCCGATCAAGTATTCTCACGTTTAAGAGAAGTCATGATATTTATAAAAATAGGCTATCACCAGACAATGTGTTTTGAGGGGGTTGACTAATTTTATGATGGGGCAAAGCAAACCAACGATAAAAGACTCAAAGTTTGGGAGAGGATAATTTATGAATATTAAAGCATGTATATGCCGTTTCTCTCTATATTTTATCCTCTAATTGACTTTTGAATCGCATGGAATGTATTCTTAAAAGCAGGAGAGTTGGGCAGCATCATTGTCACGCTAGGCTACATCAAAGTTTCAGTAAACTGCCATCGGTGACAAGAACACCGACCTCATGTATCAAAAAATGGAAACACAAATTAATCTTCGTAAACGTACAGCTAAGGCAACACAGAACAAGGATCGAGAACGCAATCCGAGCCAATACCTACCGGGCAGCCTGGGCTCTCACTCACAGTTAAAGCATGTACATATTCTACAATACCAAAGTAACTACTCTCATTCCCACCGATTTTGAGAAGTTCAAACCAAATGTCCAAATATACGCCGGAAAACAAGCATTGGAATAAATCTCGGCGGGAATGGAGCAGCAGCGAAGGAGAGACAGACAAAACGAGATGATGCCTGAATAATCACCTTAGCTATAGCTTCCTGGTCGTCCTTGCAGGAAGCTAAAACGGCGTTCTTGGCGCCGAGGATGTCGTCAAAGGAGGCGCCTTGCGACACTCCCAATAGCTTCAGGGCGCTCTCGACCGACATCTCGTAGGAGTCGTCGGCCCTGGAGCCTGCCAAGGGGACCGCAATTCTAGTCCAGGGGGCCACCCTCGCACTCATCGGGAGGGTGGTGGCGCCCCACCACCGCTCCCTCCTTCCAGCCTGCGCACCTTGGTGGCGCGCGTGCCCTGCAACTATAGCCTTCGAGGAGGAAGGGGAAGAGCCAGCGGCGGCCGGCGTCGGCGTCCTGGGAAGGAGCCAGAAAGCGGCAGCCATTCCTTCCCCGGCCTGGACGTTTCGCTCTCCCTCGCGTTCAACTCGTAGTCCGGCTTTTAATAACTTTTTTCTGTGGATCTTTATTTTTCTAGACGTGATTAAAGATAAATAAAAGAAAATTCACATGAACAGATATTTTATTTGCATGTCCTACTAGAATATAATTGCGTAAATACATTCGGACCATGTACCTGTGAAACAAATCAGTATTTACTCAAATCCCTTGTCGAGTAGAGAGAATGAAAAAATGGTGGTCCTCGAAACAACTTGGATCTACATTTTGGATCCATATCGAAAAAATGAAATGGAAAATGGTTGTATTGTTCTGAGATAAATAGGCGTTAACAAGGATATTCGAAAACTGTGTTGGAAGTCAATGCATAATTAAATAGGTGTACAAAAATGAGAAATATAAGAACCCCATGGAGTGTTCATATGCGCAAAATAAGGTTTAAATAGAGTAAATAGCGGTAGACCTGAGTACCTGACCACTTCTTGACACTAATCACTCTTTAAATTCTAATGGGTGTTTGATTACACAACAAATCTGTATACATTCTTAAGAGAAAAAATTATATTAAAATAAAATATAAATTAGTGAAAAGATGTGATGACAAATAAAAATGAAAGACAATTTGATAAAAAAAGAGGTTCATCTTTTTTGTCCAAGTAAAATTTCGAAATATACACATATAAAGTTGTAATGATTGTCAGACATTTTTTTTGTAATAAATTTTATCATAAAAACATAAAGTTATAACAAACTGAATTTATCGTGTAACCTTTATTACGCTGTAACTTGAAAATTGTTAAAGGATAGGTGTGAGTCACATGATACTTAATAGAGGTATGTCACAATCACTCCCCTACTAGGAATCAAATATTAATTAAGTTTGTACACACACACATATATACCAGACTTCAATTATACACTAGGAATCATAAGCTGACCACCTAACTTGTTTTATCATCTAGGCTGACCGGTAACAATACTTTCTTAAACTTATCTGCATCCACAAAGTAGATATATAAACTACACATCTCACAATGTAAGGACTTTGCAGCCTTCACATCGTGATTGCACCGGCTCTTATATATAAATATATACGTATGTATATACGTATGTATACATGAAGTATAATATAACTAATCGAAATTCAAAACTATTGGTAAGGTCATAAATTTTTAAAAATTTAGGAATCCATATAGATAGAAAACATTCAATGTTCTGATTATCGGTTTGAATTGACCTAACCGGTCATGAAAATCCAAAAATAGACTTAGAACACAATTGTATTTCCTTGAGCTTTTTAGATGCAACCAGCCCGGTCTGTTTTGGTCTAAAAGAGGTTTGTGAAAATCAACAATTTGGTAAATCACCTCAATCTACTCATTTATTAAATGTAAATGTCATAGTACCTTATTATAACTTAATGATGACAATAATTTATTATGTAATAGATGAAGAGTTTTAGTAAAAGTTGGTGGACATCTCAAGTTGTTACACCATCTCAAGATGGTGGATCACAAAGTCGCTCCGATCAATCTTTATTCTCAAAGAAATCGACCTCGATAATCTTGGGTAATGCTTCTAGGCCTGCTTAATCTCAAGCTCCTACCACTTAGCAAATTCTAGTAACACCTACATCCAGGGAAAGTCACCTTCTAATGCCTCTATAATTCTATTCATTGTATACATATTCATATTCTAATATATTATTTTTATGACTAATTAGCTACATATGTTAGACGTGATAGAGGTCCAGCTAGGATGTACAATGTGTGAATATCGGCCCTTGACAACACCTTAAATGTCGAGTTGGTAGGGAGTCCAGGTATAGGGACTCATGGTCAGGAGTTTACCTCCTACCTTGGAATATACAATACACTGTAATTTGTGTTAACAAAATTACATCACTTTCGCACAAAGAAGAAAAGATGCCATCTTTTGTAATCTCGAAGTAACTATTGTATTCATAGTTTTAATTTATACATGATGATTATTATTGTATACTTAACGATTATCAACATGGCTTTATGCAATAACATTTTACCTTCGATCAGTCTGAATTTACAAATGTAGAGATTTTAAGACACACAGGGGAGATGCAGCAAAAGCAAAGGAACCATATAAAAAAAGAGAATAAATACTATATTTTAAATTAATTTCTCATTGTAATAAATTGTTACTAATAAAATTTGTGAACAATATTTTACAAGAGGACCACTATAGGAAGCCCATGCCAATGTGCCTCCTCGTATCAACAAAGAGCAATGTTTTCATATATGTGATTTATGGGTAAGAGATAACAATTAGGTAATTTAATTATTTCCAAGGAAGGCGGGGTTGGGGTCGGGATCGGGTTGGTCGAGTCTAAAACTGACCCGAGTCTGTTGGGGTCGCGACCCGGGTCGAGTCGGGAAAGAAATAATAAAAAAAATATTTAAATATATCAACTGGGTTGGGGTCACGAGGCCAGGTCGAGGTCGGTCGGCCCAAAAGGTGGCTAGGTTGACCGACGTGGCACACCATGATTATTTCATTTATATTTTTACTTAAGCATGATCTTTTGTAAATTTTTAATTAAATGTTTCTCGACATGTTTGTAGACATCAAGTGAAACAAATAAAGGCAATAGACGAAGTTTAACAATGCCTTAAAGAAGATGAAAAACAAATATATACGACTTAGAGAGAGATTTCGTAAGTGTCCGATAAATAATTTAATATTTATCATTTGTTTGCCTTTCTATGTATTCTAATACTAATTATTTGTTTTGAACATGCACAAAAGGAATACTACCCCCTATACATCCAAAAAATTTCAAATGACCCAAACAAATAAAGAGATCAATGGATTAATCATTCAGAGTAATGACCAAAGTTGTCAGATGATGGTAGCAATTTAATTTACTTGCATAAATTCAACTTTATTTGAAATTGATAAATTTTAATACAATTTTTTGATTTTAAAAGAATATGCAACAATTAATGAATATTCAAATATCAGAAGAATCATATGTTGAGGTATCACAGTCTCCATTGACTCCGGAGAAGGCATTTCTATTTTTCTTAGATGAACCGGGACGGATCAAATGTATTGGGCGAGGTCAAATTCACAACACTTGGTATGATGGGTCCGGTGAAGGCGCTTCTACCTCCACAACCCAAGAGATTCGGGAGTTCAAAGAACAAGTGGAGAAGCAAACTTGAATCAATGTTGAATATCGATCACAGATATCTTCTCTAAAGTAACAATTGGACGATCAACCAAGATCTTTCTAGGACCAACAAAGCATTCCAAGAAAATATCTAACCTCTAACTCAAATGTACAAGAACATCAATCAAACACTCTCGACATCAGATAGACCATCCACATCGAGGTCGCCTCCAAGGGAGCCTCAAGATGACGACGACGACGACGAGGACGAGGTTTTTTTGGGGAGGATGAGGATGAGTAATTGTATCTCTTCTCTCATTTTATCATATATAGACATTTCACGTATACTCTTTTTGTATATATGAAAATAAAGTCAATGAATTTTGTTGTGTAATTCCCGTTGTATTTGTGTATGTAATTGTGAATCGTTTAGTTTGCGAAAGAATAAATTGTGGTCTGATCTATATGGAATGTAGTTTGTGTGGAATCATTTAGTTTGTATAGAATTGTATGGAATACCGATTACACGTTGATTGATCGTATGTTCATGTACGATTGTAATCTTATATAACTTTTTCCTAATATTAAAAGTATTTTTTTGTTCAACAGATTTATCGGAGATGACTTTATATGGAATACATGTTCAAGTTATTTTTATATTCATGTATAGTTGTAATCTTGTATAAATATTTTTATGTTTTAATATTAAAAGTACTTTTTGTTCAATAAATTTATTGGCGACAGACTGCATATCGTGGTCAGCATAGTATTTTTATTTCCAAACTTATTTGGGATGAAGAATGACTCATCTGGCAACAACTTAAATACTAAATTTACCGGGGATAGTTTCCCGCAGCTGCTAGTACATTATTTTCATTTCCAAACTTCCTTCGAGAAGAGAAATCACCGATTTGGCGACAACTCAGAAACCGTCGCCAATGGCATGGGAAAGGGGGGCGGGTGGCGTAGCTGAGAGATGGTCACGGCAGGGGGGAAAAGATAAATTTAGATTGCCAGAGAAACCCCAGCAACCGCCGACCCCCTCGGTTCTTTCAGGTAGTATGTTTGATGCATTCCGGGGGCAACTATATTCGCATATTTTTGTGATAGTCAACTATTGATCTTATTTCTTTCTTTCTTTTTTGACAGAAAAGTTCCAAGTGGGGTGTCAGATTTTGGTTAAAATTCTTGGACATCTGTTTATCATTGGAGGAGATTTGTTTAATTAGTCTTCGTACTGTTAGTTTGCTATTTTTCTCTTGACAGATATATATGAGATATACTTGCTCTTAACAGAGGAATGATATTTTTCTATAATGATATTATTGATTTGATATTGAATAATAGATTTAATGTGCATGCTGTACACGAGTTTTATGTACATATTGTATGTATTACACACAGATTATATAAATTGTACAAATATTATGAAAAGTTGATGCATATGTTGTAAAATGTTCTGGTTGGTAACATTATTAGATACTCCTATCACTATTAATCTTAAAATTAATATTGATAATAATTATTTTGATGTGTTTGACTAATAATATTAATTTTAATATTTACGATACAAACAACACATGTCATGTAATACAAGTGTTCTTTTGTATCAATTTTGATATTGATATTCTATCTTTTAGAAGTATCAATATCAATATTAATATAATATCTTTTTTGATACTCTGACAAACCAGACCATAAAGAGTTGATGCAGGAGTCGTATGGATTTTATTGATCAAAAAAAAGTTGTACAGTTAATTTTTATAACATGTTATTATAACATGTTCTTATTATGATTTCCGATCCTGTCTCATATAACAAATAAAAAATATTATTTTGAAATATAATATTTTATATTCACCTAAATAATACTGTTTTAAGAAAAAAAAATCGCAGCCAAGCAAACGACTCTTAAATCAAAACAAACGCCCCGAAGTCGGGCAAGAGCGGTTTTTTTTTAAGAAGTCAGACAAGAGCGACTGTTGCGGCATGATCTTCAAAAAAAAAAAAAATCAAACACAAGTCAGCTCTGAAGAAGAAGAAGAAGATGCAGATCTGTGCCCGAACACCACAACACCACCCATGCGCGAGCAGCCAGGACGACGAAGATAATAACAACGGTAAGTAGGAAGGAGGACGACGAATCCTCGTAGACGTCGGCGTATGATCCAGAGACCGAGATGCAACAAGGGTCAGATCGGAGTGGCGAGAACGACGGTGTAACTGCAGAGAGAGACGACCCCTCTTCATCTTAAAAGCCCCGCCGACAGAGCGGGCAGGATCCGTGCCCGATCAGCCACCCATCAATGCAGGGCTGGTGGAACATGTGCAAGCAGTGCGGCAGGCGGCGCGCCGTCTCCCCCGGTTGAAGGTCCTGCATGGTGGAGGAGGAAGGAGAGGGAGGAGCCGTTTCGATCGACACCGGCAACAGTGGAACTGGACCAGATGCGGAAGGGGGGAGGGGGGTGTATGTGTGCTGACCTGCAGGCAAACGGTGCAGCGAATTCGCTCGCCGGCGGCGTCCGCGCGGTTCTCCGTCGTGATGGGGATTCTGGGGATCTTGTCGACGGCGGCCCCATCCAGGCCCCTGGTCCCCCCGGTCTCGAAGAAGTCGGTGGTCTCTCGGAACGGCGCGCTCATGGCGCTCATCTGCCGGGGGAAGGGGATCGGAGGCCGGAGAAGTTCTCAGATGAACACGATGGACGGGCGGCGGAGTTACTGCTCCCGGTTCCGATCAATATATAGCCGAGCTAGCATATATATATCATTACGATTCAAGTCGATGGTCGATGCATATAAACATAAACATACCTGTCTCCTGACGGCGTTCCGCACCACCGCGCCGACTTCTTCCCTGACAAGACTTCCGGTCAGGAGACTGGCGACGACGTCGATCTGAAATGAAGATGGAGAACGACGACGACCATCGAAAATATATTCCCAAGAGATAAGTAGATATGTATCAAGAACATCGGCGGCCGAATTTTGCGGCGAGGTGAAGGACCAGAGAGGATTGGGGGGAGACACAGGGTGTATGCGCACCACGTAGAGGACGCTCGAGATGCCGGAGCCGCGGGAGTCCACGGCGTCGATGGAGAAGACGGCCCCGGACATCGCTCCGATCCCGGCGCCGCGCAGCAGGCCGCTCTCCGTCGCCAGGCCAACGACGGCGCCCGTGGCGGCGCCGACGAAGAGACCCGCTGCATACATAGATGCGACCACACACGACAGAGAGAGTTATTAATATATACATGAGGAGAGGCCTCGTCGATCACAGCCGGACCAGGCCAGACGATCGCGAAGATATCACGGCGGAGCGAAATGCATCGTCACACAAACCGATGGCAAAGACGCAGGTGAGCAACCCGGCGATGCAGGTGCCCGCCATCTCGCACACCCGGCTGCAGCTGCCTGATCTCCTGCCGCCTTCGCCGCCCGCCCGAATCATGGGAGCAGAAGAAGTGCCGTTCCCCGTAGACGAAGCGGCGGCGGCGGTAGAGCTAGCAGGATTAGCTGCAATGGCTGAAGCAGGGTGCGTAGCCGCAGGGGGGACAGTACAGAGGAACTCCATGGATCGTCTCACTGGACTGCTCTCTCACTCGGCGCGCGGGCGGAGTTCTTGGCGACGGCGATCCGCACGGTGGACCATCCTCTTCCGAGCGGACCATTAACTATATATATAGCCATGGGGACCTCCGACGGCGCCTCGCCGTCTCCGCCCCTCTCTTGCTTCACAACGGAGCGAAGCAAAGCCACCCTCCCCGTGGTTTCTTGAAGAAGGGGAGGAGCGCAGAGGTGGCGGTGCCCGGCCGGAATCCTCCCCCCACGGCGGCGCGGCCCCATTCCACCAACCTACCAAACGGGTGGAGAGGTCGGAATTTACACGCTAGATCTCTGGCGGTTATTTATTTATAAGGTGTTTGGTTGGTTGCACAATATCACAGAAATTATAATCCATTTTTTGCAACAATTCAATCTGTCTTGCAATCAAACACCCCCCCCCCCTTCCATTAATTTGCCTCCAGTTTGTGACGACATATCAGAACCGGCCGGGTAATATATGGTCTCACAATATTACACTAAAAAAAGGTTGTGCATATGTATTATCATGTCTAAATTTTAACTTGATTATTAAGAAATTTGTAAGATGGCTGATCATAGCAACGGTAGGCCTGTTTGATTGTGATGAACTGATATATATATATATAACAAACTTCTGAGCATGCCAGAAGTTAATTAGATATCCGAATTATTTGATACTAAGAGTCTAAGACATCTGACTTCTAATTCACAATTAGACATTTTAGACTGTTCATTAAAGTGTTTGAAGTCTGAACTAACGTTTGAAGCTAACAATGATTTTTTTTTAAAAAAAATCACTTAGTTTTAACTAATTTATTATAAAATTTATTTTCAGAAGTCTAGATTAGCAAGATCTTACCTTTTCAAGACAAGATATTAGAGGTGAAACTGAGACTTTTTTAAACATTTATGTCAAATCAAAACAAACGTCACCTAAGACACTATCTTTATTATTATTATCTTCGTTTATCCAAGTCTTTAATTATATACTAATATTCACTAACCACCTTGACATGGAGAAGGAGTGTGAAAGTGGGCATTACCCCCCTCAAATTTGATGATAAATTAATCCATGTATGTTCTTAGACGCTTAAATTTGAAGTTGTGGTTTTGAGACTTGTAAAAGCTTCTTAGATAAGAACTTCGCATGGAATAGTCCAAATCAAATAACTGATAACTTTGACCTGCTTCCATGCCAAGTCATTTGGATATAAATTTTGAAAGAGATATCTCTTTTTTTGTCTCTTTTCATAAGATCATATCGATATATATTTAGTGTTCAGAAGTTCTAACGGACTAGGACTGTGTACGAACAAATGTGAGATTTCGTGTTCACTCCGTCTAGTTAATTAGATAATTCGTGTGCGGGTCAAATATTATAAGTTCGAAGTAGATATAGATAATTTTTGTTTCGTGATCTTGCTTAAAATTTATTTGATTAACACATTTAATAACGCATAAATATGTATAAGATAAAATTCATGATATATTCATCAACGTTAACTAAGTAGTCCGATGCACAACGATAAATATTTAATTATATCTAAAAATATAAAGATGTTAAATACATAATTATATATTTTATGTATATATCATGATATATTGGTTTAAACGGAGCGAGGTGGACATTTTCTCCGACGAATCCATCACGACTCGGAGCAAATTCAAATCTTATTCAGATCTATTCACGACTCCAGAACCGACCTTATAAATCTGTATTTATTTTTTTAAATATTCGATTAACTATTTATTTGTGGATAAAATTATATAATATTTTAAAGTACATAAGATAAATAAAAAATAGATTTCCATTTCGGATGTAAAGTTTCCTAAACGGTTTTTTCACCGGCGAGCCGTGGCTTCCGTTAACCGGTAGGAGGCGGGATAAACGCGGACACGAGCGGCACACCCCAAGGCGCCAGCTGGATTTATTAGCTGTCCGAGGGAAGAACGAGCCAACAGAGGGCCTCGGGTAGGGGTGCAAACGAGTCGAGTCGAGCCGAGTAACATGGTGTTCAAACTCGGCTCGTTTATTTTACACGAGTTCGAGTTCGAGCTCGAGTTTTAGCAAGTATGTGGAACCCTTGTTCAAGTTTGGTTCGTTTATTAATCGAGCCGAGTCGAGCTCGAACTCGAGTAGTAGTTAGACTAAAATTCAATTCATATTCAAACTTAAGCTGTATACAAACTCCTTTAAAAACTCAAAATCATTGAAAAGTCATTTGTGAAACTTTAGATTTAACTCATTTATGAAACTCAATCTAAGTTTAAACTCAAATTTTGAATTATTTAATATATTTAAGTGACAATATATAAATATTAATACTTAAAATTTAATTTTAAAAAATAAATATAATATATAATATTTAATCGAGTTGCTCGCGAGCTTATCGAGCCGAGTAGGAGTCTGTTCAAGCTCGGCTCGTTTAATGAGTCGAGCTTTATTTTTTATTCAAGCTTGTTCATTTAACATAATAAACGAGCCGAGTTGAGTTTTTATCGAATCGAGCTTCGAGCTACTTGTCGAGTGTATTGGTTCGTTTGCACCCCTAGCCTCGGGTACGCCCGTCCGTCGGCATGGCGCGTCATGGGCCTTCCAGATGACGTGGCCGGGCACGTAATCCTTCTTTCCGGCTGCAAGGGCTTCCTGACGCGGGTTGCTGTGTGAAAGAATAAATGAGACTTGCTCTCGGGGGGAGCGTAGGCGTGGATACCAAACGGTTCGAATCGATAAATTAAATCAAATCAGCTTATTCGGTTCAATTCGATTCAATTTAAATCAGATTAAATCGTTTAAATCGACTTAATCAAAAAAAATATAACAAAATTATTATAGTATTAATAAAAATAGTATTTTTATACATTTTATAATAAAATAATATTTATTTTCATTATTTTTAACTTAAAATTAGTATATATATGTAAAAATAATTAATTCAAATATTTTTATTTATTTTCGGTTTAAACCGAATTGATTCGGTTTGGTTCAGTTTGAGAGGGTGATTCGGTTTGGTTCGGATTGAAAAAAAAATCCAAATCGGACCGTGCCCACCCCTAGGGAAGGGGGACATATTTGGACAATATAAACTTATATACGATAAATAGTCTTTCCAGAAATTAATGAAACAGTTTGTTTGCTTTTTTGATGTTTTGAGGAGGAGCAAGGGCTTTCTTTGTTATTTTATTATGGCATTTTTCCCCTGAAAGTTGTTTTTTTTGTGACGGCCGCATTGGCCGAAGACCCGCGTGCGCGGGCGACAGGGGATCGAGCCCCCGCTGGCTCTGTCCCCACCAAATAAACCCCCGAGGGGGAGGGTCGGGCGCCATCGGGCCGCTCTCAAACCTCGCCCTCCCGCAAACCCGGCCGGAGGGGTTGCCAAGAGAGCTACGCTCGGCCAGCTCACTGAAGGTTGTCATTGGGCCCCGTTGAGGATTCTCGGGTCCAGCCGTTGTCCAGTGGGCCCCGAAGAACATTCATTCATATACAGAAGAGTAAGGTATCTATTTAACTACGCGTGGGCCCCGGAAGGAATTAATCCTCACGTCACCTATTGGGTAGTGAGATATATTCCACTCTTCAGAAAAAATATATAGATGTGTGCGTGTGTGTATCCACGTGCACCGTGCACGCAGCGATATGGGAGGTAATATATTTTAGGTAAGTCCTCGTATAAGATAATTGCGGTTGGGAACTTTACTGAAAATGTGATGCCACCTGCGTGTAAGGTTGGAGAGACCTGTGCGTGCACTGCTCTGTCCGACCGGAACCAGAAAGAATTCTTGCTCCGAGATTCTTAAAACCCCTTTTGGTCCACCTGCTTCCAATTTGATCGAAAAAATTCAACACATTTTGTTACTTGAGCTCTTTCATTAAAAAATAAACGTCATCATCGACCCGTCCGTGGTGATACAAGTTAATATAATTGCTTGCTAAATTCGCCGATAATTTCCAACTCAAAATTTTAACATGAAATAAATATTGCCATCGATACTTCCCAGAACACCTACCTTGATACTTGCCTGAGTGATATGAGATTGTGCGTCAAGGATGGTTGTAGCGGCATTCTTGAGTGGTCCCCTGTGTGTCATCCACGCCTGATAAAATGGTTCAAGTCCAAACCGAATCAAAGTGATATATGCTATCAAACATTGAAGGATAATTACAGCTCTCACACTTGCTTCCCTCTTACTGGGGCCCCTTTTCTTCCTAGGACCTAACCATGCCAACAAATACAACAAGGCTGCCAGGATTCAGGTGTTTAAAGGGAAACAAAACAGGGTGAGAGCATAAGCTAAGGATAACAAAGAAAAAAAGAAAGCCAATCTACCATTTTCCCCTCCTTATCTCATCTGAGCCCTCAAATGTTGCGCCCTGCGCAGGACATGAATTTACAGATTCTCTACTACCCCATGCCATGATTGACCTACGTTGAAGGGCAGAAGTCTACCGACTAAGGGGGAAGAAAAGGGGGGCAAAAGATCATCTGCAGTCAGCTACCTGGTCACTGCCCCCTGTGATTGTTGGGGGTTCCCCTTCCTTCTCTACCTGTTTTGTTTTGTCATTGTACATCACAAGTGTGTTGTATAGCTTGAGAGAGCCCCTTGAAAACTCGGTGAGTGCATCAAAAATATTCGAGAACCCACTCTTAAATCCATTCAAGATGACCCCTTGAGTCTCTTGCATGCGGTCATGATGTTTGGCCTTTTCCCCTTCCAGCCTCTTCTTTGATACCTCTAGGAGTTCTTTCCTCCCAGACAGGTATTCCACCCTTTGCCGCATGTCAGTTTCAGCTTTCAGCTCGGACAGCTTTGGCTCCAAAACTCGATTCTCGGCTCGTTGAAATGAGATAATCTTCTTATCGAGTTCTTTGGCAAGGTTATCAACTTTTCTCTTCTGTTGCTGCTCTTCTTCTTGTTTCATGCACAGAACTCTCAGGTCTCTGCTGAAACATCTCATGGCACAAATGACCAACTTGTCGGGTAACCTTTGTAGTGTAGCCAACCAATCACGACATATCACAAGAATAGCAGGTCCCCCCACTCTGAATGGTGGAACAGAAGCCTTCGCGCGGGAACAGAATTCCACCTCGGGTAAAATGAACTTGGACAGCCAACCATGAATAGCTTCGACATATGCTTTTTGTGCTGTGAGGTAGCTAATGAAGCACGCACGCCAGTTCTGAAGCTCCGCAAGAAGTTGAAATGTTGCATGGCGATGTAGATCGGTGCAGAACTTTCCATACGCTGGACTCATAAAAGATTTGACTTCAAACACTATCTGACTCTGTGTCTCGTGGGATTCTAGCATTATCCTCCAGTTATCCATTAGGCTGTGCATGAGAAATGAGAAAAGAAAATAGCACGCATCATTTCTTGTTACATCCATGCAATTGAACATGGTCACAACCAAGGTAGGCGGGTCGGTGTCGGGACCTCGAATCCTAGAATAATTTTTAAAAATACATATAAAAATTCAAAAAAAAAACTTAAAAATACTAAAATGAAATTTTTATTTATTTCTATTCAAAATTTACATTTTGAAAACAATTTCTGTTTCCTTTACTTTGCCTCTTCCATGATAAATAATGCAAATTTTATATCTAAATTTGTGTTACGGTGTTATTTTCAATGAAGAATCTTATTTTCTAATCAACATAATACATAAATTAAAATACAAATATAACAATTTTATATTTTAAGTAATGTATTATATTGACCGAAAGAATAACAATGTTTGGTGAAAATGGTACCTGACCACATTTACATATAAAACTTAAAAAGCGTAGTTCAATAAAGAGAACAATTCTGTTGGATGTAAAAGATCTATCGACCTCTATAAGACAATAAAAAATTCAGCACAAAAAGAACATTCAATGCGATAGAAGTTGTCTTTTTGTGTTGAAATTTCTATTTTCCTACGGATATGCTCCTCGGGGTGATGGGGAATTAGGAGAAGTGATATAATAGCAAACGGGTGTGGCGGAGTGGGAAGGCCCCACTAGGGCCCCAATTGCTAGCCCGCATCTAGTCATTCGCAACCCCAGGCCCAGATCCACACGGATCGGGGCTCCGGGGTCGTGATTGGGTTGGTCAGCCCAAAAATTGACTGGGTCGAGCCAACCTGAGTCCCAACTTGATTTTCCATGCTCAACTGCCAAGCATCGGCCACACCCTCACTTACCCTTTTAGCAGTTCAATGAGCTGAGGTTGCAGTTCTTCATCCCTGAGCTTCTGAATTCTTTGTGATATGGTCTCTGCACTTCGCACAGCGACCCATATTCTTGTGTAGAGGTCTTTCGCTGCAGATCTAGTTTTGTCCATAGTGAGTGTATTGACACCCTTGACATCCTGATTTCTTAGCTGTGAACATTTCCTCTCATATATTCTCCGAATTTGGTCACCAGCCTATAAGAATATATGTAAACTGTAAACATTTAAAGGGTAGAAAAAGCAAAAAATTATGTAGTTCATATCTTTGGTTGTCCGAGATCAGTGGCACATGTGTCGTACTTTCATCAAACTGAGATGTCATTTTATCGTGAACAAGACCGAATCTTCCGCATGAATTACTATTTTTCAAGTCTGCATGAGCACGGTTCGATCCATATGATAGAATTTTACAGAGAAAAAGAAAGTTACTACACTTAAACACAAAGGTCTGAATAACGAAGGGAACTTAAACCTTTTACAAACAATGTACTACCCCAATGCCTAACATAACATAAATAAATAAGAAATGTAACATGAAGCATGATTCACATGTAGAAGGAGATTTAAGGCTTTACTTGTACCAAATTAAGACAATTACAGGTAATCCTAGCTGTTGTTATATTTTTCACGAGATCAAAGATAAAGACCCAACCCCAGGTTAGACTTCTTGCGAACTTAGAAGTTAGAACTATTCTAGAAACTTCGCTAGAAATCATCATATAATATGGACATGATAATTGACATAAATCATGGCAAGTACAAGAAAAAAAAACCTTAAGATTTAATACACAAATGATTGGATATCATATAACAATAGTGTGGAAAGAGAAATGTCATGCGAAGACTCTGAAGTCTGAACTGTCTCTCTAGAATATCCTATCAAGCACGCAACTTCATGGCAAATCATCCTAATCCAGAAAGGTGCTTCCGCCAGGACTGGGCTCTGAACTTCCAGATCACTGCTGGGATACCGCAGAGGAGATTTCTATGTTTTTAATTTTTTCAATTCTTTGACAAACTGATTCAGGACAATCCTGGTTAGATTTTCCTTCGAGTGGATCCACCTGGAGTCTAGACTGAGTAATCCTTGTGGCAAATATTTCCTACAACTACAAGGCAAGAAGTCTAGTAACAGAACTAGCAAAGGAAATGCAGAGCAGGAGAATCAGGCTGATTCTTCTAAGATTGGAACTAAACGCTACATGAACCAAGTTGTTGGCTGGATCTTGAAATTCAGCAAGCTTACTGGTTTATCCTAATCCATGTAGGACATGAACCTACAACTAACATGTTGGAATTGATTTCCCATGCTCTTACATCTGGAACTGGAAGGAGTAAGTGAAGGCCTCCCGACATTAAGTGGACATTTCATTATCCTTTTGTTCTTGACAAAGTAGAAACAAATAGAATGAAGCATAAAAAATAGAAGAAAAAAGCATCTATGCATAGAGCCTCAAAGTTGATGAGCATTCAATGTAACTATGCCAATAATCACAGTCTGGTACTTTTCTCATTCAAGTTTGTACCCTGTTGAACCAAAAAAATCTCGACTCTAAAGAATGGAGAATCAAATACGTGCACAAATAAAAAATCGACGTATGTTAGATAAAAAAATCTCACACCATCTTCACCGTCGACGTTGTTGCCGAAATTAAGTCCGAAGGTCCCCCTCTCCGCCAAACAAGAGAGAGACAAAGCTAAGGGCCTTTTGCCATCGTTGATGTCACAAAACGACACCGACATTGCTGCCGAAATTAAGCCCGAAGGTGCCTATGTGCGAAGGAACTAAGGAAGCCGTAGGCGCCTTTTACCACCATTGACGTCGCAAAACGATGTTGATGTCGCTGTTGAAATCAAGCCCAAAAGGCCCCCTCTTTGCCAAACAAGAGAGGGACAGAGCTAAGGGCCTTTTGCCATCGTTGAAGTCGCTGCCGAAATTAAGTCCGCAGGCACTTATGTGCCAAGGAAGCCATAGGCCCTTTTTACCACCATACGACGTCGACATCACTGTCGAAATCAAGCCCGAAGAGCACCCTCTCCACCAAACAAAAGAGGGATTGAGCTAAAGGCTTTTCGCCACCATGGACGTCGTTTCACGATGTCAACATCCCTACCGAAATCAAGCCCGAAGGGTCCCCTCTCTGCTAAACAAGAGATAGAGCTAAGGGCGTTTCGCCACTGTCGACGTCGTGAAACGATGTTGACATCGTTGTCGAAATTAAGCTTAAAGGCATCTATGAGCGAAGGAAACCATAGGCCCTTTTTACCACCATCAACGTCGCTGCTGAAATCAAGTTCGAAGGACCCCCTCTCTGCCAAACAAGAGAGAGACAGAGCTAAGGGGCCCTTCGCAACCAAAACGATATCAACATCGCTACCAAAATCAAGCCTGAAGGGCCCCCTCTCCGCCAAACAAGAGAGAGGCAGAGCTAAGGGCCTTTCACCACCGTCAACATCGTGAAACGATGTCGACGTCATTGTCGAAATCAAGCCCAAAGGGCCACCTATCCGCCAAATAAAAAAAGTGACAAGACGAAAACTTTTCGCCATTGTCAATGGCGTAAAACAACATCAACGTCGCTGTCAAAATTAAGCCCGAAGGGCTCCGTGCGCTGAAGAAAGCTAAAGGCCCCTGGCTTCACCGTAGTTGGACGAAATTGACACAGTTGACCTCCCCTATTGCCGCAATCTCCGTATAAGAGAGTCGTAGGGAAAATCCTCGTCGATGGAAGATCGGAAAGAAAGCTTCCAAGAAGTCTCTTGGGCACGCATCGTTGCCGTTGCCGTCGATTGTCATCGTTGTCACCTTCAAAAGACCGACCACCAAGAGCTCCTGTCTCCGAGCCGCTGGCAGGAAGGGAGTTCCCCCCCCCCAAGGATCGCGGGATCGGAATCGGGATCGGTGGGTACCGATCCGATCCGGATCGGATCGGACCGATTCCGACCGATCCAATGGAAGAAAATCGATCCAGAATCGGTAAGCAAAAAAAAAAAAAAAAACGATCCGATTCCGATCCGATCCGATTCCAGACCGATCCGGACCAATTCTGGCCGATTCGGACCGATTATGGCCGATCCTGGCCGATCCGACTGGAATAGCAAAAAATGAAAAAAAAGAAGATTCGATTCCGATTTCGATTCCGATCCCGACCGATTCGGCCGATCCGATTCCGATTCCGATCCGATCCCGACCGATTCTGCCGGAACTTTTTTCCGGATCGGTCCTTCAGCCAAGAATCGGATCAGCAATGGCTAATCCGATCCAGGAATCGGCCGATTCCGATCCAGATCGGCCGATTCCGCGATCTATGTTCCCCCCTGCGTGAAGTTGATGTCGCCAAACCCTCGGAGAGAAGGAAAAAGTGCCACAGAAACCCTCTGTGCGTCGATAGAGAACATAGAGGAGGGGGGAGAAGGTAAGAACACTGTCATTGCTACCACCAAAGGTTGCTACCCTCTCCGTCTTCACAAGCCTCCACTGCCAAGGTCCACTGATGTTGTGAAGGCCGGCCAAGGGGGAGCTGTCGCGAGAATAGAAAAGCCCCTACGAGCTTTGGTTGCAATTGCAGGCCAGAGGAGCACCCTCCTGTCAGGTCCACCTCTTCTGCGAAGCTCCGCCGGAAAGGAACCACCACTATGAACCTCTCGCTGCGCGGTTCCGACGCCAAGGAGAACGGGGAGAGAGAAAGGGAAGAAGCAAAGCCGTCGCCGTGGCAAGCCTCCTCCGCCGTTGTCTCCTTCAAAGCCCACCTCCACTACCGCCTTCAGGATCCGCCGCCGGGTTCACCACCGTCGCCGGGAGAAGGCACCTCCGTTGTGCAGTCCTATCGTCGCAAACATAGAGGAGTCGGGGAGAGATAGGGAGACTAGGAGAGGGCGAGAAGTAAGCTGCCACCACTGGGTTCCCTCGTCGTTGTCGAAACCAACTCTGACCGAACCCACCACTGTTGTCTCCGCTTCTGCAACTGCCGCTGCCGCGAGAGAAACCTCGGGGGGAGAGAGAGAGAGAGAGTTGTGTGAATGGGCTTCTCAAGTGAACAGTGCCTAGAGTTAACTCGTGGTTAACGGCAACAAAAGAAGCCACCTCGGGTGAATAGGAGAAGCGGCCACGCGGGTGCAGGCGCCAAACCGGGTCAAACTCGGTTCCCCCAATCAAACCACCCAACAGGCCTCGTGCATAGGGGTGCAAACGAACCAATACACTCGACAACTAGCTCGAAGCTCGGCTCGATAAAAACTCGACTCGGCTCGTTTATTATGTTAAATGAACAACCTTGAACACAAAATAAAGCTCGACTCATTAAACGAGCCGAGCTTGAACAGACTCCTGCTCGGCTTGATAAACTCGCGAGTAGCTCGATTAAATATTATATTATATATTTATTTTTAAAAATTAAATTATGAGTATTAATAATTATATATTATCACTTAAATATATTAAATAATTTAAAATTTGAGTTTAAAATTAGATTGAGTTTCATAAATGAGCTAAATATAGAGTTTCACATATGACTTTTCATTGATTTTGAGTTTTATAAACGAGTTTGTATATAGTTTATGCTTGAATGTGAATTGAATTTTAGTTTAACTACTACTCGAGTTCGAGCTCGGCTCGATTAATAAACGAACTAAGCTTGAACAAGGATTCCACATACTCACTAAAACTCGAGCTCAAATTCGAACTCGTGTAAAATAAACGAGCCGAGCTTGAACACCATACTACTCGGCTCGGCTCGGCTCGTTTGCACCCCTACTCGTGCGCGCACGGGCGTGGCCATATCACCCCTAGTCAAAACTGGGCCTCCCTGGTCAAACAAAGCAAAAGAAAGAAAGAAAATTTCAAAAAAGAATTCAAATCGAATTCTTTCTAATTGAAATTGAGAGGTTTCAACATACCCATGTGTTCCACACAACAAAACTAAAACCAGCTGCATGGTAGGGAGATGTTAGAAAAAAAAATATCCCAACATCTTCTGATCAAAATAAATAACTAAGCAAGTAACATGGAGACATTGCCTTTTCATGGTGAGCTGAACAGGCAAATATATTTCATGGTATAGCAGAACACAACTTCAATGTTGGTCATCCCTGCTAGACCCTCAAACATAAGCAACAGAATTAGCATTGAAAAAGAAAAGAATCATGTTAATATTATAACGTACTGGACCAAATCTTATCCAACCTATCAGAACAGATTAAGTAATTAAGATGAGTCGATGACCGCGAAACTCAAATGGATGTTGAAATTGCATCCTGTTGATCTCCAAATCTCTCTAACACACATTGAACATGAATATAAGCTCTTAAATCCTAGGAACGTTTTAATCTTAATTTAACTTTAAAAGAACATTTCTCTACTTTCATGAGTTTACCATCTACCAACAAACATAAAGACCCATGAGTTACTCTCCCTTGCTGTGGAGCATGCTAAAACACAGGAAAGGAGAAGCATAGAGTTTTTTGACAGTGTAATGAATCCAATTTGAGTAGAATATAATTAAATTCAAGGAGAAGCAATTGTAACACCTCTTCAACTTTCAGAGAACCTTTTTCCACTTTGTCATTAATTGGGGTAGGTTCAGCTGACTTGAAAGAAAGAAAGAAAAAAAGAATGCAGTGATTCTGTCATCAAGCCAGAAACAATAAAATGTTCTCCAACAGTTGCTTAGAAGTATGCTTACCAATTACCATTAAAACTCATGCTTCACAGCTCTTGCACAAACCAAATCCTAACCAACCATGATTGATGACATTATAGTCAATTTCATGATAATGATATAGACCCTGAAAACATTCCTCCACTTAACATTTTTTTTACTTTGCATTCTAGAAATCTCATTTTTTTATTTAAAAAAATTAACTTGTTTGGCGTTTTTCTTACTTGTACTTAAATGTTCTGGCATACTTCCAGTTGACAAATTGCCTTACGGACTATGGAAAGCAGCTTTTGTGGATTACCCAATGGGCTCCAGAAGCAGGCATTGACAACAGAGTCCATCAAGAAGGATAATTCCAGGTCAATAAAGCAGGAAAATCACATTATACTTCCGCTCGGGTTGAGGCTGTAGTTGCAAAGATTATTACCTTCACTTCCTCATATAGTTTCTTTTCCCAGGCATATAGTCTGCCTAGGGTCTCTGAATGGCTTCCTGATGTCATTCCACCATAGTCATCAAAAATATCACTTTTACTTTCTCCCCATGAACTATCCTTTGAGCTTGAAGCGAGGAAGCTTTGATACGATGATGATGATGATTGAGAAGATGGAGAGCGGTGCCATGTGATAGCTTGGATGATTTTTGATGAATTTTCTGCATTCAAATTGGATGTCAATAACAAGCAGCAAGCATGCCTCTGTTGTACCTTAGTATGAGAGAATTCTGGATACAGCTCAAGTACTACATGCATTTGGGTAACAATCAAGTCAAGGCGAACTGAGAAACACAACCTAAGTAGGAAGCACACCAAAAAAAATTATTGGTTCTAACAGTAAGATGACAAATATTCCATCTCCCCATGTGCCAATAAGAATATGTAAGACAAGAATGACTGGTAGAGAATTTTGTCTGAGCAAAAGATGCACAAGAGAAGACATCTTAAATTTTCAATTGTTAACACAACTGAACTTTCATAGACTGCAGCCGTGGTGCTTTTTAGTGTACTACAAGACAATGTAAACATCTATAATTTGTTGGGGTTTGACTTTCATCAAGCTTCGAATGCAGCAAGTAGATGTATTTTAAAATCAGAACATGTACTCCCACAAATCATTTTTCATGAGTTGTGGTTTTCACCCTCATACTACTGAAAACCAAAATCAATTATTGTGAATTCTAATTCCAGTGCATCAAACTACCCCTAAAATGTAAATATTTATGTTCAAAAGAACAAGGAATCAAACTTCACACGTAAAACTAAGTAAAACACAGTATACTTCTAAATTTTAGTAGTTTTCACCGCCTGTTGTTCATCTTATAGACTCCCTGGATTGCCCCAAACCATTGACACTGTCCAAGAGGAAGAGAATACGCAGCATAACACTTGATTGAGCTCAATGCCAACGGTATAGTTGAACCCAACATGACATGCCAGAGCAATTTTCCACATTATACCCTGAAGCAGGGAGAAAGAACAGTAGAACATTGCAATAACATAAATTAGGCATAAACCGTAAACACCCAAGGACCCGGTCAAGTCGGACAAAAGGGCTTCCTGGCCTGAAAGGAAGCTCCTTTCTTACCCTTCCTAAGCTGTGGATCAAACCCAACTGGAGATAATCAACGAGACATGACTACTAACTCCTCCAACCTTGTTTCCCAACTATATGGAAACGAAATGCCAGAGCTTTTCGCAGAAAAGTAAAGTGGAATCTGCCAACAAGGTGAAAAAAAGAAGAGAAAAACAAAAGGAGAGAAGGCAACAAAGAAGCGTACCTTTTCTCCCCTCCATTCCTGGTTGAAAGTGCATCATGGTGGCCTCCAGCATCTTGGAAACCTCCTTCCCGGAATCATACGCCCTTATGAAGTGGTCCACCACGTCCCTCAGAGCGTCCAGCAGCTCCCTCTCCCTCCCCGGTGTCTCCATCACCGTCAGCCCCTTCTCTCCCTTCTCCCCCACGTCCACACCACCGCCGGCAACGACCTCATCCACCGCCCGAGGCACCATCTCACCCACGCTAGCATCTACTTCTGCACTTGCATTCTCGGCGTTCACTAGCTTTCCAGATCCTCCGCCTTCACTAGGATCTCCACCATCGTTGCGATTATCTTGTTGCCCCTCTTCCTCCAGGTCGGGAATGCCTTCTTCCTCCCTAACCACCCTGAGGTCCTCCTCGGAACTCCTATTCAGCCCTGCTAGCATGGCGGCCTCCTCCGCTGCCCTCACTCCGTCGAAAGGATCGAAGAAGTCCCACCCAAAGCTCCTCATGGGGGACGGCGGCGGCGGCGGCATCCCCGAGAAGAAGCAACCGTAGTCCATCTCCCCACCCCCCACTCCCACAGTCTCCTTGGTCCTGTCTAGCCCCGCCGCCGCCACCTCGCCCACGTCCCCTTCTCCCACCTCCGAGCCGGCAGACGAAGACGACGGCGATGAGGAAGGAGACCACCTAAACCCGGCGTCAGCCTCCGTCTTCGGCTCCGTCAGGGTCTGCTGGCGGAACGAGGGTTCCGAGGCGGACGAAGGCGGCGAAGAAGGCGGGAGGGTGATGAGAATGGGGGCGGGTGAAGAGTGCCTGGCAACGAAGAGTGTGATTGCGCCCGCCATGGCGTAGAGGGAATGGGTATACCTGCTGTGGGCCTCCGCCAGCGCGTAGCGGCGCTCGACGGCAGCCTTCATGAGGCGCTTCCGCTCCCTGCAGAGTGCTACGGCGTCCTCCTCCTCCCTTCCCCCGCCTAGCCTGGAGGCGGCGCAGCCCCCCATCAGTCCCACACCCTCTTCTCGAGCCCTCCCAGCCCCGGAGAACGAGGCGGCCGGCGGTGGTGCTGCAGGTAGCAGCAGCAAAGGCGGAAACTTTAGAGCTTCAGCAAGGGCAACTCCTTTATTACTGCCTTAGCAGCAACGTGGAAACCGGAGTGTAGCATTCGGGTGCACAGAACGACATATGCCCTCCCTCCGAAGATGGCAAAAGGTTGAGTCTTGTGAGAGAGAGAGAGAGAGGTAGGGGGGGGGGGGGGGGGGGGGAGCAAGAACCAGGAGGGAAGAAGATGGGCTTATATGTTTCCTTGTCAGGTAGTGAAGCGGGATGATGAGACTGATGGCAGACTGCTGCAAACAAACATCTGTCTGCACACTAAGCCATGCAGAACAAAATTTTATAGGCCTAATGACCTAAAAGTAGCGGTTTTTGAGGAGAACAGCAGCCGAGATGTGAGAGGAGGATGTGAAATACGGAATTTTTTATTACAGGCAAGAGCAGCGGTTCGAGTAGAACAAATCCACCGGTGTAGTGGCGGGGATGGGGCCGGTTCCTGTGCTGATTGAGATGTGGGGGTGCCCAAAAGTCGCAGGACAGAATGATAAAGGTGGGAACTTTGGATATGGAGGGGGCATATAAATACGATGTTGAGGAGAGGTTGAGGACAAGGGTCTGTGCCGCGCGCGGGAGATTCTGCCGCAATTTTTCCCGGATCGGACAGGCCTTCACGCCTCTCTCTCTCTCTATCTATATCTCTCTTCCCCGTCGGTGCCCTTCTGCTGGCTGCGTCCATCCGCTCCGCTCCTCGAAACAGGATCATCCGTTCGCCGGAGAACGTCCGGGCACTGCCGTCCGGTGACCCGCTACGACGATCACGCGTCGGAGCTCTCTGCCGTCGCCGTCGCGTGTTCGTCCGAATGGATAGCGCAGGCCACGCCTTGACACCACGGCGGCGCCAAGGTTCGCCGCGTCTCCGTGAATGATGAGATAGATATTCTGCGACAGCTCGTGGGGATCTTTGGTGATGATTGACGAGGTTGTTATGTACGGCGGAGTTCGACCGGAGGACCGGAAGCTGAACCCCTCCGTGTCCGGCCGGCCGCGGGCCGACGGTCGCTGTCCGAGCGTGGAGCTGCCGCAGCCGGAAGAGGAATGCGCGCCCGTCCGGGGAGATGAACAAACACCCCGAGTAGTTCTGCTTCTGCCCAAGCGAGCGCCGACGGCCTTGGAGCGGTCAGGTTTGGGCTGTTCCGAGGAGGTTCGGTTTCGTTTCGATTTTTATTTGGTCCTTTTCGGAATTAAAATTGAATAAAGAATTAAATAAAATCGAAGCGGAATCGTTTCTGCTGAGAATTATCTAAATTTTATTCTGAAAAGTATTAAAAAGTTTCAATTATAATTTTGAAATCATTGTATTTTGATTTTAATTTTGTTATCGAAATCAAAATTAAATTTAATAAATTTTAATATATATATTAAATATTAAGTATAATCTTTTAAAAAATTTATTTTATCATTTTATCAATCCATATATTGTAATATATAATTTATTTAATTTTATTTTAATTAATTATATACATTTTTACTAAAATTAAATCGACAGAAATAAAATATAAGATATAAAAAAGTTTCAAATCTTTTACTTTTTATCGGGATCAAATTAACAGCGAATTTACCATACATAATTTATTTATAAAAATAAATAAATTTAATTAATTAATTAATATTAATATTAAGACTAATACTTAATTAGCAAGATAAAATTATATTTTTATATTATTTGACATAAATTTATAGTAATATATATTAATAATCAATACAACGTATAAATAATTGAGTCAAACCAACTTAGCTGATCCATCAATTTGGTTCGGTTTCGAGTGAACAATGTCATGGCTAGGGTTGTTCACTGTTCGGTTCAACCCGAAAAATCAAATCAAACCAGTACTTTGGTTCGGTTTAGTTTGATTTGAACTACCATTCGGTTTGGTTTGATTTCTATGACCCTTCAAATCAAATCAAATCGGTAAACCGAAGAACTCGAATTGGATTAAATATTTTAGTTAAGTTATATATAAGATTGTATTTATGCATCTTTTCTTATAAAACTTTATTTATTTCAAGAGTTTTTAAGGTAAAATTAGTGTGACGTATAAACATATACACAAGATTTTAAAAAAATATGATTTGAAACAAATAAAATAAAATTATACGTTGATATATCTACTCCACTTTGGTAAAATATGGTTTAAACCGAACTAAATCGAACCAAATCGAATTAATTTGGTTCGATTTGGTTTGACTTGAAAGATAATTTGGTTTGGTTTGATTTGAGAAAAAATACTTAAAAATTAAACCAAATCAAACCATGAACACTCCTAGTCGTGGCACGCCGTGGACTTTTAAAAAAAATATATACACACATTAAGATCTATGATACAGCGCACGGTCGTACAGATATGCACGCCATCTGCGTCGATCGTGCTAAATTTTCTGCTGGGTGAAATCTCCTTCAAAAAAAAAGGAAGAAAATTGTGACGAAACAGAGCGCGAAATGAGACCACGTGGCTCCCATCCGAGACTGACGGGGCCGGAACCCGGCTCGGGCTTAAGCAGCCCCGAAAGCATTTGGGCCTGCTGGACCTAGGGCTGTTCACTGTTCGGTTCAACCCGAAAAACCAAACCAAACCAGTACTTTAGTTCGGTTTGGTTTGGTTTGAATTACCGATCGGTTTGGTTTGGTTTCTAGGACCATTCAAATCAAACTAAACCAGTAAACCGAATAACCCGAATTAGATGAAATATTTTAGTTTAAGTTATATATAAGATAGTATTTTTGTATCTTTTTTTATAACAATAAATTTTTTAAGTGTTTTTAAGGTAAAATTAATGTAATCTATAAACATATACACAAGATTTTAATAGAATATGATTTTAAACAAACAAAATAAAATTATATATTGATATATCTGCTATACCTTAATAAAATGTGGTTTGAACCGAACTAAACCGAATCAAACCGAATTAATTTGGTTTGATTTGGTTTGGTTTGGAAGATAGTTTGATTTGGTTTGATTTGAGAAAAAATATTCCAAAATCAAACCAAATCAAACCATTAACACCCCTAGCTGGACCGGCACTTCACGTCCGCAGTCGGCCCACTGACTGGGACCCGGGCCACACAAGATTCACCCCCTCGTGACCGTCACGTGCCTGGGAGCTGCACGGCCGATCGCCTCGGATGGGAGGAGCGAGAACGGGACCGCGACTGATCCCCGGTTTCCTCCGCCGCCGCCGCCGCCGTGGGGGTGGATGGCAAGGCTTCTCGCGAGAGGGGTCGTCGTGGGAACTCGAGCCCGTTTCTCTGTTGCCGCATGCAGACTGGACCCGGCGAACCGGAGGCGCCGTTGTTCATACATCCGCTCCGCCGGGACCCGAACGCGGGTGGCGGAGGTCCGGAGGAGAAGGCCGCCTGGTGAGTGGTGGCCGGAAACAGGGACCCCATGCCATGGCATCGAAGCAGCAGCGGGGATCCTTCCCTTCTCCCTCCTCCTCCTCTTCTCCTCCGCGGGTCTTCCCAGTCGGAGCCCGGGCAGCTCGCCCCACCGCCCGCTTCCCGCGACCTCGGTTTTAGCGGCGACGCCGGCGAGGCGAGGCGCATCGAGCAGAGCGACGGCCGCGGCCGCCCGAGCTGTTTCAGACTCCATCTCATTCCGAAACCGATCTACATGTGTCGTCGCCGTCGTCGTCGGCGGTCGTCCCGTTGTCAAAACAGTGCTTTTGACTGACCGTTGACCGGATTGTAAGCCTGCCATCCCCTCGGGACCGTCGAATATTAAAACATCAATATTGAAAAAAAAGAATAGCCCAAGTCAGACTCATTTTACGAGGGTCTTACCGGAACCAAGTAAAACTGGCAAGAAGAATAGAATAGAACATCGTCGGAGCTCATCAGGTTTTAATTTCTTAATATGTGTGTCTCGATCCGAAAAAACAAAACAATATTATTAGTCAAATATTTAGTGATTATTATCAATATCAATTTTAAAATTGACTGAGATAAAAACATTTAATAATGTTACCAAAACAGAACCTAAGTTAGTGTCTAAATACCTAAGTTAGTGTCTAAATAGCATATATAATCTCTCTCTCTCTCTCTCTCTCAAAATCGATGAAAACAGTAAATTTTTTGGTTCAAGTTCTGGCTGAAATGGATTTGGTTCGGTTGAATTTTCCCAATCAGTGACATATAATACACAAAGCATTGTCAAGCATAATACACAAAGCATTGTCAAGCATCATAAGACCTTCTTATATTGAGTTATCTATATAGATGTACAATCTTCTTATAATGAATTTTAGTGGTCACGAATTAACCAATCTTCAGACTGACTAGATGTACATTGGAACCAACGCTTTTTTATTTTTAATTTCACAAGGAATCACGTGTCTTTTATCTCCTTCAATTCTATCTCTATACCAAAGACGGACTTAAGGTTATTAATGAATCAAAAAGTCCCAATTGGGATTGCTTGTGAGTAAGGGTGCAAAAAACAGACACACACGCTCCACAACAACAAGTACCTCAAAACTTAGTCGGATAAAAATTTGACTCGATTTATTTATTATATTAAATAAAAAAATTTGAACAAAAACTAAATTTTGTTTCATTAAATGAGAGGCTCCCGCTCGACTTGAAAAACTAACGGGTAACTCTATTGAATGTCGGATTGAGTATTTATTTAAGAATATTAAAATTCAAGTTTTAAAACTTACGCATTTGTCACTCAAATATATAAGTCGAAATAAAATTTAAGTTGAGTTTAAACTTATATTGAGTTTTATCACCCGAAGTAAGGTTAGAGATTCACATATAATTTTTAATTGATATTAATTTTTTATAAAAAGAGTTCGAGGAACTTGAGTGGGCTACAATAGGGATTTCAACTCGTGAAAGCTGAGCAAGGACTGTTCAGAATTGTTTCCAGGGGGGCTTAATGGGCCCAGAAGCAGAAGCCTACCCCGCTTGGCCCGCCTGCCCGAGATCAACCAACCGAGTACGACTACTCCTGCAGACCGGATCATACCGTAACGTATGTTGCCGGGCCGTATCGTAGTCCGGTCCGGACCGACCGGGCCCATTCGCTTCCCACATCCTCTTCCGCGCCCCACCGGTCGGCATTCACCGCCCCCAAAGGTCGGGGTACCGCATTTTCCGAAATTCTCTGGCCGTCGTCGTCGTCTTCTTCGTCCTCTCCCTCTTCTCCGGCAGCCATGGCGCCTCCGTGTTGGAGCGCTAGGGTTAGGGTTTCGCCCCCAAATACCTCCATCTTTCCCACCCATTAGGCGGCGGTCCCGACTGATACCCCCCCCATGGAGTCCATCCGTCCTTTCTCCCACGCCGTCGATCTGCGTTCCTCACCCCTGCCGTCGCCCCCATCCGATCCCGACGCATCCGTCTGGTACGGCAGCATACAGTACCTCCTCAATATATCCGCCGTCGGCGCCGCATCCTGCGTCCTTCTCTTCCTCCTGGTCAAGATCCGCAGCGACCATCGCCGCATTCCAGGCCCCGCGGCGCTCCTCGCCAAGCTCCTCGCCGTCTACCACGCCACTGCCTCACAGATCGCCCTTCACTGCGGGGCTGACGCCTCCCAGTTTCTCCACATCGAACGTGGCAGTTTCGGTGTCCTGCTCGCGGTATCTGTCGTCGCGGTGCTGGCCGCTCTTCCCCTCAACCTCTACGGCGGAAGTGTCCCCATCGCGGACCAGTTCTCCCGCACGACCATCAACCACATCTCTCGCGGATCGCCGCTCCTCTGGGTGCACTTTCTGCTTACGGTCCTCGTCGTGGCCCTTTCCCACTTTGGGATCTCCAAGATTGAGGAGAACCTCAGAATCACGCGGTTTCGAGATGGGAATGGGAACCCTAGCGATCCCAATGCCAACTCTATCGCCATATTCACCATCATGGTGCAGGGCATCCCCAAATTCCTGGCTGCAGACAAGGCTCCGTTGGAAGAGTACTTCCAGCATCGTTACCCCGGCAAGGTCTACAGAGTTGTGGTACCTTTTGATCTCTGCGCTCTTGACGGGCTTGCTACCAGATGGGCGAGAGTGCAGGACAGCATATCTAAACTTGAAGCTGGACTAAGCTCTCGAACGCCCTCCAGTGGCAGTATAAATGCTGATGGAAATAGATTGAATTCATTGTGGACAAGACTGATGGATATCTGGATAGTCGCCGCTGTTAGGTTCGGCTTCACAGATGAAGCGAGATTGATCAAATTGCATAACTTGAGGTTGGATTTGCATGGGAAGCTGTTGGACTACAAAGAAGGCCGGGCACAAGGTGCAGGTATTGCCTTTGTGATCTTCAAGGATGTTTATACTACGAACAAGGCTGTAAGGGATTTCAGAAACGAGAGAAAGCATAGGCCAATAGGCCGGTTTTTCCCCTTGATGGAGCTCCAACTTGAGCGGAGCCGATGGAGGGTAGAGAGAGCCCCACCTGCTGCGGACATTTATTGGAACAATATGGGGTCAAGTAAGTTATCTCTTAGGCTAAGAAGAGTGGCGGTCAACACATGCCTTCTTCTGATGCTCCTGTTCTGCAGTTCGCCTCTCGCGGTTATTAGCGCCTTCAAGAGGGCAGCACGAATAATCAATGCAGAGGCTATGGACCATGCTCTGGTGTGGTTTGATTGGTTTGAGGGTTCGAGCTGGTTCGGGACTATAATACTGCAGTTTCTGCCGAACGTTCTCATATTTGTCAGCATGTACATTGTAATTCCTTCTGCGCTTTCCTATCTTTCGAGATTTGAACAGCACCTCACCGTTTCTGGGGAGCAACGGGCTGCACTACTGAAGATGGTTTGCTTCTTTTTGGTAAATCTCATCCTTTTGCGTGCATTGGTGGAATCATCTTTGGAGAGTGCAATACTTAGAATGGGTAGATGCTACTTGGATGGCGATGACTGCAAACGCATTGAGCAGTATATGAGTGCATCTTTCTTGTCTCGTTCATGCCTCTCATCTCTTGCATTCCTGATAGCGAGCACGTTCTTGGGAATTTCATTTGATTTGTTAGCTCCAATACCCTGGATAAAGAGAGCATTGAATAAGTTCCGTAAGAACGATATGCTTCAGTTGGTTCCGGAGCAGGGTGAAGAATATTCATTAGAGCATAACAACGAAGAGGATTCGCTTAGGGTGCCTCTCGTGTCTGAAAGAGATGATGGTTATGCGGAACATGGAGTAGACTTGCGAGGACAAGATCTTTCGCTCTACCCAGTAAATAGGAGCTTCCACATGCCGAGGCAGAAATTTGATTTTGCCCAATACTATGCCTTCAACTTGACAATCTTTGCACTTACCATGATATATTCGCTCTTTGCACCGCTCGTTGTTCCGGTGGGTGCAGTTTATTTTGGATATAGATATCTAGTGGACAAGTATAACTTCTTGTTTGTGTACAGAGTTCGTGGCTTCCCACCTGGCAATGATGGGAAACTGATGGACAGGGTGTTATGCATTATGCACTTTTGTGTAGTTTTGTTCCTTATGTCAATGTTCTTGTTCTTCTCCATCCATGGAGACTCTACAAAGCTTCAGGCGATATTTACACTTGGGCTATTATTGTTTTATAAATTGCTCCCTTTAAGAAGTGATGGCTTTCAGCCATCTCTCTTAGAGGGTTTGCAAGGTGTTGACAGTTTTGTAGATGGTCCAACTGATTACGAGGTTTTCTCACAACCCACATTTGATTGGAATACATATCAAATATGAGGAAAATTGCAATTTGTGTCTAATTGCTTGTTAGACAAGTGTTGTGCAGTTTGATGCTTTTAGCTTATATTCAGCAAATTCATGTAATGCAGTCAGTACAAAATCTACACTCTGCATTTAGTTATTCTTTTAGTGTTTTTTTTTACTTTCTTCTTTTTGCTTTATCTTTAATGCGTGTGATTCGAGAAGAATCAACCCGTTGTAACTTCATTGTGGAAACGTGAAATGTTGATGTTCTTTCAAGAGTGATTGCCCAAATTGTAACCTCATTGTGGAAAAGCTGACACAAGTTGTTAACATTGTTTTGAAGGTCCCAAGATGTTAAGTGGTGATTGTGGCTTTTACAAGTTGCAATACTACAACTATTCATATTCCTGACTAGGAGAACAGTGGCATACGGAAAATTATGTATAATTTATGACCGATGGGTACTTCTGTTGTGGTTGGATTTCTATCTTGACAGAGTTGTACATATGTCTTCATAAATAACTAGTTTGATCATTTGGGGATCCCAAGGACAAAGATTGGAGCCGATTCTCTTTGAAAAATTTTGCAACTGTTATTTTCTGTTAGTCAATATAATAGTGCGCCAGGTAAATATTTTCGTTTTTGGACGAAATCTGTCATTCATGTTGATCCCAGTTAACGTAGATATCTGTTAAACGTCTAATGGTGTTTTTTTAAGGCATACACATTTAATCTCGCTGAAGATCGTGTTATTCTGTGCTTGCTCCGAAATGTTTTGATTCGCATCATGTTCGCAAACCTTGCGGTTGAATCTTTGCTCTCTTACGGGCATGTGTTCGGACAGTTTTGAATTGTTTTCTCTTTGTTCCAAGATATAGAAAGTCAACCCTGGATATTTAGAGCCGTACGTGCACGATGGAAGCATGTAGCCATGGCAAGCATCTAGTAAGATTACTCTCTTTTCTTGTTATTTTTCTCTGTGGACTGAAAATTTATAGAATAAGATGATCTTGATATCGACTTGTCAGATGGGAATCGGCATTTGCTATTGTTGATCTGATCATGTATGATAAATACTTAGAGAGAAAATGCATACTTGGGAGAGTTACTGGTTTTGGTTCAGCCAGTCGGACTGGATAATATTATTAGGTATTTCTCAACTTAACTCAACTCAATGTGTCAGTCATATGGATTCTCTTTCTTCACTCATGTCGATTTTGTGTTATTTTTTCAGAGATATTTAAATCATCTAAATAATATTGAATTACCCTCCTCCAAATTAACTTAAATCTATCACGTTCTTTTTCTGTTTCTATCATTTTAATATTTTTTATCTTTCTAATTGGAATCTCTTTAGGTTTACGTTTAATATGTCCAAACCATCTCATTCTTTTTTCTTTCAATTTGTCTACAATTCTTGTTACTCCTACATTTTCTCTAATATATTCATTCCTTATTTTATCTAATATAGTGTCACCACTCATCTATCTTAACATTATTAGAAAATTCTATCGCTATTAATTTTAAAATTGATATTAATATTAATTATTTAGATAATAATATCAATTTTGAAATTTGTCAACATATGTTTTATACATAATTTCTGAGGTAAGACCTCTTTCTTTTTCTTGTGTTCCCCCACCAAGTTGTTACGCATGGTCCTCGCCCTTCATATTTCACCAAACAAACATGATAGTTTTATGTTGTTGTGTGGTGTTTAGTTATATGTCATAATGTTTTTATACACTTTGTGATGAAGATAATATATTAAATTAAAATTTAAGATAACTAAAAACTTAGAATTGGCATGTTTGGTGATAAAATAATATATTATAAGGTGGGAGCTGTGTACAACAAAAATGAAGTGATTGAGAACCACAAGAAAGAAAAAAAAAGAGGTATCACCTTTATTTTATACGAGAAGAAACACTATACTAAATCATATTTTTATCATGATTGTCAAATTAATTTTTGACAATTTTTTTGCAAACATATTTTTAGTAAAGAAACCATTTTATGATGCAACCAAATATCCTACTAGTGTATCTTAAATTTTATTTTAATATACAATTTATATGAAAAACACGTAAAAATATTTTACAGCCAAACACCCTGCAAAATGCTATCTATTACTTGGAAAATTTTCGGACAGGTTTATACTTACATGCAAATGATAATAATTGTATGTGTGCTGAGAAAGTCCCCCGTATACAGTGATTATTAGCAAAGGGAGTTAGCCGGATTGCTTTACCTATGGTTCGTGGGGCCGCCACTCAGGCCTGACTCGGTCGCTTTTGGGGCCGACCGACTCGGTCTCAACCCCAAGACTCGGATCCCAAAATTAATATTTTATTATTATTTTTGACGACTCCGGCCGACCCCGGCCTGACCCGGGTCGCGACCTCGGCCAACCCAGGTCAGTTTTGGGCCCAACCGACCCGATCTCGACTCTAGACCCCACCTTCCTTGACTTTACCTTCTCCGCCTCTTTTCCTGTTCCTCTCCCGTACAATATTTGTGATTTTAAAGAAACTGACTGCAACTTTGAATTCATAGGATTTTGTTTTGAAAAGGGGTATTGAGGTTGATCAGGTATTTCTTGGAGACGTGCATAAGTACAAGCGTGTAAAACATTAAAAAAAAACAGAAATGATGAGTAAATGAGTTGAGAGGGAGACCACATACGGTATCCTCTAAGTCTTACCGTGAACGGAGCATTCTCGGTCCTGAATCGGTCACAATTTTTCTACCACTTAAGTGATGACTCATTAATAACTGGTTCATTATTACTGAACTATTACGAACTGATTCAATAATTCAATAACAATTCAGTATTAAATTACATTAACCTCAGTATTAGTCTAGTAACAACTGGTACTAACTCTGATAACGATTCAGTAATATTTAAATAATGTTCGGTAATGGCTTAGTAATATTTAGGTAATAGTTCGGTAACGAGTTATATTGACTTTAGTAATATTCAATAATAGTTCAGTAACAAATTATACTGACTTCAATAACGAATTATACCGACTTCAACGATGAATCAGGAAGATTTTAATAATAGTTCAGTAAAGTTTTGGTAATATATAGTAATAGTTTAGTAGAGTTACATAAATTTAAGTAACGTTCTAATAATAGAATAGTAAGTATTCAGTAACAGTTAATCAGTTAATTTAGCAAATTGATTTTTACTTAATCATCAGAGTTGTGACATAATTTGATCGGGACTGAGGATGCTTTTTCCACCGTGTGACCGAGATGATCCGAACTCCGCGCGAACGGTCATCATGGCTGCACTCTGGCGTCAGTGGCAGAAGGTTAAGAAACGCAAGACAAGGATCATTTCCACTGGACCGGCCGCGAGGGAGGAGCTCTGGTCGGGGGCCGCCGAGGTGAAGGAAGACGGCAAGGCGTAATGGGGAGTGTCGGTGCAACGCCGTCCTCCTTGCTGCTCCTCTTCGCGGTCTGCTGCTGCTGCTGCTGTCGAAGCTCCGACGCGCACATTCCCGCTAGGTACGACGGGTTCGTGTACAAGATTGGGGCTCCCTTGCGCGAGGACTCCATCGTCGTCGAGGCCTTCCTCGACCCGCTCTGCCCTCACAGCCGAGAAGCCTGGCCTCCTCTCAAGCGCGTTCTCAGCTCCTATTCTCCGCGCGTCTTCTTGATCGTCCACCCTTTCCCCCTTCCGTAAGCCCCACATCTTCGCTGCTTCAGTGGTGTCGAAGGTATTGATTCCTTGTATGAGGACTCTGGTGTCGATCTGAAACGACCAATTCGCCGGCGGTATATGGTAAATGGTAGTTCACATCTGTTCGATATCTTCAGTTGGGTCAAGTCGACTGACAGAATCATGGTTAAACACTTAAACGTATTAAGATTGCTACTGTTTCTAAGTGGTTTTATTGCTCTGATGTTCATGCCACTGGGACTGTTTTAGATTATGAAGGAAGGTGTTACCTTCGTTGCGTGAAAAAAAAAATGAAAACTTTTTCAAAGAATAATATGAATCAGCAGGCATTTTGTCTTTTGATTGTAGGCGTTTGTGAGCGGATATTTGAGATGCTTATCATGCAGATGTTGATATCTATTTCCGGAAGCGAGGGTAGTTGGCTGGGACATTGAAAATTTTGGAAATTGAGTTAAACTAACAATTTGCATTTGGTAGGAATCCTTCATTCCTTATTCAACTTTGATTGTAGCTTCTTTAACAGCAGTTCAGATGATTGACATAGAACACGTCTGAAACTTGCTTAAACAACTAAGCATCCTAACATTGTGAGCCTTCTTTTCACCGGTAAT
The DNA here is from genome assembly GCA_036172225.1 of Cryptocoryne crispatula var. balansae. Taxonomy (NCBI): domain Eukaryota; kingdom Viridiplantae; phylum Streptophyta; class Magnoliopsida; order Alismatales; family Araceae; genus Cryptocoryne; species Cryptocoryne crispatula. The sequence continues at coordinate 6,260,267 of CM069932.1, read as the reverse complement.
GTATTTAAAATTAAACATGCTTTATTTAACTATTCACCCTTCGTCAAGACAGCTCTACCATGAGTATGTTCTTCTGGGTTTTGCATTGATGCTCTCTTTGTCAACCAATGACCTTCTAGGGCTACTTAAAACTTCGAAGTCCTCTCTTTATTGGCAATTTATGCAGCAATTTCTAGATAGCATGTCTATGTCTTGAGTAGTGCCTTAACCAAAGAAATCCAGAGTTTTTCTTATTGTATGGTCTCCATGCATATCTATGTAATCTTATTGTTTCTTCTAGGTGTTTTCACTATTTGGTTCAACTAGAAAACCAAATCAAACTAGTAAATTGGTTTGGGTTGAACTACATATCGGTTTGGTTTGGTTTGGTTTCAAAGGTCTTTCAAACAAAACTAAACTAGTAAACTGTAGATTAACGTTTATTTTAACTTGGGCACATTAACAATATTTGTGTACCTTTTTCATGTAAAAATAAATATATTAAAAGTTCTTATGGTAGAATTAATCATATATATAAACATAGATACTATATCATGATAAAATATGATTTAAATCATACTAAATGAAATCAAATATAGGCATATATCTTAATAAACTACGGTTTGAACAAAACCAAACTTTAGCTAGGCTTGGTTTAGTTTTGATGAATTTCAAAACCAAGCCAAACCATGAACACCCTACTTTCTTCTTGTGCTTTCGTCATATGACACTTCTATACTAGGGTCGTTTTAGTGTAATTGAGATTTTCCGTGCCTTGGTGCTTGAACTGAAGGTTCTACTTCTTGCTTCCCCTTGGATAACCTTTTGGGTAAGTTTAGGACCTTGTACTAGTAAATTTTATCTTATTTACGTATAGAAATTTTTGTTATCATTTTCTTGGCTCTTGTCCATGTTTTTTGAACTTTCTGTTGGCATTGTCTAATTAAGTTTAATTTTTGGTCTCACCAACGTTCTGGTGGAGAAATTTGGCCGCTGGGGCATATATGGTATCAAATAGTGAAGTTCGCTAGTCGGAACTTCTCAGAATCTGTTGTTTTCTTCTTTTTTCCGTGTTGAAGTATCACATAAGTTTTTTCATACCCTATTCAACTCATATGTTAAATATCCTGCAAGTTTTTTTATTCATTGTAATTTTTTTCTATGCAGCTATCATGATAATTCTTATCTATCATGTCGTGCGCTTCATATTGCAAAAAACCTGAACAGCTCTTCTACTTACCCACTGTTGGAGCTGTTTTTCATGTATCAGGTAAAAAGTTCCAACCTTCTATGGAACCTAGTCTTACATGCTTTTTGTTTCTCTAATATTTGTGTGTTTTCTCCCTCCTTTCATAATGGGAGACATCCCACCGTTGAGGAATCATGTTGATGACTATCATCAAATTGAGTGAACTAGCCCTTGACAACACCCTCTTGATAGGGCTTTGTCATGCTATTAGAAGATATGGAACTTTCCAGAATATTTAATTCTTTTTGTCATCATGTAAAGCGTTATAATTATAATAGACAACATTAACTTAATTTGGTCTTTAAATTCCTAAGGTGTTGTGAATATCATTTGTTTTATGTCTTGCATAAGTTTGTGCCTCCATGATTTCATCTCCTTTCATAAGAAAAACCCTACCTAACAAGTTATCTCTGTCCTTCCCACATGATATGTATGAAATGAGTCATATGAACACCAGCTTGGAGTGATGTCACGACAGGGATTACATATTTTCTACCTTTCTCATAAAATATCAATGATCTTGTATGTAACATTCTTTGTTTTCTCTTATCCTACTTGTCTCTTCATTGCCTACTATCCTAGTAGTAGCCCAACTCTATCTAGGGGTGTGCTCTGTTCGGTTTGATCCAATTGGAGCTATTTTTTATCCAAATCGATCCAAACCAAACTGGTTCAAATCGGTTTGGTTCAATTTGAGACCAAAAATTAATAGAATATTCAAAATAATTAATTACGTATACCGATTTTTAAGTGATAAATAATTATAATAAACTATATAAATATTAATTTTATTAATAATATAATAATCTTATAATATTTTAACTAAATCGGGTTGGACGGTTTGGTCCAGTTTGGTTCAGTTTGGAAGACTTCCAAACTGTTTGAACCGAACCAGTAATTCAAACCAAAACAAACTGAATTTGGCAGGTTCAGTAGGGGGCCTACATACACCTCAGAAGGGTCATGTGACCCCACTTAAAATTTTAGGAATCATTAATGCCTTTTTTATTTATCTTAAAATAAGTTTTATCAATAAAATTTTAAAATAACTGACCCCACTGATAATTAAGTTATTTTATTAAACTCTTTCAGATTAATTGACTAACTAATAAACTTATTGCATTAATTATTTCATTCAATTTAATAAAAATTCAAAATCTATTAAACAATACCTAAAATCACATAGGATTATCAATCTTCTACTCTCTAGGTTCTCATTTGTACGTAGTTTCACCTTCTGCCTTCACCTAAACCAACTTTTTCTCTGTCTTGACTTACTTGAGACTTATTTAGTTATCACACTTATTAGGATAGAGCATTGTCCTGAAAATTAAATTTTTGATAAAATAATTTAATTAGTCAATGTTTATTTCTATTAAAAAAGTACATGTGAATGTGAATCAATAAAGAGATCAATTAAATTTGAGTTATTTAGAATCAGATAATTGATTAAGAAAGAAAATATCAAATTATCAGATTATGTAATGAATTATTGTCTGGTGACATATACTTAAAAAACTATGTTTGAAGGTGTGGACAGTAACTCTGTTATTAAGATGTTTAAAATTTTTAAGTTCATATATTTATTTGTAAGAAAAATTAATTTTTAAAAGTATATTTTGAGTAAATGTTTATTCTGTTGTATCTAATTAAACATAATCATTTTATAAAACAATTCTTATTATCTAATAGTGAGCCCACTAAGTTAAATATCTAGATCTGCCACTGGCAGGTTGAATCATTTAATGCTCACCCCTAAATTCTAGCTTTTCTCTCCTTTCGTTACCCTTTCCATGAACAATGATGACTTGTGGCCTAAGTTCTGTAGTTTTCTTTATCCTAAAAATTGAATGCCAACAGTAAACTCAGTAATAGGTCGACAACCCATGTTTTAGGTTCTGAATCTGGAAAATGCAAGCGTCTGCCTTCTCATCGACACATTATTTTGACTAGTACTAAACAAGATGTCGCATGACATTCCCAATAACCAGATCTAGATTTTTCACTCTACGGGCATTACTTTCATATTGGCACAGCTCTTCTACAGGATCACCTTTGTATTTTTCACTTCTTGTAAAAGTTCACTGTTTTCTTCTCCTCCAAATGATGTTGATGAAACAGGAAATGTACTACAATCGGCCAACACAAAATATGTCCAAGCAATCCATTATAGAGCACATCAGGGACCTTGCCGTAGCTGCAGTCGGTAATTCTTCAGCGTCTGCATTTGAGGAGGGCTTCAAAGATCCGAAGACTGACAGGGCAGCGAGAGATTCCTTCAATGTGAGGTCTTTGGCTGATTCTCAGATTGGCATTCCTTGTACGGTTGTACTACTGTGTAATTCTTTGATATCTTTTCCCTTGTTTTGACGTGCATCCTCTGCATTGCAATTTGCAGTATGGCTGTTCCAGAGGAGTAACTGGCACTCCTTTCTTCTTCGTCAATGGCTTCCACTTGCCTGGTTCTGCTCTTGGCTTTGATCAGTGGAGCAGCGTCCTTGACCCTCTGCTCTCTGCAACCGCAACCGGCGAAGTTGGGGATGGAGCTGATCGACCTTCCAAATAAAAATTTCGAGCTCTTCGGAGTAGGTCTGCAAGAAAAAAAGGTGAGACAAGTGTCCGCTACCAGATCGGATATAGTCTGGCTCTAGCTGCAATATATGACCCTGTATTTCTTTGACTGTGATGTTTGATAGGGTTGGAGCAATCTCATTCAGTCAGAGATTTGAGATTTTATGAACTATTTTCTGAACAATTTAGTTATGCCATGTTTGGTTAGAATATAACATTTTTGATATTGATTTTTGCGGAGTGGATGGAATACACGTGAACACTTGCACTACATATCGTGTTTTGTTTTTACAACAGATTTTGAATATTGGTATTGATATCGACAGACAAACATCTAACTATGATTTCTGTCATTGTCAATTTCAAATTTAACAGTGACAGAGTTGTTGTACACAGTTACCCAGGTGTTAAAAGTTCTAAAACTTGCTCAATTTTGAAACTGACAGGGATCGATAGAAATCATCGTTAGTTGTCGGAATATCAATATCGAAACCGCAAATAAAATATGACATATAATATAAATGTTCATTTGTTTTAATTTCGATGCATATTCTTCTGGTGTGGGCTTCGGCTTTGGTATCCTTGTCCGAATCTGGGGTGTTAGAAGCTTCGGTTAGATGTGCTCCTTGCCGGTAGCGGTGGGTATAAAATGGTTCAAACTGAGAAACCAAATCGAATCAAACCATTCGGTTCGGTTTGGTTTGGACCTCTTTTTGGTTTGGTTCGATTTGAAAATTCTCGAAACTGATTTAAACCAAACTAAATCGTTTAAACTGATTTAATCAAAAAATTATAAAAATTTATTATAATATTAATAAAAATAATATTTTTGTATTTTTTATAATAAAATAATATTTATTTTAATTATTTTTGACTTAAAAATTATTATATATGTAAAAATAATTAATTTAAATACTTTTAGATATTTTCGGTTTAAACTTAATTAAATTGAATTAAATCAAATTGAAATCGGTTTGGTTCGGTTCGATTTGAGAGGTTGATTCGATTTGGTTCGATTTAGAAGAAAAAAAATAGTCCAAACCGGATCAAACCGAACCGTGCTCACCCCTACCTGCCGGCAGCCATCTTCACATTGCGGTGGACACTTTGGCATGGACAATGCAGAGAGATGAAACGGTATGGCTCATTTACAATTTTTATGTGATTTATGGGGTGTTTGGTTGCATGATAACGAAGATTTTTGTTTTAATTTTTAAAAATGATAAGAAAACTTGTTAAAAGAAGTGTTTGGTAACCATGACAATTTTATATTTTAAAAATAATTTTTTTCTTAAACAAAAAAAGAGGATCTCACCTCTTTCTTTTTCCTTGTGGTCCCCCACTTTGTTTGGTCATGTGTGTTAGTTACTCTTTTTTGTAATCACATCCCTCCGAACATGATAATTTTATATCATGAGTTTGTTCACTTTTTATTTTAATACAAATTTTTATCGTGAAAGTGTGCGAAAAATTATCACGCAACTAAACACCCCATTAATATTTTGTTTGGTATATACTTTTTTCCTTTTGAAAGTTGATATAAATTCACTCTAAACGTATTGTCCGTTCCCTTTAAAAATTATAGCAGCTTTGCCGAACACAAAAGGTTTGTACTTTGTATTTTTGAAACACATTTGCATACTTTTTCTGTCGATAATTTGTTATCATCATAAAACCATATACAGGATAATATACAGCCAAGCATCGCGTGAGGAATTAAATTTTCTCACATCGACGGATGCACAGCACTAGGATTGCAACCGGGTCAGATTTGATAGCAGAAGCATTCTCATGTTGGTTAAACCGTCGAAGTGTTCCATGACCATGAAACTATCATGTTTGGATTCTGATTTTGTCGTTGGAATCGAATTTGATAAATTTCAAAATATATTGCATATATTATAGTTTTATGGTCATCGTCACCGTCCTCGTCGGTTGTCTCTCGCTGCCTTCCGCGACGTGACCGTAGTCGTCGCCTCGGTTGTTCGACGGCAACGACTATCGCCGTCCCCAAGTCGGCAGGGGTGAGCAGCCTTCAGTTTAGTTTAATTTAAATTTCTTTAAATCGATTTAAATTGATTTAATTTTTTAAATCGATTCAAATTCGATTGATTTCAATTCTATTTAATTTATTTTAAATTAAAAAATATAAAAATATTTCAATCAATTATTTTTTACATATATGATGATTTTAAGTTAAAAATAATCGAAATAAGTATTATTTTATTATAAAAATCATAAAAAATTTATTTTTAATAATATTATAATAATTTTTATATGATTTTTAATTAAATTAATTTAAACGGTTTGATTTGATTTAAATCAATTTAAAAATTCTTCGGATCGAATCGAATCAAACCAAATAGATTAGTTTAATTTAAATTCTCGGTTTGAACTTTTCAGGACCTGTTTGGTATCGAGATAATTTGGGGATAAACTTGATTTATCCCCAAAATTTAAGGGATAAACCAAAGTTATCCCCAAAATATTTTGGTACCAAACATGCCTTTGATGTTCACCTCCTACGGGTCGGCCCCACCCGCGAAGGATGGAACGTTGCCGTGTAGCCGGCCTTCAAGAATTCTCTTAAAAATTTTTGTGTGAAAAGCATGATCTGCTCCTTAAATAAACTTCCTGCAATCTTAGAAGAGATGTTATTTGTATCAGCAAACGTGTATCTCATATTTATTTGCATCTATATATCAAGAATGTATTATAGTTCCTATACAGTGATAAAATATTTATGTATATATACATATATATATATACCGTTCACTGCATAAAAATCGATACTGTGTATACCAAGAAATCAAAGGGGAGCGGACACTTATGGGTGTTTGGTTGCATGATAATTTTTTGTACATTTTCGTGATAAAAATTTGTATTAAAATAAAAAGTGAACTAACTCATGACATAAAATTATCACGTTTGAAGAGATGTGATTATAAAAAAGAGTAACTACCATATATGACCAAACAAAGTGGGGGACCACAAGAAAAAAAGAGAGAGGTGAAATCCTCTTTTTTTGTTTAAGAAGAAAATCACTTTTAAAACATAAAATTGCCGTAGTTACCAAATACCTCTTTTAACAAGTTTTCTTATCATTTTTAAAAATTAAAACAAAAAATTTTCATTATCATGCAACCAAACACCCCATTAGGTCCGTTCATTTTGACTTATGTGATGTCTTGTCTCCCAATCAGTCAAAGATTAGACGACGAGATATCTGGCAAAATATCTAAATATAAGAAGAATTTTATTGATTTTAAGTAATTTATTATAATTTTTATTTTTAGAGATAGATAATTGAGATTTTCTGTTCCATAAGAGGGATTAAAGATGAAATTAAGATTTTCACCTTAGGTTATGTATCACATCTTATTTGCAATATAATAGGGTATCTGGTTGTACTATAAAATTTTGTACACTTTCATGATTAAAAGATTATATTAAAATAAAGTGTGAACTAGTTAATAGCATAAAATTATCATGTTTGGAAGAGATGTTGTAACAAAAGAGTGTGTGTCATATATGTCCAAACAAGGTGGGGGGACCACAAATAAACAAAAAAAGATGAGCCTCCCTTTTTGTTTAAGAAGAAAATTTCATTCAAAACATAACATTGTAGTTGTTGCCAAACATTTCTTTTAACAATTTTTGTTACAAAGACATAAAATTGTAACACAAAAAAGTAATTTATCATGCAAACCAACACTCCATAAGTTTCAACATTAATATTAAATGCCAAACACATCAGTTTCAACAAAATTAAAAGTGACGTTGTTACCAAACTGCTGTTAAGTATCTACGTGATTATGTATCTTAATCTAAAAATGTCCAAGCCTCCCTGCCTGATATTAGTAATATCCAAATCATCAATGAGTGCTTATCAACGTAGTTAATAAAATTTTTATTATTTTCTTAAAGGTAAAACATCAAAAATCGGGAAAATTCAAAGCAAAAGCTTCTCCAAACCCTGCATTGCTTTAACCGAAATGTGAAATCCAGTAATATTCAAGAAAGACAGTTTATTTATTTATTTATTTATTTTTGCAGTCCTAAACATATATACATCCTTACTTAGATAAAAAAAAAGTGTGATAAACGGGAACGAAGGTTGATCAATTTGTTAAACCCTCAACAGTCTACTCATGTCTCCAACCAAAATGGGTGCCAAGACCTAAAAGAAAATGCAAATAATATTTGTTTTAATTTTTTACAGTCGAAGCCCGCGTTTGGTTCTGATTCTAAAAAAAAAAAAAAAATTCTTGTCAAGAATCTCGGTTCCAGTTTCGTATATCTCCGTGCTACCGCCGCTGAATGGTCGCCGGCGGCAAGGTTTAATGATCGTGCATGCGTGTTCGTCCCTCGTCGGAAGGCGGTGGCGCCGTCGCCGTCCGGCGTTCGCCTACCACCACCAACCGTATCCTGCCTGCCCCCCCGCATGAGTCGTCGGTACGTGGAAGCAACCCGTTCTGCGGGAGTTTCTTTTTTAAGTAGCACATTTTTTTTATTTTTAAATGTAGTAGAGTAAAATTTTTAATTGTAAATCTAACCTAGCTCGGTCGAAATCGAGTTTTAAAAACTCGTCTTTCTTCTTTAATACGAATTTCACGTATTTCGGTTGGTTAAATATTATTTAATAAAAATCAAATTTTAATATAACGACTTTGAAAATCGCAACTCGACTTTCATAGACGTATTTGGATGAAATCGAGTTCAAGCAACTCGGTTTCTCAACGGTGAAAAAAAAACACATGCGCTGAGTAACGATATTAAATACGTACAGTAACAATTTAACATTTTTTTATTTTCCACTTAAAAAATCAAATATTCAGATTAAAATTATTCCGATCTACTCAGACTAATGAATTCGGAACATTTGAAATTATAAGATAAAATTTTTAAATTTTTGTAAAGAGTAAGTTTTAACATTAGACGGTTCAGGTTGCTCCAATTTAATAATTTAAGAGACTAATCTTAAGTATTTCAACTTTCTAAATTTATTGGACGGAATAGATCGTTCAAATTCAAATTCGATAAATTATAATTAGAAATATAGGTAAATTTTAATTGATTTAAAAAAAAATTAGTGCGCACAAAGGCACAGCATTAAATGCGTTAAATTTTTTTAAAAAACAATTCAATTTTACCTATGTTCTTAAATTATGATTTATCGAGTTTGAATTTAATCGATCCGTTCTGTCTAATAAATTTAGAAAGTCGAAATACTTAAGATTAGACTTTTAAATATTATGATTTTGATAAATTTTAAATTATTAAATCGGAATATTCTGAACCGTTTAATATTAAAACTTGCTCTTTACAAAAATTTAAAAGTTCAATCTTATAGTTTTGAATGTTCTGAATTTATTGGTCTAAGTGAATCGGACAAATTTTAATCCGAATATACGATTTTTTTAGATGAAAGATAGAAAAATATTAAACGATTACTGTACGTAATTAATGGCATGTGTTTTTTTTTTCATTTGAAAATCGAGTTGCTTGAACTCAACTTTCACCGAAATCGTTATATTAAAATTCGATTTTTATTAAATATTATTTAACCAACGAGATCACGTGAGATGAAGAAAAGTCGAATTTTTAAAATTCGATTTTGACCCAACTGCGTTAGATTTACAATAAAAAATTTTACTGTGCTGCATCTAAAAAAACTGTGATACTTAATGACCTGTTTGGTTAGAGTTTTATTTTTGGTACTATGTCAATATTGATATTAATATTTCCAAACGTTGGAGTATCAATATTAAAAGTAATACAAGTTGTCACTTGTATTATATAATATACTTTGTTTGCACTATAAATTTTACAATTGATACAATTAACAAAACATCCCTTAATGGTTCCTATCAATATCAATTTTAAAATTGATAGTGATAGAGGTACCTAATAGTGTTACCAAACAGGGCATAAAAAAGTAAACTCTCCGATTTGTGATCCGCCGCAAAAGAAGAAGAAAAAAGAAGAAGAGCAGGTCGAGACGCGTCCAGACAAAGATCAGATCAGTATTCAACGCTGGAGCAGTAATAAAAGATATTACTGCTTTAGCGCAAGGTGGACGTTCGAAGAAGAAGAACGTGGCGAGTTTCAACTGACAGCTGAGATGAATTTAACCTATGGATACTTATGATTACACAGCATAATATCGCAGTTTAAAGCTTATCGAATAAAATGAGGTCGAAGTTTCGTAAGTAAATGCAAATTTAAATTTTACAAGCAGATTTACGAGTTTAAATGGCATAAACGAATTCCCGACCCACCCCGGCTCGTCGTCTGCGCTGATCGGAGGGGGAAATATCCGGAAGCAGGCAAAAACCTCCGCCGCCTCCGACGGTATGTATGCAGCGCTGCGTCGGCGGCTCGCCGGCGCCCGCGGCTGACTTCATCCCTTACCGACCTCCGGCGGAGCAGTTAAGGGAGGCTTGGTGACTCCACCACCAGGTTTTGACCTCCCCCTAGTCCTCTCCCCCGTGTACTTCAGCGCTGACACATTCAACTCTATACATACAACGACGGACCCGCACCGGTAGGCAACTTCCCGTCGACCACGCCGACGGTCGCTTCTGCGTCTCTGACGCGTTCCTTCCATCGCCGGTCTTGGTGAGAGGGAGGCGAGCAACTGCGGCGTCACGTCTTCCTATCTCTGGAAGGGAGGGAGGAAGAGACGTAGAGAGAAGAAGTTGACAGTGGTTGGTACAGGGAGGGAGGCGGAGGGGAGAGAGAGAGAGAGAGAGTCGCAAAGCCCTACCCCAGATCAACGTCTCCCCCCTTCCCCCCACCCGCCTCCGACGCCCTGCTGCCGCTTCTGCCGTGCAAGGCAGCGCCTCCGCGCGGTTCTCCTCTTCGATCGACGCTCCCCCGCACCCCGCAAGGCCGGTCCGCGGGCCCTCTTCTTCGGCCATGGCGCCCGCCCTACTCCCGCTTCTCCTCGTTGCCCTTATTGGGGTGCCCACTCGTGGGCTCGCGGCGTCGTTCGCCTTCGATTTTCACCACCGGTTCTCCCCCAGGGTAAGGGAGTGGGTGGAGTCCCGTAGCTGGCAAGGGGGGCGAGCCCGGGTGTGGGAGTGGCCGGAGGAAGGGAGCGTCGAGTACTACGCTGCGCTGGCCGAGCACGATCGGGTGTTTCGGGGCCGCGGGCTGGCCGCCGCCGACCCGCCACTCACATTCTTCAATGGGAACGCCACAATTCGCCTCATCGGCTTGGGATTGTTAGTATAACTTCTATAACTTTCTCCGTGCTCTTGGTCATTCTCTATCTCCCGATTTCTTCATTGATAATTGCTCTTCCTGTCTTCCGTTGTCATCTCGTTTCCAGTTTGCACTATGCCGTGGTTTCAGTGGGAACTCCTAGCACAGACTACTTGGTGGCGCTTGATACGGGAAGCGACTTGTTCTGGGTACCTTGCAATTGCCGGCAATGTGCGTCGACCTCCGCACAGAGCTTTGGACTGGTAAGGCCTCTTCTTGACATTGCTTGCTTGTTCGGTCTGTCTAGAAAACTGACTCTTTTCTACCGTCCTGTAACTCCTGTTGGTAAGTGTCATTTTCTTGGCCTTCGTAGTGGTTTCCTTCTCAGTTACGACAACTGTATCTGATAAGGTACGACTTGTATTTATAGTTGGTATATGCAGATGAGGAGAGCGATGCTTTCCCGTTCCTATCTAGTTATCCAAACTCTGGTGGTTGGACGGAGGAGGGATTAATCTTCTTCAGGGATTGGAGGTGATGATTTTAGGTACACGACTGGTAAAACCTTGAGAATTTAGTGGTAATTAATAGTATCCTTTATTTAGGATTCCCTGTGTGGTTCCTTATGTGGGGCAGAAATTAAAAGGGTGCTCCCAAATTTGACCTTACTTAGTTAAGGGCCTGTTTGCATAGTCCAATAAACAGCTGTATTAATATTAAATTTATCGTCATTTCTAGTGCTAGTGTATCTTGGTCATTGCCAAAAACTCAGAAGTGATTAGTATCAAATTTAATAATGTAATCCAATAGGGCCTAAAGCAGTTGTCTGAAGGGGAAGAATTCATGGGTATTTTTAAGCTCCTCTAATATTGTTTCTGCCATCAGACTCTTGCTGTTGTTCTTTGACAAACAGCTGTCTTAATATTAAATTTATTGTCATTTCTAGTGCTAGTGTATCTTGGTCATTGCCAAAACTCAAAAGTGATTAGTATCAAATTTAATAATGTAATCCAACAGGCCCTAAAGCAGTTGTCTGAAGGAAAAGAATTCATGGGTATTTTTAAGTTCTTCTAATATTGTTTCTGCCATCAGACTCTTGCTGTTGTTCTTTGACAAACAGCTGTCTTAATATTAAATTTATTGTCATTTCTAGTGCTAGTGTATCTTGGTCATTGCCAAAACTCAGAAGTGATTAGTATCGAATTTAATAATGTAATCCAATAGGGCCTAAAGCAGTTGTCTGAAGGGAAAGAATTCATGGGTATTTTTAAGTTCCTCTAATATTGTTTCTGCCATCAGACTCTTGCTGTTGTTCTTTGACAAACAGCTGTCTTAATATTAAATTTATTGTCATTTCTAGTGCTAGTGTATCTTGGTCATTGCCAAAACTCAAAAGTGATTAGTATCGAATTTAATAATGTAATCCAACAGGCCCTAAAGCAGTTGTCTGAAGGAAAAGAATTCATGGGTATTTTTAAGTTCTTCTAATATTGTTTCTGCCATCAGACTCTTGCTGTTGTTCTTTGACAAACAGCTGTCTTAATATTAAATTTATTGTCATTTCTAGTGCTAGTGTATCTTGGTCATTGCCAAAACTCAGAAGTGATTAGTATCAAATTTAATAATGTAATCCAATAGGGCCTAAAGCAGTTGTCTGAAGGGAAAGAATTCATGGGTATTTTTAAGTTCCTCTAATATTGTTTCTGCCATCAGACTCTTGCTGTTGTTCTTTGACAAACAGCTGTCTTAATATTAAATTTATCGTCATTTCTAGTGCTAGTGTATCTTGGTCATTGCCAAAACTCAAAGGTGATTAGTATCAAATTTAATAATGTAATCCAACAGGCCCTAAAGCAGTTATCTGAAGGGAAAGAATTCATGGGTATTTTTGTTCCTCTAATATTGTTTCTGCCATCAGACTCTTTCTGTTGTTCTTTGACAAACTTTGGGCAAGAAGGTTGCATCTCCTTGTGATTCAATATTACTGGCACTGGCTGTAGCCTTATGTGAATGCTCGATGACATGAAAGAAGCAAAACCGATTGTTGCTATTGTTGACGCAATGCTTATTGCTTGCAGTCTAAGGTTCTCAGTTTCTGCTTGTCTTTTCCTTCACTCACAACTCAGTAGTTGATTTTGATTGCCAAGAAAGGACTAAATAGTTGCTGAATAGAAAGCCGTTTTTTTCTCATTGTTAGAATATCATCAACATTTTTGCCACTTAAATTCATAGTGCTATATATGTCATGAGAATGCCAACTTGTGTAGAAATAGACTTCCATCCACATGTAAAAATGAAGTGCAGGCAAAAGTCTGCAAAATGACTTGAACGTATTTGGCATTTTTAGTGATATATTTGTAAATAAGTATCTAAGAACCATAAATTTTGTAATATTTATTTTAAAAATTATTTTAAAAATTGTTTATTTGTAAAAATAGCCATAAAGAAAGCATGAGATTGACGCAATCCTTATTGCTTGCGATCTAAGGTTCTCAATTTCTGCTTGTCTTTTTTTTTCACTCAGAACTCAGTAGCTGATTTTGATTGCCAAGAAAGGACTAAATAGTTGCTGAATAAAGAGTCCTTTTTTTCTCATTGTTAGAATATCATCAACATTTTTGCTACTTAAATTCATAGTGCTATATATGTCAATGAGCATGCCAACTTATGTAGAAATAGACTACCATCCACATGTAAAAATAAAGCGCAGGCAAAAGTCTGCAAAATGACTTGAACGTATTTGGCATTTTTAGTGATTTATTTGTAAATAAGTATCTAAGAACCATAACTTTTTTAATTTTTATTTTAATAATGGTTTATTTGTAAAAATAACCATAAATAAAGCATGAGATTGAAGTTCTAAAATTGATTCTTCCCCTTCTTTTGCTCAATTGATCTCTAAAACCTTGGAATATCCATTTGGTCAGTGTCTGACTAGTAGAATTGATATTTAAGTCTCTATGCTTTTCATTCATCTAAGATCCTCCCATTTCTCTCTCATAACTTTCTAGTTTTCATCAATTTTTCTCTCCGAAGAACCCTGGAATTACCAAGTTGACCATTTGGGGCCAACTTGTTTCCCTTATTATTATCATGAGCTGAGGAAGGAGCGTGGTTGATGGGAACATACTGTGTGCATCTTACATCTGCAGAGTGACCCAGGAGAAGCCAACCTTTTAAGAATGAAATATTAAATAAATGGCATAAACATAAATAAGCTGTGAATCTTGCTTGCTAGCTCATTCCATTTTTCACCACCAGTTGATGGATATTTTATCTACGTAAAAACATCCGAGTATATGTAAAGTAATATGAGTTTTCAGGTCAATATCCAATATGCAAGGCATTTTGTGCATCCTCAATTTCAAACTGTTGAAGCCACTATGAAATAGATTGGATATTACTTTTCTTAATACACTACAATCTGCTCTCATATGCATTTAATGAGATATCATGTTTATATGTCCTATTTTAGCACCAAGAGATTGTTTACTTAGTGTTTCTTATGGTACCTTCTTTTCTATGTCAACCACTGATTACAGAATCAGCCAAATTGGCCAATTTTGGGATCGGATCGGTCAGCCTCAATCTGATTATAGCCCAGAGAACCGATTCAAACTAGATTCCCAGTAGAATCAGTTTAGATCAATGGAATCAGCCGAGTTCTTGGGATCGGATCAGAATTGGTCAATTTCGCCAGGACAACTTAGGTCCTGATCAGGGGTTCGAACCCGACATCAATCTATATCCCGAGCACTGGAGGGTGATTCCTGTTGTTCTAGCGATTCCTCCTATCATCTCGACTTGTGGAGGGCTGATTTCCTTTCTATCACCGTCGATCCCCTTCCCCCCTATGACAAGTTTTTTCCCTCCGGAACCACCTATAGAGGGGTTCTTGTCCCCTTGACTTGCAGTTGTGTCAGATGGTGCGCTATGGGCCCTACTCAGTTAGTTTGACTCGGACCTTCCTGCAGCTTGTTGAGCATGTACTGGTTTTTTCAATCTACCGAATATAGTTATAGGCATCCAATAGTGTGTACTGGACCTCAAACTTCTCCATATACATCAGAACATGAGCTAGATAAGCTTGTCATTGACGGTAACTTGGCGGTGATCTCTAACTTTGATATGACAGCTCCATTAAGGGTAGATAGCACGTTCTGATATACCGATCTATCTTGAGCTATGATCAAGGGTCACCGACTGAAGTTGGAAAGACTGATCAGGCTAGATGCATCTACTTGTGCAGTGATCTAACCAGAGCTTTCTTAATTGTGTGACTAGATTATTTAAATTCATTATTTAATCATTCATTTATTCCACCTGTGCCTCTTTAGATGAGACTTCTGTTTTTCTTATAGCACATATTTATAGTTTCTATTCCACTGGCTGACCACAGCTTTTAAATGTAGACACTAATTATTTTATTTTTAACTTTGTTCAGGGAGGTATCGAGTTTAACATCTATAGCCCCAGTTCCTCAACAACTAGCAAGACAGTCCCTTGCAGCAGTGCACTGTGTGATCTTCGGACCCAGTGTACTTCATTGGATGACTCTTGTCCTTACATTGTCCAATATGTTTCTGAAAATACTTCTTCTTCTGGAGTCTTAGTGCAGGATGTCCTGCACCTTATAAAAGATGATTCTCGCAATGAAACTGTTGATGTCAAAGTCATTATCGGGTATGGAACCCCTTTTCCCCTTCTAATTAGTATCTAACATTGTGGAATTTTTATCCAGTATATTTGAGCATCATTTTCTGTATTCTGACTCTTAACATTGTTGTAAAGTTGTGGAGAGTTTCAGACAGGTTCATTCCTGGATTCTGCAGCTGTCAATGGTCTTTTCGGGCTTGGTATGGAAAAAATTTCAGTTCCCAGCACTTTGTCAAGTTCAGGCATTGCAGCAGATTCCTTCTCCATGTGCTTTGGGCCTAATGGAGTAGGAAGAATTAGATTTGGCGACAAAGGAAGCTCAGATCAATATGAAACTCCACTCAATGTATATGGATCACAGTGAGTCTTAAGCTTTTGAGAATTGTTGCGCATGTTGTTCAACGATTGACAACACTTGATCCTCCACTTACAGAAAAGATTAATATTTTTAATATGTTTTTTTCGTGGATCTTGCCAGCCCCACGTACAATGTTACTGTGACTGGAGTTCGCGTTGGTAATAGTTCCATGTCTGAAGATTTTAGTGCTGTTGTGGATTCCGGTACCTCTTTCACTTACTTGGCAGACCCTGCCTATACTCGTTTGACTGAGCATGTAAGCATGTTTTAGTAATTGTCAGTATAAAAGGACATTTGTGCAGCCTGTTCACTAGCCATGTTCATTCGCAGTTCAATTCTAAAATCAAAGATCAGCGACGTATGCCCAGTTCCAATCTTCCTTTTGAATATTGCTATGTCCCAAGGTCACATTTTCCTATTCTAAGTATATTCTGATGTGTGAACTTATTTTAAGGGTTTCGTATTCCAACCGATACGTTTAAATATGCAGGTTTAATGAGACTATAATACCCACTATAGGCTTGCAAATGCATGGAGGAAGTGAATTTTTAGTTTCCCGACCAATAATTATTGTGTCCAGTCAGGTATGACCATAGCAAATAGTATATCCTGCTAATATTTGACAACCACAGCTGAAAGCCTGAAACCATCTCCCTTTTGTATGGTGCAGCTGCAGACTTTTTACTGCTTGGCACTTGTCAAGAGTCGCAGGATAAATATTATTGGACGTAAGTGTGTCCTTTTTATTAGTTGATCTTATTTTCCGAGCAACAAATCATGTTGATACAAAAAGCAGTACGGACAAAGGGTTTCATGATTCTTTAAATAATTTAGTTTAATGTGCTAACATGCGAACTACTCTACTTTGGATCATCTAAACTTTAAACCCATATTCCTGCTTCTAAATTTTTGCTTCACTATTTTACCTTATATCTTTCTCCCATCCGTTTATTGTTTTCTTCCATGTTGTGTTGTGTGCTTATAGCTGCTTGTTTCCTTCACCCTGATATTCACAATGCAGAGAACTTCATGTCCGGCCTTCGAATTGTCTTTGATAGGGAGAAGAAAACATTGGGTTGGAAGGAATTCAACTGTAAGTGTGACTCGGTGACCGATACTGAGTCATTCAATTCTACATACACCTGAGAATCTGAATGCAAGATTCTTTCTTCCCCATACACAGGTTCTGACGTGGAGGACTCCAACACCTTACCCGTGACACCTAGACGTGCCGGCGCACCTGCACCAGCCTATTCAGGATCACCAGGCAGCTACGACCCAGAAGCTACAGCGACCGGGAACTCTTCTATCACCCAGATACCCATGCTGCCAACTTCATCCAGTTACTCGGTGTCTCCCACCTCTTTCAGACAGTTCTTGGTTTTGTTGATCGTCTTGGCAGCTTGTCTTTGATCATTCTTTGGCAAACTTGTAGAGTTTCCAAAGCCCCCTGTTATTTTAGGTATACGACTGGCTGTGACTACCGGCTGCGGTCTTCAGAGGGACAGCCGCTAGACTGGACTGGAGGGATTTCTTCCTGCACCGCGTCTTCTCTCCCTTGCATGGTGGTATCCCGACTGGTTGGCCAGGATGTTTCAGCTGCTATTCATGCAAATATGATCCCAAGAACATTATTGTATTTCAATACACAGGATTAGAGCAGCATTCTTTATCCTTAAATTTTATTTTCTTTTTATTTTTTCACTGCTTCTGTCCATGTAACTTTATGATCTGTTTATAGGTTTCGTCGACATGTTTTTATGTGTTTTTATTACACTTTGACGTTCAACATAATATTGGTTTTTGATTTAGATGATACTCCTATTCGTCAGAAATCATAAAGGGGAACCACTGTCTCTGTGCCGAAAGCTTAGCCCTAATGTCTGTCTTACTGAGTGAAGCCGTGGTCATACAAAAACTGAAACATCCCTGGGCACGCCGGACCGAATCTGACCCAAAATCTTCTCATCTAAATTTGCAAAATCACATTTTTTCACTTTTTTATTGGAACAAGGAAAACTCGAATTGCATAGTAAGCAGATAGAAGATAAAGCTTAAAAGTTGCTTATCAGAAGTGAAACTCCGATCTGGTCGGTAGTCACCTCAGAAATTGTCCAACTGTGGGCCTTTTTCTCGATTTTAGTTCTTAAATGAAAAGTTTAGAGTAGTTTTAGATCTATGCGGAATTTATTTATGCAAGGGTTTTTATCTGTTTGCTTTCGTAATGAATATTTTATATAATGATGATGATTGTGTTAAATTTAACTTTACAGTAATGAGATAAATATGAGGCATTGTGGGAAAAGATGGGTTGTCTTTCAAGTGTGTGTTTATTTTTCTTTTATCTATTTATTTTCCAAATTAGTTAGTTTATTCTTTGAGGTTAGGGATGTTTCCTATTTGGTTTAACTTGAAAAACTAAATTAGTTTAAGCTGGCGAACCATTGAGCTCGGTGTCTAAAACTTTTAAAACCAAATCAAATAGAATGCTACGAATTAGATTAAATATTTATTTTGATATAGATATATTAATAACATTTTATATTTTTTTCTTATCAAAATAAATTTGTTTTAAAGAATTTTTAAGATAAAATTAATGAAATGTGTAAATATATTTACTAAATTTTAACGGAATATAGTATAAAAACTAAATAAAATTATATATTAGCATATACATCATATCATGATTAAATATGGTTCAAACTGGATCAAACCAAATGAATTGAAATAATTTGGTTTGGTTTGGTTTGAGAATGAAATTTAAAAATAAAATCAAAACAAATCATAAACTAACTTAGACTGATTGCTACCTTGCTGACCAATAGATTGGCTTGAACATGTCTAACTTAGGTGGCATTTGATTTTACTTAATAAGATATATTATATTTTAATTATTTCTCTAAACTTTCTTATGTAACAGAAAATCTTAATTATCTACTTTTCGAAATTAAAAAATTATAGTGTACCACTTAAAATTATGTGGTTTATCAAAAAGTTGCCACTGCATTCTAGTGTTTTTTTACCAATACTCTTGTTGTCTAAGTTTTGATGGATACAAAAGTTAGACATCAATTAAGGTGGTATTTGACTTAACTTAAATTTTAATTTCACTTCGAACCTCTCTTATAGAATATAAAATCTTGGTCATCCAACTTCGAGAATAAAAAATTACAGTTAACCAGTTAAATTAAGTGGTTTATTAAGCAATTTATATGATTAAATTGAGCCCACTATGTCCTAACTTTGTTCTAATTCTGTTTTTTTATAAAAATCAAATCTAATAATTTATTAAAAATATATTTATATGCATAAAAAGTCAATAAATTATATAATACTTATTAAAACGTAGTTTAATCAATTTAAAGCATTATTTTTACTGTTCATATATCTTTTAGGTATTTTATTTTTATAATTTACTGTCGAGATCCCTAAAGATCCGTTCGGTACAAAAGATTATTCGGAGGTTAAATTTGATTTATCCCTTGAATTTTGAGGATACATCAGATCTACCCCACCGTCAAATCAGTTTTGTACCGAACAATCTCTGAAAATTTATGTTCATGGGCTTGGAATCGGAATACGGTAGTTTTGAATTAATCACGATCACGATCAAAATGTTAAACCCAGGTGATTTCGCCGCCATGTTTCACCCGTCCGCGGTCTTCAACGCAAGCAATTCCGACTCCCGAGCTCGACGCAACAAACACTGGCTTCGAGTACACGCCTACGACCCCAACGAAGCAAAAGAAAAGAAAAGAATAGAATGTACACATAAAAAGTATGCAAAATGTTCATCACCCGGGACTCCTTTTATGTACCTACTCGTGGCCACGCGATCACCAAAAGCTTGCGGCCGGTCTATCTTGTCGGGCCACCGTACTGCTACGTACTATATATATGACGACACCGCGTATACGTACAGCACTCGCTAATAAGTATCAAACAACAAAAAGCCGCGGACTCGGAAGCTCTGGTGGTCCACGCCCGCCCGTGGTTTGCCCCGGAGGGGAGGGAGGAGGAGCACGTCGGGCATGTTATGTATCATCATCCCGTGAAAGAGCAGCAGCACTCAGTCGGGACCCGGAAGAGAAGGGGAGGGGTTTACACGTCCTGCCGGCACACCGGGCACGAGCCGTGCTTGACCAGCCACTCGTCGACGCACGGCAGGTGAAATGTATGCGAACACGGAGGCAACCTCCTCACGGTGTCACCGGCTTCACAAGCTATATATATATAAACAATTTCATAAGCTAAAAGTAAAACCCCGAGCATTGCAAAGGGAAAAAAAAAAGAAACAGGGCTATAATTCACAATGATCTGATGGCTGATGCATGCGGGTTCCTATCTGTTTCTGAGCAAAGGAGATTCCAGTTATACCATCCAGTTAAATTGACAATGTTATCTTTTCCTTTTTCTCTTTTTGACTAGAAACAATCAGGGGATATTTCATTTCATCTTATAGGTGAAAACAAAAACAAAAGGGGAATAGGAGCATGGATGGAAAGGGGGTGGAGGAAAACATGAAAGATACACCCGAGTATGAGGAATCAAGGAAACGATTACAGGAAAAGGTTCCTCGTGAAGCTAAAATACTAGCAATGATCAAATAAAATTGAGAAATTAGTATGTCTCTATCTGTTGCTGAGACGATTAATCATAATGGTAGTCCATTTTACACATCGTAATATCAGTCTATAAATGTGGAGTACGGTCATTCTGATTAGCTGAGATTGAAGTATATCATAATGACAAGACAAGAAGTTATAACTTCAAAGATTCATAGAGAATTACACAATTCATCTATAGTATAGTTGATTTTATCCTTTTAGAAGACATATGTTACCTGTAAAACATATTGTACAAGTAACTTTTTCCCCACGAATGTCACTGTCCTCGTCCCCAACTACATGAGAAGGGAGTTTCTGTAAAGCCTCGCTTGATAGTCCACTTGAGGAAATTTCCGCAAATAAATCAAAAATTTCATCATCACTAATAACCTGTTTGATTCCGATTAGCAAACAACAATAACGGATTATAAAGCTAGAACATGACGATGGTGTTCTTCTTGAAAACAGTCGTCAAGAGTGGATCAAGAAAAATAAAAAATAATAATCTGTCAGCCATACACCCATAGTAAATGTAAATGACCAGAGAATGCGCAGACACCAAGTTGAAATCACAACAGGATGCCTCTGTGGCAAAGACTCCTGAAGATTAATCTGAATCATGCTTTACTCTCTTTTTTTTCTTTTTGACAAGGTCCAAGAGAATTATGCTTCACTTGCTGAGAAGAATAATCACTTAAAAAATGTGTCAGGATAAACCAAACCCTCTTATAATCGTTCAGGACTACGACCTTTAGATTTCTGTGCAACAAGCTGTAAAACTAAACATGCGACACATCTACAGAGTTGAGTTTCATAACCATTCTAGTTAACCGAGAAGAATAGATAAAAAGTCCAATCATTTGCTTGATACGACTTTTGAAGACAAGAAAAACAGGCAAAACTTGGTGTCGCAGCCGCCAACTAACTTCCTAACTACCTGGGTGCTATAGTCGTCTGAACTAAGTACAAGGATATATCCTCCCGATAGTTAAAAACTCCAGTCTAATGTGGA
The DNA here is from genome assembly GCA_036172225.1 of Cryptocoryne crispatula var. balansae. Classification (NCBI taxonomy): domain Eukaryota; kingdom Viridiplantae; phylum Streptophyta; class Magnoliopsida; order Alismatales; family Araceae; genus Cryptocoryne; species Cryptocoryne crispatula. Next base: position 6,238,626 of record CM069932.1, on the reverse strand, counting down.
ACATTCACTGATTATCTACCGTTCTTCAGGTAGAAGCTGTTCCATGAGTATGATTGAATGTGAAGTCTCCAGGCAGATCTCTTTACAGAACATCAACGAGTTACATCAATAGAATGGTTATCCTGGCCAAAAAGTTGAACACACTGGTACAAAGCATGATTAAATGGTGGGACCTAAGAAAATCCTCTGAATCATTCTTTTTATCTTGAATATTTGGGGCCTAATAGATAGATACTTTAGAGACCTGCCAATCCTTGATGTGATGAAAAGACAAAAACAGAGTTACTGATCATAGTAAGGATGTTTTAGAAGCAAAGGAATAAGGATGTTGAGTACAGGAAAAGGATCGAACACCAGCAATTTACATAGAACTGCCTCAAAGAAAAATATTACCCAACAATTCAAGGTTGCTACGAGCACTGGTTCCTTAGGCAAGATGTTTCTCTAAAACAAGTTCAGAAGTTTGTCAGCTGTACTTTGCAAAGGATAATAACAGAGTGAACAATTTGGAGGGTTTGATGACATCCTTGCATTCCATGATAGCAGATATCCATCCTAGTTGCTTCACAGGAGGGGACCATCTTTTGGTTGACCACAAAGAAAAGTCCCTGATGCATGACTTCCACTTTGACAATCTCAAGACTTTAAAGCGCTAATGAAGGATGGGCCGTTGATCATCTAGGAGTTTTATGTGAAGGCTCATCTAGAGGGCAGGGCATCAACTGGTTGTTATTTTGATGAACAAGGAAGTTGAGTAATTAGCTGGTTCTATTTATAGACTGATTAGACTCCTATATAGAACAAATCAGATTATAACAAGTGACTAGGCTGGGGAACGAAGGAAAATAATTTTTGACAAAGTCAATGCCTTCATTTTCAGATTGCAGGATCAGATCAGCCTGGGAATCAGCCAGATTTGGTTGGGACCAGCCAGGATATGCTGGGATCCAGAGGGGCTGATCCAAGATTATGGTGGACAAATTCAAAAACATTCTTTGACATGACATAAGTTCACTGACAAGATGAATTGATTACTTGGAAGAGGGTGTCATAATCATACTGAATTCCAAAAGGCACCCAATATTCACGTTCTCTCCACAATGATTTTTCTCCCAAAAGGATGAATGAATCAGATATTGTCTTCTTCGGTGGGATCAGCTGAATTTTAGCATAAACCTGACAATCTGCATCCACTCTGGTAGAAAGAGACTGATGAGGAGTCCCTAGTCAACTTTTCTTTTGTCTGGCATTTTATCTAGGAAAAACCAACTCATTTTCAGTAATACAAATACCTTTGTCCTTTGATTGTTAATCAGATAAGAACAAGTTTCATAACAGCAGACAGCTTTGATTGTTCTTCCAGCTGTGCTATGAGCTGCTTGGACCACTAGAAATAAACTTAGTTTTGAAGATTTTTTGAGCATGCCAAGATGATCATCAAGAGGAAGGGCTGGCTGGTGAAGGATTGGCTTTTAGCTTACAATCAAAGCTGCTGGGATGAGGCTACTTTTAATCGTTGTTTCTTCCTTTTCAACTCCTTCCTTTTGTAAGCTTTCTGTCGACTACCCACTCGGCAGTGGCAGTAAGTGCCCCTTTGTGTTTTTGCATTTTTCTTCTTTTTACACTTGTGCCTTCCTTTTTCATTAATAGAAATTGTGGCTTTCGCCACATTCAAAAAAAATGAAGTGTGACAACTAAAAGGACCTTATGATAATAAAATTGGTCCTAAATCATTTGGTATGATTCCTCTATAAAACGCTTTCTTCCCATATTATTTAATTGGATCTCTATTGCTTTCCTCTCTTAGCTTTCTTTCAAAGCCAAGCTGACTCAAAGAAGACCCCAAACCCGCCCAATCAGTGATCAAAGAAATTTAGCAGGCATATCCACATGCATGCGCCATCTAGAGAAATCTCGTATACATGACATACATACTGTTTTAACTCATGGGTCCTATTTAATGGATAGTCAATTCTTACAAATGAATCATGACAGAACAAAAAATTAAGAGAAAATTCACTCCCGATCCATTCTTAGAAATTGCTTTTAACACATGGTCCGCTGTCAGAAATGTTTTAGTCATAAGTCCAGTATTTTGAATTTTTAAAATTTCCACTCCAATTTTCAACCATAACGTCCACAGAATGTTGGATGATGGATACAATGACTCTTTTACCCATGTAATATTTTTTTCTTCAAACAAGATGTTCCAGGTTCAAATATAAGAGAAAAATATTGATAATAATTTAAAAGATATGTACAAGTTCAATTTTTTTTTCAAATGATATGTACAGATTGAAATGATTTTGCTTTTTCTCACTCACTTAATTTATATATTTACTTATTTTAAAATACTTTTTATTTACTCGTATTTAACATACTCAATTGATAAAAAGAAAATAAAACCAAACATTATAAAATGTATTGTTATTCAATATCCTGCCTCTAAATATTTATTTAAATTATACATAATAATTTTTCTATACATAATAAATAAGTTTAAAGATTTTTTAATCTAACCCCAAAGTCAAGTATTTAATTGAGGAAGCAGAAACCGCCAGACTATACTGTCGTAAGGGCAAAATTGAGATTTTCAAATTTTTTAACGTTGAAAGTGACAGAATGGATCGGATGTTAGAGATTTTTCAGTCTTTGGACTGTTCATGATGAACATTTAGTCAACGGACTAATGATTGAAGTCATTTTGTGAAATGGAGCGGAAGTTAATTTTCCCAAAAATTAATGACATACATACTGTTTTAACTCATGGGTCCTAATTAATGGATAGTCAATTCTTACCAATGGATCATGACAGAACAACAAATTAATGAAGGGTACGAAGATATCTTTATTGATTTAAAAGTTTTGGATAGCCCTCAAAAGAGTTCGCAACCTAACTTGACAAACAATGGTCATATAATGTGTGGAGCAATTCAGACGATTATGTTTCTATAAAATTATTGCAACCTTTTAATAAGTGTTTAAATTATGGTTTGTAAGCTATCCCACGAAAAAATAGGCTATGATCAATGTTTTAAAAACACCTAGGTGGTTTAGCCCGAAGACCCAATAACAAACTAGCTAGGTAGATTGTCCAGCCAGCAATTATCCGATTACTAACTACATCCGTTTACAATGAAAGCATTTTATGGTATAAAATGTGTTGGGTGTTTTATGAACTAAAACTTGACCATAAAATGCACATCAAGAATTGGGGTAAGATGGGGTCATGTGTATCAGTGTATGATCTTAGTCCTAATAGTTTATAAACTTGAGAAAACCTAATTATATGTGTATATGTGTATCAGTGTATGATCTTAGCCCACTGGTTGAAGAGACACTAGAGATTGAGGTAGCCCCAGAAGTCACAATGGAAAATCTGAGCCCTGGAATTGAGGCTGGGACACAGCACCCTCCTACCCAAATGCATGTTCATTGCAGCACTGCCAGGGACTTGTTTTTGAAAAATATTGTATTCCACTTTTATGATCAATTTTGTCTTCTCTATACAAGGATTTGAAGAAGATGAAGATTCTTTCCTAATGTATGATTTTTTTCTCAGGTGTGTTATCACTGGAAATGGGAGCTCAGGTTACTCTTACCTTGGACGGCCATGGGGACCATTTGGAAGGGTGGTCTATGCATATACTTGGATGGGCCCATGCATTAGGCCTCTTGGCTGGCATAACTGGGACAAGGTTGAGAATGAAAGAACTGCATGCTTCTGAGTACAGGTACCCAGAAATGTAGAATTTTCACCAGAACTGAAAGCATGGAGTTGTTTCCTCAACCTATGGTTAAGCGATAAAAGGAAAATGATGGTTGTTTATCGATATGTAACACCGTCAATGATATATGGCTCTGCGCACTGCGGCTAATCAAGATTCATGCGTCTATGGTTGCTCTCTTGTCCCCTCTCCAAACAAGCAGATGCCCCACCTCCAATGGCTCAATCCACAAATATATATCCTCTCTCTCTCTCTCTCCCTCTATATATATAGTCATTCATTGCTGCACTCTTTCTCAGTCTCCACCCTCTTTATCTATTCATCTATCTATTGTAGAATGGAACAAATTTCTTCCCTTTCTGTCGTTTGCTTTCTGTAACGCTGCTTCTGACGTACTACCACCGCCTTGTGCACGCAGGTGCTGGGGGCCGGGAAGCTGCCTCACCGGTAGGGTTCCATGGTCCAGGGAGCTGGATGATCAGGAAGCAGAACAGTTCCTCACGCATGCTTTCATTGATCCAGATCCTCAGAGGCCATGGCTGGCTCCCAGAATGGGCATCAGAGTGCCATACTCTGCGTAGGATGCTTCCAGCTTCTAGTCTGTATGATCGTAGGTGGCAAGAACCACTGATGTATTCATATTCTGCTAGTCACGAACGTCTGATTGCAAAATGCTGCTCTTTATTTATTTTATTGTGGTGATGGGTAATTGCTTTAGCTGGGTCACGATAGTCGCAAGTATATGGGAATTGTTCATACATACAACATTTAGTCTACATTTCTTCCTATCTCATATTCATGCATATATACATGGAAACATGAAATTCCTTTGAACGAAAATAAATGATGATGCCTCTTTCTTTCGAGGAAATACTGATTGGATTATTAAAAGTTAATATGTGATTAACTTTTACCTATTGAGACCATATAGTTAATTATTCATCGGCGAAGGTTAGAAGGAATAAAATGATACTAAAAAAAGGAGTGGTGCTATTTAAAAAAGCAAGTATACGAGCGAAGTAATAATGCAAATATACTTGTTTTAGGGCGTAAACGCCAGGAGCACTATCGTTATTACTTATTAGTTTCTCTTCCTGTTTAAGCTTTTAAAATTTTAATTATGAATATCAGCCCCTTTTAACTATTCAGAAGGAGGAGAGCCTGTTCGTGCGAAGAGGTTTGTTTCAAGAGGCTTCCATCCCTGCCTGCCGCGCCGCAGCACGGTCGCTTGCTTTCGTCGCGGGCACCAGGACAGATTGCTCGCCGGCGATAGACATGGCGGCAGTTGCGGAGGCGGCACCGAACAGGCAGCAGCAGCAGGGGAGGCCAGGAGGGCCCGTGTCCCTTGGGAGGCCCGGTGCTCCTTCCTCCCGCCCCCGTTTCCAGCCTGTTGATCGCGAGAAGGTCCGTTAGTCTCTTCTCGTACCAAATTTCCACCTCTTATAGCTGCCGATTCCCTGAATATATTCTTTTACCTTCTTGTCAAGAAGCAGCTCTGATTTTGTCAAACTGATTATATTCTCCCTTCCACTACCATCCTTTCTGCTCGTGATTTTGTCCAAGCCTTTATATTTCGGGGATTACTCCGAAGTGATGATTTTCTGGCTTTGTTGAGGAGTGAGAAATTTCGGTAGTATTCTAGGCTCCCCTTCTTCCCGCCCTCCGCACGTACCCTCGAGAGTTGGGGATTCTCAGAGTGCAGGAACATCCCGAGAGATTCTGCCTAGTGCTCTCAGTTTGACAATCAAGGCAACCTTTTTGGGGGTCAAGCAAGATATCATGCGTTGTCACCTGACGGCCGTGTTTCATAACATGACTTTCAAACAGAGAAACGTAGTCTGTTTCCGCAGCAGCGATTTCTTTCTGTCTTGCCGCTAGGTAAAGCTCCAAGAGGGATTCTTTCTGTATGTTTTTCTGTTTCTTTGCTATATACTTCCTCCTGTTGCCTATTCCCTTTTTTTGCCCGAGTCCTTCCCTGCTCAAGTTTTGTCGCATAAAGACCTCTCCGCTATAGGCATACTATGAAGGTGTGAATAAATGCTACCATTTTCTTTGCATCAACTGGCGTCACGATTTTTAGCAAATGTATGCATTGATACCATTAAATGTCTACCATGTTTCATATACATCAAAACGATGCTCCGTCACCTTGATGGCCTCACTTTCCTTGAAACATCTGGTCAACTCTAGGCCTCTCAGCATAAATTCAGTTTGGCAGTTTTGGTCAATGATAAAATCGTTGCATTAGTTACAGCTCTTGATGTAGTTGGCTAGATGTCATAATTGTGCCGGGTCATTCAATTTATGAAGGTTAAGCTTATAATTATTTATTATTATAGCTTGTATCTTATATTCTCATGAGTGCCTATAGTGATGTTGTAGCTTGACTTAGTATCAACATGGCAATTATTGGTCTTGTTCCTAGCAAGTTGTCTTAGCAGAAATACTTTTTCAAACATTGTCCCATTTATTCATTTTGCGAGTTTTCTTGAGATAAATAATGTACCTGTGCAAAATGGCAGCCCTTGGTTCACATTCTTCTTCTTGTCATTCTGTACCTGTCATTTCTAATTTTCTACTTTTATTCTTATCATTATTGTTGCTTGTGTGCAGACTTGCCCCTTGTTGCTTCGTGTCTTCACCAAGGTATGTTCAGCCTGTCTGAGAGAAATTTGGAGGTGCAACTTCAAATACCATATGAAATAACAGGCCAATTTCACTTGCTTTGTGGTTTTCTTTTTTTACTTTGCGACTGGTGTAATTAATTGTTCAGATGTATGTTGCATCAGATAAATTTTAGGATTCTGTTTTCTCTGAGTCACTTGGAGTTATATGTGCCAGACGAAATGGGGAGAGAAGACTAAGATGATGGAAAGAAATTTTGTGTGGCTAGATTTTTGGAGGTACAGCTTCAGCCTATCTCAAGAAGTTGCTGCAAAAGATATAAAGTGGTGGCCTTTATATGAGGATGGCTCGTTAGGGCCAGTAAAATACATGTTTCTTCACATCCACAATGCTAAAATGTTCGTTTATCAGACCGATTTAGAGGTTATTGAATGTCTTTATTCACTTGGTGTTGGCTATGATCAAACGTTGGATGTCTTACACCCAGGTATTTGCTTCTAAGTCCCAAATTACTAGGTCAAAGACATGTCCTTTTCTTATAGGTTTTACAAGATCAAACTATTGGACGTGTAAGAATGTAATGCATACGGTTATTTTTTCATGGCACAGATGTGCAATAATAAATGCCTTCATTGAATAATGAATGCCAGAATTGCCAGACCATCCATGTTTGTGTTCACTAGGTTAGTTAGGATAGAAGCAGGTTGATGTGATGAAACCGTGGCATGGAGAACACACTAACTTAGTAATGTTTCTTTATCATGCAGCAGCTAAAGCACTAGGACTACCTTTGCTCCCTTATCGACCAATTTGCTTCTAGGATCATCAGGATGCTTTCTGTCTTTGGCTGAAGCTTGATTATTCAGTACCCATGAGGAGTATGGGAAGGGTTACCCATGGGATGGCAATGCAAAATTTCATTATGTACAGTCACTGTTGTTTGGGAATGATAGGAGATAATATGGCTGAATTAATCCAGTATCAGAGATTGGGAAGATGTCTCTGGCTAAAATGAACTGCAGCTTTTGCCACCTTCAAAAAATATGAAGGATCCTAATCTATCAGCACGACAAACTTATGTGCGCTATTAAAAATTAAAAAACTATCTGTACTCTACTCAATGTGGGCAACATGTCAAGGGTTCCAATCGGATTATTACATGAAAAAAGATAGATGTGAGCTGACATGCTTGATTATTTTGCATCAAGAAATGAGGCTTTTGCATTCCATGTCTGACAGTTGGGGGATGGTGAAGTAGGCCTCAACATCCCATGGATGGCATCTGTAGCCAGAAAAATCTTCAGGTTGATTGGTATAGTAACTCACTAGTTGATGCCTTATGATGCTACCTCTATATGAAGTATACCCTGAGTGCTTTTCTCCTTTATCCGTTCACCTTGAGAAGGATTGAGGTGCCATGCATTGTACATCCCTCATTTTCACCAACAGGAATACCTGTTTTTCCCTGATTTTCTTCTTTTCCTTATTTGACAGGAATATACTACCGTCATTAAGGCCCTAGTGCCCCCTATCGTGTAGTCAAAGACATGGAGTGCTTGAGGCGAGGAAAAGGTGACTCTGGCGACTAGCTGACGAAGCCATGGAGAAGTGGGTAAAGTGGCTGTCACCTCATAGGAGGCACATAGGGACTTTTAGGGGCACGACAGGGCCACTGGTGTCTGGTGGCCATTTGGAGTGCTGGAGGGCTTCCTTCACCACATAGCCCTTATGGGTGGGGAAGACATGACCCTTGGGATCTGCCCTCCTAACCGCTATCGAACTGGCTAGGTCCTATGAGGCACCTGAAATACCCACCTTGGGGTCGCAGCGATCTAGGCCGAATTGAAGATGGGAGGGATGAACTCACCTCACTTTGTTGCCTAAATTGCCTTTGATAATGCTTGTCCTATTGAAATGGTGACCTATAATCCTTTTCTAGAGTTGAAAACTGTGAAGCTATACCAGTGGGAACATGTGGCACTGCTTCCTTGGGCAGGTTAATGCAGGTTTGCTCACCTTCTCATTTCAGTGGCTCATGGTTTGTCTTAAGAAATGGAGAATCAGAGTTACAATGTAAACACAGTAACATTTTCATGCACCAAGGAATGTAGAGCTTAGTATGGTGATTGATAGATCTATATGCATTTAGAGGCCACTTTATGGGAAGCCAAGTATAACTTATTATGATATTCTATAAATTTGAAAATAATAATGTGTGAACCTCTTTTTTCTGCGTCTGTTCTTTAGAAAGAAAGACATCTCCGGACTTTTCTAGGAAAATATGTGATATCCTAAAAATATTATGTAGTCCGGTGATAGTTTAAAAATATTAGAACCGAGGTTCGGGTTCTTTGAAAATTTCGTTTTTGACCCTTCTCCGCCGGATGGTGCGAGTATCCGGCGTTAACTTACATCGAGCAACGGCTCGAACGCCTTTGATTAACCGTCGCGGCAACCTGCTTTCGGAGATATGCACATCCACAAAGTAAAGTATAGAACTCAAAAGGGCAGCGGCCTTTTGGGTCCGATCAGATGCAAACCGATTTGCTCGGGCTTGTTTTATTTGTCATTTTTGGATGACTTTGATTCTTTCTGATTTTTTGAGTTCCATCTGTTTTGAATTCAATCAAAAATCTGATTTTTATTTGAGGACTGATTTAGGATTTCACCGAGTCACAAGGGGACTGGAGTGAGTGGATTGTGATGAGCTAAAATGGGCCTGCTTAGCGGACTGTTTTGGCACTGTTTCCAGAACCTGGATGTGGGCTGAATCAAGGGCAGCTTCGGTCCTGCTTAGGGGTTTGTTCAGATGATTTTGAATAGACCGGTCGGGGACCTGTTTGAGATGTCCTGGATAGGCTGAAACCGGGTCACAAGGGGACTGGTTTTAGGCTCTGGACAAGGGCCTGCTGGTGGGCCAGAATACGGGCCTGTCTGGGATGTCCTAGATGGGCTGAAACCGGGTCACAACGGGACTGGTTTTAAACTCTGGACATATGCCTGCAAATGGGCTGATATGGGCCTATTTGGAGGTCTACTAGATGGGCTGATCATGAGCCTAAAAATGGGCCGCCTAAAGACCTGTTCTAGACCGGCTTTAGGTAAGCTTCGGAGGGGTGGAGCATAGTCCTGCAAGTGGGCCGATTGTGGGCCTGTTTGGAGGTTGGCTGAATGGGCCGCAAAGGGGGCTGTTCAGGAGGTCCTTGATGAACTGAAAACTGGGTCTCAAAGGAGACTGTTTTTGGGCTCTGGGCATAGGCCTGTAAATGGGCCGGTTTGGGCCAGACAGAAAGGGCTGATCGCAGGCAGGATTTGGGCTAGATTTGTGCCTGGCGCATAGGTTCAAAAGGGGGCAGCAAGTAGGCCGAACAGGGTGCTGTTCATGGGTCAGGACTGAAGTCTGCGCAGGTGGTTTCAGGTGGGCTGATTATTGGGCCGAACAGGGTTTGCAGCAGGCTATCAGGTGGGCTGATTATTAGGCCGAACAGGGTTTGCAGCAGGCTGTCAGGAAGCTGAGGCAGTGAAATCCCATTTCAGACCTGCATTACTTTATTTTTTGTTTGTAAAAGAGTTTTGCTCATTTGATTTTGGTGGTTTGCATCTGATCGGGCGCATTGGGCTGCTCATCGGTGCCCACTTCATGCATCGAATTGACTTAGAATTCATTTCATTGAAGTATGAATGGGGTACATCGGTGTACAACAAGTGATGGCCCTTCCCCCAATTTAGGTCCTTCACTACCTTAGAAAAATTTCGGCATTACAACGGTATACCGACAGATTTCTAATGTGATGAAGTTTACCCATCCAACAAGGCTAGTCAAAGACTTAGCCAAAATTGGGGGAAGGAACCGATGGCTACGGGAGCATGCCCGCGCCACCGTCCGGATCGACATTCCGGGGCGGACCCGGGGAGTCGTCCATTTCTTTTTAGTTTTATTTCTGGATTTTGTTTTGTTCACTTTTTGAAACATAGGCCATGGAGGCCGGTTCAATTCCATCGGCGTTCCGAGCCGGCCTTCAGTCTTCATAGGCCCGCCGGGCCTGTCTTGGACTGTCTTTGGGCCGGATAGGCCTGTTGGGAAGCTGCTGCTCTGTTGGCCCTGCTTGGCTGGACCGGCTTGGAAGGCCACCCGGCTATGCCCTTGGCCCGTCGGACGGTTTCCAAGGGGTGCCGGGCTGTCACCTTCAAGCCGGCCCACTTTCTGGCTGCTGTCCACCGCTTCATTGGACCTCTGCAGAACCTGTTTTGGGAGTTCTCTCTCCTGCTGCAGCGGCCTGGAGTGTGGGCGGTAGAGGCTGAGACATGACCTGTGTAGGGGTCTGATTTTGGGACCGGACAGGGCCAGTGTAGGGGTCTGGTTTGGAGACCGGAGAAGGCCTGTGTAGGGGTCTGGTTTGGAGACCGAACAGAACCTGGTTGGGGTCTGATTTAGGGACCGGACAGGGCCTGTGTAGGGGTCTGGTTTGGAGACCGAACAGGACCTGGTTGGGGTCCGATTTAGGGACCTGTTTTGGGCCTTGGTGATGGGCCGAACATGGGCTGTATATGGACCTGGATTGGGGTCGAGCATGGGCTGGGAATGGACCTGTTTGGGGACCTAAAAATGGCCTATGCTGGGGGTCGGCCAAGGCTGGGATTGGACCAGCAGGTGGCCTGCTTTAGGGGCCTGAACATGGACTGATTATGGGCCTGAACAGGGGTCGAGCATGGGCTGGGAATGGACCTGTTTGGGGACCTAAAAATGGCCTATGCTGGGGGTCGGCCAAGGCTGGGATTGGACCAGCAGGTGGCCTGCTTTAGGGGCCTGAACATGGACTGATTATGGGCCTGAACAGGGGCTGATTATGGGCCTGAGCAGGGATAGGCCATGGGCTCGCAGAAGGGGCCTGTACATGGGCCTGATCATGGGTCAGCCATGAGCTGGAATAGGCCTGCGCAAGGGAGTTTTTAGAGGGTTTGACCTGGGTCCGAACATGGGCTATACAGGCTGATCCCTACAGGCCTATGGAGGGCAGGAGATGGGCCTGGAATAAGCGAAAAGAAGGCCCCATCAAGGGGCTGTATGGGCGCACCCAGCAGTTCTCTTTACCTTTTTCTTCTTTCCTTCTTCTCCTTCTTTCCCTCTGGCGGCAGCAGGTTGCAGGCAGCAGGTGGCAGCAGGTGCAGGTGCAATTTGGCAGCCTCCCGGCGTCTGAAGCAGCCCCCCTCCTGGCTGGTGCGCCCCCCTCTTTTTATAGAGGGTGGAGGGGGAGGTGAAGAGCCAGCAGGTGGCTGTACGTGGATGCCTCTTGGCCTCCCCCATGCAATTACTCCATTTATTGGAATTTATTGGCTGGCTGTCCCTTGATCTCCCCCTGGCCTCTTCGGTTTCCCCCCTCCATAAACTGACTAATGAATGGGCTGAGGTGGCAGGTGGCTGGTTTAGTGCGTACAGGGCTTGCTGAGGTGGCAGGTGGGTGCAGCTGGGCCTGTTCCCATTGGCATTGAAGTGGGCCTGGCCCATCATGGGCCTGGTTTCTGGGCCAGCAGGAGGCTGCGGCCCAAGCCCTTCTATGGGCTGCGCACAAGGCCTGAAATTGGCCCAATTGTGCCAATTATGGGCTGGATAAATCCGGCCCCTGCTGGGGTGTCCAATTGGGCCCAATTGTGGCTGATTAATGGGCTGTTGGCCCAGCTCCTAAGTCAGCCCCTCTGCTCTCTTTTTTTTTGAAAAAAAGTACGCCAACAAATGCCCCCCACGGATGATTTCTTGAAGACGGACGTCGGCAAGGAGTCGTCCGTGTAGTTGGCGACTGGTTTGTCCTTCTTTGAAAATTCTCTGGATCGAGAAGGGCTTGGGCCCTTGGAGACGAACAGTCCTTGTCATGTTGAACTCCGCCGTTGCTCTCCCTTGATTTGTGGGGCCTTGCTTGAAGCTTTCCGCCATGCTTGATGTAGACTTGTTGCCGCATCCTTTTCGCTCGGCATTTTTTCTTGAAAAAGGTTTTCTCTTCTTTTTTTGTAGTTTTTTTTTTTACTGACCCGGCTGCCTATTTTTAGGTTTTCACCCGGGTCAGCCTCCTTGATTTTTTGCCTACATGCCTCCGAAGAGGTTTTCATGTAGCGGAGATGCCTGATTTTGCCTAAAGCGCCCTTTCAGGTTTTCACTTTAGCAAGGCCCTTTTTCCTTTTTTTATTATTTTTTTTGACTCTTTTGCCCTTGGTCGGTCACTGTTTGGGTGATCGGCCAAGCCCGTCGGGCACTTTTTCTTTTTCAGCCCTTTTTGTTTTGTTTTTTTTTGTGGGGAATTAGGGCTTCCCTCAAGCCGCATGCACCATTGGATTTGGCTACGTATGAATTTCAACGTAGTCAGCATGGAATGTGGGGCTTTCTGTGGATATGAATTTCAACTTGATGTCAGGAGACTCTCATTGTGGCGTTTGACCAAGTATGGATTTCAACTTGGTCAGTGGCATGAAGACTTTGCATCTTAAGGACCTTGCGAGTGGGGCTATGTGTCCACTCGATCCATCAGATGGACTTGAGTTCAACTTGTCAAAGAGACCCGAATTGTAGGAAAATAGGGCTTGTTCGGTCCGACCAATGGCGCGGAGGCTTTTGTAGACCGTGGCGGGCCGGAGTGGTCGTCGCGGTAAGACTCGACAAATGTAAAGACCGAAAGGTCGGGACGGTGGAGACTTTGGATGCCATCAAGAGCGAAGGATATTTCGATGGCAAGGAGTTTTTTTTTTTTTTTAGAATCGTCAGGATTGGAGGAATCAAGACGATATGAAGTTTTTGGTGGTGCTATCAAGACCGGGATGATCAAGATAGTGTAAGGTTTGTGAACCATCTTTACCGGAATGGTTAAGACGGTATGCAGTTGTGTTTGCTCCCTTTTTTTTCATTTTTTTTCATTCATTTTTTCATTTTTTTTTCATCATCATTTTTTTTCTTTTTTCTTTTTTTTTTTTGCAGGGAATTAAGGCTTCCCTCAAGCCGTATGCAAAGATTTTGGATGGATTAAGTCAGGAGTGAGTTCTTGACTTGACTTTGGATGTTTGGAAGTCCTATGGGGCATTGAGGTCCACCGGATTGGTGCTTAGACTTCTGAGGAACCTATGAGTGGGGTTATGTGTCCACTCGGTCCTGGGAATTTGATTTGATCCTAAGAAACATGTGAGCGGGGCTATGTGTCCGCTAGGTCCTTTGGAGAAAATTTGGGCCAAGTATGGATTTCAACCTGACCTATGCATTGTGGGGATCCCTTGCCGAGTTTGGATTTCACCTCATGGAACAAGGGTTTGAAAGATCCTAGGGAACATGTGAGTGGGGGATATGTGCCCACTCGGTCCTTCGGAGAAATTTTTGATGTTTTGGTTCTAGGGAACATGTGAGCGGGGCTATGTGTCCACTCGGTCCTTCGGAATAAGGTTTGGATCATTCGGAACATGTGAGCGGGGCTATGTGTCCGCTCGGTCTTTCGGAAAAATTTTTGGATCCTACGGAACATGTGAGCAGGGCTATGTGTCTACTCGGTCCTTCGGAAGAGGTTTGTATCCTTCGGAACATGTGAGCGGGGCTATGTGTCCGCTCGGTCTTTCGGAAAAAATTTTGGATCCTACGGAACATGTGAGTAGGGCTATGTGTCCACTCGGTCTTTCGGAAGAGGTTTGTATCCTTCGGAACATGTGAGCGGGGCTATGTGTCCGCTCGGTCCTTTGGAGAAAATTTGTTTGATTTTTTTTGTAGACCATCAAGACTGGAGCAAGCCAGGATGGCGGGGATTTTTGTTTGAAAAAGTCCTAGGGAACATGTGAGTGGATTTATGTGTCCACTCGGTCCTTCGGGGAAATTTGATGATGAGAATTTTTTGTAGACCACCAAGACTTGGAATAGTCAATGATGGTGGGAATTTTTGTTTGAAAAAGATCCTAAGGAACATGTGGGTGGGTTTGTGTCCACTCGGTCCTTCGGAGAGATTTTGTTTGATTTTTTTTGTAGACCATCAAGACTGGAGCAAGCCAGGATGGCGGGATTTTTGTTTGAAAAGATCTTAAGGAACATGTGAGTGGATTTATGTGTCCACTCGGTCCTTCGGAAAAATTTTGACAGAAGGAATTTTTTGTAGACCAGCAAGACTGGGGCAGTCAGGATGGTGGGGATTTTGGTTTAAAAAAGATCCTAAGGAACATGTTGGTGGGTTTGTGTATCCACCCGGTCCTTCGGAAATTTTTTGACAAAAGGAATTTTTTGTAGACCATCAAGACTGGAGCAGTCAGGATGGTGGGGATTTTTTGCTTAAAAAGGATCCTAAGGAACATGTTGGTGGGTTTGTGTATCCACCCGGTCCTTCGGAAATTTTTTGATGATCGTCGAGACCTGAAGGGTCGGAGCGACGTGGAATCTTTCAGTAGACCATCAAGACTGGAGTAGTCAGGATAGTGAGAATTTTGTTTGAAAGGGTCCTAAGGAACATGTGAGTGGATTTATGTGTCCACTCGGTCCTTCGGAGAAGTTTTGACAAAGGGGATGTTTTGTAGACCATCAAGACTGGAGCAGCCAGGATGGCGAGATTTTTTGTTTGAAATGATCCTAAGGAACATGTGGGTGGGTTTGTGTCCACTCGGTCCTTCGGAAAATTTTTGATGATCACTGAGACTTGAAGGGTCGGAGTGACGTGGAATCTTTCAGTAGACCATCAAGACTGGAGTAGTCAGGATGGTGAGAATTTTGTTTGAAAGGGTCCTAAGGAACATGTGAGTGGATTTATGTGTCCACTCGGTCCTTCGGAGAAGTTTTGACAAAAGGAATTTTTGTAGACCATCAAGACCAAGCGGCCCGGGATGGCGAGATTTTTTTGAAAAGATCCTTAGGAACATGTGGGTGGGTTTGTGTCCACTCGGTCCTTCGGAAAATTTTTGATGATCACTGAGACCTGAAGGGTCGGAGTGACGTGGAATCTTTCAGTAGACCATCAAGACTGGAGTAGTCAAGATGGTGAGAATTTTTGTAGACCATTAAGACCAGGGTGGTCAAGATGGTGGGGACTTTTTGGTTTGAAAATCATCCGGAATGAGGGCTCCGGATGTTCCTAAGGAGCATGCGAGCAGGGCTATGTGTCTGCTCGGTCCTTCGGAGAGGTTAATGATGAGGATTTTTGGTAGACCATCGAGACATGGAATAGTCGAGACGGTGGGAATTTTGTTTGAAAAATGCCCTAAGGAACATGGGAGCGGGGTTTTGTGACCACTCGGTCCTTCGGGAAAAGTTGATGATGAGAATTTTTGTGGACCATCGAGACTGGAATAGTCAGGATGTCGGGAAATATTTTTTTGAAATGACCCAGAACAAGGGATCAGAGGGTCCTAAGGAGCATGTGAGTGGGATTGTGTATCCACTCGGTCCTTCGGAGGAGTTTTGTTTGATGATTTTTTTTTTTTTTTTTTTTTTTTAGACCATCAAGACTGTAGTAGTCAGGATGGTGGGAATTTTTGTTTGAAAGAGTCCTAAGGAACATGTGAGTGGTTTTATGTGTCCACTCGGTCCTTCGGAAAAAATTTTGATGATGAGAATTTTGGTGGACCATCAAGGCTGGAATAGCCAAGATGGTGGGAATTTTGTTTGAAAAATGCCCTAAGGAACATGGGAGCGGGGTTTTGTGACCACTCGGTCCTTCGGGAAAGTTGATGATGAGAATTTTTTGTGGACCATCGAGACTGGAATAGTCAGGATGGCGGGAAATATTTTTTTGAAATGACCCAGAACAAGGGATCAGAGGGTCCTAAGGAGCATGTGAGTGGGTTTGTGTATCCACTCGGTCCTTCGGAGGAGTTTTGTTTTTGATGGTTTTTTTTTGGTAGACCATCAAGACTG
Organism: Cryptocoryne crispatula var. balansae; assembly: GCA_036172225.1. NCBI lineage: Eukaryota > Viridiplantae > Streptophyta > Magnoliopsida > Alismatales > Araceae > Cryptocoryne > Cryptocoryne crispatula. The sequence goes on along the minus strand of CM069932.1, from coordinate 6,222,414 downwards.
TAGTAGTCAGGATGGTGGGAATTTGGGTTTGCCCTCTGTTCCTTTCAAGGTAAATTAAGGAGAAGAACCCCTCCATCCTGTTAGGTTGGAGGGCTCGACCAGGTTGCTGATTGTTTTTTTATCGACCTGACTGTTCATTTGCGGAGTTTTCACTCAGGTCGACCCCCTTTGTATTTTGCCTGTGCGTCCTTTTGTGGGATTTTCACACAGCGGGGTTCTCCGATTTTGCCCGAGGCGCCTTTGCAGGTTTTCACCTCGACTGGATTTCTTTCTTTTCTTTTCTTTTCCTTTTTTTTCCTTTTTTTTTTTTTTTTTTTGACACTTTTGCCCTCGATTAGCTGTTTATGCCTGGCTAACCAAGTCTGTCATTTTTTCATTTTTTTTTCTTTTCTTTTTGCCTTCTGTAGGCGACAGCAACGGCCTATGATGAATTGGCCGGCTCTATGTCGTGAGGACATGATGGCTGGATGATGTAACCCGTTGACCAGCATGTAGACATGGATGATGTGCCGTGTTCACGGTGTGGTTGCTTGGTTGCCCGGCTTCGGGTGAACCTGAGGAGGGTATACCAGTTGCTCCCCTATGTCGATGACCTTGTCCCGGATCATGGCTTCGGCCTGGTCCTTGAAACAGAAGCAACCCTCAATTGTGTGCCCCAACATTCTGTGGTAGGGACAGAAATTGGGCTCATCAATCCTTCCGGCCTCTTGGGGGCGCTTGATTTGTGGAAGGTTGATTAGGTTGCTCTCCACGCAGGCATCGAACAACCTTCGTGTATTCTTGTCGGAATGAATATGGCTTAGACCGACGTTCCTCCAACGAGATCCTTGTCCTCGTGTTGTCGGGAGTTTCGAAGTAGGAAGAGATGTCGTGGCGTCTTTCCCGCCCCCATTGTTGTTCTTGTTTCTTGAGAAGGAGAAAACATCGACTGTATTGACATCTGTCGATTGCTTGTCCTTTGTTAACTTTGACCTGGCTGTTGCCGTGGGTGGACTATTGAAGTAGAAGCGTTCAATTTCAGCCACCGTGATATTTAGGTCATCGAAGGTCTGGATTCTGGTTCCCAAGACCTTCTTTTGGATTTCGGGCCGTAGGCCCCTTTTGCAAAGTGCCACTGCCTCTTCATTTAACGGCGGATTGGCACATTTCATGCAAATGTCGCGCCACCGCCGGATGTAGTCGACGGCCATTTCATTGCGCGCCTGCGTCATTGTGGCGAGCTCGACCAATGTGTGTGGTCGCTCGGAGAAGCTGAATCTCTCCACGAACTTCCGTTGCATATCTGCCCAGTCGGCGACGGAGTTTGGCTTCAGCTTTGAGTACCACTCAAACGCTGTGCTGGTGAGAGTGGTGGCGAAGTATTTGAGTAGATATGACTCATTGTATGCCAGCTCTCCCATATGAGTGAAATAAAGAGCCAGATGTTCCCTTGGGGACCCGTGCCCATCAAATTTGGAACATTTTGGAACTTTAGAAATTCCCTGGGGCAGCCTCACGTATTGGTGATGCAATGGATAGGGAACTTGATATTGGCTCATCATGATGTGGCCCTCGTTATGTTGTGCCAGCCTAGTGGCAATGAGTTGCTCAATCATATCCCGTTGAGCGGGCTCCATGAAATTATGCGGAGGAGGCGGCTGGTAATGGTGCATTACCTGCACATCGTCGTCCCCAGGCATCCTCGGTGTCGGCGGCTGGTGAACCTGAGGTTGTGGCGGAGGAGGTAGTGGCTCGACCTGGGCGACGCAGGGGTCGTCAGCGGCTTCGTCTGCCCCCGAATCTTGAGTCGACTGAGGTCGAAGTAGACCGGCACTGGCAATAAGAGCCTTCAACTGCTGATTTTCTCTCAGCAGATCCTCTAGTGTGAGGGCGGAGGGTGCGTCCTCATTGTTATCGTTGTGCCGAGAAGACTCGACAATTGCAGCCGGCTGTCGTGCCGAATGGCCGCGTGTTGCGGGCCCCGGTCGGGCCGTGGTCTTGGAGGCTTCCGGGTCGTCGTCGTGACGGTTGCTCGGCCGAAATAACATGACAAGCAAAAATACGTACCTTGTTTTACGCCCCCGTGTCACTTGTTCTTCGGGTGTATTCCCAGGACGACGGGCCAGCTCGAGACCGATGCCGTGTTGACGACGAAGTTCGTTTGCCGTCGGGGCTTGCAGTGGGGTTGTGGTGGGTGCACCAAATGTTCCCCCAATATGAGAACCCTGTCACGGATTAGGGCTTCAGCCAAATCTTTGAACTGATAGCAGTCCTCAATTTTGTGCCCCACCAGCCTGTGGTATGGGCAGAAGTTTGACTCCCGACTCCTGGCGGCGTCTTCTGGGCGTCTGCTCTTTGGTAGGCAAATCAGCCCATTTTCCATGCAAGTGCTGAACAATTTTGGCGTGAATTCCCGCGGGAAGGAGTATGGTTTCGTTGCACGCTCTTCCCAAGTTGGCCTTGGCACGGGATTAGCAAATGCCTTGCGAGAGGGAGCCATAGTGGCATTCTTGCCCCCATTTTGGCTTGAAGAAGAGGGGACGTTGATTGGGTTGACGCCTGAGACCGTTGGCTGTTTGCCCTTGACCGGTCTTGATTTGGCTGCCGCCATCAGTGGACTATTGTCCTGGGGGTGTTGCCACTGGTGACGTGGAGTAGACTGAGGGTGGGTGCCACGGTAGGGCGCCACCGTGTTGTGTCTTCTTTCATGTTGAGCCAACTTCAGGTCGATCAGCTGTTCGATCATTGCTCTGTGAGAGGGCTCCATATATTGTTGAGGTAGAAGAGGAGGTGGCAGATATTGGGGTGCCACAAACACCTCGTCGTCTGATGGTAGCCTCGAAGCTGGCTGTTGATGAATGGCAGGCTGAGGCAGCACCACCAGGGGTGGCCCATTTAGAGCGACACGAGGCTCATTGGAAATTTTGGCGGCAGTTGAATTTTGTGCCAACTGGGCTTGAAGTAGACTTGCACTGGCCAGAAGAGCTTTAAGCTGTTGATTTTCTCGCCAGAGGTCCGCCATTGTCAGGTTGGGAGGTATGTCCTCGCGTTCATCGTGCCGAACGGCACTTTCGACAACTGGTGGTCGATTATCTTGATTGCATGTCACTGGTCCATGATGGACCTCGGTCCTTGAAGCTTCTAGGGTATCACCCAGACAATTGATTTCAGAAGTGGTGTAGCAGGTGAAGACCTGCATCTTGCCCCCTGTCCCCTTTGGCTGAGCTGTAGTGGCTTTAGGTTGGGGGTGAGTCCGGGATTTTGACCCGCGAGGGCCCATATCGGAACATCGTGGATGACTAGATCTTAGAGGGGATGGTCCTGCCAGGGAAACATCGGCTTTTGGAAGCCATATTTGCTTGAGTTTCGGGGCAGAGGGTTTGGGACCTTGCCCCCAGTTGGCACGAGCATTGTTTGATCTATTAGCCCGCTGTGGAGTGGGCTTGTTGGGGAGCTTGCCCCCAGTTGGCAGGACATCTGCCGAGTTGTTGACCCGATGTAGAGTCTTGCTGGGGAATTTCTTATCACTTGGCAGTATAAGGTGCCGATAAGATCGATCGGCGGACCGACCGCTTGACGGAGTTTTCTGGATGGCAAGCGACTGCCCCTGCCGATTTTCCTTGATTGGGACCGCTGGTCGGCCCGTTTGTAGAATAGGGACCAAGGGCTGGCCCTTTGCCCTGGCGGCATTTTTCCTTTGAGTTGATGGCCGGCTCGAGCTTTGATTCTTCATATGAAAGGGCTGTCCCCTTTCCTTTGCTTTGTCAGCCGCTGGTCGGCCGGTCTTCCTGGAGTGAACAAAGGGCTTGCCCCTTCCCCAAGTGTTTGGTGCAGCAGCTGCTGTGGGTATTATTATGTCCCCATTGATCCCTTTCAACCGATCTAGGATGGAGAATCGGTTGTGCAGCAGTAAGGTGCCGAGCTGTGGTTGGCGGCGTTTGTCCTTCGCGAGCACGATGGATGTTTCATCCAGAGTTGGAGGTTGCGCCTCACCCCTTGGGCATTGGATGTCCCTGACTTTGAGGGTTTGGCGGGAATTGTGCTCGATCTTGAGCTTCTTGATGGTCCATTGTTGTGGTGCGGGCGCGGGCCCGGAGTTGTCGATGGCTTGGTCCACCGGAAGTGACTCCTGTGGGGGAGTCGGTTGGAATGCCCCCGGTTGTGATGTCTTTGTAGGCAGGCAGGGTGCCCTGAAGGTTGCCCGGAGCAGCCGGAAGGGATATATCTTCTCTTCGTTGGCGATCGGGGTTTCCAGCATTGCCCCCAGTCGGTTGGGGAGCAAAACGACCCTCGGGAAGTTGCCGAAGGCGATGCCGGGAGTGACTGCACCGATGTCACGTCGTTCGACGTGTGCCTCAGAATGGGCGACACCGCTGTTGACGTCCATAAGTCCTGTAGACAACAAGACTGGCTCGATCAAATGCAGAGATTTTTTTGTTTTGAAGATAGTGGATGTGCATATCTCCAGGTTGCCACGACGGAGAGATGAAAGGAAAGAAGGCTCCCACCGGGCGTGCCATTTGTGTGAACCTCTTTTTTCTGCGTCTGTTCTTTAGAAAGAAAGACATCTCCGGACTTTTCTAGGAAAATATGTGATATCCTAAAAATATTATGTAGTCCGGTGATAGTTTAAAAATATTAGAACCGAGGTTCGGGTTCTTTGAAAATTTCGTTTTTGACCCTTCTCCGCCGGATGGTGCGAGTATCCGGCGTTAACTTACATCGAGCAACGGCTCGAACGCCTTTGATTAACCGTCGCGGCAACCTCGCTTTCGGAGATATGCACATCCACAAAGTAAAGTATAGAACTCAAAAGGGCAGCGGCCTTTTGGGTCCGATCAGATGCAAACCGATTTGCTCGGGCTTGTTTTATTTGTCATTTTTGGATGACTTTGATTCTTTCTGATTTTTTGAGTTCCATCTGTTTTGAATTCAATCAAAAATCTGATTTTTATTTGAGGACTGATTTAGGATTTCACCGAGTCACAAGGGGACTGGAGTGAGTGGATTGTGATGAGCTAAAATGGGCCTGCTTAGCGGACTGTTTTGGCACTGTTTCCAGAACCTGGATGTGGGCTGAATCAAGGGCAGCTTCGGTCCTGCTTAGGGGTTTGTTCAGATGATTTTGAATAGACCGGTCGGGGACCTGTTTGAGATGTCCTGGATAGGCTGAAACCGGGTCACAAGGGGACTGGTTTTAGGCTCTGGACAAGGGCCTGCTGGTGGGCCAGAATACGGGCCTGTCTGGGATGTCCTAGATGGGCTGAAACCGGGTCACAACGGGACTGGTTTTAAACTCTGGACATATGCCTGCAAATGGGCTGATATGGGCCTATTTGGAGGTCTACTAGATGGGCTGATCATGAGCCTAAAAATGGGCCGCCTAAAGACCTGTTCTAGACCGGCTTTAGGTAAGCTTCGGAGGGGTGGAGCATAGTCCTGCAAGTGGGCCGATTGTGGGCCTGTTTGGAGGTTGGCTGAATGGGCCGCAAAGGGGGCTGTTCAGGAGGTCCTTGATGAACTGAAAACTGGGTCTCAAAGGAGACTGTTTTTGGGCTCTGGGCATAGGCCTGTAAATGGGCCGGTTTGGGCCAGACAGAAAGGGCTGATCGCAGGCAGGATTTGGGCTAGATTTGTGCCTGGCGCATAGGTTCAAAAGGGGGGCAGCAAGTAGGCCGAACAGGGTGCTGTTCATGGGTCAGGACTGAAGTCTGCGCAGGTGGTTTCAGGTGGGCTGATTATTGGGCCGAACAGGGTTTGCAGCAGGCTATCAGGTGGGCTGATTATTAGGCCGAACAGGGTTTGCAGCAGGCTGTCAGGAAGCTGAGGCAGTGAAATCCCATTTCAGACCTGCATTACTTTATTTTTTGTTTGTAAAAGAGTTTTGCTCATTTGATTTTGGTGGTTTGCATCTGATCGGGCGCATTGGGCTGCTCATCGGTGCCCACTTCATGCATCGAATTGACTTAGAATTCATTTCATTGAAGTATGAATGGGGTACATCGGTGTACAACAAGTGATGGCCCTTCCCCCAATTTAGGTCCTTCACTACCTTAGAAAAATTTCGGCATTACAACGGTATACCGACAGATTTCTAATGTGATGAAGTTTACCCATCCAACAAGGCTAGTCAAAGACTTAGCCAAAATTGGGGGAAGGAACCGATGGCTACGGGAGCATGCCCGCGCCACCGTCCGGATCGACATTCCGGGGCGGACCCGGGGGGAGTCGTCCATTTCTTTTTAGTTTTATTTCTGGATTTTGTTTTGTTCACTTTTTGAAACATAGGCCATGGAGGCCGGTTCAATTCCATCGACGTTCCGAGCCGGCCTTCAGTCTTCATAGGCCCGCCGGGCCTGTCTTGGACTGTCTTTGGGCCGGATAGGCCTGTTGGGAAGCTGCTGCTCTGTTGGCCCTGCTTGGCTGGACCGGCTTGGAAGGCCACCCGGCTATGCCCTTGGCCCGTCGGACGGTTTCCAAGGGGTGCCGGGCTGTCACCTTCAAGCCGGCCCACTTTCTGGCTGCTGTCCACCGCTTCATTGGACCTCTGCAGAACCTGTTTTGGGAGTTCTCTCTCCTGCTGCAGCGGCCTGGAGTGTGGGCGGTAGAGGCTGAGACATGACCTGTGTAGGGGTCTGATTTTGGGACCGGACAGGGCCAGTGTAGGGGTCTGGTTTGGAGACCGGAGAAGGCCTGTGTAGGGGTCTGGTTTGGAGACCGAACAGAACCTGGTTGGGGTCTGATTTAGGGACCGGACAGGGCCTGTGTAGGGGTCTGGTTTGGAGACCGAACAGGACCTGGTTGGGGTCCGATTTAGGGACCTGTTTTGGGCCTTGGTGATGGGCCGAACATGGGCTGTATATGGACCTGGATTGGGGTCGAGCATGGGCTGGGAATGGACCTGTTTGGGGACCTAAAAATGGCCTATGCTGGGGGTCGGCCAAGGCTGGGATTGGACCAGCAGGTGGCCTGCTTTAGGGGCCTGAACATGGACTGATTATGGGCCTGAACAGGGGTCGAGCATGGGCTGGGAATGGACCTGTTTGGGGACCTAAAAATGGCCTATGCTGGGGGTCGGCCAAGGCTGGGATTGGACCAGCAGGTGGCCTGCTTTAGGGGCCTGAACATGGACTGATTATGGGCCTGAACAGGGGCTGATTATGGGCCTGAGCAGGGATAGGCCATGGGCTCGCAGAAGGGGCCTGTACATGGGCCTGATCATGGGTCAGCCATGAGCTGGAATAGGCCTGCGCAAGGGAGTTTTTAGAGGGTTTGACCTGGGTCCGAACATGGGCTATACAGGCTGATCCCTACAGGCCTATGGAGGGCAGGAGATGGGCCTGGAATAAGCGAAAAGAAGGCCCCATCAAGGGGCTGTATGGGCGCACCCAGCAGTTCTCTTTACCTTTTTCTTCTTTCCTTCTTCTCCTTCTTTCCCTCTGGCGGCAGCAGGTTGCAGGCAGCAGGTGGCAGCAGGTGCAGGTGCAATTTGGCAGCCTCCCGGCGTCTGAAGCAGCCCCCCTCCTGGCTGGTGCGCCCCCCTCTTTTTATAGAGGGTGGAGGGGGAGGTGAAGAGCCAGCAGGTGGCTGTACGTGGATGCCTCTTGGCCTCCCCCATGCAATTACTCCATTTATTGGAATTTATTGGCTGGCTGTCCCTTGATCTCCCCCTGGCCTCTTCGGTTTCCCCCCTCCATAAACTGACTAATGAATGGGCTGAGGTGGCAGGTGGCTGGTTTAGTGCGTACAGGGCTTGCTGAGGTGGCAGGTGGGTGCAGCTGGGCCTGTTCCCATTGGCATTGAAGTGGGCCTGGCCCATCATGGGCCTGGTTTCTGGGCCAGCAGGAGGCTGCGGCCCAAGCCCTTCTATGGGCTGCGCACAAGGCCTGAAATTGGCCCAATTGTGCCAATTATGGGCTGGATAAATCCGGCCCCTGCTGGGGTGTCCAATTGGGCCCAATTGTGGCTGATTAATGGGCTGTTGGCCCAGCTCCTAAGTCAGCCCCTCTGCTCTCTTTTTTTTTGAAAAAAAGTACGCCAACAAATAACAAGGGGCTTTTTCCATTTGTTCTGTTGTAATCATGTGGACGTGTTAAGAACTTCAATGTCCTTTTTTTCTCTCATCTAATTTCTTAGAATACGCTTAAACTGAATAAGGTGAATCAATATGTGGAATACGGTCAATCTCACTTACTGTGAAACCTTGAAGAACAAGAAATTCAGCATGACAGAGAGGATCATGCTTCTCAAGAGGTTGTTCAAGAAGGGAGCTTTAAGAATCTTGAAATATTTATGTTTCTTTGGAAGTTACAGAGTCTGGTCATGCCATCATGAACGTATGGCATGGTTCATTTATTGATTGGCAGGCTGGATGTTGGAGAGCGACAAAGAGAAAATGTACTTTCATGTGAATTTAGCCATATGTTGATCCTAGGCGAACCTCTTATGAATAAATGGGCCTTTTACCTCTGTCATTTACATGCTAGTGACTAACTTATAAGTTGCTTATACGTGTAGTTGAGTATTGTTTCAACTGCTTATTCTGTGATTGGTGGGTTGATACTTTTCTTAGTCAAACTATTTCACTTCTTATTCATTATTGTTGGTATATTCTTAATTTCTTTTTTATGATTATTGCTATTCATTGCATAGATCAAAAGCCTGCTATTTTTGGTGCATTTTTTTCAGCTCGTAGATTATATCTTTTAGTTCTTTCAAGTTTTCCATGTTTCTGGAAATCTTTTTGTCTTGCTTAGGTTGGTGGTCATCATGCAAAGGAAGAGTTTGCCATTAGAGGTAAAGAACCGAAGGATGAGGTTCAGATTTACACTTGGAAAGATGCAACTCTAAGAGAGTTGACAGATTTGGTAAAGCCATTTTACACTGTTTTGACCATTATTCATCAATTTTTGGTAAAGCCATTTCACTATTTTGACTATTATTCATCAATTTTAGTGCTCATTTCCTCACCAATGTCCCCATTTAGGTTAAAGAGGTTGCTGCTGCTGCAAGAAAAAGAGATGCAAAACTATTATTTGCATTTGTTTACCCTGACAAGCTAGGGCGTTATGTGCTGAGGCCGGTAAGGACACTTTCTTTTGCGATAAGAATCTAGCAAGCACATGCCAGAAATGGCTGCAGTTGCTCTGGATTGATATTTCTCATCTTTATAAGGAATTTTTCTAAGGAAATAAATTTTTTTTCACAAATTCCACAGTAGCATTAAATGTTTTTCTGCCTAGGTTTACCATTAGAAGGGAAAAAAGAGTCCTGGACACCAGAATAGCATTACACATGTTCTCCTGTCTAGATATACCCAAAATTTCTTATTCTTGCAAACTGCAAAATGGCTTCTTGATAATGATCTTTTGGGAGAATAAATTTTTTAATAGTTCATGAGTTTTTTTCTTCTGAAGTTACTCTATTTATATTGATGTTAGCATGTAGAGAAGTTCGTGCACAAGTTGGCCATTATGAATATGAGATGGAGTTAACTGGCTTTTGTTTGGAAGTGGATAGTGCTGCATGCTTGCAAGATTAGTCAAGAATTCATAGTATTGGATGGGGGAAAGAAAGGAAGAGATGTTTGGAACAAATGACCAAGCATGTTATGATACCATACATGCCTACAATTAGTGGCACTTACCTTTATGAATATGGACGTGTCACGTGAAGAACATGGTTGATTTGAAGGAAGTGTGTGGAAGTCAGATGGTTGTTAGGAACAAGTGTGATTAGGGGTGTGCACCAAACCTACCAAACCGCCAAACCGAACATTTGATTTGAAGCACAGGTTCAGTTCAACCGATTTGGGAGTCTCCCAAACTAAACCAAACCGATCTAACTTAAAAAGTTATAAAATAATACTATATTATTAATAAAAATGATATCTATATATATTTATAATATAATAATATTTATTTTAATAATTTATAACTAACAAACAAGTACATATGCAAATCATTAGTTATTTTAAATATTTAACTAATTTCCGGTCTCGAACTGAACAAAACCGAATTGACACAGTTCGGTTCAGTTTAGATCGATTTGGAAAAAAATGGTCCCAAAACAGAATAGACCAAACCTTGGACAACCCTAAGTGTGATACTATCTCCAGGCATCACATCTGCATCTCCATTATGCGATTGCTTCCCTAATGTATTTAAAATAGTGCTGTTTATTTTTGAAACTCTAAAGACATACAAAATTAGAAATGACTTCCTGTATCCGAGGCATTTGTATCTCAGTCCGTGTAAACCTTTCAAAATTAAATTTAGGACTTTGATTTGGAGTTATTTATAATTCTACATGTAGTCTTGTACAAGTTTGTGGGATCAAAATTTAAATACCTAAGATACGTGGAGTTTTTTTTTTAAATTTTATATGCTTAACTGGGACACTTCCTTTTCTACTGGCAAGTGTTTTGAGTTGTATCAACAACATAGTTGTCAAGGCGACAAGGCGCCCAAGGCGTTGAAGGGTACCGATTCCGCTTAGGCGACAAGGCGGCCGCTTAGGCGTCGCCTAGGCGGTCAAGGCGGTATTAAAGGAAGGCTGAGTCGGGAGGTTGTTATATATAAAAAAAACATAAATATAATTATATTTGTTATGTTATAATTGAATTTGAGTGTTTTATCAATGCACATAAGTAAATATGATATGTGTGTGAAAGAGAAGAAAGTTAAATAAATATTTATAAAATTTAAGTATATAACTCATTTATGATTATAAAATTTATATATGTACAATAGTATAAGTGATGGTAAAATATTGTTATAATATTATTAAATGGGGGGGGCGCAGAGCAGCGCCCCTTGTGGGGGGTTGTCAGGGGGCGAAGCCCCCCGAACCCAAAAAAGTATGTAATAGTATAAGTGAGACAAAGAGAGAGAGAGGAAAGAGTTGAAAAAGAACTTAATTAAGTATATAATATATGTTTATAATCATAAATCTTAAATATGTATGATAGTATAAGTGATAATACAATATATTAATATATTCAAACTATCATTAAATAAGTGTCCCTTGTGAGGGGTATCAAGGGAAAAAAATCTCTCAAAAACTTTTTTTTAATGATGTAAAAATACCCAAGGCGCCTTGCTTGGGCGCCTAGGCTGGCGCCTTGGGCGCCTTGGCGGGCGCCTTGGGCGCCTTATTGGCCCCAGACAAGGCGCCCTGGCAAGGCGCCCTTGGAAAGGCGCCTTGCCACCTAGGCGGCGCGCCTTGACAACTATGATCAACAATGACTAGGATCTCAGCCGGAAATATCAATTTTTACTGAGTCTGTTGTCCACTGAAGTTAATTTCTTAGGTATTTTTAAGGAGCATGATGACTCCTCTGCCTTTTATGTCACTTGAATCTGTTAGTTATCATATAGTACCATAGCAACAGCCTGAGCTGCCTAGCACCAGTATTTGTACCAAGTCAGGTACAGGTACTAGCCTTCCATGTTTTCAAATTATTGGTTTCTGTTTCTTCTAGAGTTCTTATGAACATCCGTTAGATCTGCAGATCCTGGCATATATCCAGGGCTATTTATTTTTCCCTTCTCCATCATGTAGAGAAGTCTCACTTTCCAAAGAAGTTGTTTAGAGTCTTTAGACGCTTCTAAAATATCCTCCATGAGTCGCAGGTCTCTTTTCTTAGCCTGCTTGCCTACGTTGTGTTCTTTATGCCTTTCATATGCTTTACTTCAATGCCGTCTCCAGTCTATCGGGGAGGAAGTCCTTGGATTACAAGGGCTTGACCTAACAATTTAGCTGGCTTTACGTTGGTGGTTGGTGTGTGAGTTATTTGACCACTATTTTTGTGGACGTATGCACCTTTTGACCACACTTGTTATTGTAAATTTGACAAGGTTGGCATGACTTATTCTTATCCTGGAAATGGAAGACGCCAAGATGATATGAAAACACTGGCCGAGCTGGGTTTTCAGGTGTGTAAGATCTCTTGTTGATTTATAGCCTGTTTGATGAGAGTAGACACCTCTATGATATTAATTTTGAAATTGATATAGATCATTAAGAGGTGTTTGGTTGTCGATATCAAATTTGAAACTTGTAGAAACAAAGCATGTAATGTAATTTGTGTGTTCACATGTATCAATTTTGATAATGATACTCTTTAGAAATATCAATGCCAAAATTGATATGTTGTCATTTTTGATACTCTAAGCAAATAGGGCATCAATCAGTCAACTGAAAACAATCAAACAGGGCATTGATCATTCAAAATTTTGCCTGGATTAGTAGGTCTATGTTGGTTTTTCAACCATTTGTGCTTATCAGTATCTGTTCAGAACGGACTGATCCACATAGATTTTGGCCAACCGGTCATGAACAGTTCGCCTTTGAGTCTTTTAACTCCAACCAGGACATTAATTTATCTTTTCCTAATCTTGTCATGCATGCCATGCAGATTGGAGACTACTTGGATGTTGCTATCTCCTAGAAGAGGCTTGGTGCGTGGATTTTGGTATATTGGGTTGAACCCCCATCAAGGGACATCAATAATAATGTAGTCAAGGGACATCTTCTCTTCCTGTTTCCAGCAGCAACCAACAATTATCTAGAATTAAACTAGGTCTTTGAACGGATTAAATTCAGTTTGGTTCAATGTACGACCTAAAAATAGATAACATCTCTGAAATAATTAATTTTGTGCATATATTCTCAATTTTAAGTGATTAGTAATTAAAATAAATATTATTTTATGATATTTTAACCTAGAATTTAATTTAAATGGTTTGGTTCAATTTGGAAGTCTTTTAAAACGGTTGATTCAATACAGCGGTTTGAGTTATTTAACGCAGACCTCTGCAAGCAATGGGGTTACACATCTTCTCCTTGAAACTTTAACTCCACGCGGAGCCTTAGTTCAAATTATATTTGGTTATATGGATCTTTTTTTCAAAAATCTTCCTTCAAGTTATTTTAGGTCCTCTTTTTTTGTTTTTTCTATTTTGTTATTTTTATGTCTTGCCAAGAATCTCCTTAGGTTTACATTTATCCATTTCATTGTATGTTTGCTTTTAATTTGTGTTTAGCCTCTTAGAATATTGGGGTTTTTAATTTTTAGTCCTACGGAGGCTAAAAAATTATTTTTTAGTCCCACCGTTTATTTAAGTTAAGTTTTAATCCCGTTTCCGTCTATTTGAAATTTTTTTAGTCCCTTCCGTTAATTAAAATGTCTCATTCCCACAATACCCCTTTGTCCCCGCCGTGTCTTGCCTCGCCCATAGGAACAGAAACCACCAGAGCAAACCCTAGCGCATTCGGCGTCCAGGTGCATCCAGGTGCGGTGAGACATCACCGGCGTCCAGCATAGCTTTGTCACCGCCGGGACCTGTAAGTCTGCCTCGTTCTTCCTCTCTCTCTCTGTGTTTGCGTCGGCAGGCCCGTCTCGGACCCCCCCGATGCCCCGCTCGACCTTCATCACTGTTTCGTCCCTGGCCGCCCGGTTGAAGAAGGAAGACGTCGGAGGGGGCGGCTTCTCGTCCGCCTCACCGTCAGACGGGGAGCCCGCAGTCTCTCTCTGTTTGCGTCGGCAGGCCCGTCTTGGACCCCCCCAATGCCCCGCCGTCCTTGGCTGCCCGGTTGAAGAAGGAAGACGCCGAAGGGGGCGGCTTCTCGTCCGCCTCGCCGTCAGACGGGGAGCCCACACGCCGGCCTCTCTCTCTCTCTCTCTCTGTTTGCGTCGGCAGGCCTGTCTCGGACCCCCTCGATGCCCCGCTCATCCCTGGCCGCCCGGTTGAAGAAGGAAGACGCCGGAGGGGGCGGCTTCTCGTCCGCCTCGCCGTCAGACGGGAAGCCCGCACGCCGGCCTCTCTCTCTGTGTGTGTGTGTGTGTGTGTGTGTTTGCGTTGGCAAGCCCGTCTCGTCCGCCTCGCCATCGGTCATGGTAGGTGCATGTGCATGGACCATATCGGTATGTGCATGTGCATAGTCCATTTAATATCATCCAATCATTTACGTACAGGGGATCAGGGGTAGAAAAGTTGTTAACGGTGAGAGGGAGAGATAGGGGCGGGAATTACAATATTTTTTGATTTGAAATTAAAAAAGAATGAAACAAACGGATGAGACTAAAAAATAAAGAGGAGCCTAAAAGTGGGGGCGGGAGTTGAATTCGCCTAGAATGTTTGGCTCGCCAGAATATTGAGCCATCTCACGAAGCAATCTCGAAACTGCCATCGCGTCGCACCTTTTCCTTCGTCTTGTTAACCCAGCGTTGAGTTCGTATCTCTGCCGCTTTGATCTTGATTCATGTACCGACGACGACGCTGGCATCGGACTGGTGTCTGGAGCATCTTGTTATCCACCCTCTGGTGCTGTCCGCTCCCGTCGAAGTGGCTGTTCGAGAGAGGGAAGATGTGTATTCCGTGGTCCGTCAGATGCAAATGTCTCTGCCTACGTAGACTTCGCATTTTTTTTCGCCTACCTGCGTTTTGCCCTCTGCTCCTCCGGCAAGAATGACACAATCTGGATTAAGAATCTGTTCTCTGCTCCTCTGGATAAGGGAAAACAGAGGAAATACGAGAGAGAGAGAGAGAGAGCGCTTTTCTTGCTCTGGATAGGGGTGCAAACGAGTAGAGTAATATAGTGTTCAAATTTGACTCATTTATTTTACTTAAATCCAAGTTCAAGTTTTAATTAATACATTAAACTCTTGTTTAAGTTTGATTCGTTTATTAATCTAGTCGAGTCGAACTCAAACTCGAGTAGCAACTAGACTAAAGTTTAATTTACATTTAAGCTTAAGTTATATACAAACTCGATTATAAAACTCAAAATCTTTGTAAAACTCTAGATTTAGTCCATTTATAAAACTCGATATAACTTTAAACTTAAATTTCAAATTATTTAATAAATTCAAGCGACAATATATATAACTTTTAGTATTTTTAATTTAATTCTTAAAAATAAATATATATTAGAATATTTAATCGAACTATTCGCGAATTTAACGAGTCGAGTAAAAATCTGTTGAAATTCAGCACGTTCGATGAATCGAACTTTATTTTTTGTTCGAGTTAATTCATTTAACATAATAAATAAATGGAGTAAAATTTTTATCCAGTTGAGGAATTTCGAGTTGCTTGCCGAACAAACATATCGGCTCGTGTAAGCATTGAATTATTTACCTATTCGAGAGGAAGACCTGACGTCGTCTCAACTGTCCGTTCGATGTTTAATTCTGGATATCAGGGCTGACAGGAATGCATCAGAGAGTGATGAATACAGTTATAAATTGGGGTTGACCTGGGCGATCGGAACAACGGCTATATGCATGTCGATGTATGCATAAAAATATATAGCACTCCCCTCGCGTACCCTAGCAGCAGTAGAAGACCCAGGCCATGGGGGCATTAACATGTTGAGCTCTCACATGATGGGAGAGGTAGACTCAATCTGCTACGGCCTCAACATCGCCATGCACCAGAAGCTTGAAGGGAGATGGGATCTCGGAATCTCGAATATTTAGCGAAGGATACCAACAGAAACACCTGGAAGGCAAGTTCATTCCGAAAAAGCGCAATGTTCGGAGCAACCAAAGGGTGCAAAAGTGCCGGAGCTCTCTGTTTGTTTGATGCTCGTAAGGAGGGAAAGGGACGGGGCTAATCCAGCAGCGGTCCATCGGATCAGGATCTGCAGCAGGGGACGCAATAAGAAGAGACGTAGAGGTAGGAGGAGAGGATGACGGGTAAATTAAATAGAGGAGGGAACAAGAGGAGACCAGGGAGGAGGGGAGCGGCGGACATCAATACGAGGTTTTGCTTGTTTCATGGTAATTCTCTTGGGGGTTTCAAACTCACTTATTCAAGAATAAGATTCTTCTTGTTTTTTGAATTTTAAGTCGACTTTTTTATTTGGTTAACTTTGTAAAAGACACGGAAGATAAAATCAGACGACATATTATTCAAATGATTTTACAACGGTAAAGTCTTGTTCTAGTTTTTCGCCCCCTCGCACAATTCGGAACAAGAATCACTGTTTTACATTGAGCCAAACAATCGAAGACACTGCACAATGGAATGAATGCACTGTTTCGTAGAATTTTAAACAAACAAGCCTTAAATAGGTCGATCCTATTTAGGCTAGGAAGAGCTGAGAAAGGGCTTCAAGAATAGGGACGGAGAAAAGGGAACGAGGGATCAAAAACATGGCAAGAGTGAAAGGTTGGAGGAGGAAAGAAACAGAGCAGACAACAAATCAATTTGGTTTGGTTCGACTGAATGGATTAATTTTTCCCATTCGATAACTCTACGAACTGAACTAAATTGGATAAACCAAACTATGATAAAAGTATCACTATATCGATCATGAAAACAATATTTAAATAAATTAATGATAAAATAATATTTGTATTATTTATTTATAACTTTAAAGTGGGTGTATGCGTAGATAAAAATCAATCATTTTAAATGTTTAATGTACTTTCTGTGATCTTAAATTGAACCAAACCAATATTGACCAATTAGGTTCATGCAGTTTGATCCTCCTATTCAGTTTGGTTAAAAAAAAAAAAGAAACACCGTAAACCCAAACTAAACCAGATTGTGCACACCCCTGAGCAGACCTACAAAGGTGTTAAATAAAATAAGGGTCGGTTAGTCTCAAGCGCATGCATGGACTTCGCATGTATTTTCTATCTACAACATATTCAATGTCTATGAATTTCGTTGTCTTTGTGTCTACAAAAAGAAGGATTTGGAAAATAACCCTCCTATAGAAAATTCCAAATAGCTCTAGAAATTCATGAACACCTAAGAGTCCATTTGGATCCCTGTAAAAGAAAATTCATTGAAAACATCTTACATTGCATATGATTTTCAGGGAATTTTAAATCTTGGTGACTTTATTTAGTTACTCTGAAAATATTTTCCTAGGAGATCATTGATCTTGTTCAATTATTTTTAGATTATGTTGCTAAAATACTATATTATAATATTTTTCATTCACAGTTTCTAAAATATTTTATTTTAGTCAATAAAAAATGCTCTTGATATTTGCCATCTTGAATTGCAAATAATGTAATAATTAAATATAAAATAATTATTTATTAAAATATTTACTCGCATTATTTGATGGCATGTAAAAATAAATCATGTTAAAAGGAATTACATGCGATAAAATTTTTATAATATATTACAATATAATCTATTATTTAATTTATATGAAAAATATAATTCAAAATGCTTGTATCAATCTAAAAATATAAAGAATTTTTTTATTTGATAAAATAAGTTTTTATCTACTCCTATGAATTTTAAATAAAATATTTTAAAGTATCTTACACTTATTAAAATTGATGATATTTATTTATAAATAAGATATTCTATTCAGCAAAATAAAATTTTCAAATCAATTTTACTAACAACTACCGAAAACGGCGTCCGCAGTTGAGCAGCGGATGCCAAAATCCTGATTTAGGCGATGACGGCGTAAAACATTTTACCTTGACATATATTTTACACGTAACCAAATATGAGTGCGAAAAATTTTTCGGGAAAAGTGCATGCATGGAGTAAGTTTTCAAGGTAAACAAACAGACCCTAAACTCCAGTGGCCCAACAAAAGGAACCAGTTCATATCTCAACAACGAGAACAACATTTACCATGGTTTCCTTCAAGGTTCTTAGTTTAAAAGATCAAGGGCTCAAGTGGTCCGGCCGAGGAGAATGACTCTTTGATGTGTCTATCAAGTGAGCTCATTGGGATTTTTGACAACCCTCTCTCTCTCCACCTGCCATAATTTCCTCCTATCCTTTTACATCGAAGTATGGTTACTCTATTTGATCGTGCTAGAGACTTATCAAACACTTTGGATCTTTTTTTTTTGAACACAGGAACCGTTTACTTCACATTAATATACCAGGAGTACAGTAATATCATCGTGACAAAAGAAAATACTAACCGACACAAAAGAGACTCGATAACACAAACAAACAGAACCCCAGATCTTCACCAAACTTTGCAGTAAAACCCACGTCAATAAGTCGACCAGCACGACGAGGTGCAATAAAGGTCGAAAAGCAAGGACTAGAACTCTCGTAGAGTTCAACATTTGCCAGGAGGCCGAAAGATCACACCATATCAGTGTGGATGATGCCCAGATAGTCAGTCTCGCAGATAAGCTAGTGACTACACAGAGCACTAGACAAGACAACCCAAGATACCAAGATAAAACAACAAAGACTCGATAATGAACAAGAGCTAAAAGAAGACAGGACATAATAAACCGACTAACTCCACTCTTACACAAACAAAAAGGCAAAATATCAAACACGATATTTGCCACAACGTAAGAGTGGAGGATAGATTTTGTGGGAGGGAGGAAGATCAACGACGGATCTCCCTCCCTCCCCAAACAAGAGGAAAATCAAAATAAATACTGAAAAAAAACCACTTCGAATATCACCAGTAACAACTAAGATTTCCTCTCTTAGATGCCCCCCGTGGCGAGCCCGCTGGGAAGATGGCCTCGGCTAGCCCTAGCCTCTCCGCGAAGGCGTCCACTCCTACGCGATGTCATCCGTAGTGAGGGTTCCCCCCTCCGCGCCGAGCAACCCTCCGAGATGGCGCCCACTCTGCGATGTCGTCCGCGGCGAGTCCGCGACGAGGTTGCCCCCTCCGCGATGGCGTCCGAGGCGACGGTCCCCCCCCCCCAACACTTTGGATCATGGCTCATGGATTTGATGAATGTTCTTTTTTTTAATTTGAGGAAGTTTTTTTATTTTATTTACCCTCTTTTTGTGCAAAATAAATTTGTTTAACCATCTTCTTCTTTTACGTTATTTTACATCTTCTAGTTCAATTTCAAACCACTGAGGCCACCGGGAGCAAACCAAATTAAAAGGGCGTGCCTTTAAATTCCAAATTCCAACTATTTAAAACGCAATGAGCATTGGAGTGGAGCATCATTGAATAGCCATTGACAACAATCTCAATTACCTTGGCCAATTATCCAATAAAAAATTTTGAAAACTAAAAGGATATATGCACCCCCCTCATAATCTAGAGGAAATGGGCAATTTGGTTTACAGCCCTATAAACTTTACCCAGTGCACACCATAAAACGGAACTTTATATTTTGGCTATTGAAAATGTTAAAATGAGACTTTTAAAAAGAACTCTTAAAAATATCAAATTTTTAAAAAGAAACCTTGAAAACTCAAACCTTTCTCAGAAATATTTAAAAAGATTAGAAAGCTCCGGTGGTTAGCAAACAGCTGAAAGAAAGAACGTTTTGTAGAATATTCTCTTTATTGTTAAAGTTTCGAAACTATTTTTTATTCTCCACATTCTAGCCATCTTCCCGCCGTGGATTAATGATTGCAGCGTACGTGCAGGTCATATCCAGTCGCTGGCTAACATTTGTTGCTATTTACCATAATATCTCACTAAACACTCGTATATAGATTAAATTGATAGATTGCCAACAACTCTTCCTAATCATTTTCTAGAGGTCGAGTTATAAAAAGTTCTAGAATTAGATAGTCGAGAGCAAGGAAGAATGAGTTAGGGGTAAAGATTGGGTTGCAACTTGTTTTTTAATATTTTGTTTAAAAATTTAAAAAGTAATAGAAAATTGACAAAAAATTGTCAAAAAGTTCCTAAAAGCCTGAAAAAATAAATAATATGATTTGGAAAAAATAAAATATATGCTGTCACATGTCATTCAAGTTGAATACATAATATGGTACAAATAAATGTGACAATTATATTCGTCACTCCCTCTGAAAATTATCCTAACATCAGATCCTCAAGAATCATTATGTTGTTATAGTCATAGGTGGATTGGATCGAAGTGTTTGATGAATCAACAAAATTCATTTCATATTGATCCTAGTCATATGTCAGAAACTAAGAGTTTTGGGATGAATCAAAGGCATAGCTAGAGACATTGTGGTATTGACCTCCATCGGGTGTGTTCAACTTCTCCACCTTATGACCTTACACCATGATCTATGTCTTGGGTCGCATTGGTGTACTTGTCTTCGTCGATAAAACATTCAGCCGTTGTAGAAACTCTCTCCACATTTGGGGACCTTTGTCTACATGAAACAGTGCCTCCCCCATGTCCCACTTCATCATTGCTACAACTCTTCAAAGAAGAATCCTTTGAAGTCTGGTATTGGAGTTGGATGTTTAGCTCTGGCAAGTCTTCTTGCTCTTCATCAATTGTATCGGCATCTACAATGTCAAGGTGATTAGTCAAAACTTGTTTGTTTTTTCTTCTACTTTGCATATCTTGACTAAATCCTTCTTCTTTTCTTTGTCACTTTACTAAAGAGGGAGGAATATAAAATTCTTCAATGAGAGGGACATCGTCGAACACTCTTTTAGCCTTGTCAGTCTATTGGGTGCAGGTCACCAGAATGATCCTTTCTCTTTTGGGTTGAAGGTGGTTTGTAGTCGCAAGGAGCTGTGGACTTTGAAGTAAAATTTAGGGGAAGTCAGAACTGAAGAAAGTATAGTAACATGCTTAAAACTGAACATAAACAAATAAAAGGTTAGAAACTAATCGTATTATTATATCCCAACCCCTATTAGAAAAAAATTTAAAGATGCATGAAAGTGCAAATAGATGCTCTAATATATGCTTAACAACATAGAAATGTAAGTTAGATTTAAAGAGGGTGGTAGGAGATCGAGAAGGGGGTGCAAAACCCCTAAAAAGTCATAGAAACTGCCTCTGTTCTATAAGTGTCCTGTTGATGGGGCGCTAGGGGTAGTGTCCCATTGATGGGGTGCCAGAGTTTGTTTTGGCAGGTTGACAACACTTTGTCCTCGCGTTGCCTCGAGCTATAGGGTGATCTTTGGAGTGTTGGCATAGCTTCTTGAGTAGTTTTGACACGAGAAACTATAGAAGAGGAGATTTGGCCTCGAAAGTTTTGGCATAATGGGAGAGTTCATTGGTTTACTTAGAGTTTTAGCTATCATACGACTTAATGTGCCTAACTTCCATGTTAATGGGCATTGGGTTGGTCCTTTGTTCATTTTGGTTGAGGCCTGATTAGGCTTTAATTAATTGAATTTGATGTACTTGAAGTGGAGTTACATTGCTTTTGATTTCTCATTGAGATGGCTAATTGGGCCTTATAAGCCTTGATAGGCCTTGATGATGATTGATGTCTTCATTGCCCATTGGGCTTTGAGATGATTGATGCCCTCTCTTTGCTTGATGGGCTATGAAATGCTTGATGTCTTTCTTTGCTTAATGGGTTAAGAGATGATGTAATTGGGCCCTTAGAATACCTTGGGACTTAGCTAGAAGGAAAATGACTTGGGTGCTTTACGTAAGAGGGGTGGGAGAGAATGTTGCCTCCCTCCTCATGACCATGAGCATTTCCTACTATTTTATATGGCAAGTGGAGTGGGCATTTTGGTCCAAAGAATATCCCAACTTGTTTTTGGTTTTGAGTATGTGAGAGAGAGTGAAGGCACTTCTGTCACAATTTTGGCCTAACATTTGCTTTTTGGTAGGTGTGAGAAGAAAAGTGAGGATATTTTGGACTTTGACTTCCATTCTAAAGAGGGGGATTGGCCAATTATACAAATTGCCTATCAGAATCATTTTGCATCCATAATTTCGTATGATTTTGGGCCCTCGTGTCTAGATGATTATGGGCCTAAAAGGTGGGTACAAAAGCCCATATTCTTATACATAGGTCCAATGAGCAAACTATGGTTAATTAGACTCATTCGAGGGTTATTAGGAGGACTTTAAGCCCTCTTAAAATTTGAAAGAAATTGTACTTTGTGAGCAAATGACTTGTTTGTCGTGGAACACTATTGTAAGATCATTTCATACACAAATGACCCAATATTTTTTAATCAATGTCACAATCCAGTGAGTGAAGATCTTCATTTCTCTTTTTTTTCTTTTCTCTCTCCCTCTTTTTCTTTCTCCTTCTTTTTTTGGCTGATATTTATTTTTTTGTTTCTTCTCCTCATTTTTCTCATCACTGATTTGTTTATCCCTCCTTTTTCCTGATGATCTACCCATCAAATCATTGTTATCTCAACTTTTTTACGAGAGAAGTCGGGAAACTCCCCCTCGAAATACTCACATACATCAGAGCAGTCGCACTCCTTATTGATTTCATTGGGTCTTGACCGAGTCAAAATTATCCAGCCATCGCTTCATTGACGGTCCGAGACAAAGCCCTTGATTGGGCGGCCCAGCGCGCGCGCCCCCCCCCCCCCGGTGGCCCGACCAGGTTCGTCTTCACAGCCTCGACGGCCGGAAGCCTCGGGAAGAGGCATTTCCGACCTTCCGGGCTCGCCCCCATCCTCCGGCGACGCTCAGACCCGCACACCGGTCAGGCGCGGGCGACAGCGACAGGCGTGGTGGCCGGCACGGGAGCAGAGGTCGCCGCCGCCCAGCGGACTTGCGGCTTCGGCGTCCGGCTCTCGCCTCCTCCCTCTCAGTCGCAGCAATCGCGGCGGGGATCCCCCCCTTTTCCGCGGCCTTCCTATCTCCGTGCGGGGCAAGGCCGCGGCGCCGGGGGGAGAGGGTGACGATGCATGCGGAGCACCTCTTTCGCAGATATTCCGGCAATACGAGATTAGCGTAGGAACGGGTACAGGAAAAGGAGACGCGCCTGTGATGGTGAAGAACAAGCGGGGGAAAATCGAGGAGGAGATGCAGCCGATCTGTGCTATATACACCTTTGATCGATCACTTGTGATGCGAGGTTGCTGATCGTCAGACAAGTGAAAGGATCAGGCTTCAAAGCCTTGTGTTCGTAAACGATCCTCGGTGTAGGGAGCTGGTGGCGTGAGGGAGGGGCGCGATGAACTGCTTTTGTTGTCTTCCGCAGGAGTCCAATGAGAGACGACCTTCGAGAAAGGCGTCTGAGAAGAAAGAGAAGAACCCTCTTGCAGCCCTCATCGACACCATGTCCTTCAAGTCCGGTAATCATGATATTTTAAGCCTTCAAAATCATGGAATGCTCAGATTTTCCTGATAATTTCGTATAGCTTTTGTTCCGTTACTCTGTCCTACCGTAAACAGTTTCTTGGACAACCATTAAGATTCCCTGATGGTTGTCTTCCTTCTCCATTTTATTTTCCCAATACGTTAGTTATATTCGTTGTCTGTTTCAAACAAAAAATCAACAAGAGATGCCAAGATGAACGAGGGGATTTCAATGGATTAGAGAAGTACTTGATGAAATGAAGATTTGAGTTTGCTCTTTGCAATCCGACGTTGGTATTTTGCACTCAATCCATTGCAACTTGGGAAAAGGCCTTAGCTTTTCATTGAGCTTGCAATTAAAGACTGCAACGGGTTTGCCAGTAACCTGATAAATCTAAAGATTTCAGGCCAACGGTGGACCCAAAACCAAAACCATGTTGAACTAATCGTATCGGTTCAGGATTTGGATCCCACCATACTTGTTTACAGGTCTACTTGCAATTTAAAGGGCATACTTACAAAGAATCAACTATGTTGGATCATAGTCGTAGGAACTCTCTCACCTTCTTCATTTCTCCTTTTATTCCTCATGTCTTTCATTTTTACTTATATCAAGCTTTTAAGATTTTAAAGTTCTAGGCTTCTACATTTCTCTCCCCCTTCCATATATACTAGTTAAAAGCTACGTGCGAAGCACGTACGCCTATTAATTTTTTGATACTTATAAAATAAAAATATCCTACAAAAAAATAACTTCAATAATGTAATTAAATACGAACTAAAAATTAATAGAGTTTCAGTTATTTTTTTATTGTTGAAAAATTACATGATGAAAATAATGCAACGCAGTTAATCATTAAAAAAAATTCTAAACATAATTTTATTATATTGCGTTTGAGAGAATGTATTTAAAATTTTCGTTTTGGAAGATAGATGCTTTTGAGTATCCATTAAAGTTGAGATTGGTATAAATAAGGGAAAATTAACTTCTGATCTTTTTAGGAAACCCACTTTAGTGGACAATCGGTTGGCTGAATGTTCTTATGGGGTGTTTGGTTGCATGATAATTTTTTATACACTTTTATGATAAAAAATTATATTAAAATAAAAAGTGAACCAACTCATGACATAAAATTATCATGTTTGGAAGGATGTGATGATAAAAAAGAGTAACTATCATGCATGACCAAACAAAGTGGAGGACCACAAGAAAAAAGAAAAAGGTGAGATCCTCTTTTTTTGTTTAAGAAGAAAATCACTTTCAAAATATAAAATTGTCATGGTTGCTAAACACCTCTTTTAACAAATTTTCTTATCAGTTTTAAAAATTAAAATAAAAACCTCCATTATCATGTAACCAAACACCCCATTAATGCATAGTCCAGGGGAGAGTAAAACTTTCACCTTATTTCTGGACAGCGTTGCATGAATCAGTAAATGTCATACTTTTCCTTTTTCAATTTCCACGGCTGTAAGTAAATGTGACGCAACTGTTTGAACGTTGATAAATAAAGTCAATATATATTTTATTATATTTAAAGTAAAAATATTATATCTAATTTATATAAACATTTAAAACAAATATAACTTATTAAATATTTTTACTTTAAAACTAAAAAAATATTATCACATTTGAAATAAAAATTTATTAAAATTACTAATATATTTATTTCATCATATTTATTATATCTTTTTCATTACAGATTATAAATATGTTTAGAGTGTTGATTATTATATTTGATTGATTTTAAGATTTAAATATAACATAAATATTAAATTTTAATTTATTATTATTTCATGTTGATTGTATCTGATTTATAAATTATAACTACAAAATATCATTATGTTTAGAGTTAAAAAATATTTTATCTGATTTATATCAGTATAATGTCAATCTATTTTTATATTATGTTAATTATAAGTTATTATAACTACAAAATATTATTATATATGATTTATAACTACAAAGTAAAATTAATTTGGATTTTATTGTTTTGGGAGTTCGAATTTTGTGAATTTTATTTGATGTTTTCGGATTTTAATTTCGGTTTCAGATTTTAAGGCTTTGACTTGGACTTCGTTGACTTTAGTTTTTGTTCGAGCTTTGCCCCTTGGGGTTTTATTATTTTGAGGTTTGAATTTGTTGGGTTTGCGATTGTTGTGAACTTTGAAGAATTCTTAGATTTCAGACTTTGATTCATCTTATGAAGGATCTTTTTAGAATTCACAGTTTTCTGATTTAATGACTTTCAGATTTCTGAACCTCTCACAGTTTTCAGATTCTTGAGTGTTTTTTTTTGTGTGAGAGTTCTGACTTCTATGTAACCTTCAGATTTTTGGATTTCTTCGGAATTTTCAGACTTGCCGAGCATTAGAATTTTCAGATGTGTCAGACTTTTTGTTTTCCTGATTTGTTTGACTTTCTTAATTTTCTGAGCTTACAGAAATTTTTAATTCCGGGATTTAGATTTCTTTTCTGTTTTTTTAAGATTACTTGCAGATTCTGGACAGTTTACCGGATTTTCAGGTTTCCTTTTTTTTTTTGATTTTTAGGCTTTCCCAGATCCCCAGATTTCTGAAGTTTACAAGTTTCTGAGCTTTTGTGGTTTGTTGATCTACAGACCCTTCCGAAATTTCAGATTTCTGTCCCTTTTGAGATTTTCGGATTCCAAACTTTTTGATTTACATATTTCTGAATTTTTGCGAACGTTGGATTTATTAAATTGCATAATTTTTTGGGATTTTCATGAACCCTTCCTGAGCGTCGGAGCTTTCAGATTATCCGGATTCTCAAGCTTTCCGGCTTACTTTTCAAATCTCCAAGTTTCTTATCCTCTCTAAATCAGATTTTTTTTAGTTTTATCCGGGATGCCCAATGTTTAAATTGTTCAGATTCTTGGTTCTCTAGAGTTCCCTGATTTTTAGATTTCTGGCATCATGAATTTTGTGTTTCACTGCATTCCGGATCCTCAGAATTATTGGCTTTCTGCAATTCAGCATTTTTTTTGGCTTTCATATTTTTCTGACTCGTAGTAACTTTCAGATTTCTGATACTCGTAGATTTTGAAAAAAAATTTCTTTGTACCTGTAGCCATAGAGGTAAGACAGTAGTGTGATAGAACAGAGTATGTAACAAGAAAGAACTAAGTTTTCAGTTTTCAAAAGATAACGCGATTTTATTTTCTCGACGATGTTCTAAACTAAAGTGAAAGTACATAAAAATGTAGTCCTTGAATCTTCATTTAGACAAAAATAAGTACACAGGTGAGGTTTCCACGCCAAGGGTTATTCTTGGGGCACTAGAGCAACAATCCCACTAACGTCGCAGGTTCTAGCCAAGGAAGACCCCATCGTCCAAAGAACAACATTCAGAGTTAGACAACATATGTTGAATGTTTTCTAAGTGAAGGAAGGATAAGATAAGATGACTTATCTCAAATTGAAAGTAACGACTGAATGCACGGACGATGTTTCCCCTGCTTCTCTTGTTGCTTTCCGTATGGTACAGTTGAAGTGAGAACAAGGATTGGATAGTTTAACAGTTCAGATTAGATTCCTGCGGCGTGTATGGTCCAATTTTTTTTTTGTGAAAAGTATTTATCAGAAAAACAACTGGGTGGATTGCTTTATGAGGTAAGTAAATTCGTAACAATTGACTAAATTAGTTGATTAGTCCAACAATAGTGCTAATTAGGAACTTTTCCAGAAAGTCACTCATCCTTGACCTACTCTCAATAGAGCATATTTAACTTCTGAGTTTTTTTCAATCCAATCTCCGAAAAATGATTAATCAATGTTGTTGATAGTCCACTGATTTAATCTCTTAACATATTCATAAATCGGAGTATTACAATCTATCTTCCTTAAAGACTTGATGTCCTCGTCAAGATCACACACATCACATCATATATCCAGACGAGTCGCACCGGACCTTCCGACTGTGTCATGCTCTGATATCATATGTAACGATTGACTAAATCAGCTGACTAGTCCAACGACAATGCTAATTAGGAGTCTTCCTAGGAGGTCATCCATCATTGGCCTACTCTCAACTGAGCACACTTAACTTTGAAGTTTTTTCATCTCAACATCCGAAAAATAATTAATCGATGTTGTTGGTAGTCCACTGATTTAATCTCTTAATATATTTACAAACCATAGTGCTACAAAATTAAAAGAAAAAATGGTATACTTTCCTGATGTTATCCGAGACCTAGAGGTGATGAGAGCAAGAGGTTGGATGAAGCATGAAGGGTTAAGAGTTGTTGAAACTGGTTTTTGAAGATGGTTGCTTTTGAAGATGTAAGCGCATGTTGTGTTTGCGATTGGAAGAATCGGCAAATGACAATAGTAGAGGGTGATACTTACACAAGGCAACTGGAGGGGTCGGTGGTTGGAAGGAGTGACAGTAGGGGTGCATTGCACCGGGAGATCTTGTAG
Organism: Cryptocoryne crispatula var. balansae; assembly: GCA_036172225.1. Classification (NCBI taxonomy): domain Eukaryota; kingdom Viridiplantae; phylum Streptophyta; class Magnoliopsida; order Alismatales; family Araceae; genus Cryptocoryne; species Cryptocoryne crispatula. The sequence continues at coordinate 6,195,068 of CM069932.1, read as the reverse complement.
TTGCATCTTGAAAATTATGGTCATGGCACCTTGTTGTCGCTCGAAAAAGGGGGATGCCGGTTGTAACAGCATCCGGAGATAGCGGTTGGATGGAAGGAGTGTCAATGGAGGGCAATTGAGATAAAGGAAGCATTGTTTGTGGTTGGAAGAAGTGGCGATGAAGGACGGTTGAGGCAAGAAGCGTTTTTTGTAGTTGGATGGGGCCAACAGCATCTGTAGAGGCGGATTGAGTTGTTGTCGAGAAGAGGGGCAAAGGTAATGGGAGCGGTGGTGCAAATAGGGTCATTAAACGACGGTTGATGAGGAGATGGCTTTGGAAATGATACACTTCTAGTTATTAGTTACGGATACAGTTTACAACTTGCAACTGAGAAGTCAGAAACCTTTTGTATTTAACAAAATTATTGACTTGTCTTTGGTCCTAATTACATGAGGACGAAACTATGGAATAATAATCAATATAATCTTGTAAGGGAAGATATATAATAAATTAGTCTTTCCATTTCTCTCCTAAAAAATTTAACCTCAGTCATCATAGATCCATAACCTTAAAATAAAAAAAGAATAAGAACATTTTGAAAAATGATGTTGTTAAAAATTTTAATGATTTTAATATGATTAAGATCATTGCTGGGGTGATGTCCCCGGCAAGTAGCCGAGTGGACATCACCCTCCACCGTGGGGGGCTTCACCGGGGTTCGATCCCGACCTCGAACACCTGTCGGGCGTTTTCGAGCGGGTGGCTGAGACCACTCTGCCATCATCAAAAAAAGATTCTAAGGTAGGCCGGATTCAGAGTCGAGAGCAGGCCGGTTAGCCAGTTAGGTGCCGGCCGACATAATTCGCCCTGGTATGCAACAGACCATGTTTGGATACAATACTAGCCATTAACATCTTATTATTGTTTATATTTTGCATTATAAAATTTGATATAACTGTGTCCTTCAACGATGTCAAACTTGACATTGTATTCATTTCAATATATAATTTAATCACTGAGTACATTTAATCCTCAGAAGGTAAAGGTGCGATTTTGACACTTCTTGACAAAAGTTTGTTTGGTGTGTATGGTTGAAAAATCAATTGAATTTTTATCAAAAAATATATATATTTTAAAAAACTAAATTAAAGGTACAATGTTTGATAATCATTGCAAAATTAATTTTTATGAAAAATTACTTTTAGACAAAAAGGATGCCCAACTTTTTTTTTGCTGGGTCCACCTTCTTGGTTCCTATCATATCTTATAATTTTACATTTTTAGCTATTTTAAATTTTATTTTAATATACATTACAATTATAAAATGTATAAAAATTATTTTATTACAATTTTGATAGTAGATACTGAAATTATAACATCCGGCCCGTTGTCGCCCGGTTGGCATCTCTCCAGTAGACAAGTGGGCGGGGTTGGACGGGTGCAAGAGCTCGACTTCCCTTGGGAAAAGGTACGAGTGGGGATCGAGTGGGCCGTCGCATGCAGTTTCAGCCATTCGACGACTATCGTGGACCAAAAAAAGAAACTATAACATCCTTAAGTTATAATGATTTTTTTATACACTAATACGTAGGAGTGTTCATAATTTAGGAAAGTTCCCCTGAATCAAACCAATTTGAATTATCTTCCAAATAAAATAAATACAAAAACTGTTGTATATCAAATATAATATATATTTATGTACATAATTAATTTAACATTAATAATAAATATGCGGCCTTGTGTTATAAATATATGAATAGTTCTAATATACTTAATATAAGATGTTTGGGTTGATTGGAAGCCTCTGAAAACCGAAGCGCGCGGCGGCGGCCGCCGCCGCCGCAGCAGCGAGCCAGAACAAGTAACAACACTACGGCGGCTCCGTCGCCGGTCAACTCGTCGGCGGCGCCAATGCGGTGATATCGGGTAAATCGGCGGTGAGTGAGGGAGCAGCGGCAGCTACCAGTCTGAGCTCGCCGTGTGGGCAATGACGCAGACCGGCAGCATCCGACAGCGGTCGGGCGGCGTTGGGAACGTCGATCGGCTACGACGGTGGCGAAGACGACGGGGCCGCCGCAGATCCAAGTAGGGATTTTGGTAGCAGCGAGTCTGTTGGCCTCTTTGTGGAGAGATTGCCCCCATATGAAGAAGTCAGTGTGGAGCACGAGAAGCGACGGCGAGCTGTGATGAGAAGAGTCGACTGTGGGCGTTGCGGCTGCGTTGAGGACCGTCGCTCGGCGGTTAGTTTCTATCTGATGGAGAGAGCCTATTTATGGAACGGATGGCTGCGAAAGCTGGTGGAGATGGAGGGACAGAGAAAGAAGCGCCTCCGCGTAGCCGCGTTGTCAGTTCTGCCTGTCCTCTGGGTTGTAAATGGCTCCTTCGCTGTTTCATTCTAGCCAACCACCGGTATGCTTGTTGGAACCCTCGCCTCACCATCATCTCCTTGAGGCCACCGCCCGTCATCGCCACCAGTTTTTACCGTCGTCACCCGCCACCATCCACTCCTCTTTCAACTCCCGCCAAGGCGTCAACCTTGCAGCTTCCGTTCGTACCGTCGACACCTCATTCCGATGTCATTATTCTGACCTTTTTTGGGCAAGAAATTTTTTGATCTTTCAACTTCAGCGCTGGCTTCTGGACATTTTGGAGCTTCCCTGTGAACGCCTTTGGTTCGTCCTTGCCGACGCCTCCTGTCTACGCCGGGTTTTGATTCCAATTCCCATGCCATTATAGGTAGTACCTTTTTGTCTTGGTTCGCAGATATTCCGGCAATACGAGATTAGAGTAGGAACAGGTACAGGAAAAGGAGACGTGCCCGTGATGGTGAATAACAAGGGGGGGAAATCGAGGAGGAGATATAGCTGATCTGTGCTATATACACCTTTGATCGATCACTTGTGATGCGAGGTTGTTGATCGTCAGACAAGGGAAAGGATCAGGCTTGAAAACCTTGTGTTCTTAAACGATCCTTGGTGTAGGGAGCTGGTGGCGTGAGGGAGGGGCGCGATGAACTGCTTTTGTTGTCTTCCACAGGAGTCCAAAGGGAGACGACCTTCGAGAAAGGCATCTGAGAAGAAAGAGAAGAACCCTCTTGCAGCCCTCATCGACACCATGTCCTTCAAGTCCGGTAATCATGATATTTTAAACCTTCAAAATAATGGAATGTTCAAATTTTCCTGATAATTTCGTATAGCTTTTGTTCCATTACTCTGTCCTATCCTACAGTAAACAGTTTCTTGGACAACCATTAAGAATCCTTGATGGTTGTGTTCCTTGATGGTTGTGTTCCTTCTCCATTATATTTTTCCAATGCGCTATATTCGTTGTCTGTTTCAAACAAAAATCAACAAGAGATGCCAAGATGAATGAGGGGCTTTCAATGGATTAGAGAAGTACTTGATGAAATGAAGATTTCAGTTTGTTCTTTGCAATCCCACATTGGTATTTTGTACTCAATCCATTGCAAATCATTGTGTTGCTTATCTACCCAGAGGTTGTCAACTTGGGATAACCTTAATTCAGAATAGCAGCTACAAGGATTTAACCTGTAGTATCAGCGACTTCATGAGAAATCACCTAAACAAGGATTTCTTAAGATTAATGCTTAAGGGGAAATGGTAATGGGCCTAAACTAAGGCCTTAGCTTTTCATTGAGCTTGCAATTAAAGACGGTAATGGGTTTGCCAGTAACCTGATAAATCTATGATTTCAGGCTAACGGTAAACCCAAAACCATGTTGAACTAATCGGATCGGTTCAGGTTTTGGATCCCATCATACGTGTTTATAGGTCTACTTGCAATTTAAAGGACATACTTACAAAGAATCAACCATGTTGGAACATAGCAGTAAAGGAACTCTCTCACCTTCTTTATTTTTCCTTTTATTTCTCATGTCTTTCTTTCTTACTTATATTAAGTTTTTAAGATTTTAAAGTTCTAGGCTTCTACATTTCTCTTCCCCTTTCTTGATTTATTATGCACTTTCTTTTCCATGTGGTTAGCTATGCATTGGAAAGAAGATACGTTGGCACCTGACCTCCTGTGCGGCTGTGCTTGGCCAAGCCAAACCTTTTAGAACTTATTTGTTGTCCTTCTTTAGAACGTGAACATATCACTAGATGTAGTTTAGCGTTGACAAGATGGGGAAACGTGAGGGGGATCTTAGTATTTAGGTTTCATTAATGAGGAAAGAATTATATTTTATTCCTGTAGCGCAATTAGAGGGATCCTTTTCTCTTTATTTGATCTCTGATGTACCATGCTAGTTCCTTACAACTAAATTTGAGAAGTATGATTAGGTTCAATTACCTCCTGTAACTCAGATAGTCGTACATGGATTCATGCTGATAGGTGACAATTAGCATCCGTGAAGGCATTGTTCCCTTCTTCTTTTTTCTCTTGACTTGCTCTCATCTAACGCTTACTCTTTTGTCCAGATGACATAAAGACTAGGTTTATGTCAGAGGAAATACTGAAAATTGGAAATGGAAATATTGTTACCCGTGTCTTCACTTTCCATGAATTAGCTGTGGCGACAAACAACTTCTCACCTGAAAGCTTGGTGGGGGAAGGTGGTTTTGGGAGAGTATATAAGGGATATCTTGAGAGTACAAAGCAGGTGAATCTACACCCACACTTGATTTCCCATGTAAGTCTGTTGGCTTTATTGCTTGAAATGGGCATCCTACTAATGGTTTCTGCAATTCATTGTCCTAGTACATAGCTGTTAAGCAACTGGACAGGAATGGATTACAGGGAAACAAAGAATTTCTTGTTGAGGTGCTGATGCTCAGTCTATTGCACCATCCTAACCTAGTCAACTTGATTGGCTATTGTGCTGATGGTGACCAAAGAATTCTTGTGTATGAATATATGGCACTAGGATCTTTGGAGGATCATCTTCTTGGTAGACCGTCTGGACTTGTGATTTTATTTACCTTATTTTTTTGCCAAAACAACATTATTTTAATTTATTTTTTTGTCTTTTCTAGATCTTTCACCAAATACAAAGCCCTTAGATTGGAATACAAGGATGAAGATAGCTGAAGGGGCAGCCAAGGGTCTTGAGTATTTGCATGAGACAGCAAACCCTCCTGTAATATATCGTGATTTTAAAGCTTCAAACATATTGCTAGATGAAGATTATAACCCAAAATTATCAGACTTTGGCCTAGCTAAGCTTGGTCCAGTAGGAGAAAACAGCCACGTGTCCACGAGGGTCATGGGTACTTATGGCTATTGTGCACCAGAGTATGCATTGACAGGTCAATTAACAAAGATGTCTGACGTTTACAGCTTTGGCGTTGTATTCTTAGAGATCATCACAGGAAGAAGAGCCATAGATACTGCAAGACCTACAAGCGAGCAACATCTTGTGCATTGGGTATGATCAGTTTTTTTGCACTTTGTGAAACTTAGACCACTTGACACACAATAATGGTGTATCTTGTTTTGATATTTCACTGAAAGGTATGTCGCCATTATCATTGCTGTCGTGAATCTATTGGTATTAAAAAAAGTACACCAAAATTCTGCACTCTGAGTTTGAGAAGTTTTTAGATGAGTGACATCTCCGGGAAAGTCTACCGACACTGATGTAATCATTGATATTAGTATACCCAAATTCTCATGCTTGGACTTGCTTTATAGATTGTTCAAGATCATTTTTCATTCTTTTTTTTATTTTATCTATGAAGTCTGACATCAACTCTTGCAACCCCATACAGGCAGAACCGATGTTCAAGGACAAAAAGAAGTTTGTCCAGATGGCTGATCCATTGCTAAAAGGTCAATTTCCTATCAAGTGTCTCTATCAAGCTCTTGCTGTTGCAGCGATGTGTCTTCAGGAAGAAGCAAGTACACGTCCTCTCATTAGCGATGTTGTAACTGCTCTTGAGTATCTTTCTATTCCAATAGGTGAGCCTGATGTAGGTCCTAAGGACCCTGCTGCCATCAAGATGCCAACTCCTAGTAGAGGGGGAGAAGATAACGTTGACAATGACAAAAACCGTAGTCTTTCAAGATCTCAATCACGCGCATCAGATGAGAATAGTTACTCCCGAAGAAGAAAAGATATGGCAAGCCACAGCAGTTGCTGACAAGAAACTTTTATCATTCATGTCCTTGCAGATTGTTTAACGAAATTAAACTGTATATCAGGCATCTTATGGGGTGTTTGGTTGCATGATAATTTGAGTTTTTGTTACAATTTTATATTTTCGAAATAAAACTCGTTAAAAGAGGTGTTTGACAACCATACAATTTTATGTTTTTAAAATGATTTCTTTCTTAGACAAAAAAGTGGATCTCCTCTTTTTTTATCTTGTGGTTTTTCACTTTGTTTGGTCATATACGGCAGTTACTTTTTTTTGTTATCGCATCTCTTTAAACACGACAGTTTTTAATATAATTTTTATCATGAAGATGTGAAAAAAATTATTGTGCAACCAAACACTCTGGGAAAGTGAAGTGTATCTCGTACTTTTATTTTACTTTACATAGTTTTTTTTTTCTCTTTACATACACGGGCATAGTTTTTTTTTTCTCTTTACATACACGGGTCTCTTCACATACATGGGTCACTCATTCAATCTGAGCCCCCCATTATTTTTAGTTTTTGAGACCATGGACAGCGTTATGAATTCTTTCTTTTTTTTCCTTCTCCCCTATGTCGCCTACCCTCGGAAGTTGGAAGCTTATTTTGAACTCTGCATTGTGAATTTTAATATATTTACACGCTCTACCAGGCTGGAACATTCTTAATATACAATTTTGGAGTTATTTTTGTTGTATGATATGAAGATGGGACAACATATATTACTATGTTCCTCCGACGGTCGCCCAAAGTAATTGGATGTGAGATGGAGTTCTACGTTAATGCATAAGTTCATGTCGTCTTATTTTTTGACTTGATTTTTTTATTGTACTGCTGAGATTAAATAGCTGAAAAGGTCCCTATCTATCCAATGATATCAATATATATATATATATATATATATATCTTACTGCCTGTTCGGCAGTAGTATGAAATGTCTCTATCACTATCAAATAATTGATATGAATATAACTCATGACGAGATCTTTATGCCCTGTTTGGTAATATTATTTGACATCTCTATCATTATCAATTCTAAAATTGTTATTCCTAATAATCACTAAGAAGTGCTTGGTTAATAGTTTCAATTTTGAAATTGATAGTGAAAATAAAGCACATTATGTAATACAAGTGTTAACTCGTATCAATTTTGATATTGATACTCCAACCTCTATAATTATCAATATCAATATTGAAATATTATCAAATTTGAAACTCTAACCAAACAGGCTATTAAGTATCACTATTAATTTTGAAATTTATACAAATAAGATATTCATGATGATATGCGTAAGCGTCCATTTTATCAATTTTGATATTTATACTTTAAGCCATTTTTATTTAAAGTACTACAAATTATTAACAAAAAACTGATTAGCTGATTAAAAATGACACCATATCCCTTTTGATATTGAAATTTGCAAAGGATGGTGTATAGATCAACAGTAAAGTTGATACAGAATAATCCATATCTTGTCTATGGCCTGTTTGGTTAGAGTATAAAAAATGATGCTATATTAGTATTGATATTAATATTTTTAGAAGATGGAGTATCAATATCAAAATTGATACAAGTTGACACTTATATTACATAACATGTGTTGTTTGCATTACAAATTTCAAAATTAATACTATTAGTCAAACATCTCAAGGTGATTATCATCAATATCAATTTTAAAATTAATAATAATAGAGATGTCTAATAATGTTACCAAACATGGCATTAAGTCGTAAAATTCAAAATTGATATCAAATTGTATATTTTTAGAAGATGGTGTTAATATCGATTTTACAATTAGTAACGATGTTGAAGATGTTTAATACTATTATCAAAGGTATTATAATTTTATAAAAATATCAATATCAAAATTGACGTAGTAAAGTCTTCTCTTGTATGGAAGTACTGCTAGAAAGAGTGTCCATTAAAAGTTTGAATCGTCAAATCTAACTAAATATCGGTTTTATTTGAATACCGGTTTAATAATATCAAGACTCTTCAACCTGAATTAAGCTGGATAGAATGAATAAACAAAAAATGTATAATATTATTTTTGTCAGTAAAAATAATATGTATATAAATTTTATAGTAAACTAATATTTTATGACCTTTTATATTTTAGAAACGAGTATGTGCATAATTATTTTAAATATTTGATTTTAAACCGAATCAAATTGGACCATGTCTGTGTTCAATTAAATACGCGACGATTAGATTTAGTTTGATTTCAGCAAAAAAATAATAATTCCCAAAAGCAGAACCGTTCCCAACTGTGCAGAGACTTCACAGTGTTGGGATCACCTCAATTTTCGTGTGAAAAAAAATATCTTCATTATTTAATGAAAAAAGAACACAATCTCAATTACTTAAATGATGAATAATAAATTAATAAGACGTCGATAACAATAATAATGAATTAATGAGTCATTAAATTATTATTAAGCGCTGTTAACATCTTGCAAATTTATTATCAAACTTAATACAATTCGTTATCGACAGAAATAAGTTAATAAAATATAGATGATAGTTCAATTTTTACGATAATTTATCAAATTTATTGTTTAAACTGTCACTTAAATAATTTAAAATCGTCATTAATTTTTATTAGAGATTAAAAATACTCTTCTTCTTTTTCTAAGAACCGAGGTGATCAGAACTTCTGGGAAAATCATCATCTTCTTTGGTGATTCTGCTGCCATCTTATCTTCCGTCCACTGAGGCGGCGTCCCCACAGCCAATCGCTTCCGCCGCCGCCGCCCTCGTCCGCGTCATGTCGCTGTGTTGGTAGGGCAGCGTTCTAAGCGCTGACCCTTGTCCCTTCCTGCCTGCGCTCGTCATCGGTGACCTCACCGTGCCGCTGCACAGTGCCGCTCCCCCGCCTACAAATTCTGGACTCGCCGGCGGCGACAACGATGTAGCTAGCTCGCACCCTGTCCTCCGTAACACCGACGATCGATCGATCTCCGGCGATGGCGGAGGGAGTGGAAGACATCGTCATCGTGGGCGCCGGGATTGCGGGGCTCGCGACGGCGCTGGGGCTTCACAGGTTCGCAGCTGTTAAAGGCGGCGGCTTTCTTTTCTTTTCTTTTCTTTTCCTCTCCTCGCCGGCCGGCCGGACGCATCCCCTTCGCCGCCGCCTCTGATCCGGCATTTCGCTGTTTTGCCGGACAGGATGGGGTTGAAAAGCCTGGTCTTGGAGTCGTCGGACCGCCTGCGGTCCAGCGGCTTCGCGCTGACGCTGTGGGGCAACGCCTGGAGGGCGCTGGATGTGCTCGGCGTCGCCGATTCGCTCCGGCGGCAGCACGTCCGGCTCCAAGGGTATGGTATACAACCACAGATTCCGCCATTAATCAAGGCCGGCTCTTCCCTATTTTAGTCTTCGTCTATGCCATTAAACTGTCATCTCTGCCTTCTTCCTTCCTGAAGGATCGTCATCTCCTCCACTTCCTCCGGCGACGTCACCTCCCAGACAACGTTCGAATCGCAGGCTGCAAGGTATATATATATATTAAAAAATTTTGATCGCAAGACTCATGATCGGAGTTCTGTTTTAATTTAACGCACTTTAACATTTTGGGTACAAGAATAGCACATTATTTTTCTTTTTTTGCAAAATTAATATGGTTTGGCAGGAGGGGGAGAGCTCAAATCCAATGCTCAGAGCGAAAATCAAAGACATAAATTTGAACCCTTACGACCTCAAAAATTTGATCTTTGATTCTGAAAGTGAGATTTAAGTGCCCTGACTTGTGCTGCTTTTTGCAAAAAAATAAAAAAGCGCGTCGGACGGTGTAGAACATAACCTGACTACGACGGAGCAGAGGATTCTGGGCGAGCTCAATGTCTTCTTCTGTCACGCAGCTCCGGGAATCGGACCGAGATGCGCTGCGTGCGGCGGAACCTGCTGCTGGAAGCTCTCGCGGGCGGCCTCCCGGAGGGCGGCATCAGGTTCTGCTCCAAGGTGGTTCTGATCGAGGAACGGGGGAACCTGAAGCTCGTGCACTTGGCCGACGGCTCCGTCGTCAGATGCAAGGTCGTGTTGTGAATGTGATGACCGGGCGGGGGCGCCTCCTTGTCCGTGGAAGAAGATGAGAGAACCGTATAGACTGAAAGGAAAGGGGCTTTCTTCTTGATGCCGCTGCAGGTACTGATCGGATGCGACGGAGTGAACTCCGCGGTGGCCAAATGGCTGGGCGTGGGGAAGCCGGCGTTTTCTGGGCGGTCCGCATCAAGGGGCATAGCCGAGTTCCCCGGCGGCCATGGCTTCGAGCCCCTCTTCCTGCAGTGCGTGGGAGACGGCTTTCGCTCCGGTTTCATGCCCTGCGACGACAGACACGTCTACTGGTTCTTCACCTACAGCGCCGCTTCCCCCGAAGGCAAGAAGCGATGGTCGCACGGCCGACCGACCACCGCCGGGCAAGCATCCGTCTCGATTTGTTCGTAACCTTTCTCCTTTTCTTTTGGGTCTGTGGCGCAGTGAAGGGGCTGGAAGACGACGCGGTGAGAACGAAGCAGTATGTGCTGAGCAAGCTCGAGAGGGCGCCCAAGGGGGTGATCCAGGCGGTGGAGAGGACGGAACCCAGCGCCGTCAACTCCACCCCTCTGAGGCTACGGTGGCCCTTCGGGCTGCTGCTCGGCGGAATCTGCAGGGAAAACGTCTGCTTGGCCGGCGACGCCCTCCACGCGATGACCCCCGACCTCGGCCAGGGGGGCTGCTGCGCCCTGGAGGACGGGGTCACCCTCGCCCGGTGCCTGGGCGAGGTCTTCCTGCGGCACCCCGGCGGCGGGGCCGGGGAGGAGCCCGACAGGATCAAGGCGGCGCTGGAGAAGTACGCCCGGCAGAGGAGGTGGAGGAGCTTCCGGCTCATCTGCACGGCGTACGTGATGGGTTGGATTCAGCAGGGCAGCGGCGCCGTGATGAACTTCCTGAGGGACCGCTGGCTGGCCTCGGCGATGTCCGCGGTGCTGCTGAAGATGACGGATTTCGACTGCGGGGATCTCTTCGCGCCCGCCTGATCGGTCCGGAGATGGCCCGGCGTTTTCCGGCTGCCAAACGCTGTGTTTTCTGTGGGTTCTGGATTTTGGTTTTCCTCGATCTCCCGGGGCGTTTGGAATCCGATTTTGGCTTGTGGGACGGCACTGCTTTGGTACGAAATCATGGGCAGATATAATCTGGAAAATTTAAGCACAAGGTACTATGAACAAGGTCAGCTCCCCAATTCTCGACCGCAGAAGCCAAATTAAAGCTTTAAAAATCTTTAAAATCTTACATCTTCACTGCCGTTTGGATTCCTCCCAAGAAGTCATCAATCAGATTTTTCTTTTTGTTTGAATCTTGCGACAAAAATAAAATATTTTAAAAATTTATTCTATCCCATAATAATTGTTTAGTGAAGGACTAAAATTTAGATCTACTTACCTCGTAACAAGCTCTATCTATTTCCATTAGTTGTTTAACTTTTTCTTGTAGATAAAGAAATAAGGAATACAAATTCAAGTTTTAAGATCCAGGAGAAAAGAAACAATTCTAAAGGTACGCGTGTGTTTTTTATTTTTATAATTTAATCAGACCGTTCATCTTCGGCAGATAAATGATTTACAATGAAACTAAACGAAGAATAGGCTGGCAATTTCCGTTACCTGTTTTATATTTATTATTTATTTTATGCAACTAAAAACTTAAAAATGAAATGCTAGAGACCAAAGAGGAGGAGAGCGGTAAATTCAAGATAAATTCACATCTTATATTAATTTGAGCAAATTCTGTTTGAACTGATTGAAATTAGTTATATAGTCATATAAAAAGTAATATGCTATTTTATACCTCTTAAAATATTCATTTTCTATAAAAATACATAATTATTTTAAAATTCGTGTGAATTTATTTAACATTTACACGAACAATCGACTTAACCCGAATATTTGATTTTTTTTTTCTTCTGAACGGTTTCACTCTCGTAAGCGTGAATACATTTGCCAGGGTACAAAGGAATCGCCTTAATAGGGTTCTCGAGGAAGAAGACGAGGGTAAAACTAGCGCTAGCGAGTAGCGACCCCGAACGTCAACGGGTTGTGCGGAGCTGCTGAAGCGGCTTCATCCTCTGCTGGGTTAATCCGAACCCTAGTCGCCTTTGCGCGGTTCATCTACAGAGGAAGGCCATGGATGCTCACATCCCCGAGGACGTGGAAATGAAAGAGCCCCAGGCGCCCTCTAATTCCGCCTCCTCCGCTGGTCCTTCTGCTCTCCAAAGTAAGCATGAAATTCTTCATTTCCCCCTCCCCCCCACCCTTATCGATGTTTCTTTTCAGCATGATTCTTGTCTCGTGACGGTTACAGGCCCTTGGTTCTCGTTTGATTTATGGTGGTTGGAACACAGATTTGAAGGAAATCGTAGCGCTGATCGAGGCTGGTGCATACGCCAAGGAGGTGCGCCGGATCGTCCGGGCCGTACGCCTTACGATCGTCGTCCGTAGAAAGCTTACGTCTCGGGTGGTGGCAGCTTTTCTTAACTATGCTCTGGCTCCGGGCTCCGAGACGCACAATCGCCTATCATCTTATCTTCCAAAGGTAGAAGCTTTTTATTGTAAAGTCTCTCGGGCGTTCCTCGTTCCTGGGCTGTGCTTTATGTTGTTCTGCACCTGTTAAATAAATCTGTCATTCGATTACGGTTTAATTTGGAGCTAGGATGTAATTTCCTCTTTTGCTTAGTTTTGGTTGTAGATCTTATTCATGTTATTTCGAACAGTGAGCTCTTCAAAAAGTCAGTTTAGTTTAGTGGATAAATTTGTTAGAGGTCTGCTGTTGATCGAGCGCATTTAACTGTTCTTAAAGGTTCACAAGTTTGGAATGTATAAACTACATTTTTATTTGTATGGGTTGCAGAATAGAATCTTCTTTATGATTGAACAAAGGAATTGAACTATATAGCACCATAGTTGGCTCTACCCAGCTTGTTTGTACAGAGATAGAGAGAGAGAACTTGGGGTGCTATCTTAATCATTGATAGAATAAGCTGCATTTTTATTTTTACGTGTTGCAGAATAGAATATGCTTTATGGGAGAGCAAGTTGTTTTGACGTACTCCTTTGTTTTGATCTCAATGATTTACAAGTTGTTTTGCAAGTGAATTTCAGAAAAAAACGAAGTTGCACTAAAGGATAGCAAGAACAAGATCAGAGTGTTCTTGTAGAAGATTCATAGAGGGAGGCTTCCTACAAAAGTTTACATCTTATATGTCTAAAATGTGGATTAGAGAAATGCATCTTTTGTGAGTTACAAGAAGAATTGATCATTGATCAGCTGCTCTTTTGTTGTGACATTATTAATTCCCTGCTGCATATTTTGTTCAAGAGTTGGAAGATACCATGACAGGACCCTCTTTCTACATCTGATTTAATTCATTATTGGAGTGGTTGTAACCCCTAAAGCAGCCAACCAATCTTGTGGACTCTTTCACTGCTGGCTATGCTTTGGTCTATATGGTGTTCTCTGAGTAGGATCCTTAAGGAGCTGTTTGTCACTCCCACATCTATTCCTCATTGGGCTGCCACTTTTGTCAAGAATGAGTCATTCTCTTACTTGGGCCATCCGCCATATTCTTCATTCTTTTTAGACACTTTCTTTGCATGGAAGTGTTTGTGTTTGCAGTTGCTTTTTAGACACTTTCTTTACTACCATCTTGCTAGTTAGTGTGTTAGCTCGTTCTTATCCTGTTTTATTTTGTTGCTTTTCTGTCTTGTTTTATCTGATTGTTCTTTGCAAACTTGGTTTCAATGAATTGTGACATGTTTATGTCACCTCACCTTCAAAAAAAAGTGAGTCAAGAGCACCAATTTTACAAGTCATGGCTAAAGTGTATTGCCTGCAGTTACCTCCACCCCAAAGTTCTGCAATGAAGATGTGAGAAGAGATGCACCAGAGTTTCCTGATTATCTCACACCTGCAACATAGGTGTGCTTGGCCTTCCTCATAAGTCCTATGTCTCGCAATCATCTGTCTTTTTGTGCGATCCGCTTCATTTTATCTGCTATAGGCAATCTGCCAAATATAATCTTCCAAAGGAAGATCTTAATTTTCAGAGGCAGCTAACCATTCCAGGCTTCGTCCCCCCAGCCAATTCACTCCACCACCACAAAGCAATTTGGCAACGAGTGGAATGTAGAAGTATAATTCTTGTTCCAGATTCAGACAGTTATGTCCCTTTCGTATTTGTCTACTTCAATGGGGCTAATATTCTGCATGAGCTGATTGCATTGCCTTATCTCTTGTTGAAGCAAATTTCTAGGGAGGAGGATAGACCACCTGGCACCATTTTTTGGAGTTCCAACAGTCATCACCCTATACTGATACAATTTCTTTTTGACTGCAAATAACTGAGATTCAGATCTCTATCCAAAGAGCCATTAACCACCAATTGTCATGCCAAAACAAGGTATCCTTACCATCATGGAATGTGATCTACTAAGAATAAGAATAATAGATACAATTTTACAATGTTATTTTTATTAGATGACTTTGTTATGTTTGTTCCATGTGTTTACAACTCTATTATTGTATCCATCCAAAGGCTTATCTAGGTATTGTTCTCTCATTTTTCATTTTTTTTTTGTAAATTAACATTTTATATGACATATATGATATAAAATATCACACCAATCTCTCAAGGTTTCAAGAATCTCACTATGATATTTTTTTTAGTATTAGTTAAGTTGAAGCTACGTTCCAACTTAGGATTCCAAATTCTTTGATGTGTCTCTTGTGGACAAGCTCGTCCTCTTTGTGTGTTAGTCCTAGTTATCTTGTCCCTGTTTTATTCCTCAAACTTGTCTCCTTTTGAAGAGATTATCATCTCATTTTACACTCATACATGAATTTGGACTAATTTTGCTGCATCACAAGGTGGTGACCTTGGTGATATGAGATGCTGTAGGCGATAATGGTTGTACAGTAGTTTTCAGTTTTGTGAGGTGAAAGTTTCTCCTCCAAACAGAAGTAGAATTTCTCTTCTCGTGGGGAGTTGGCTGTAGGTGAGACCAACCTTACAACTTTGGAGAATTGACTTCTCATTGGAGAAGTTAAAAGAAAGTGATTCTGCTTCTACTGGGCTCCCAAGCAGACCCCTTGTATGCTACTTTCTAATGTGTTATAGACACAGGTTACCTTGAAGTTTAATCTTTCTTCCCGGGTCTGATGTACGTTGTGCAGTTTCTTGAACATATGTTCAGGAAGTGGTTGTGACTTGTGTCCTTTCAAGGCTTTATATTTGAAAGGCAGTGGGCTATACCCCTTTTTAACTATTAAAAGGAATATATGACCATTTGGTTAGAAATGAGGAATCTTAAGATACCAACTAACCAAGAAAAGGAAATAAAAAAACAAACCTTTGGCTACCTATATTATCAAAAGGTGAAAGTGGGTGAGATGGTGACCTTGTTATCAAACAAAATATAATTTATATCTTATCATTTTTATGGAGCCTTTAACACATGGGAGTTGGTATGTGTAAAATATAAAAGGTAAAATAAGAAATATAGTTTTCTTGTGTTGCCCATAAATGTTCGTTTATTTCATTTTGCTTTTCAATTATTATGTCGAATCTAAGGTTAAAATTTTCTTAACTGAGCTTTCCTGTTATCCGGTAATAGGATGGTATTTCCTTGTTATGGTGACACAAGTCTACATGCTTAACCATTCTATATATATATATGCATTTGTTTAATGAATTCTTGAAGTTGATGGAAATAATTGCTGATGACTCAAATCTTATATAAATTATGTTTATATTGATGCTTGATACTTTTAAATGAAGGAAGATGATCATGATATGGATGTCGATACTGCAACCTCAGCAGCTCAAGGTCCTAGCAAACATGGTTTGCCTGAGTTGGAGATATATTGTTATTTGCTTGTGCTTATTTTCCTAATAGATCAAAAGAGATATGATGAGGTAAAATTAGCTTCTCATGTTTGATATGTGATGTTTTGCAGCACTGCTGCTCCTTTAGTAACATTCTTTCATTTGTTATTTTCTTTTTGTTGCTCCTAGGCCAAAGCATGTTCTTCAGCAAGTATTGCTAGATTCAAAAACTTGAACAGAAGAACAGTGGATGTTTTAGCAGCTAGGCTCTACTTTTATTACTCGTACAGCCATGAACTTACAAACAGTCTTGCTGAAATTCGAGGGTGAGTTGTCCTAAGTATTCTTAAAAGGTAGGTGTTGCCTATTATGTATTTTATTGTTTCCACTTTGCCTGACCGGCAATACCAGTGAGAATTACTGCCTAGAAGCCTCCGTACCTCTCATGGATTGACTCACCAGCCACAAGTCAATCTTATTGGTTACTGTACTTGACTCCATGGGATTCCAATTTGTAACCTTGATAGACCTGAATTGTTCTCTCAGATATTATAGGTTAGCCGAGTTTTCTGACATATACACGTCTGAAACCTCAAACATCTGAACAATGTGACTTAAAGTCCATTTGAATTGTAACAAGTTTTTAAAGGTGTAAGCTTATTTGCCGCTGTTTTAGGAATTTGCTGTCATTGCATCGACTGGCCACCCTTCGACGTGATGAACTTGGCCAGGTTTGTTTGCACAGCAATTTGGAAAATATTTTACAAAATTTTAGCTTCAATTCCTTGTCTTTAGGAGAAAAAGGCTTTGCACATAAGCCATAAGCTAAATATATATTTAATGGTTTGAATATTTTCATGATGCAGGAAACCCTTCTGAATCTCTTGCTTCACAATTACCTTCACTACAACTTGTATGACCAAGCAGAAAAGCTCCGTTCAAAAGCTCCTAGATTTGAAGCTCATTCAAACCAGCAGGTTATCTTTATTTTTGCATTGTAGTCTTGCCAAATCTAGACTAGAGCTCTCTGGTATTTGTGAAATGTGTGTACTCTCCCGTCAGTTACTTGTCTTAAATCTAGGTGATCGGAACGACTATTTTGGCACTCCTATTAACCACTGAACAAGATTATGCTTTGCTTTCAAGCACAAGTTTTTTCTTCCCTTGTATGGTTTCTCATCAAATTTCGGTTTGAGTTGTTTTAGTGTTACTGTTGCACACTAGTTGCAAGCGCAGCTGCTGTTTTTTATCGCGCTCTAATTATGTACACTAGATATGGCCTCCCATACCTTCTAATGGGATTTTTTTTCTTGTTTCGTTTTCAGTTCTGTAGGTATCTATTCTATCACGGAAAGATCATGACTATTCAATTAGAGTATACAGACGCAAAAGAAGGCCTTCTTCAAGCTGCTCGAAAGGCCCCAATTGCAGCTCGTGGTTTCAGAATTCTGTGTAATAAGTGGGCTATAATAGTCCGCTTGCTCCTTGGAGAAATCCCAGAGAGGACAGTTTTCGTGCAGAAAGGGATGAAGAAAGCTTTGACACCTTATTTTGAACTTACAAATGTAAGCGTCTTTTCCAACTATCATCGTGCTTGGTAAAAGGTATGCAGTTCTGAGAATTACTTGTAATTTCAGGCCGTCCGAATTGGGGACCTGGAGCTCTTTCACACTGTTGCAGATAAATACTCAAGCACATTTAGTTCGGACAGAACACACAATCTCATCGTCCGCCTACGCCATAATGTTATTAGAACCGGACTTCGCAATATCAGTATCTCGTATTCCCGCATTTCTTTGGCAGACGTAGCAAAGAAGCTAAGGCTAGACTCCTCAAACCCTGTGGCTGACGCAGAGAGTATTGTAGCCAAAGCTATAAGGGACGGTGCAATTGATGCTACAATAGACCATGCAAATGGCTGGATGGTGTCCAAGGAGACGGGGGATGTGTACTCTACGAACGAACCCCAGGCTGCTTTCAATTCTAGGATTGCATTTTGCCTGAACATGCACAACGAGGCTGTGAGAGCCCTGAGGTTCCCACCCAACTCTCACAAGGAGAAGGAAAGTGCGGAGAAGTGGAGGGAAAGGCAGCAACAGGAGGAAGAACTTGCCAAGCACATTGCAGAGGAGGATGATGACGAATTCTAGGCGAAGGCAAACAACATCTTGGCTTTCCCCGTCTTGCTGAACACCGCTGGGACATGGGTACCAGTTTTCATTTTTCTTTTTCTTTTTTTTATTCGATAGAAGTCTCATGTTCTTCTGGCTACTCTTGTATCAGGAGATTTTGTCGAGTTTTCATGCTTTGAGTTGGTTCAGATTATTGCGCTTTCTTCATGATCGCCATATCTTCAGTTTTTCGGGAACTTTCGCCAGAATTATTTTTAATTTATTTGAAATGCGCTATGGATTTTGTTTGCCCAGTGTGTGCATGAGTGCAATGCATCTTCTTGTTGTGTTCTCTTGTGGCAATTCATGAAAATGCAATCAGAGATTTCCATTTGATTTCGATAAGAAGTAATGAGAATTCCAAGTATTGTTTTACCTAGTTATTGAAATATGTAATTTCGAGAAAAAAAACAATACATGTGAAAATATATAAATCATGACATAAATGTTAAAAGGTAAAAATACAATTTAAACATGTTAAGTCACAAAACATCATTAAAACGATATCTATTCATTATTTTTAAAAAAAATAATATATATAATAAATCTACAAAAATTATCAGATTATTTTAATGCCGACCATAGCATCGGAACGAGAGCAAGACGCCATAATCTTGCTTTAATCAGAGTTAAAAGCACTTAAATCTTATCGAAATCAAATAAAAAGCTGTACACCGTATCAAATTCTGCTCTGCGGCCCTAATCGGATCATCTTCGGAAGATTTTGGAATCCTTGCCGACCTGCTTCTGGTGATTTTAGAACGGTCGGCCGGAGCTGCGCACTAATCAGTCTACTCCTCCTCGTGTCAGAAAAGGGCGGGCGGTCGATGGTCTCGGTCGGTGATTAGATCATTAGATTAGCATATGCTTCCGCAGCAGATCTCACCTGGCAGATTCGCGTCGAAGAAAGCGGTGCCAATTTTATGCAGACCCCGAGATACGATCGGCGGGGCATCAGAGAGAACACCCGCAGCGCAGCCGGTGTTCGCCCATTCAAGCCAGAATCACGGCTGATCGATCGAGTGCAGCACCGTGTGATTTTTACCACCGACCTTTCGTAGGTTATGTATTTATATACGTCAATGTCCGCAGCTGATGCTAGTCGATATAGATTAATATAAGCGGCGCCGATTCAGAAAAGAAGAAGACCCAACAGTCGATCGATCGGTGGCAGAGAAGAGAATCTTGCGTTCAAGATGCCAAGAAATTTCACATCTCAGGGGGAGGGGAGGGAATCCCCGCATTTCCTGGGCCTGCGGCGAGACACAAGAGGCCGTGCCTCCTCCTCTTGCAGCTGCTGCGAGACACAAGAGGCCTCTGAACCCGTATGGTATATAGAGATCGAGCAAATCACATCAGTTCTCCCTGGTAAGAGAAATTCCCAATCTTCAATCGGAGGCTGCCACAACCCTTGTGGTGGTATACAGATGCGAATGGTGTATATATCATCTGATAATTATGGATACCATTTAATGACATCATGCACCTCTCGAGAGGTACTGTTACCATGTTATTTAAGGAGACCGGATCCTCTCAGGTGGCCACCTGAGGGGGTCCGGTCAGCCCCTCTCACATTGGGGCTGACAAGACATTGAAAAGATAATTGTCAGCCCCAATGTGAGGGGCTGACCGGACCCCTCAGGTGTCCACCTGTTGTAGTCTTCTTCTTGTTTTTTTCGCCGGAGAAGAGATCTGCTCTACTCTCTGTGTGGTATATAATATGGTTGTTGGCTTCTCCCGCTATTTAAGCATTCCATCGCCTGCCCTGCTCTTCAGGCGTCCTGATCTTTGCGTCGACCTCCAAGTGCGAGTGCGCGCTGTGGTATAGCTGCGATGGCGGCTGTCCTGCGAAGGTTGGTGGCGCTGGCCGTGTGCATATATCACATGTGCCGCCGCCGCTCGGAGCGCCGCCGCGCTCACGGCCTCCGGGTGGACGAGGGCCTCCGCGACGTTCTACGGGGGAAGCGACGCCTCCGGCACGATGGGTCGGGCGCTGGCCACCGATCTCTTCTCTCCTTTCCGTGCGCCGGTCGGCTCTCTCTTACGACACGGTTTTTACAGGCGGCGCGTGCGGGTACGGCGACCTCTACTCGACGGGCTACGGGACGAGCACGGCGGCGCTGAGCACGGCCCTGTTCGACGACGGCGCCGCCTGCGGACGGTGTTACGAGATCATCTGCGACTACCGCGCCGACCCGCAATGGTGCCGCGCCGGCGTGTCGGTCACCGTCACGGCCACCAATTACTTTTGCCCCCCTAACTTCGGCCTCCCCAACGACGACGGCGGCTGGTGCAACCCGCCGCGCCAGCACTTCGACATGGCCCAGCCCGCCTGGGAGAAGATCGGCATCTACCGCGGCGGCATCGTCCCCGTCCTCTTCCAGAGGTAAATATATAGCTTTGCGCTGTTCCTTCTAGCTAGATTGCTGCTGTCTGACGTTTCCAGGAGATTGCTGCAGAGACCCCTGCAAGAAGAACGGCGGGGTGCGGTTCACCATCAACGGCCGCTCCTACTTCGAGCTCGTCCTGGTGCACAACGTCGCCGGCAGCGGCTCGGTCCAGAGCATGTCCATCAAAGGGTCCAACACCGGGTGGATGGCCATGTCCAGGAACTGGGGAGCCAACTGGCAGTCCAACGCCTACCTCAACAGCCAAGCTCTCTCGTTCAGGGCCACCACCGCCGGCGGCGCCGGCCAGACTCTCCTCTTCTCCAACATCGCCCCCTCCGACTGGCGGTTCGGCCAGACCTTCTCCAGCCGCCTCCAGTTCTCCTAGCCCGCTTGGTGAGCAGCTTCCCGTCCATCTCTTCGACGGGGAGGCTCGGAAGGTTGGCTGAGAGGTTCATGGGCGCCGTACCGGCCGGAGAGATTGCCCACCGATCTCTCCATCAAATTTTCTTCCGGCAGCCATGACCACAGGAGAGACGACGAGCGCGCACGCCCGTCGCCGGCGGAGGAAAAAAGATCAGGGGGAGGAGGAACAATTAATGCACTCGGGCGAATTCGCAGGGGAAACAGATCGAATAGAACACTAGTAATTAATTGTTACAGCTCGATCGGGGAGATGGAGGAGCACGGGCTAATAAAACACGACGGTAAGAATTTGTCAGACGATCAAGGATCGACATTAATGTTTAATTTGTCTCCGACGTGAGATTTGCAAACTAAGCAAGAGTACTGTTGGATGATCTTATTCCTGAGTAACCAAAATGAACAGTCAACGGCTAACTACTAGGGATTGACAAGCAAGATGATCACTCTTTTCAAAAAATAACAAATAATATTTTATTTTAAAAAAATGTTACAATTGATGAAAATGTCATCGCCCCATTTCAACGGATGCCATAAGACTCAAAATCTCAAGTAATTTCTTTTACTTGACCACACCATAGACATGAAGGGTAAAAGGGGGGGAATTAGAATAAGTAGACCGATAGCATTAAAAGTTGTAAAGTAGACATATTTAGGACTAACAATTTGAGTTTTAGAAAAAAAAAGTATAAAAAGAAACCAACAAAAGGGCTGAGGTGCTGAAATAATAAAAGTGAAGGGTATTTTAGGAATCAGACAAAAATAGTGACGAATAAGATAAAGAAAAAAGAAACAAATTAACATTGGGACTAATAGATAAAACGACTAATGTTGGGATTAAAAAATTTTGGTAATTTTTTTAGGACTAAAAATTGAAAACTCTTATTTTTATCTATGTATGTGAATTTCAAATTCTTAAATGCAAGATTAGGTATAAGAATTGCTTCTTTCCATCGGCTGTGGTGATTATCGTAATAACTCTCGGTAAAATATCTCGTGCCAGCGGCGAAACTAATTAATCCAATGATTCTCTTCCGTATACACCTACGAAACAAATTGATGGATACTTTCTTATCCATAAGAAACCCGCAACTTGGGAATGCATATCACCTCAGTCCCAGGGTGGAGAGAGAAGTCTCAGTCCCCAATCAGAGGTGGCCACATACCTCCACACTTAAGCGGCGGTTCAAAAACTGATTCTGTGAACCGTTACCGAAAAGAGGTTATGTGAACCGCCGCTTAAGTGGCAGGGGTACGTGGCCATCTCTGATTGGGAACTGAGACTTCTCTCTCCACTCCAAGACTGAGGTGATCCGCTCTTGTAACTTGGACGGTTTTGTTTCGCAACCAGCTTGAGCCGTGTACATCGATCTGGGCTTCAGACATGCGCTCTCTCTCTCTCTCTCTCTCACAGTACGAGACGACCTTCACCTTTCTCATTATTATTTTATTTATTTATTTACTCTTCCTTCTTCACATTCTCTTTTCCTCATTTGTTTCACGTTGTCTCATTTTCTTTTTGTTTCCTTTATTGCCGTAGAAAAACAAAAGAAGCAAAGAGATCCAAGAGGGAAACAAATCAACTTGAAATCTTCCTTGGATTAATTTGGAACTACTCTGGGTAGGATTCTTACCTCTTATTTATTGAGTTATCATTTTAAAATTAGTTACTTTGAATACTACATGATTAATCAGTATTTTGATGGTGAATTAAGTATCTCGCATAGTTAATTTTGATTTAGCAAATTTGTGTACCTCTTTCCTATTTTTAAATTCGATTTGATTGTTGTGATTATCATGATTTTAGTGAAATCTGAATTGACGTAAAATTATGCTGTGTTTCGATATAATTTTTTATTATTCGATTAGATACTAATTTGTCCATTCAATGTACGTAAACTTTTGATTTATTTTCGTTAGTTATGATTGTATTGCAACGTGGTCGGTTAGTTATTAATTTAATTATTGATTGTACAATCTATCTATATTATTTGTAATGTGATTTATTTTGAGTACGATTGTATTGTGAATTTGGATTAAAATTATTATGTTTGGATCGGTTTGTTTGATTACGTGATAAATATAAATTTATATATAAATTTTTGTGTATGTTGAATCATTTAAGTATGTATAGAATTATCTGAATATGATTTCGATATGAAACTTAGTTTTGAGTGCATAAAAAATTATTTGATTATGAATACAATAAGAAATTTGATTTCTGATACACATAGAATATATGCATCTGAATTTATATATACAAATATGAATACGAAAATGAAAACTAAATCTAGATCTAAACTTTGCCAATGTATATATGAACATCCGAGGGCAACGAAATTTTAGACATGTTCCGAACTTGATGCATCCATCGATCCTTGGTACTAAAGATGATCACCTTGTACGTCATTGTCTATATGAAAATGTTAATTAGTTAAATTGTACATTATACTATATGAAAATTCTATGGTTGAAGTATTTGTTCTAAAAGTGGAAAGATGAAATACACTACATATAGAATTGTTTTACTTAAATGCATGTGAATAAAAGTTAATTGGAACATAATAATTAAGATAAAATTTGTACACAAATTGTAATACGATCATATGATTTGTTTGAATCTGATTTATTTGTTTGGTATAAGATGAAATGATATTTGAATTGTCCATTTGAGTTCAATATACGTTATTTTGTAATATGTGATATTTATTATATATGAGTTCAATAAATATTTTTAACTGTATATATAGACATTTTGGACATATTAATAGATGAGAGTGAGAATGTCTACTGAATTATATTCATGTGACTCACCTATTTTGTTTAAATATTTTTTCGGATAATAAATTGGAACCGATTAAGAGGTACATTTCTGGAGAAGTATAAGATTAGTTGTGAAATATTTAAATTCATTTTATTTGTTTTTTCTTAAATTATTAGTTATGAGATATTTTTCTGTTACATCGCCGGACATTTCCGCGTCTGGCACGTGGCATGACAAGATAGAACCCAACAGAAAATCTGCAGGCAATTTAATATATATTTTGTACCAAAAAAATGAATGCAACAGAATAAATCAAACGGAAAATCCAAACTATCGTGGAAATACTTAACAAAAAAATAAATCAGCGTTCGTGGGCTTTTAAGTAAATTTCTTGGGCGACCATCCCCCTGGCCCGCTTATTGGTGAGCAGGCACCAGTAAATGTGCTCCTCCAGCTCCTCCAAAAGCTCTACGAACCCTCCGCCGCCGCCTCTCGCCGCCGCCGCCGCCTCGCTCAGCACCCATCTCTCTCTGCTGCAAAGGAAGAGCCTGACCACGTCCTTGCCGTGCTCCACCTCGTCGTGCAGCCGCGTCACCATCCGGCTCATCGTCTCCATGTCGCGGCTCATGATGTACGCCCCCCGCGCCGCCGCGTCCACCTGCGCCCCCAGCCGCGCTAGCTTCTTTTCCGTCCTCACGCGGCCGCCCACCGCCCGCCTCCGGAACCACGCCGAGAACGGTCCCGCCGCCACCACAGGCCCCGCTGCCACCGCCAGAGAGACCACCGCGTGCGCCGCCACAACCAGAACTGCCGCGGCCGCCAAGCTGCACGCCGCCACCAGCGTGATCCCCGCCGCCCGCCGGAGCACTCGGACGAGGCGCACCCGCCTCATGATGCCGTCGCGGGCCAGAATGAGGCGCCGGATCAGCGACTCGTAAAGGCCGTGGATGCGGTGGAAGTGGACGGTCTGGAGCGAAGAGAGAGGGTTCTGCAGCTCGACGTAGGAGACCAGGTCGGCGCAGTCCCCCGGGGAGGCGCAGCCGGCGGCGATCGTGTGGCTGAGCAACCGCTGCACCCGGCGCTGGTCGCGGCGGAGCTGGTGGATGGAGCCAAGAAGAGAGCTGCAGATGTTGCAGGCCTCGGCGCTCGCGTCGAAGTAATCGACGAGGAGGGCGTAGACGCCGGGGTCCCGCACGGCGCCCAGCAGGGCCTCCTGGTTGCCGGGCTCCAGAACGCCGTCGCGGATGTCGGAATAAGCTGAGAGGAACGGCGAGGGAGAGGACGAGAGCGGCGAGCGGGTGGGGGTTAGGGCAAGGGGACTGGTGCACGACGAAGAAGAAGAAGAAGAAAAATAATCCTCTTCCTGCCGCGTACTCCTCGATGGAGTCTGCGGCTGTCGCGGCGGCGGCGGCGGCGAGGTGGTGGAAGGGTGGGTTGCACTTCGCCGGAAAAGCCCGTTGATTCTGGTGCAGACCTCGACGTAGGACTTGGTCCGCAGGGCCTTCCTGTACTCCTCGTTCACATTGACCGTACTCGGCATGCTGCTGCTGCTGCTGCTGCCAGAATGCCTCTGCTGCTCTGGTGACGAAGCTGAAAGATGTAGAGGGACGACGATGAAAATCGCGCAACATGGACAAGATGATCGTTCGTCGACATTAATTTCCTTTTCTTCCTATATTTCTGATCCTTGCTTGATTTCGGCGTGTGGGTTCAGGATAAGAACAAGATGCGCGAGAGAGCTAGGGTAGTGTTTGATTACTTGACGAAGAAGAAGAGAGATGGAGAGAAGCAAGCCAATCTGTTTCGTCAAACCCTAGACTTCAGAAATAAGTTTTTTTTTCTTTTTTGCCGTGTATGAATTATGCACACGGATCGAGTCTCCATGTACGCATAAATCCAATTAACACACACGTACGTAAAACGATGGAAACTAAAGAACAAGCTGGTTCTTGTGCTGCAACGGATCAGAGAGTACTCTCCCTCACCTGATCTTCCCGGCCGGATGCTCTTGAACCCTGACTCGGCCGGCAGATGTGAAAAAGATCGAAGCTTTGGCCACATCTCGATCGATATATCCTCGCCGACCTTCTCTCTACCGCGCCGTGTCGTATCGTATCGTATATAAATACCCACGCGGTCTCGGTTGTCGTCCGCGGGATCAAGGGCGGCGTGCAGGGCAAGTGCTGCCCACCATGACTAGGATCATCGGCAACCTCTCGTCGCGATCGTCGACGGCCACCGGATGGAGCTGGGTGCGCTGTAACGCCGGCCGGCCGGCACCTGATCGATGACGCAGGAGATCGATAGATGTGTCTTCGACGGCTGGTGCTGCTGCTGTTGAGAGGAGAGGGAAGAAGAGGAGCCGAGGCAAGGCAGCATTTATAGGGGAGGGATATATAGGACGCGGCGGTGGAGAAGCGAGGGGGCCGCGCCGCCACCGCCTCCTCGACGATCCCCTGCATCACGTCACTGCAGACAGCCGCAGCGACCGCCGTCCACGCGCCCGCACCTCCGCCCCCGCCGTGCGTCGTCGTCGCTTTCTTCCCTTGTTACTCTGGCTCCTCCGCCGCCTGATTTTTCTCCCCCAAATCATGAGAAGGCGCGACAAGTAGACACGAACACGGCATCAGAAATTGTTACACATATGTCTATCTATGTCTACGCCTCCTGTAAGTGAGAAGCACACGCCATCGTGTCTTGCTGTGTAATGGCCCCGAAGCGCCGGGCTAGGGTTTATGGATTTCTCTCCACATTTTCCGGCGGCGGCGGCGGCGGCAGGAACGAACGAGCGTCCGAGCGGGACAACCCAGCTGCTTTCGCCTCTTCAGGTGGACCGCGGAGCTCGCGCTTGCCGAAGATAGAGAACCTTTGGGCTTGTGCAGGACAGGCACATCAGGGCCACCAGGTTGGTCCTTGATCTGTCTTCTTGAAGAAAGGGGGGGGAGCATCTCCGAAAATTTCTAAACAAACCCACTTCATTTTAAAAGAAAAACTATTTTATTTTTAAAACTAGTATACTTTTTATATAAAAAAATCCGACTTTTGGAATGCTGAGTTTCAAAACCCGATTTCTGTCGGAAACTGAAGTCTGACCCATACACGTTAATTAGGTTTCATAACAGGCCAAATAGTGTAGTGTGATTACACAATAAACAAGGTTTGGTTTTGGACTTCTATTAAAAATCGAATCCAACTGAATAAATAAATTTAATTAAAATATAATAAAATAGTTCTCTAATAATAAAAATATGTATACAGTTTTTGTGATAAAATAAAATTATTTTAATTTTTATATTAAAAAATAAGTATTTATGTATAAAAATAAAATTTTAGCTATTGATTTCACTGTCGAATTGAACCATATTAAAAAAATATTTTTATTTGGTTTTAGTAGTTTGTTTGGTTCAGTTTGATTTTCAAAAAAAAATTGAAAATCGAGTCACGTACGTACACTATTAAGATTTAAAGTTGGGATTTGTTTATACGAGAGAGAGAGAGAGAGAGCGAGAGAGAGAGAGATAACCACTATATTAACTTGTGACGAAGTTGGATTTGTGCAATCGCTTTCACATCAAAATTTTGACTTTGTTTCGTTTTTGGAAGTCAGATTTCTAACTTTAAACAAAGCTTGTGTTGATTTTGAAATGGAAAATGTTGTGAATTTATTTTACAAAAAAGCTTTTAAATTGTACTGATTTTTTAAAAAAAATGCCCCCCCCCTCACAATTAAACTCTGTCCCGATTCATCTTCCTGCAGATTAATCAGCTGACCATTGCATTAGGGCAAGCGGCTGATTGATTCAACACTGCCCCCGCATCGTTTTGGGGGGAGAGACGTACGTTAACGTCGTCGTAGTGTTTTTGGTAGAGTACCGGTACCGCGCACTCAACCAGAGAGTCAGAAATTGATATAATTAGAAAAAAAAAAAGAAGAAATAAGAGATTGATCATGTAATTCATTAAGCCATGTCTTCGACCAAAAAAAAAAAATTTTTGTTTAAGCCATGCCAGACTCTTGTGTTTGAGTTTTATATTAATCTATCTGCAGACTCTGCCTACCAGCTGCTCGTCGGACAAGTTGCAGGAGGAACCCCAATATATTCTCTCTGCCACTCCAGCCGGCCCGCCGTAAGCGCCTATGTCACGGGTATACACACTCGGTCATTGACCTCGCCGCGACGACCTTCTTCTGTTGCAGTACTGCTTTGGGCATATTCACAAGGAAACAGTAGTAATGTCAAAGCTTTCGACGTCTTCTGATCTCAACCATGCACATAGCTCGGTACACGAAGGAAATATGTGTTACATATCCTCCCATAAAACAACGGTACTGGTGTACATGTATAATTGTGTGTAGATCTTTAATGAGCTCGGTTTATCTCAGAAGAAGAGGAAAAGTAGCATCATCTATTTTCTCACAAAAAGTGATGTTCACGTAGTCACCTCAAATTAAATCATCATCTAAATATAATAAGTCCTACTTTTTTTATGAGAGTTAGATAATGTTCTCTTCACCATTTTTCTGAGGTGAACCGAATTCATCTTTAATCCATCGACCGAGGAAGAAGAGACTGGTGATATCTTCACCTGCAAATGCCTGCTTTTAATTATCTCATTACACGTGGATATATATATATCATCAGTTCCTCTGTTGAGTTATCATGATTTAACTGAATGCTAGAGAGCCGTCAACCCATCAAGAAGATTTTCAAGCTTAGGGTTTTCTCGTATTGGATATCGATCATATAGGAAGCCATGGCGTCTACTGCATGCACGTGATATTGTTGTTGGGGTGATCAGTTGAATGGTTAGGCTAATAACTACTTACGGTGTTTGTGTACACTTAGGGGGGTGGTGCAAACGAACTAATATAATTGACAATTAGTTCGAAGCTCAGCCCATAAAGACTTGAGTCTACTAATTTATTATGTCGAACGAACCAATTTGAACAAGAATTAATGCTCGGCTCAGGAGCCAAGTTTGGAGAGATTCTC
Source organism: Cryptocoryne crispatula var. balansae (assembly GCA_036172225.1). Taxonomy (NCBI): domain Eukaryota; kingdom Viridiplantae; phylum Streptophyta; class Magnoliopsida; order Alismatales; family Araceae; genus Cryptocoryne; species Cryptocoryne crispatula. The sequence goes on along the minus strand of CM069932.1, from coordinate 6,166,397 downwards.
ACTCTTACTGATAAATTTAAAAATAATTTTATTAAATGTTTATTTCTTAAAAAACAAGTAATAAGTTTTATTAATTATTTATTTCACTTAAATATATAAATAATTAGAATTTTGAGTTCAAGCATAAATAAGTTTCATCGATAAGTTAAATTTAGAATATCTCAGACAGCTTTTAATCGATGTTTAATTTTATAAACTAATTTGTTTCGAGTTCAAAAGATATGGGATCGAACAGCATGCTTGTTGCTCTCGATCGGCCGCTGGTTAATTTGCACCCCTATGCACGCTCCATCTACATAAGCAAGCCCAGCATTAATATTATATGTATGTGCCTAATAGGTAGCAGGATTTCTTACCACGCCACGTCTTCCTGCAAACTGATTTACCGACAAAATAACCTACCATTTAACGGTATCTCGATCGGACAACATGCTGGGCGCTAATTAATTACTGCAGATTCGCACACCTCCTCATATATATATATATATATATATATATATATATATATATATTGTCGTAGGTGTACGTACGTAGGAGCCGCAAGATCTGCAAATCCGTCGGTCTTCTGTTTGTAGTTAACTTTTGCCTTCTACTGCATGCGCATAACATGCATCTCAGAGGATGGCGGCGTACACGCTTCTATAAATATATATATATATGTCGATAATTTTTGGCAAAAACGTTCATAACTCTACGTGTTATATATTAATGACTTTTACATGTGCGTGGGATCATGCTGGGAAGAGATCGTTTTGATCTCAATTTAGATTGTGTTAAGTTTAGGAATTCTGTAGCTTTTAATCCAGCCAAATGGATGCTAGCCGTCTGATTCATATTTTCTTAGGTATTACGACATGTATACACGACATCTTTTCCAATTACCTTCGCCGATTCATCTTCCTTCGAACAACAGAACCGAGTCAAACAAGTGTATATTATGACGCCGATCGTCATAGAATTGGACCGGACTGAGAGACGGACAAGCTAGAGATATACGTACGTATCTAGTTTTAGAAATATCTATCATCGTATTGCACGATTTAGAGAAGAACGAAATGGGCACATATAATTTCAAGAAACAGATAGATATATATTTGCATTAGCATATATGTATATGTACAGTTTCTTTCCCCATACTGAGAGAGAGGTATGCAAATTAAGGCCATAAAAAGGATTCAGCTACAAGAAGATATATGCATGCTCACGAGTTGGTCCCCAAGACAACATTTTGTGGGTACGTTTTTCGAATCTACATGCAAATCCTGGATTAAAATTTTTGGACAAAAAAACCTAAATATTTTGTACTAAAACTCCAAAGAAACTTTCGACACCAATTTTTGTATTGAAATCTTAGAAAGTTCCGGATTTAAATTTTCGATCAGTTCTGGATAGGCGTTTATATGCCGGCTACGCTTTCAGACCAGTACAAGTGTGTTGAGATGGATCATTGCCATATATATATATATATATACACACACACACACCCCAAGATATGTCCCTGCAGGTCACCAATGACCTGTGTGATATCAAATACAGCTCGTTAGTTCTAGTTTTGCGTAACGAAATAGAATAATAAGCATTTTTAGTATGCCAAAAACTATCATATATACGTACGTACGTCAAAAAATTTCTGTGCGTTAATTGTTGTGATATAACATAAAAGTCTGAGGTTGAACTACGTACACCCAGCATTCTCACAACCAAGTGATTAGTGAACCTTTCTTCTTAGAATCGTTGATGTATGGCTATGTCCACTTTTCGAGTACTCCTCCCGGTCAACGAGATGGGCAACTAATTAATGCAGTGAAAATAAGAGTTAGAAGATAATAAAAGATTATGATAAATTCACTATAGATAGATATCATCTTAATTACGAACCTCAAAAAACTATGACGTTGAGATTGAAAGCCCTCATGATTAATTCATGACGAAGCAAGTGAATCTTTCTTAGCACCCTGTCCACTTTTCCAACGACGCACAAAAAGTCATTTTGATTTTATGACACAATTAAGTTTGCAAGGCGTGGCAAATATTTATTTGTTATTTTAGATAACCCAATGGCATCTGACTAAAACATTCCCATCCTTGCACACATATTCCAGCTGCCAGCTTGTTGATTATATCATATCATCACAAAACCTTCTTGAAGACAGTACTCGTGCGCTTGTCCAACTAATGACGCAATCATTCCGGCCGGCCTCTCGCAGCTGCTGAAATTCTGGCCAATCGCAAGCCGAACACTTCAAGAAACGTGTGTTCTCCCGAGTCACAAAACGCAATCTCTCTTCTCGATCATCTTCTCGATCATGCACACTCATACATACATATATATACATGCATACGATCGATCAGCTAGCGGTGCGATCAGAGCCGTTGGTAATTTCTGGGAGATTTGCTTATTATATATAACGCAGCAACTCCGGTACCGCCATCAGCCGTCGCTTGCGGTGGTGCAATTTAGATCCACGGCCATGCGGCGCGGCGGCGCCGCCAGCTTCCTGTTGGATCCGAGAAAGAAGGGATGGGATATATATATATATATATATATATATATATATATATATGCGTGCAAGCAAGAAACGTACGTACGTAGTCCAGCTCGCAAGCTCTCTCCGCGGAGGAGCGGCCCCGCGCCCTAATTCGCTGCCTTTCACAGCTGAATAATACATGATCATCAGACTGATTTTGATTCCCAGCTCTCGGATCTCAGCGTGCATATGATCGGATGCTGATTTAATTAGGTGAAATTAGTGCGGTTCATGAGTTGATATCGATCTCTCGCTAGCTTGTTATCGTATATATGATCTTGATGTTGATGCCGAGTCGAAGCATTTGGTTCTCTCTCGTGCCTGCTAGCTAACTGACACTACAAGAAATAAAGTTATTAGAGACGGTTTAATGGCGACGGCTTTACTGAGCCGTCTCTATAAGAGTTAATTGCGACGGCTTAAGCCGTCCCCTATTAAAGCCGTCGACAAATACAAAGATATAAGTGACGGCTCTATGAGACCGTCGCAAAATCGCTTATTAGAGACGGCCTAAGCCGTCGCCAAACCAGAAAATGCACCCGGAACACCCATCGGTCCGGGTAAATGGCGACGCTACGGATAGCCATCGCCAACTTAGTTAATAGCGACAGCTCGAAGCCGTCGCAATAAAATTTTTCGCCCGTTCAACGGTCGACTAATTTTTGCGACGGCCTGAGCCGTCGCTGTTGTACTTAAACGTACCAAATGCGACGGCTTAAGCCGTCGCCAATACATTAGGGGTTTACAAAACCCCGTCGGCACCTTCCCTCTCCCCCCCCCCCGCTTGCTCTCGACGCGCTGCCGCCGCCGCTGCCGCGCTGCCGCAACCGCCGCCGCCGCGCGCTGCCGCAGCCGCCGCCGCCGCCGCCGCTGCCGCCGCTGCCGCCGCCGCCGCGCTGCCGCCGCCGCCGCGCTGCCTCCTTGCGCCGGCGCCGCCGCCTTGTTGCGCCGCCGCCAGTCTGCCGGCGCCCTCCCCTCGCTACATCCGTCCGGGCATTATCCTCCAAGGTATATTTTAACTGAAATTATTTTATTCATTAGTTTATATTTGAATTTTATTTAAAGTCTTATGAAAAGTGGATGTTTATTGATAAATCTTTCATTTCATATCGGCTAGGGTTAGTTGTGTGGTCAATCATCTAGCACTCGTGTGTTTTGAGACCATGTAATTTTTTTAGGAAATCATGATATATGCCAAATTAAGTAGAAAGCATTTTAGTGTAATAAATTGTTTAGAAAAATAGTCGTATTGTAGTGTATTAAGTCTTTTATAATTAGATTATGATGATTTCTTTAAATTATACGTCAGCATGAATCAAAAAGATCACTCGTATAGCTAAACGATCCGGCTTCTTCGGCTCGGTGTGAACCCCTGTTTCGATTTCATCGATTCGGAAAGCTCACAAATCGAATGAAACCGGACCAAACTGCTTGGATCGAATTGTTTAAAACATTACATTATTATTAAGAAAAATAATATGTATATAGTTTGATTCGGTTTGATGAGTTATCTATTTGGTTTTTTGAACCAAACCGAACCGATAACTTTTTATCGATTTAGTTCGGTTCGGCACCTCCCCAAACCGAACCGAACCGGTAAACTAGTTGACCCAATTTGTCAAAATTTGACCCACTTTATTTACATATTATGTTACATTTAAATATATATTACATCAATTATAAATATATATTATTATAAATACATATTATGTTACATATTATTACGTAGTTGGATTTTTCTTTAACAAGAGTAGAAGATAAAAAATTTATAAGAATTTTTTAATGAAACTCAATGTCATTAATATGTTTATCTTATGACGGCTTTAATTCTTATTTTCACGTAGTTTCAAACGACATTCTCGTTCGAGACTTTCTTCTCTTGGAGGTGGTTTGGTTTGTGTTTATTTTGTTTCGAGACTTTCTTATCTCATTGTTTATTTTTGTGCATATATATCTTTATTTATATTAACACATGACGAGGAGCTTAGATAAGTCTTGGATAGATATTCCTAACAGATTAAGTCCTAGGTATCTTCAAGGAGTAGAAGAATTTTTAGATTATGCTTACGATGAATGTAGGACTCGATTTAGACATGGATTAGACAAAACTTTGATTCAATGTCCATGTAGACGGTGTTGTAACACATTTACTTTAAAAAGAGATGTAGTTAAAGAACATCTAATATGTGATGGCATATGGTCCAATTATCGAACGTGGATAAGTCACGGAGAAATTGAACCTAGTTTAAGTATCGTTAATGAAGTTCGATTAGATGAAGCACAACATGAGAATTTAAATGACGATGTAATAGAAATGCTTGAAGACATTCAAAATATTCAACGAGCATCTATACATCATGAAAGCGAACCAAGTATAGAAACACACAAGCATTTCTTGCTATTAAGAGATGCAGAAACACCATTATATGAAGGATGCACAGAAATATCTAAGTTAAAATTTATTTTAAAGTTGATTCAGTTGAAGTCAGTAAATGGTTTGACTGGAAAATGCATGAGTAGTATATTGTCTTTATTTAAGGATGTATTACCGAAGGATGCAAGTGTTCCTAAAATTTATTTGTTTTTTTTCACTTTAAAATTACTAATCTATGTATTCTTCCTGTAGCAACATTTTACATTTGAGCGGTCTCCATCCATAGATGCGGAAATTTTAAGGCATATGGGAGAGATGCAAAGAAAACAAAGGGGTCATCTTAAGAAGAAGGTAAAAATTTCATATTTATTTTTTTAGTAAACGATTATGTACTGTAACTAATACAATTTTGGCGTACAGTATTTTACAGGACGCTCACTGGAGGAGGCACTTGTCGTTGTGCCTCCACAATGCGATCCGGACCGGTGGCGTCATATGTGTGAGATATGGCGAGAGGGACGACAATAAGGTAAATAATTTATTTAATTTAAAAGTAATCCACATTTGATAACTCATTTTATTAGCTTGTCTTAACAAAACTAATGTGTTATGAACTTGTTTGTAGGCACTTAGCCAAAGGAATAAAACAAACAGGGCTAATTTGAGCATGCCTTATAGGCGAGGTAGAACCAACATTCATCAGCTGCAGATAGATTTTGTAAGTTTATAAGGTTTTTCTTATTCACTATTGTATATCTCGATAATAGTACTAATGTGTTCATAATGTTTTCTTTTAACAGACAAACAAAGAAGGGCGCCGTCCTACCCGTACAGAGGTCTTCGAGATGACCCAGACGAAAGAGGCGGAGGATGGATCCCTCGTATGGCGCAACGAGAAAAGTCGTCAAGTTATGGTACGCAATATATTTATTTGTATCAACATTAGACAATTTTTATTTCATATAACAAATGACTTTATATTTACATTATGTAGGATGAGATGCGCCAGTTGATGAATGCCCCCCAGTCAGAGGAATCAGATGCTCGGAATTCCGAGCATCCATTCTCTCCTGAGGATGCATTCATCACCGTGTTCGGCAGAGACAGGCCGGGACGGATCCGATGTGGGGGGAGGACGGACCCGCAACACCTGGTATGGTGTATGCAGTGGAGGTGCGAGTACCTCTGCGGGTCCGGGCTACCAAGAGTTGGTGGACAAAGTCGATGCTCAAGCTACACAAATCGAGAAACAAAACTCGATAATGGACTCGCTCCAACAACAACTGGACACCCAACGTCAACAATTCCAAGAGTCGATGACACGGCTAACACAAGAAATGTTAGCTCAATTAAACAGTAGGCTCCCACCTGCAAATCCGTCCAGTTCGAGGCCACCCCAAGGCCGTACAGGCGCACGGGGAGACGAGGAGGAGGAGGACGATGACGAGGACGCAGAAGACGATGAGCGTTCTTTTGGGGAGGATGAGTGAGAGAGTTTACTCTCTATTTTATTATTTCTTTGTATTTGAGGTAGTTGTTGTGTAATGATACGTTTTATAAATATGAACTTTTCTTATTAAAGAATGTCAGTGTTTATTATGTATGAATGAATGTGAATGGCTTCGATCGAGCAAACCGACAAATTATTTGTGTATGTACGTCTTGCTACGAGAATACAATTGTGTGAAAAAAAAAATTTTAAAAACCGTAAGTTATTCGTGACGGCTCCTCTAAGCCGTCCCTAAAGTTCGTTTAAGCGACGGCTATTCATGTAATAGCGACGGCTCAAAGCCGTCCCAAAACCAGAAAATGCACCCCGACGAGCGTTGACGGGGCCAAAAAATGGGTTTTAGCGACGGCTTACGAAGCCGTCGCTATTATTAACTTTAAGCGACGACTGTGTATGTAATGGCGACGGCTCTAAGCCGTCGCAAAACCAGAAAATGCACCCCCGCGAGTGTTGCCGGGGCTAAAAATTGGGTATTAGCGACGGCTGAAAGCCGTCGCTTATAATTACTGTCGTTTACTAGCGACGGCTTCTGGTAGCCGTCGCAAAAAAAGTTTAAAGCGACGGCTTGCGCATCGTCGCAAAACTAGAAAACTGAGCTCTCGGAGATGCAAAAATTGATGTTTTGGCGACGGCGAGAAGCCGTCGCTAATGGCTTTTACGGGTTTAAATTTATTTGCGACGGCTTAGTTCCGTCGCTAAAAACTTTATGAGGGACGGTTTCAGTCGTCTCTAATAACTTAATTGCGACGGCGTTAATCGTCGCAAATAATCCTAAAAGCGACGGCTTATCATTAGTCGTCGCCATTAAAATTGGCGACGGGCTTATTTGCGACAGGATTGCGACGGCGGAACAGCCGTCGCTATTACCTTCTGGCGACGGCTTTTGTATTTGTGGCGACGGCGGTCAGCCGTCGCTAATGACCTTATTTCCTGTAGTGTGATTAGATTTGTTGCTATGTGTATAATATGACAGGTTATATATTACAGTACTGCTGTTAATTAAGAATAATATTAAATCAATTTTGATATCGGTATGTTTCAGTTAAACAGGAGGATTTATATAACTAAGTGGACACTTCTGTATTGCAATTTATGTTTTGAAATTAACATCAAATATTGCATGATGACTTTCATCAATACCGATCGGTTTTAAAATTACTAGTGATAGCCTGATAGGGCCATATATAGGGGTGCGCAATATTTTTGTTTGGTGTGCGTACGTATAGAACTAGCTCTTCCTGGGCCGGAGAAGAAAATTAATATATATATATATCGCCTTGAAAATGCATGGCGTCTAATTATTATTATATATAAGTAGGCGTACGGGAGTGCAAAGCTGCCAAACACCCCGATATATTATTCAATATTAATTTAAATCAACTCGATCGTAACACAAAAACCCAGATCCTGAATCTATAGCGATAGCTAGAATAATCCTGATCGTAACCAGATTCTGAGGATCATGTCGACTTTGGACGGGTTCATCGTGGCCCTCACATACCAAACTGATCCTATTTTATATATAGTCACGAAGAATATATATATATGTTTAAATAATATTCATCACGTACGATGTCAATGTTAAAATTTATATGGTAATCAGTATTCTTATATTCCGATGGGAGAAGCTGACTTAGTAATTAAGGGTGGTCGACCGATCAGACGAACAAAGGTGTTCTTGGGGTCAGATCACAAGCGATTGGAAGAATTCTCCTAAAAGAAAATGTGAGAATGTTCGAGAAAGGTAAATTGCTTAATTTTTTTTTATTGGAAGATTAACCACTCGGTGTGAGAGTATGCGCCGGAATTTCTGCTGGCTACCACATTGGTGAGATAGAGATAATCAGAAGTAGCCACCGCTCTAGCTAATTCCCTTCTGTTAGGCAGAATGTTGGTAGAAAGGCCTCCAACTTAATTTGGTTGCCGTCTACATGTATTAATTAGAAGACACTTATGATCCTATACGTTGTAACATCCTGCTTAAAAAAATAGTAAAAATCTCCACCGCCGCCCATTCCCCCCATCCACAAGACCAGAACCTTTTCCTCGCCGCCTTCCCCTCCGGTTTTCTTCTCCCCTTCGCCTCTGGCCGCCGCTTTCTACCCCCCCTGGGCCGTCTCTCCTATGCCTCTACCTCTCTCCGCCTCTCCTTCCTCCCCCCTCCTCCTCTTCTCCTTCTTCTTTCGCCGCCGTCGTCACTGTGAGGTCGCCGGCACCATACGCCTTCCCCACTCTCCCTCTCCTCCTTTTTCCCCTCCCCCACGCGCCCTCTCTCTCTCTCTCCCTCCTCTATTTTTCCACGGCCGGCACGCACTCACTCACGCTCGCGCTCGTTGCTAGTGTGTCACCAGATTTTATCCTATTGTGCATGTTAAAGAAGTTCGGGATGTGATAAGTTGGTATCGGAGCAATAACCGAGGCAAAAGATCTATTTTGACTTTTCTGGATATAAGATGTCGGTTTAGATGAATCAAAATCGGTCTTTTTGAATTGATGATCTTAGATATTAATGATCATTTGAATTATATATTTAAAATTGAAATTTTAAGTTGTAAGGAGATGCTGATGTTAGATGATTAGATCTTGATGAATCTCATCTTAATTTGGATTTTGTAACCCGATAAACAATTATTTTGGATTTAAAATATCTAGTGGTTCATATTGGGGTGACTTATTGAGTCAAATAGAGCTTCGAGGATGGGATTTTTCGGATAGATAGATATGTTAGATATATTAAAAGATGGTACGTAGATGGATAGATAATAGGTGGGTTGATTTATGAGATTAATAGTTAGATAAAAAGAACAGTGGATGTATCAATGGACGTAAGAAGACAGATAATAGATAGATGAATATGCAGCAGATGAGTGGATAAATTAGATAGTGAGATAAGTTTGATAAAGGACATATCAGCTGATGTCAAGATTTAGATAAGATGAATTTAAGAAAAAATTCATTTGATGATATATCTGAGAATAGTTAGATCAATTCATTGTATCTAGGAGGGAATATTGGAAGTCCGAAGATATATGTGATTTTGGAAAAAATTGTTATAAGAGATTTTTTTATTATAAATTGTACGAATTTGAATTATTATACTTTGGTTATCAATTTGGATTGGAGGAGATCTTGCCTACAAAGATCATGGAAGGATGATATTAGCAAACGATGAACATCAATATTTTGGAAAAGAATATTTTAAAAGTTTAAGGATGAAATTTTTGTAAGGAGGGAAGAATGTAACATCTTTTTTAAAAAAAGTAGTAAAAATCTTCACCGCCACCCCCCCCCCCCCCAAAAAAAAAAACCTTCTTCTCACCGCCTTCCCCCTTCGTTTTCTTCTTCCCTTCGCCTCATCGTGCCACAACAAGCTTTTCCTTCTCCTTCTTCTTTCGCTGCCATCGTCGCTGTGAGGTCACCGGCACCATCCGCCTTCCCCGCTCTCCCTCTCCTCCTTTTTCCCCTCCACCGTGCTCTCTCTGATAGAAATGTATGTCATACAAGCCAATCATATATGATATAATTCGACATTTCTAGGAATATCTCATTCAATTAAATAAGTAAAATTTTGTTATTAGCTTTT